>CAWUFW010001798.1:1942397-2589863 GCA_963921515.1 Calotriton arnoldi
AAAGATCTAACTGTTCCCTATCTGCAGGGGATTCAGAGTGATTGTGATGATCTAACTGCTTCCTACCTGCAGGAGATTCAGAGGAATCATGAAGATGGAACTGCTGCGAACCATGAGGGGATTCGTAGTGATTATGAATATTTAACTGCTGTGTTATTTGCAGAGCATTAAGAGTTATCGTTAAGATGTATCTGCTGCCTACCTCCAGGGAATTCAGAGTAATCGTGAAGATGTAACTGCTGCCTACCTGCAGGGGATTCAGAGTGATTGTGATGATCTAACTGCTTCCTACCTGCAGGAGATTCAGAGGAATCATGAAGATGGAACTGCTGTGAACCATGAGGGGATTCGTAGTGATTATGAATATTTAACTGCTGTGTTATTTGCAGAGCATTAAGAGTTATCGTTAAGATGTATCTGCTGCCTACCTCCAGGGAATTCAGAGTGATCGTGAAGATATAACTGCTGCCTACCTGCAGAGGATTTGGAATGATCATCAAGATGTAACTGTTGCCTACCTGCAGGGGATTCAGAGTGATCGTGAAGATGTAACTGCTGTCCTACCTGCAGGGGATTCGGAGTGATCTTAAAGATGTAACTGCTGCCTAACTGCAGGGGATTCAGAGTGATCATGAAGATGTAACATCTGCTTACCTGCAGGGGATTCAGAGTGATTGTGAAGATATAACTGCTGCCCTACCTGCAGGGAATTTGGATTGATCGTGAAGATATAATTGCTGCCTACCTGTAGGGGATTCGGAGTAATTGTGAAATTGTAACTGCTGCCTACCTGCATTGCAATAATCGTGAAGATGTAAATGATGGCTACCTGAAGGGGATTCAGAGTGATCCTGAAGATATAACCGCTGCTCTACCTGCAGGGGATTCAGAGTGATCTTAAAGATGTAACTGCTGCCTACCTGCAGGGGATTCGGAGTGATCTTGAAGATGTAACTGCTGCCTACCTGCAGGGGATTCAGAGTGACCGTGAAGGGACTGCTGCCTACCTGCATGGGATTCAGAATCATCATGAAAATACAACTGCTGTCCTACTGGCAAGGCATTTAGAGTGATTCTGAAGATGTAACTGCTGCCCAACCTACAAGGCATTCAGAGTGATAATGAAGATGAAACTGCTGCCTACCTGCATGGGATTCAGAGTGATCATGAAGATGTAACTTCTGCTTACCTGCAGGGGATTCGAAGTGATTGTGAAGATGTAACTGCTGCCCTACCTATAGGGGATTCAGAGTGATCATGAAGGTGTAACTGCTGCCTTCCTGCAGGGGATTCAGCGTGATTGTAAAGATCTAACTGTTCCCTATCTGCAGGGGATTCAGATTGATTGTGAAGATCTAACTGCTTCCTACCTACAGGAGATTCAGAGGGATCATGAAGATGGAACTGCTGCGAACCAAGAGGGGATTCGTAGTGATTATGAATATTTAACTGCTGTGTTATCTGCAGAGCATTAAGATTAAGAGTTATCGTGAAGATGTAACTGCTGCCTACCTGCAGGGGATTCATACTGATTGTGAAGATTTAACTGCTGCCTACCTGCAGGTGATTCAGAGTGATCGTGAAGATATAACTGCTGCCTACCTGCAGAGGATTTGGAGTGATCATCAAGATGTAACTGTTGCCTACTGGCAAGGCATTTAGAGTGATCGTAAAGATGTAACTGCTGCCCTACCTGCAGAGCATTCGGAGTGATTCTGAAGATGTAACTGCTGCCCAACCTACAAGGCATTCAGAGTGAATGAAGATGAAACTGCTGCCTACCTGCAGGGTATTCAGAGTGATCATGAAGATGTAACTTCTGCTTACCTGCAGGGGATTCAGAGTGATTGTGAAGATCTAACTGTGCCCTATCTCCAGGGGATTCAGAGTGATTGTGAAGATCTAACTGTTTCCTACCTGCAGGAGATTCAGAGTGATCATGAAGATGTAACTGCTGCGAACCAAGAGGGGATTCATAGTGATTATGAAGATTTAACTACTGTGTTACCGGCAGAGCAATAAGAGTGATCGTGAAGATGTATCTGCTACCTACCTTCAGGGCATTCAGAGTGATCGTGAAGATGTAACTGCTGCCCACCTGCAGGGGATTCAGACTGATTGTGAAGATATAACTGCTGCCTACCTGCAAAGCATTTGAAGTGGTCATCAAGACGTAACTGCTACCTACCTGCAGGGAATTCGGAGTGATCGTGAAGATGTAACTGCTGTCCTACCTGCCGGGGGTTCAGAGTGATCTTAAAGATGTAACTGCTGCCTAACTGCAGGGGATTCAGAGTGATCATGAAGATGTAACATCTGCTTACCTGCAGGGGATTCAGAGTGATTGTGAAGATATAACTGCTGCCCTACCTGCAGGGAATTTGGATTGATCGTGAAGATATAATTGCTGCCTACCTGTAGGGGATTCGGAGTAATTGTGAAATTGTAACTGCTGCCTACCTGCATTGCAATAATCATGAAGATGTAAATGATGGCTACCTGAAGGGGATTCAGAGTGATCCTGAAGATATAACCGCTGCTCTACCTGCAGGGGATTCAGAGTGATCTTAAAGATGTAACTGCTGCCTACCTGCAGGGGATTCGGAGTGATCTTGAAGATGTAACTGCTGCCTACCTGCAGGGGATTCAGAGTGACCGTGAAGGGACTGCTGCCTACCTGCATGGGATTCAGAATCATCATGAAAATACAACTGGTGTCCTACTGGCAAGGCATTTAGAGTGATTCTGAAGATGTAACTGCTGCCCAACCTACAAGGCATTCAGAGTGATAATGAAGATGAAACTGCTGCCTACCTGCATGGGATTCAGAGTGATCATGAAGATGTAACTTCTGCTTACCTGCAGGGGATTCAAGTGATTGTGAAGATGTAACTGCTGCCCTACCTATAGGGGATTCAGAGTGATCATGAAGGTGTAACTGCTGCCTTCCTGCAGGGGATTCAGCGTGATTGTAAAGATCTAACTGTTCCCTATCTGCAGGGGATTCAGATTGATTGTGAAGATCTAACTGCTTCCTACCTACAGGAGATTCAGAGGGATCATGAAGATGGATCTGCTGCGAACCAAGAGGGGATTCGTAGTGATTATGAATATTTAACTGCTGTGTTATCTGCAGAGCATTAAGATTAAGAGTTATCGTGAAGATGTAACTGCTGCCTACCTGCAGGGGATTCAGACTGATTGTGAAGATTTAACTGCTGCCTACCTGCAGGTGATTCAGAGTGATCGTGAAGATATAACTGCTGCCTACCTGCAGAGGATTTGGAGTGATCATCAAGATGTAACTGTTGCCTACTGGCAAGGCATTTAGAGTGATCGTAAAGATGTAACTGCTGCCCTACCTGCAGAGCATTCGGAGTGATTCTGAAGATGTAACTGCTGCCCAACCTACAAGGCATTCAGAGTGAATGAAGATGAAACTGCTGCCTACCTGCAGGGTATTCAGAGTGATCATGAAGATGTAACTTCTGCTTACCTGCAGGGGATTCAGAGTGATTGTGAAGATCTAACTGTGCCCTATCTCCAGGGGATTCAGAGTGATTGTGAAGATCTAACTGTTTCCTACCTGCAGGAGATTCAGAGTGATCATGAAGATGTAACTGCTGCGAACCAAGAGGGGATTCATAGTGATTATGAAGATTTAACTACTGTGTTACCGGCAGAGCAATAAGAGTGATCGTGAAGATGTATCTGCTACCTACCTTCAGGGCATTCAGAGTGATCGTGAAGATGTAACTGCTGCCCACCTGCAGGGGATTCAGACTGATTGTGAAGATATAACTGCTGCCTACCTGCAAAGCATTTGAAGTGGTCATCAAGACGTAACTGCTACCTACCTGCAGGGAATTCGGAGTGATCGTGAAGATGTAACTGCTGTCCTACCTGCCGGGGGTTCAGAGTGATCTTGAAGATGTAACTGCTGCCTGCCTGCAGGGGATTCAGAGGGATCATGAAGATGTAACTTCTGCTTACCTGCAGGGGATTCAGAGTGATTGTGAAGATGTAACTGCTGCCCTACCTGTAGGGGATTCAGAGTGATCATGAAGGTGTAACTGCTGCCTTCCTGCAGGGGATTCAGAGTGATTGTAAAGATCTAACTGTGCCCTATCTGCAGGGGATTCAGAAAGATTGTGAAGATTTATCTGCTTGCTACCTGCAGGAGATTCAGAGTGATCATAAAGATGAAACTGCTGTGAACCAAGAGGGGATTCATAGTGATTATGAAGATTTAACTGCTGTGTTACCTGCAGAGCAATAAGAGTGATCGTGAAGATGTATCTGCTACCTACCTTCAGGGCATTCAGAGTGATCGTGAAGATATATCTGCTGCCTACCTGCAGGGCATTCAGAGTGATCCATTCAGAGTGATCATGAAGATGTATCAGCTGCCTACCTGCAGGGGATTCGGAGTGATTGTGAAGATGTAACTGCTGCCTACCTGCAGGGGATTCAGAGTGATCATGAAGATATAACTTCTGCTTACCTGCAGGGGATTCAGAGTGATTGTGAAGATGTAACTGCTGCCCTACCTGCAGGGATTTGGAGTGATCGTGAAGATATAATTACTGCCTACCTGCAGGGGATTCGGAGTAATCGTGAAATTGTAACTGCTGCCTACCTGCATTGCAATGATCGTGAAGATATAAGTGATGGCTACCTGCAGGGGATTCAGAGTGATCCTGAAGATATAACTGCTGCTCTACCTACAGGGGATTCAGAGTGATCTTAAAGATGTAACTGCTGCCTAACTGCAGGGGATTCAGAGAGCTCATGAAAATGTAATTCCTGCCCACCGGCAGGGGATTCAGAGACATCGTGAAGATGTAACGGCTGCCCTACCTGCAGGATATTCAGAGTGACCGTGAAGGGAATGCTGCCTACCTGCAGGGGATTCAGGGTCATCATGAAGATATAACTGCTGTCCTACCGGCAAGGCATTTAGAGTGATTGTGAAGATGTAACTGCTGCTCTACCTGCAGAACATTCGGAGTGGTTCTGAAGATGTAACTGCTGCCCAACCTGCAAGGCTTTCAGAGTGTTCGTGAAGATCTAACTGCTTCCTACCTGCAGGAGATTCAGAGGGATCATGAAGATGTAACTGCTGCCTACCTGCAGGGAATTCAGAGTGTTCGTGAAGATCTAACTGCTTCCTACCTGCAGGAGATTCAGAGGGATCATGAAGATCTAACTGCTGCGAACCAAGAGGGTTTTCATAGTGATTATGAAGATTTAATTGCTGTGTTACCTGCAGAGCAATAAGAGTGATCATGAAGATGTATCTGCTACCTACCTTCAGGGCATTCAGAGTGATCGTGAAGATGTAACTGCTGCCCACCTGCAGGGGATTCAGACTGATTGTGAAGATATAACTGCTGCCTACCTGCAGGTGATTCAGAGTGATCGTGAAGATATAACTGCTGCCTATCTGCAGAGGATTTGGAGTGATCATCAAGATGTAACTGCTGCCTACCTGCAGGGAATTCGGAGTGATCGTGAAGATGTAACTGCTGTCCTACGTGCCGGCGGTTTAGAGTGATCTTGAGGGTGTAATTGCTGCCTACCTGCAGGGGATTCAGAGTGATCATGAAGATGTAACTTCTGCTTACCTGCAGGGGATTTGGAGTGATCGTGAAGATATAACTGCTGCCTACTTGCAGGGGATTCGGAGTAATCGTGAAATTGTAACTGCTGCCTACCTGCATTAGAATTTTTTTATTTTTTTATTTATTTAATGCGATTTTATATAGCGCAAACTTTACCCAAAGGTGTCAGAGCGCTTTACAAAAGGACCAGTTACATTACATAAGGACTTCAGAGTACATGAGTTACATAAAAGATACAAACAGAAAAACTCTAAATTCACAAAAGAATGGTAGTAAGTCCATACGTCTACTACAGATACTAGTGTTTAGAGTTGCATATATACAAGTTGAAAATTCACTCAATGAAATGATACAAACAGAAAAACTCTAAATTTACATAAGAGTGGTAGTAAGTACATACGTCTACTACAGATACTAGTGATTAGAGTTACATATATACAAGTTTCAAATCACTCGAGATTACATTTTAAAAGCGATTAGGGTTGGACAATTATATGTTACATATTTACAGAGCATGACATTCTTGCCGTCGTTCAGCCAGGAGTTCAGGTGGTGTTGCAATTAGGGGCGGTGGTCTTGAGTCCGTAGGGATCCCCGAGGTGGAGGTGGAGATGGCCGTAGGGGTAGAAGGCTGGGTGGTGGTAGGCGGAAGCAGCATGCTGGATCCCCGGGCTGATGTTGGTGTCGATTGGTGTCATGGCTGGGGCCCCGCTCCTTTGCCAGTCCTTGCACTGCGTGCCTTCTGTCTCGGGGAAGGTCCTCGAACCTGGGATCCTCCAAGGGCACCGCACTTCTCGCTGTGGGCCCAGGCGTGCAGAAACACAGCTCTCGTTCAGTCGCGGGGAGACAGTCCACTTCGCAGGCCTTCCCAACTAGCCTAGCCCTCCGCATGGCGTCCTCGTCGGGCCAGGGGGTCTCGTCACTTGTCAACCGCCGTACTCCGCTTCACAGGACGGGGGTATCGGATGCTGCCTGTCCGTGACATATTACACCCCCTTCGCTTGGGCACCTCTATATCGCCGATCGGGAGACTCTCTCAGCGGCCAGGACCTGACTCGAGCACCCGGGCTTTTCTTTTCCCAGGGGGGGCCAGCTGATGATTCTGCGCTTCAGGTGGGGGGTAGGTGGGGGGAGTCGCTATCGGGCGCAAAAGCGGAGATCAGTGGCATCGCGGCCCGCCTCTCCCGGCCCTCGGATGCGTTCTCGCAGTCCTCCTGGTGCCATTTTGGGTTACTTTCTCACGGGGACGTTGCTGCTCATAACTTGGCCGATCAGGATTGCAGAAAGGCGGTTGTACCTTCTACGTGATCCGCCAACATTCCGATTTCGGGACTGGTGTTTCTGGCGGGATATGACCGCGGCAGAGTGCCGCTCTGGCATTAAAGGGGGCGCCGCCTCTCCTTAAAAAATCCGCACACAGGGCTCATCCAGCCCAAAAATAAATCACCCGCCATTTAGGGTTTACGCGCTCAAATGGCAATGATCGTGAAGATGTAAATGATGGCTACCTGCAGGGGATTCAGAGTGATCCTGAAGATATAACCGCTGCTCTACCTGCAGGGGATTCAGAGTAACCGTGAAGGGACTGCTGCCTACCTGCAGGGGATTCAGGGTCATCATGAAGATATAACTGCTGTCCTACCGGCAAGGCATTTAGAGTGATCCTGAAGATGTAACTGCTGCCCTACCTGCAGAGCATTCGGAGTGATTCTGAAGATGTAACTGCTACCCAACCTGCAAGGCATTCAGAGTCATCATGAAGATGTATCTGATGTGAACTAAGAAGGGATTCGTAGTGATTATGAAGATTTAACTGCTGTGTTACCTGCAGAGCATTAAGAGTGATCGTGAAGATGTATCTGCTGTCTACCTGCAGGGCATTCAGAGTGATCGTGAAGATGTAACTGCTGCCTACCTACAGGAGATTCAGACTGATTGTTAAGATATAACTGCAGCCTACCTGCAGGTGATTCAGAGTGATCATGAAGATATAACTGCTGCCTACCTGCAGAGGATTTGGAGTGATCTTGAAGATGTAACTGCTGCCCTACCTGCAGGGGATTCGGAGTGATCTTGAAGATGTAACTGCTGCCTATCTGCAGGGGATTCAGAGTGATCATGAAGATGTAACTTCTGCTTACTTGCAGGGGATTCAGAGAGATTGTGAAGATGTAACTGCTGCCCTACCTGCAGGGGATTTGGAGTGATCGTGAAGATGTAAATGATGGCTACCTGCAGGGGATTCAGCGTGATCCTGAAGATATAACCGCTGCTCTACCTGCAGGGGATTCAGAGTATTCTTAAAGATGTAACTGCTGGTTACCTGCAGGGGATTCAGAGAGCTCATTAAAATGTAATTCCTGTCTACCTGCAGGGTATTCAGAGTCATCGTGAAGATGTAACGGCTGGTTACCTGCAGGGGATTCAGAGAGCTCATGAAAATGTAATTCCTGTCTACCTGCGGGGGATTCAGAGTGACCGTAAAGGGACTGCTGCCTACCTGCAGGGGATTCAGGGTCATCATGAAGATATAACTGCTGCCCAACCTGCAAGGCATTCAGGGTGATCATGAAGATGTAACTGCTGCCTGCCTGCAGGGGATTCAGAGTGATCATGAAGATGTAACTTCTGCTTACCTGCAGGGGATTCAGAGTGATTGTGAAGATGTAACTGCTGCCCTACCTGCAGGGGTTTCAGAGTGGTCATAAAGGTGTAACTGCTGCCTTCCTGCAGGAGATTCAGAGTGATTGTAAAGATCTAACTGTGCCCTATCTGCAGGGGATTCAGAGTGATTTTGAAGATCTAACTGCTTCCTACCTGCAGGAGATTCAGAGTGATCATGAAGATGTAACTGATGCCTGCCTGAAGGGCATTTGGAGTGATCGTGAACTGTGGAAGCTTAGCTCAAACAAGCCCCTTATGTTGATGGGGCGTAGCCAGCAGCAGATTGCACTTTTGAACTGTACCATTGTATCTGGCTGAGCCTGGGTTGAGCCTCGGCCAAATGTTAATGCTGCGAGCGTGGCCGGCCGATGAAGGTGAACTTTAGGAATTTAGCCACAAAACTCCTTCCACATAAGGGCAAAGCTGGGCGTCTGTAAAACTGTTCTTTTAGGACTGTCTGTCCAACGAACGTCTAATTCCCATCTCAGGAGAAGTGTATAAAATAAAGTGATTTAAATCTGTAATAAGTGCGAGTGTACAACTCCGAAAATGTGTGTGGCGAGTTTCCTGCAAGGTAATTCAAAGAGATGGAATTAGCACAAAGTGTGAAAACAGAGGACCGCACAGATTTCTGGGTTGTTTTTTTTTGGTAGTTTTATATAGGGATAACTCGTCCCGAAGGTATTGGAGCGGTTTACATACATTACACAAGGACACATTCGATTTTTTTTTTGTAGGCACAGGGAAATGATTTGCCCAGAATCACATGATGTTGAGACTCAAACCCGGTTCCCCACTTCGAAAGTCGGCAGCTCTGGCCCTTAGGCCACATCCTCTACCCTAATGCTGCCAGATGAGGCCAAGAAGAGCAGCCTGTGCGCACACCTGTCTTCATTTCTGATCTTTGACCCCCGAAGGCAGCCCTGCTTTGTAAGATGGAGCACCGATCAGCTCCTGTTTCCAGCAGCCCTCAGAGGAGGTGGACACGAGATCATGATAGGGCTTGTTTGTGGGGGGATGGGCGTCTGGTGGAAAATAAGCAAACTACAGGAACGCGACCCGATCTCTGGTGGGGGCAGCGGATACTTATCGATGGGAAACCGGTAAGCAGACACCCGGCCTGTCACTAATGCTCTGGAGTTGATGCTGCCTGCCTGCCTGTCCTGAGTGCTCCTGTCATGGCGAGTCAAGGTGACACCAAGTAAACACTTTTGGGACTTCTGCATTTAAGAAAGCAAGATTGCAGAAACACTGAGGTAGTTTTGTGATGTGCTGAGAGCATAAAAACAAGCCAGCAAAACAATTGAACCGGTACAGAAACTCCAATCAGAACAGATATTGTTTTCATCCTCGTCAGCTGTAGGCATTTCTTGATGTCACATTAACTGAAAACCCTTACCAAAACCCACTACGGTTGTACACTTTCACGGTCAGTTAGATTCGTCCAGTAACGAATGAAATGTGAGGTAATAGGGCTACCACGCATTTCTATCATTAATACAGCCCCTGATTAGAAGTTTAGAGCTACATTCCAATCCCTGTACAGAAAGCAGTTTGAGCACCGATCGAAAAAAGTTGCGTGATAGTTTTCAGGCCCTCGTAGTTTTTTTCCTTGATAAATTCAGGTAGAAACGTGGCAAAATTGATCAATGGAAAAGGCAAGGAACAAAATAAAATACGCAGAATTTGGTGTATTGAATACTGATTAAAGCTCATCTTCCCTGTAATTTTCCCTTGTCAAAGCTGCCAAAATTTACAGAAGGAAATGTGTAGTAAATCCCAATACGTGTGGAATTTGATGTGGAAAACACCGGTCTTCATGTCATTTTTTATTTTCATGGAGTAATATTTTAAATAGGAGATAGTTACCCCATTTGTTATATATCGATTCCTGGGATAACGGTATTTCCCAGATACACTAATTAAATCATTCTTAAACCTCCCGCCCGCGGGCCCACTGCCACCACCGCCACCTCATAATCGAGGTCGAACAGGCTTGTGGCATTAATGCATTCTATCACCAAATAGCAGTGAATTATTTCTGTGAGCAACAGGTCAATTGAAAGGAAACGCACATTTCTTGCCATGCATTATTACCACATCAGGGTAAGTGGAAATTTGGCAAGAGTGGATTGCCCTCACTCACAGAGAGGTAAGTCATCTGTATAAATAGGATGAACCTGTGCCCCATGCTGCATACTGTGGTGAGCAGGACACAAATGTGAATGACTGACTAACCGACCAGTGGATGAAGAGAGTTGGCTGAAAGGGCCTGTAACTATAATATTATATATATATATACATATATATATATATATATATATATATATATATATATATATATACATACACATGTGAGTTGAAACGCGTTATGGCGGCATCCGAATAAACATCCAAAGTAATTTGAAGTGGTCCGTGTCCGTGTATTTCTTCGAGCAATCTGGAGTATTGGCGGCAAGTGGAATATATATATATATATATATATTATATATTTATTATTTTGTTGAAATCAAAAGGTCTTGGCTAACACCAAACTTAAAAATGCTTGCGGCGCTACCTGCCTACCATCGTTGTTGTATTGCATTGTTTGTATTGCTGCATTGCTATATTTCTTTCTCTGTCTTCACTCAGCAGGTACAATATTGGTCAGCAGCATAACTGTCATACCTCTCACTGAACCCTCCTCAAGCCACTTTCTATTCCATCTTGAGGAGTTTGCCACCAAACTACATGGAGTACTTTCCCCATTTTAGCTTTAGGTCCCCACCCGATACTACCTTTACTGGTCGCATCCACTGCCATCCTTGTCTTTCTTAGTTCCTCCCCTTTCTACTCCTGGCTACTTAAAATGTTCTCCCATAGAACCCAACTCGGGTTGCCAGTTAAAGGGTCAAGCGTGCCATCCTGCAAAGTCTTCCAGGTGTGAGCCTGTTATGGCCAGGAAAGGCATACAACCTCAGTTCCTTCTGAGGGCCAGAAAAGACATTCGGCCAGAATCCCTTCACTATTATCCCCATATCTCCTTCCTTGTTAGCTTTCTCCTCACCCTATCATGCTCTTAGTCTAACTAGATGTTTCCACAGGTTTGTTCAACAACCCACCCTCACCAGACCTTATTCCCAGGGGTTGCATCCTGCCATTCAAGAGCGAACTCCTCAGAACAGGTACCTGACTGGTTGTGTAATGTCCATTCTTAAGGGTTGCTCCCTGCCACAACTGGATGGGCTCGAAAGGGTGGCCATATAATTGCTGCTCCTCTGGTATCCCCAATGGACCCCCCCATCCCACCTTATACTAGGGCTGGATTTATAATATGCATTCCTGTGGGTTTCTCATGACTGCTTATAGAATACCCATTTACATGGGTTGCTCCTTACTGCTCCTGGATATGTTCTCCAAATGATATGGTATGGCTAAATAATAAATGCCCATTCACACTGGCTGGTCCTCTGACAATCATGTGTGGACTCCAGAGATTATACTAAAATCAATATGATAAATGGAAGCTTGCACCACCAATGGAGCCTCATAATTACAGTGGCTTAAACTGTATGATACAGACCACCCTGACATGATAGGTATCTATATGTTTGCTTGAGCGCATCTTTTCTCAGTGTTTACTCTGTGTTTGCTAAACACTTGCTTATGCACAGCCACACGCTTTCTCTGCATGCACCCACATCAAGAAAACACTTCCCACATAGATCATAATTTACTCATAAACATTTTACCCATCTACCCAACTGCTCTAATGAATGCTTGATTTGTAAAAAAAAAACGAAGTGCCCGGGCTCCCATCAGGAGGCCACTGTAGCTTGCACAACTCATTGCCCCTTCCAGCGCTGCTAGTGACAGTACCAACACAACTACTGACCATCAAGTGTGACAATTCAAACTATTTAAGGCCTCCAAAGCTACAAGAATGGCTTAGGTCGCAGGTATTGGGCATTTTTAATGTATATTGAATTAATAAACAAATGTTGTTGTTTTCATCTCTAAATTAGACAAACAGCTCCATCATGTGGCAGACTGTCATAAGTGTCGGTGTTGACATTTAAGTGCTTGTGCCGAGCACCGGAAACCTCAGTCTCAAATTAAGCACTGGCTCTAAATGCCTATGTGTCTTATCCCTTGCTCCTTTTCACTTCAGCTTCACACCTAGACAAAGTGACAAACCATGATGAGAGCACAACTCTGGTCCTCAGGCACTACATCAAAGCACTACATATATGGTCACAGGACAGGAACTCACTGTTTCAACTACAGCACTCTCATCGGGAAGCATCCTACCTGTTCCTTGATAAACCTCGAATACACTTTGGCTTATGTCAGCGTCTGTCTCTATTCGCTGTACCTCTTAACTTCTCCACCTGCTCAACGGGTGATCAGAAAAAAAAAGAAATGCTGTCCATGCATGCTTCTGCATCAGGAGAGTGTGTGAAAAGTCATGAGGCAGTGATGCATTACAAAGCAACACAGAAAGTGACACACTGAAATGTTAGACTGTAGCATACAGGGTCCTCATGACATGAGGGTTTTTCTATTTCGTCGTAGGTCATCGAATGATCTTCCGTTGTGTTAGGCATGAGTCTCCTGATTTCTGAACAGCTTCGCTATCTCTCTATACTCTATGGGCCAAAATATAACAACAATAAGAAATGTAATTATACTCCTCCCGTTTCTAGCGGTCCAGAGGAATTATCTCTTGCTCCCCAAAATACCGTCCAAAATCCCCTTAATGCGATACCCACGGTATTCTTACCCACTACCTCGACCGCTCCAATAATGTCCAAACATCCCGTAGAGACAAATGGTGGTATTGCCTCTAGCCAGCGGTACGGATATGTGGAGGAGAGAAATACAGCACGTTTGGACTTACCTCCCGTTGCGACACCATTTGTGGTGGTTTTGACAAACGTCCCCAATTTACAGAAAGGGGTAGAGGAAACGTGGGAGATATTACGGAACAAGTCCCTACATTGGCTTGGGGTTAGGACTGGCATTACCGAGAGGTTATTTGATGAATTTAAAATGGTCAGAAGAGTGAGTTGGGTGGGGAAGGGACGTAAGAACATGACAGGAGATTGCGTTGTGTTGACCTTTAAAACTCCCCATTTAGTACAACTTATCTTGAGTAGAGCCGGAAACCATTTTATTCCTGGGCAGGGTGTTAACTTAGTCCCCTTAGGCTATTTTTATCCACCAACACCTCAGATTGCCCCAAGATATAGGGATCTTGAATCCACTTACAACAGGCATTGGTTTAACCTCCAAACTCAAAACCGTTTTGACGCCCTTGCCAACCTCGAGTCAGTGGACTGACAACGAAAGTCTGTTCTCACTCAGCTAGAGATTTCAGTTATAGCAAAGGGACCTATGGAAGAGTCTGTATCGGTGACCTCAGTGGTAATGATATTATTGTTCCACAAGTCAACACCAAGTTAATGAACATAGAGACTGCTAGCGACACACTCCTAAACATCACGGCTGACTCCATCGTATCCCCTCCCTCACTGGCTGGTAATACTTTAACGAGCAGTGATGAAGGGGGGGGGGGAACCATCGCATGGGAAAATGTCAGTTCTTGTTTTGGAATGTGGCGGGACTAAAATCCAAGGTGACAAATAAAATATGGGTGGACTTTGTGTGTAGTTTTGACATTCTCAGCTTGCAGGAAACCTGGGTGGAAGGCCCATCCATATTAGCGGCTATAAAACACTTCACACCCCAGCAGTCCCATCATTACATGGCAGAGCAAGGGGGGGTCTCTGCACTTATATTTCTAACTATTTGAACATAGGAAAAATTGTTTTAAATGTGTCAGATCCGTTTTATCAAATCATCACTCTTCAGATAGATAAAGTGTTTTGTATAGCATTAGTGAATTTCTATAACAACGCTGCACCAGAGCAGATTGGGAGAATTTTAAGACAGCTGAGCAGCGACCTGTATCTTTTACAATCGTGTCCATCCAAAGAGACTTGTATTATATGGGGAGGGGTTTTTAATTCATCTATATGTCAGTATGCTAATAAGGGGGTTTGTGGCATAACATATGAGAAAGATTCTGGTTTCCCCCATTTTCCCCATAGCCTGTATGGGGATCTTTTAAATGACATTATGTTTTCACTTGACATAGGTTTTGCTAATAACTTATGTTCTCCCTCTGTCCCTTTTCAACCAACTTTTAATGGCCGAGGTATTTTCTCAACCATAGACTTTGTATTAGCATTAAGCAGACATTTCACCCGTATCAAGGATTTTACCACACATGAGATCGCACTAAGCGACCATTTTCCTATTGGCATTGACGTGATGGTGCTTGATAATATCATAAACACCAGAGGCATTTCCACGCGCATCGCGGAAAATATCACATTGAATAGACAAAATGGTTATGCACTTAAATGGGTTAACGTGGACCCAGAGGTATTTACCCATAAAGTGGTCATGAAATGTAAAGAAATGCTTTTATCTTGTTTAGATGAGAAGTCATCCCACCAGGAAATCTTAGAAAATGTTTCCGCCATCACAAGCGTTATTAAGGAAACATTGCATGTGAAAGCAAGAAATAATACGAAACGTAAGCAAGGGTGGTTTGACAATAACTGTACAAAAGCATATTCTAAGCTTAAAAATTCTTTACATGCAACAGAAAAAAAACGGAAACAGATTAGACTGGCAAGAAGTGATTATAAGAGGGCAATAAAAGCAAGGAAGAAGGCCCTAAAAGAGAAAGCTTGGCAGGCCTTACATGAAGCTTCTGTTAATCGCGATTCCTCCTCTTTTTGGAAGGCGGTTAACGCACCGTTTTTAGCCGAAGGCGCCAAAGCAACCGTAGAGATTGCCATCCCCGAACATGAATGGATACTACATTTTGCCAAGTTATATAATAACTCACAGACAGATGAATAGGGATTGTCACCAATTGGGGTCGAAATAGAGAACCTTGTAAGGCATACAGGTTTACCTTTAAATTTCACCTTAAGTGAAGTCAACACGGCCATTACTCAAAGTTTGGGGGGGAAGGCGGCCGGGCCGGACGGTATTCCGGTAGACCTTTTAAATCAAACTTATCTCTATGGGGTCCACTCTTGACACAGGTTTTTAATGCATGTTGCTCACAAGGTTTTTTGTCGACCTGGTTTGATTCAATAATTGTCCCCATTTTTAAAAAGGGTGACAGTTCAAACCCAGCCTGTTACCGTCCAATCTCATTACTGGACTCTACAGTTAAGATCGTGGGGCGAGTCTTGTTGGACAGGTTACAGGTATGGGCACAGGATCAAAACGTACTAAGCGATATACAATATGGATTTCGCAAAGGTTTGGGCACAATTGAACAGGGTTTGAATTTACACATTTTATTAGACAAATACACCAGTGCAAAACGGGAGAGGCTATATTTGACTTTTATTGATTTAACAGCAGCTTTTGACTGCATGGTTCATGGAAAGCTGTGGATGGTTTTAGAGGGGATGGGAGTTGACGTTTTAATAATCAGATTTTTAAGGCAACTATACTCAGGGGCAAGGGCCAGGGTCCGCTATGGGAGGGGGGGCGAATGCACTAAGCATTTTAAAATAATGAGAGGAGTCAGACAAGGGTGAATTCTCGCCCTGTTCCTTTTTACATTATATATAAATGAACTAGAAGCCGTTGTGGTCCGGGAGTGCAAGGATTTACCAGCCACAATGACACGCCCTATCCCGGCACTCATGTATGCGGACGATGCGGTCCTGATGGCCCGCACACCGATTGGTCTCCAAAAGGTTGTAAATGTTTTTATAAATTTTATGTCTAACTTGGGACTTACTGTGAACTGCTCGAAAACATTTGCAATGAATTGCGGAGCAGGATCGAGAAAGAAGCCCAAGACGCTTTTTATTTATTCAAAGGCAATAGAGCATACTAAATCTTTCTCTTATTTAGGGATATTATTCGACCAAACTGGCACATGGTTTCAAGCAATAAAAGCAAGACGACTGCTTTTTATTAAATCTCTGATGGCCTTACTAAACTTCAGCAGAAAAATAGGAAGACGTCCGCCTGCAGAATTGTTACAGATTTATAGGGCAAAATGCATGGCAATTGTCACCTATGGAGCTGGAATCTGGGGGTACGAAGGGGTAAACTCACTACAGTTTGCAGAAAATAAGTTCTTCAGGTCCCTCTTGGCAGTACCAGACAGTACATCTACATATATATGCCACCAAGAACTAGGTATGCCATACTTGGAGGACGTTATTAAGATTCAGCCAGTCCTCCTCTGGCATAGAGTCTGGATCTCAGAGGAAACAGATTTTAATTGCCTCATTCTGAAAGACGGATTGGCAATAGACGGAGCAAATAACATAAGGTGGTTAGCATACGTTAAAATGTTCCTGTTTAAACTAGGCCATCCTGAATATTATAGTAATCCAGACACCATGTGTAACGTGTCCAGGAAAGAACTTAAAGCTAGCTGCATGTCTTATTTGGGCGAAATTAGAACCACAACAGCACTAAAGAAACCAACGGTTCAAGCTCATTATATGGTCTTGGCAGCGCCACTCATACAACGATACATTGTATTAGTAATTGATGATTATGAGAGGTTCTTGCTAACACGCTTTAGACTGAACATTCTTCATAGATCTTTAAGTTTCCCCGTACTAAACGATTGGGCGAGAGTTTTAAGTAAATGCCCGTGTGACGCTGTTGCTGATCAATCCACGATACATATATTGTTTTTCTGTAGATTTTATTCTATATCTAGAAAAAGATGGATTATCCCTGTTTTAAAAAGATATAGTCTGAGACAATGTCGCCCTGCATTTATGACTTTGCAACTGCTAGACGATGAATTTACAGCTTTTAAAAAAATGTTTTTAAATGCCGCAAATCAATGTTGATGTAATTTTAAGAACTGTGGTCTGTCATAACTATAAGGTGATTTTCATTGTATTAATCTGTGTTCTGTGCTTTTATGGTTAACTTATATAGTTACCGAATAAAGACTTTTTGATTGATTGATACTCTATGGGCCTTATTTAAAAGGCCATTGTGCCACTGGTGGCTCACTTTTCTTGATGCACCGGCGGCGCAGTGTGCCTGCCCCTATTTATAAAGCCAAGTAAGTCACCCTGCATAATTTTTCATGGTCTTGTAAATATGGGCTCCTTTCACGCATTACTCTGCATGAAAGGGGCGTTCCATGGGTGTTGCTGTGGGTGTTCCTACGCAACATCCATGAACCTTGACACATTCCCAAATTTACAAAGTTTTGTAAAGTGGGAATGCTTCAGAATGGAGCAACGAGGAGAAATACTTTTATTTCTCCCCGTTTTATACTCTTTTTATGTATGCTGCATTTTAAAAGTGCAAAATAAACAATTGATGGACGGAATGCTGGACAATGCAAACATTCACCCCCAGTCACAAGGATCTGGGTTTAATCCATCCTTCTTTTGCTCACCACACCACCCCAGTTTGGACCCAGCCATATGCAAATCATTCTTGACCCTGTTCCTTATGGGAACAGTCCAGCCCGAACTGCCAAGCCAGGTCCTCTCTGGACTGGAAACAAGCATCTTGGGACCGGTTTCAGGGCATCACCCTTCATCAGCCAGGCTAGCTTGAATCCAGTGGTGTAGTGAGCACGGGACCCACGTCTGGGCATACCCTTCCCACTTAGGTCGACATATGCATTGTTCTGCATTCTGTCCATCAATTGTTCTTTTTGCATTTGTCATCCCGAGTGGGACAGGTATGCCCAGACGTGAGTCCTGTGCTTTCCATGCCACTGGACTCAAGCTTTCCTGGCTGATGAGGGGTGAAACCCCGAAACCGGTTCTAGGATGCTTGTTTCCAGTCCAGGGAGGACCTGGCCTGGCAGTTCGGGCTGGACTGTTCCCATTGGGCGCAGGGTCAAGACTGATTTGCATTTAGCTGGGTTCAAACTGGAATGGCATGGTGAGCAAAAAAACGATGGATTTAGGCCCAGATCTCTGATCTGGGGAGAATGTATGACATTGTTCTGCATTCTGTCCATCAATTGTTCTTTTTGCATTTGTCACTCCGAGTGGGACGGGTATGCCCAGACGTGGGTCCTGTGCTCTCCATGCCACTGGACTCAAGCTATCCTGGTTGATGAGGGGTGAAACCCCGAAACCGGTCCTAGGATGCTTGTTTCCAGTCCAGGGAGGACCTGGCCTGGCAGTTCGGGCTGGACTGTTCCCATTGGGCGCAGGGTCAAGACTGATTTGCATATGGCTGGGTTCAAACTGGAATGGCATGGTGAGCAAAAAAACGATGGATTTAGGCCCAGATCTCTGAACTGGGGAGAATGCATGACATTGTTCTGCATTCTGTCCATCAATTGTTCTTTTTGCATTCTAAAAGTGGCATTTTCAAACACACAATTTAAAAACCATCTTCTCTAAAAGATGTACTTTTTATTTCTGAGTTCAGGGAACCTAAACTCCAAATCACCAGCTGTTCCCAATTGAGAGTTACACTTGTAAGATGTTACAAGGCAGCTCCAATGATAACCTATGGAAGAACTAGCCTTTGCTATAGTGAAAAACGAAATACACATTATTTCACTATCATTACATGTCATACCTTTCACACACACTGCACCCTGCCCATGGGGGCACCTTGGGCCTGCCTTAGAGGTATCTTACATGTCATAAAAGGGAAGGTTAGGGCCTGGCAAGTGGCTGCAGGTCTGAGACACATTTCAAAGGCTACTTGTGTGGGTGGCACAATCAGTGCTGCAGACCCACTAGTAGCATTTGATTTACAGGCCCTGGGCACACACAATGTACTTTACTATGGGCTTACCAGTAAATCAAATACGCTAATCATGGATAACCAATCATAATCACAATTTACACAGAGAGCATATGCACTTTACCACTGATCAGCAGTGGCAAAGTGCCCAGAGTCCTAAATACAACAAAAACAGATCAGAAAAAATAGGAGGAAGGAAGCAAAAAGTTTGAGGATAACCTTGCAAAAAGGGCCAGGTCCAACACAATGCTTTTAAAATGACACAGCTTGGCGCAGCTAAATGGCTTGCAATTCCGCGCTGCTTCATTATTTAGAATCCCGCAAATTATCCTGGGAATCGAAACGCGTCGGCATCTCACAACGCGGGGACTCCTGCATTCAATTAAGTTTACCCTAGTAGAAATGTTGTTCAAATTCCTAACTACTAGGCATAATGGCACTGAAAATGTGGTAGACAATTTGAATGTTAAAGATTGTCCAGATGCTGCTACTGTATTGTGCATCAAGACTGGTGTTTGATCGTACACAATTATTACTGTTTATTTTTCTTTATTACTTGCATGTTTTGTCGCACTGCTTTATCACGAAGTTGATTTCAGTGTCTTTTTACGTTTTGTCACATGTTTGGTTATAATGTACACTAATTGATACGTATCCATCTTTGTCTGACTTATGAAATAATGTGGACCAAAGTTTCTACATGCAATGATTGATTTGGCAATTAAATGCTTAAAGTCCATATGAATTGAGTTTATGGATTTTAGTCTGTTAAATCGTTTTAACAGCATATGAACGTGACGGCTAGGACAACTTTTTTCCTGTTCAATTATATGGCCCCGTCCAGCCGCCTAGGGCCAAACCCCTTCTGGCTATAGCTCAGGTTTGGCCTCGTACAAGTCCATCGGGCCCCATTGGGTCCCGGGGCTTCGTTTGCCGGACTTTGGGCTTTCACCGCCAAGAGTTTCCCATAGTCAAATCTGATGTTAAGAGGAGGGGATCAATTCTGCTTCTTATAGAGGAGCTCCTCTCTATATTAACAACATATATGGAGCTAAAGTGCTTGACCCATTGGTGAGCTGGCATGTTGGTCTCAAATTAATCTGATTCCTCGACAAAGGGGTCTCCTGAGTTAACTATGTGCCGAAACCTCTTTGCATTCTTCGCTATACAGGCATTAAGAAGACTAACACAAAGCTCATTTTAAATGTTCCTCTTTCTATTATGGCCCTTTTGTAAACCCACCTACATGTAGTAGTAATTACTGCCCTTTATTCAGGGCATGCCTCAATTGTCTCCTGCTCCCCTACGAGATTTGCCAAAAAAACAGGTACCTTGCTGTTAAAATGCCTTTTCGTAACCAGAAGGGAGTCTCGATTGTTATTGTTGAGGACCACAAACTATTCTACCATTAAATGGCTATGTGAGGAGACTGATAATAACCTTTCGATGAACAGCGCTATATTTTGCTTAATTATGTTATTGAAAACTGCCTCTATGTTCTTCCACTTAAGCCAAAGGCCTTTATCGACCCTTACTAAATTAGTCACCCCCTTTACTAGCACTTTTAACAAAAACTTTGGGATACCTAGGATTAAACGAATGGGATTGTGATCAGCATCGCCGTTCTCCAAGGTCCCCCTTCTAATTACTGGTAGATATAGGGACTGTGAAATAAAAATGTAATCTATTGTAGTTCCCCTTCCCCAGCCAATAAAGATCTCTTCTTTCTCTACGATCTCAATGAGATTATAGAGGCCAATCTCTAAAAGATATTTATACAATTTGACACCTCCACCATCCATAGCAGACTGGCACACTGAGATGTCCAAACAACAAAACGGATTGACCATTGTAAGCCCTGAGCCGATCTTTGCATTAAAATCGCAACGTATAATAAAGTTGAAACTATCAAAAACCCAATTAATACCTATCCCTCAAAAGACCCATAACTGCAAATAAGATATCCAGATTATAATCAGTGTCCCGGTGGGCGGTAGAATTATAAAAAAATAATTTAAATATAATGTAAATTTTCTAAATGTACTAACCATACAATTTGGATACCAGGATGTTTAAAAGGAATTGGAAAAGGCCTAGCCTGATGAGACGGGCGCACAAAGATGGCCAGCCCGCCACTTAGTCGGCCCATGACCGAAGGGATAGCAAAGTTACAAAAGCTATAGATGCCACCCCATATAAATTCTGTTGTGACCCAAGTTTCTTAAAATAGGATAACATTGTACCGCTTAACAAAATACGCCCAAACCGGATTTGTACATTTCAATGTGATCCCTTCTATGTTCCAACTGATAATACAAAAAGTCTGGTCATGTACTCAGAACTCTTGGCTGGTTGTCTTGGAACAAGTGGGGTTCCTAGTTCCTCTGAATCATTGTTCTTAGGGGTCACATCTATCACTGTTTGTCAATCAGTGTCCTCTAGCCCAGATAACATGGCAAAGTGGTTCCAATTTAAAATACGGTCATGTGACAGAACGCTGGACACTAATGGGCAGCCATAGTGCTTTGAGCCCCCTACGGGTGGTAAATGTCTGTAAGAGTAGCTAAAGGGCAGGGGGATAATCAATCTACTACCTCTTGCCCAGCTGTTACCTTGATGGGACTGAATATTTCATGCTAACACTGGATATCTAAAATTGATTATCACACAGTCCCCAGTAAAAGTCTTGGTCGTTGGGCCTAACCAGCTTACTCTCCTTCCACAAAGAATGTTTTTATAATCTGCAGTACTAAAATTTACATTCTCAGAGAGATAATTAGATACCTTATTGTTTAGCTGCTCTGTGGTTCTGTGGCAGCTAGCGCCAACTGGGGTATGTTTGCCAACATGACCACGTATCGCCATCCTTCTGGTGGCAAGTTAGTAACCACATTGCTCTCTGCTTTAAATGGGCAATCTGGAGAATCTAGGCTAGCAATCCTGGTCTTACCCATGCCACTTGTACAAACTTGGTCATCTTGTGTCAGTCTGCTCGTAGACCCTTCTGTAGCATTTAGCATTATAGCCCTCTGATTGTGTTGAATCGGAGTAGGCAAGACTGTGCCTGAAAGTACGTTCCCAGGTGATACCATGGTTGGATTTGAAATTTGCCCATACGTAAGATCGCCTGCGGATCCAACCTCAACCAAGTTAGCAATCATTTTTTCAAAGGCTCCTATTCGTTTTATCAGGGGACCAATGTTGAAGGGGATTGCTGCCTTTAATTTGTCAAGCAACCCCTTCTCCCAATCGAACTCAATGCACTGACCCCTCCCTTGAGCATGTGCTTCGATTTGAATGGTGCATCACCATAGGGGTTGGAGCTGAGTCACTCTTCCCTAGATCCATGATGATAGGCCGTTTCTTCTTTTTAATGCTCCAGCCAGAGACAATCAGTTGAGAGTTTTCCACATTGTTTGGAGTCAAGTCAGAGACCCTTGACGACAAAGGTTCCACAAGCAGGGTGGGTAGAATGTCTCAGAAACTGCTTATGGAGGGGTTCTGTTCATCTGGCGCAAAGGCTACGGACCAGGCAGCTGATCATTCCGGTCAAGCAAGAGCCACCTCTCTGCTAAGTCTATTTCTTTAGTGATTGCACAAACCGCACATGCAAGAAAAGTGTCCATTGTACTGTGATTGTTGTCTGTGGGAGTTCTGGAACGAACTACTTTCCTCTTTCTCATTCTATCCATGAGTGCTTAAAAGCCAGAGGCTGGAGAGCGGGCAAAACGAAATCACCAATACAGTTAGACCCAATTGCTGCAAGGAATGGTACTCCAGAACTAACGGGCGGTCCCCCAACCCAGCCTTGTCCGGCCACAGCCGGGCGCAGAGAGGCTCATCCTTGGCCCACTCTTTGCACGGGCGCGTCCCACGCTGCGGGAGAGCGTGTCATGCTATATAGCGCTGGCCTGCAAGGCTCTGCTTCCTCCCCCTCCTGCCTCGAGGGATACTGGGCCTTGCAGTCATAGCCTGAATTTGAAGTGGTGTAGTTGAGAGTTAAAAAGACCCCTAGATAATACAACGCATTCCCTGTTAGGGGGTGGTACAGCAGAGAGGGCCAGTAGATGGTTGGAGGAAAGGTGTACCATTGCTTAGCATCAAGATCTTTGTTGTATTGCTGTTTAGGCAGAGGCTATTAAGGTTCTTCCAAAGTTTAACAGAAAGGAGGCAGTTGGTTAGTGTTTCGATGTTGGAGCTGTTGGTTCGGTATACTAGGATTTAGGTATCATCTGCATATAGTTGACATTTGAAGCATTTCTCATTCATCAGATGCGCTAGCAGGGGTTCTCTGACAGAATATCGATGTAAAAAATATACATGAAAAAATCTAGAATGCAAAAATATCGACTCCCTACACTTAAACAGGTAAGTACAAAAATATCGAGAAAAATAATATCGATGTTAAAAATATAGTTGTACAAAATATCGATTTTTATATATATATATATAAATTAAATATATTAAATAATAAAATTAATTTAAAAAATAGAGTAGATTTAATATACATTTTAACAAATATAACAAATAAACGTAATTAAAAAAGTTAAACACACATACATAATAAATATATATATTTACTTTAAAACAATTATTAAACTATTAATTTTTATTTCTTTTATAATTTAAAAATTATATAAAAATTTACAAAATGATATATATATATATATATATATATACACACAACCATTTTCCGTTCCGGAGCCCCCGACCCTACAGGGCGGCCTCATCAATGGGCACGGAACAGCCCATCATAACAACGACAAAAAGCACCAAAAAGCACCTTGAGGCCCATTGTTGGGGACGTAGCTTTATTCAGCGTCCAAACACAGCATGCTTCCTTTCCCTAACGTTTCGGCACAGGTGGCCTTGATCACAGGGGAAGTAATTTCACAAAGTGCCTTCATGCGTGCTTTTGAAAGTTAAAGTCACATGACTGGAATATACAAACTCCAGCTCCCATAGTGCATTGCGAGTTCTTAAAGCGAGTATGATCTGGAAATCCTCATTTGTTTTGAAACAAGTGTACAATTCTTACTTGGCGCTTGCACTAGTCCATTCGAGTCTTCTGTTGAAACCAGTCAGGTAAGTTGAAATTACTCCATAGTGATGTCATTCTATAAGTGGCCTGACAAAGCTTCGTTCCCCAACACGATCATAGCAGGATGTGTTCCTGCTCGAATCCTTCCTTGCGCACACATATTTTTCACTCCAGTGGCATTCCTCAATAGGCTGGGTGCGCAAGTGGGTCATGCTCCTCTTAAACATCCACACAACCATTTTCCGTTCCGGAGCCCCGACCCTACAGGGCGGCCTCATCAATGGGCACGGAACAGCCCATCATAACAACGACAAAAAGCACCAAAAAAGCACCTTGAGGCCCATTGTTGGGGACGTAGCTTTATTCAGCGTCCAAACACAGCATGCTTCCTTTCCCTAACGTTTCGGCACAGGTGGCCTTGATCACAGGGAAGTAATTTCACAAAGTGCCTTCATGCGTGCTTTTGAAAGTTAAAGTCACATGACTGGAATATACAAACTCCAGCTCCCATAGTGCATTGCGAGTTCTTAAAGCGAGTATGATCTGGAAATCCTCATTTGTTTTGAAACAAGTGTATAATTCTTACTTGGCGCTTGCACTAGTCCATTCGAGTCTTCTGTTGAAACCAGTCAGGTAAGTTGAAATTACTCCATAGTGATGTCATTCTATAAGTGGCCTGACAAAGCTTCGTTCCCCAACACGATCATAGCAGGAAGTAATTTCACAAAGTGCCTTCATGCGTGCTTTAAGAACTCGCAATGCACTATGGGAGCTGGAGTTTGTATATTCCAGTCATGTGACTTTAACTTTCAAAAGCACGCATGAAGGCACTTTGTGAAATTACTTCCCCTGTGATCAAGGCCACCTGTGCCGAAACGTTAGGGAAAGGAAGCATGCTGTGTTTGGACACTGAATAAAGCTACGTCCCCAACAATGGGCCTCAAGGTGCTTTTTGGTGCTTTTTGTCGTTGTTATGATGGGCTGTTCCGTGCCCATTGATGAGGCCGCCCTGTAGGGTCGGGGCTCCGGAACGGAAATGGTTGTGTGGATGTTTAAGAGGAGCATGACCCACTTGCGCACCCAGCCTATTGAGGAATGCCACTGGAGTGAAAAATATGTGTGCGCAAGGAAGGGATTCGAGCAGGAACACATCCTGCTATGATCGTGTTGAGGAACGAAGCTTTGTCAGGCCACTTATAGAATGACATCACTATGGAGTAATTTCAACTTACCTGACTGGTTTCAACAGAAGACTTCGAATGGACTAGTGCAAGCGCTAAGTAAGAATTGTACACTTGTTTCAAAACAAATGAGGATTTCCAGATCATACTCGCTTTAAGAACTCGCAATGCACTATGGGAGCTGGAGTTTGTATATTCCAGTCATGTGACTTTAACTTTCAAAAGCACGCATGAAGGCACTTTGTGAAATTACTTCCCCCTGTGATCAAGGCCACCTGTGCCGAAACGTTAGGGAAAGGAAGCATGCTGTGTTTGGACGCTGAATAAAGCTACGTCCCCAACAATGGGCCTCAAGGTGCTTTTTTGTCATATATATATATATATATAGCAAACTCCTCTCGCAGCCTCTTCACCTCTGCGCATGAATGGAGTACGGACCACAATTTGGTGCAGCTTTAGATTTTATTCAGCTCGTATATCCAACAACTCCATCAGCATGATGCGTTTCGATCCCAACAGGGATCTTGATCACATGACGCGCTACACGGTGGGTGGTTCATTTAAATACAGGTTTTTTTCTTTTTAAAGTGACATGTGCTACAATTTACATTTATCAGTCATGTAAACATAGAAAAAATACTTTTGTAGTCTATTGGATTCTAGTTTGTGGTTGCATCAAACTTTTGCTTAAATATGCAATTAAAACCATAGAACCATCCCTTTTTAAATATCTAAAAGGCATATTAAACAAACATTGTTAAAACAGACATATTTAAATAAATCACCAAATAACATGTTTAAGAAGTTGTTATAAAATCTCATAATATTAAATAAGATTAAAACCTCATTTTTACATGTTGTTTTCTGACATCCAGGTTTAAATACCAATATGTCAACTGTTAAAACAGTTTATTAAAGTGCAAATGTTCTTGCAGTACTACAAAGATGTAAACATTTATTATGTAAACAGATCGACTGAAATTATCCTATTAGTGCAAATATAATTTGTGTAAAAGTGCAAAGTGCATAGCTAAAAACCAACGTGTATCCCTTAAAATACAACCTAAAAAACCGTGTGTAAATGTAAAAAAGTTAAAAAAGCAGTGAGAAATTCTAAAACTTAGTGTTTGATCTAAGCAGTTCTAAAAACGATTAACAGCTCAGTGATATCTTGACTATGGCCTTCTGAATCAGGCACCCTAACATTACCAATGATTATATTTTAGAGGCAAGTGTAAAGATCTTCCGTTTGGTTCAGGCCCCCGGATGTTTAGTATCGAGATTTAAAATGTATCTAGTTTCTAACTGGCGAAGGGCTTTGATTCGATCTCCTCCCTCTTTTTGCTAGGGACACTGTCTATTAGGAAGTATTTCAAGAATACTGGATCAGAATTATGTTTCTCCTCAAAATGTCGGGCCACAGGGTACGACTGATCATGATTCTTAATGGCCCTTAAGTGCTGAAGTACCCTCTTGTGTCCCTCCAGTATAGTGCTGCCAACATATTTGAGACCACACGGGCACTCCAGCACATATATCACATAATTCATTTTGCAAAACAGAGCCTTGGTGATGGGCACTTCACAAGGACTGAAGGGGGTCTTGTATGTAGTCGTATTAATGCCATGTTGGCATGCCTTACAGGATTTACATTTATAAAATCCTGTGCGCTGACTTAACCATGTTCCTTTGGTCGAACCCTCTAAGTCATTTCGCACCAAGGTATCTCTCATAGATGGTGCCCTGCTGTATGTTATCACAGCTTTCTTAGGTAAGATTTGTCCAATCACAGGATCTCCCAGAATTATGGGCCAATTTCTGTCTATAATTGTTTTGATTGTTTTGCCCTGTTTGCTGTATCCAAAAATAAATCTAAATGTGTCTTTCTTACTTCCGTCAGCTAAAAGGGGCTTAGTTTGGTTACTTAGGAGACTTACCCTGCTGGTATCATTACTTTTTGGATTGCTGTATCAATACATTTTGGGGAGTACCCCGTGTCAGGAATCTCTTTCTACTAGCCATTTGTGCCTGCCTCAGATCCTCTTGGTTGCTGCATATCCGCTTCAACCGCAGCATCTCCCCAAATGGTATGCTTTGAATTAAATGTTTAGGGTGGGCACTACTAGCATGTAGCACCGAGTTGCCTGCAGTGGGTTTTCTATGCAGTGTAGTATGTATCTGTCCATTTTTTATGTAAATCTGCACATCCAAAAAATTCACAGTTAC
The DNA here is from genome assembly GCA_963921515.1 of Calotriton arnoldi. Taxonomy (NCBI): domain Eukaryota; kingdom Metazoa; phylum Chordata; class Amphibia; order Caudata; family Salamandridae; genus Calotriton; species Calotriton arnoldi. The sequence continues at coordinate 1,969,910 of CAWUFW010001798.1, forward strand.
AGAACTAATAGAGGCAGTAAACTGTAAATTCAAATTGTTGACATTCAGGTTTTGTACAAACATCTCAGCATCACTTTTTGTCCCTTTCCAGACTATAAATAAGTCGTCAATATATCTATACCATATTTTGACATTGTTGGTCATGTATGTCTTGTGTTCTATATGGAGGACCAGCTCCTCCCACCATCCCATATGAATACAGGCATAACTGGGGGAGAAGCTAGCCCCCATAGCCACTCCACGTTGTTGTTGGTACAGATAATTATCGAATATAAAAACATTGTTGTTAAGACAAAAGTCCACCATATTGACCAACATAGCACTGTGTTGCTCAAAAGCAGGCCCTCTGTGTGCCAGATAGTGTCTTAATGCTTTTAGCCCATCCTGATGTTTAATAGAGGTATACAATGATGTAACATCTAATGTAATGAGCAGATAGTCTTCTTGCCATTCAATGTTTTGAGTTTTGGACAGGAAATCCCCGGTATCTCTGATGTAGGAGGGCAGCCCTTTTACATGGCTTTGAAGGAAAAAGTCCACGTGATTGTGAGGTCTTCTCTAAAAGGCTGTTGCGGGCTGAAATAATCGGTCTACCTGGGGGCTTGAGGGGATTCTTATGGACCTTGGGTATGAAGTACAAAATAGGGATCACGGGATTGTCATTTTTCAAAAATTTATATTCATCTGTTGTTAAAAGTCCAGCATTCTTCCATGCTACGAGCTTCATTCCATAGTTATTATACATATTTTTCAGGGTTAGCTGGTCAGAGCGATGGTAGCATTCCCTGTCCCTTAGCTGTGTCATTGCTTCCTCAATGTACTCCTTCTTGTTCCAAAGTACAAGGTTTCCACCTTTATCCGAATTCCGGATAATTATGTCTTTGTTCTTTTTCAATTTACTCATTAGTTGGTAGTATTGCAACTCTTGTTTGTTTGCGTTGGCTTTCGATTTGGCATTCACAACATGGTTAAGTTTTTTGATGTTGGTCGTAACCTGTTCATTGAATATATCGATCGAATCTCGAAGAGTAATCGGATTGAAAGTGGAGCGGGGTTTAAAAGGTGTTATATATATATATTCACTGTTTTCCACCTGGAGCCACAGAACGCACGGCGGGTGCAACCGGATGAGCGGGGGTGGAACCCACTTGTGTTACACAACAACTGCCAAAAAGAAGTTGGTGCACTCACGGTGTGTAACAAGAGCTTTTATTGTCCGCAGACGCGTTGCAGCGATTGCCTTCTTCAGTGTGGTAAAAAGCCGTATATGCGGGAACACAGTGAAAGTTCATTTTAAACCAATGCGTGACATGATTGGGGATTCCGTGACCAATGGGAGGACTCCAATTCCTCCAAGGACTGGTAGTGGAGCGCCGACATCCTCAATACAATTGATTGTATTACGGGTTTCAATGCCCCTTTGTAAATGATATCTGATGTCATTTTTTGATGCCAAAACGCTCTCACCCACGTCAGTCTTGCCACCAATCTCATTGTGCCTGAAACACCTCTCGCCTGCCGCTGGATGTAAACAAGGGCTTACTGCGGGTGTCCGTTGTATGGCTGGGCATCCCTAGCTTTGTATAAGCTACGACCTTCGTTGATCGACAGAGCCTGTCGGCGGCGGTTCTGGCAGCCCAAATTGAATCCATGCACTGTTTTCCACCTGGAGCCGCCGAACGCACGGCGGGTGCAACCGGATGAGCGGGGGTGGAACCAGCTTGTGTTACACAACAACTGCCAAAAAGAAGTCAGTGCACTCACGGGGTGTAACAAGAGCTTTTATTGTCCGCAGACACGTTTCAGCGATTGCCTTCTTCAGCGCGGTAAAAAGCCGTATATGCGGGAACACAGTGAAAGTTCATTTTAAACCAATGCGTGACAAGATTGGTGATTCCGTGACCAATGAAAGACTCCAATTCCTCCAAGGACTGGTAGTGGAGCGCCGGCATCCTCAATACAAGTGATATATATATATATATATATACCAATAACATAAAATCTATTTTTTTAAAAACATTCTATTATAAATTAAAACATTAAATTATTTAAAAATCTTTAAACTTCAATTTACCACTCCAGTCAGTGCAACAGTAGGGAAAGTGTTGGATAGCGGAGTGGTAAAAATGACTATTCCCACTCCAATGAGTGCAACAGTAGGGAAAGTGTTGGATAGCGGTGGGGTAAAACTTACTATTCCCACTCCAGTGAGTGCAACATTAGGAAAAGTGTTGGATAGCGGAGGAATACAATTTACTATTCCCACTCCAGTCAGTGCAACAGTAGGGTAAGTGTTAGATAGCGGAGGGGTAAAAAATACTGTTCCCACTCCAGTGAGTGCAACAATTGGGAAAGTGTTGGATAGCGCAGGGGTAAAAATTAGTATTCCCACTCCAATAAGTGTAACAGTAGGGAAAGTGTTGGATAGCGGAGGGGTAAAAATTACTATTACCACTCCAATGAGTGCAACAGTAGGGAAAGTGTTGGATAGCGGAGGGGTACAAATTACTATTCCCACACCAGTCAGTGCAACAGTAGGGAAATTGTTGAATTGCAGAGGGATACAATTTACTATTCCCACTCCAATAATTGTAACAGTAGGGAAAGTGTTGGATAGCGGAGGGGTAAAAATTACTATTCCCACTCCAATTAGTGCAACAGTAGGGAAAGTGTTGGATAGCGGAGGGATAAAAATTACTATTCCCACTCCAGTAAGTGCAACAGTAGGGAAAGTGTTGGATAGTGGTGGGGTAAAATGTACTATTCCCACTCCAATCAGTGCAACAGTGGGGAAAGTGTTGGATTGCGGAGGGGTAACAATATTCTCACTCCAGTCAGTTAAAACTTAAAAACAAACAAAATATTAACAACAAAAATATTTAAAAAACAAAATAAATAAAAAAATATATAAATATGTTAAAAATTAAAATACAAATATATTTAATATTACAAATTTAAAAAAACATATTATAATGTTTAATCCATATGACAAATACCTACAAATATTATATTAAATAAAATAAAAATAATTTTCACACAAATAAATATTTTGAATTAAAAATTATTTAGAAACAAAAACATTAATTATTACATAAATTTACTTTTTTTACTTCCTACCCTATAACACCACACAATTTACAACCCACATCTAAATTTAAAAAACAAAATGTACTTACATAATTAACAATTAATTAGCAATTAAAGAAATATTATTATTTAAAAACAAATGAAAACTCATAAAAATTAATAAACCTCCCACACTTTACCCCTATTAACCCCACAAACCACAGCTCAAATCGAACTGCAAAAAAATTAATTACACAATTAAAACTTATTTTCAATTAAAAACTAATAGTATTTAACAACTAATTATAAAGTAAGTAAAATTAATTTACTCCCCACCCTTTACCCCTATAAAAGTAAAATCCACACACAAAAAATATAAACAATTAACCTAATTAAATATCAATTAATTAATTAATATTAATGATCAACTAATTATTTATTAATTAAACATAAATTACTTCCCACCCTTTTCCCCTATACACCCCACAACCCACACCTAAAATTAATTACACAATTTCCATATTTAATTTTCAATCAATTACTTAATATTAATTAATAACTAATTATTAATTAAACATAAATTACTTCCCGCCCTTTACTCCTATAAACCTCACAACCCGCACCTAAAATTAATTACACAATTTCCATAATTAATTTTCAATCAAATAATATAAATTAACAACTAATAATTAATTAACCAAAATAAATTACTTCCCACCCTTTACCCCTATAAACCCCATAACCTGCTCCTAAAAAAACCTACTCAATTTAATTAATTATCAATTAATTAATTATTATTAATTAACAACCAATTAATAATTAATTACAAATAAATTACTTCCCACAATTAACACTATAAAATCTAAATTAAAATAAATAAAAATAATCATTAATTTATTGTAATTAAAATACTTCCCACCCTATTCCCCTATAAACCCACGACCTTATACAGAACTAAAAAACGAAAAAGTTTATTGAAATAAAATTGATAACTACTAAAGATTTAACACATATATTAAAAAACATAAACAATATTTATACAAAAAAACATACATCACATACATATAAATATAAAATAAAATATATAACACTCATTAAAAAATCAATATTTTAAACAACTATATTTTTGCAAACAATATTAATGACTTCTATATTTTTAAAAACGATATTTCTTACCTTAAATTCGATATTCTTGACCACGATATTCTTGCTGTCGATATTTCTGAATCACGATATTTCCAACTCGATATTTGTGTAAGTCGACATTTCCTACTCAATATTCTGTCTCAACACCACTAGCGGGCACATATATAAGTTGAAAAGGAGAGGGGAGAGTGTTGAACCTTGGGGGATGCCACAAATTAAGGCAAAGGATTCTGAGACATGTTGATTCAGTTTTATTTGCTGGCTTTTGATATTACAGGAAGGTTAAATCCATAGCTTCTAATTATAAAGTATAATTTTGTGAGCCAGGGTTTTTAAAGTTGTTGAGAGCTGCAGAGTGGTTTTGGTCTCTTCGTGTGGGTTAAAGGTTTTGCCGATGTCAATCACCATTGTTTCATTGTCTAAAAGGCTGGAATCCAGATTGTGAGCCAGCAAGCTGATTGTTAGACTCTTTGTAGAATTGGAGTTGTTTGGGTACTGCTTCAATGATCTTTGCCAGAAAAAAGGGTGCAGAGATGGGACAGTAGTTGTTCGGAATGGATTAGGTTGAGTTTCATGAGTACAAGTAGGGGCATGATATGTTTCAGAGCATCAGGAAAGCACCTCTTTGTAAGTACACTTTAGCAATTTAGGTGAAATCCTCTGACACAGCTTGAAACTTCTCTTTTATGGGTATGGTGGGCCACGTGCTTAGTACTGATCCAAACGGTCTAATTTGTACTACTCTTTTGATGATGATGATGTGCTTGGCAGAAATTGACTTGAGGGAATTAAGGGGCCCATTACGATACCCGGCGTAAAAAAATCCGCCAGGCATGAAAGCGGCAAAAATCCGCCCGCACACACCGTCTGAACACCGACCACGCCATTACGATGACACAAACCGAAAACCGCCATCGGCGGAAAAATCACACAAGATACCGCCCGCCATCGTCCGAGTCGGAGTCAAACCGCCCGCCACGGACGGAAACACGCACGACAACACAAAACCGCCCGCCCTCACGGCCGACACACCGCACGTGAGATTACGATCGCACCGCCATGAGCGCGGGAAAACTACAAATATACCGCCCGCCAGCGCAAACAACGCCGATGAGAATCGACACGGCAGAAGCCATGGCGCCCACGTCCCTGCACAGAAACCATCCGCTGACAAAAACAATCGCACACAACATGGCCAACAAGTCCACACAGCAAGGCACGCACAAATACACAAGCACAGTACACATCCCGAAAACACCCCCTGGACAAACAAAAACTACAAAGGCCAGAACCCCAGACACAACACACCTGAAAACAACAGACCATGAGGACACACCCACATAGGTAAGTACAAAAGCAGCACTCCCACAGACCACAACCCCTTGCAACATTGCAAACTAGAGAGGAGAGAAGAGGACACAGTGACACAGCAAGGACAGCAGCACACCACAGAAACGCACACATCACAACCACCACCACCACCACCACCACCAAACACCGGCACCACAAACCCCCTGCACATTACACAACACACACCGCACCAGCACCACAAACACCATGGCACCACAAAGAATGCCCAAGTTCACGCCCATGGAGCTGACGGTCATGGTCGACGAGATTATCAAGGTGCACCCACAAATCTATGGGAACCTGGTCCAGCACACACCACTAGCCACCAGAAACAGAATGTGGAACCGGATCGTAGACCAGGTCAATGCAGTCGGGACCCTGCCCAGGAACAGAGTTGAAATCAACAAACGGTGGAATGACGTCAAGAGCCTGGTCAAGAAGAAGGAGAGCAAGAACAGAGAGCTGGCTGCCGTCACTGGCGGAGGGAATCCCGCGCTCTTCAAGACCTTCAAAGCGTGGGAGGAGAAGGTGCGAGTCATTATACATCCGGAGATCCTCGCCGGATTAGCAGGGGAGTGGAGGCTGGTAAGTACAAACTAATGTATACCAGCACACCGCTATGTACTCACATGCACTACCACCATGCCACAGCTCCCAGGGACAAACACCCCCATGTCCAGCACACAATACACAACACATCACACACACATGCAACAGACACCACCACACACAGCCCAAACCGAACAACTGTAAGATACGTGGGGACATGTGTACACTCAGCCAGCCACGTAACCACCAACAGGTCCCCAAGTATGCCAGAAGCGCCACAACGAGCACCCACCACACCCATGTGTCCGCCATAGCTGCACTAACCGACAAGTAACAGGTAAGTGGCAGGAACACAAAGTGCAGTGGGTGGGAGGGTGGACAGCCCAAGTACAACACACACCAGGCCCCTAGTCCCACAGCACAGCAAGGAGGAGCATCCCCCACACCCCACAGCCACGTGTCAGCCACCGCAGTGCACACCGACAGCCGAAAGGTAGACATCACGGTCCACAACAATCGGTGTCAGTGGGTGTCCAGCCACCACCACGACCCACAACACCCCCCCACCCCCACAGACCTGCAACATGGAGCACCCCCGCTTAGAACCATGTGGCATCCAGTACAGTGCACGCCCGAACAACCTGCAGGTGGGAAACTGGACAGGGCTGGATTACTGGAGGCATGAGGACCGTAACACGACCAACACATGGGACATGTCACGTAGCAGACGAACACGCAGCACCGCCCACCGTCACGAACAAGTGAACAATGTGCACACGGACATGAACCACAGACTCACACCTCACATGACCCATCACAGACACAGCAACACCCAAGGAGCCACGTCTGCATGCACAAGCCACACTGAATATAGTACCACACGGCAGCCACTGTGCAACCCATCACACACAACCGAAACACCATTGAAGTCCTGTCCATGTAGCCCCTACTGCCTGTCAACCACACACCCCACAACTACGCCTATGTAAGACAAACAACACTAGACGCAACAGAGCGGAACAACATAAATGCACACGAACACCACTGAACCCATCAAACACACAGACACACCATGCACATACAACATACCATCCATCCCATCCGTCAGCCCCAGTCTCATGAAAGGCATGTCATCCGCACAGCTGCCACACATACAGCAGTCACGCTAAGATACATGCCCATGACCAACCATGTGCCAGAAGTCAATGAAGCGCACGCCACACTGTGAGCAACAACACACAACATGGGCCACACCCCCCCGAGCACTGCAGTGATGCACATGGCACAGGGCAGCACGCACACCAAGGAGATGGGACAACTGCAATACGTTGGCTGGCACACAACCATCACTCACTCATAACGATGCGTCCAATGCCATGTCCAGTAATCACAACAGACAGCAAATATGCAGGCCATGTCAGGCATGCACACACCTCAGACCATGCACTGTCATGCTGCCACAACACATGTCACGTTCGGCACCCATGGCTCACAGCATGTACCCCAAAAGCATATTCCCTCCCAAATGCGAATCTGGGGCATGGCCCCCATGTTGCCATATGCGTTCCTAAGCGTTCCATTTGAACCCCAAAAGCATATTCCCTCCCAAATGCGAATCTGGGGCATGGCCCCCATGTTGCCATATGCGTTCCTAAGCGTTCCATTTGAACCCCAAAAGCATATTCCATCCCAAATGCGAATCTGGGGCATGGCCCCCATGTTGCCATATGCGTTCCTAAGCGTCCCATTTGAACACCAAAAGCAAAGTACAAACCAGACCCAGGATGGGCCAGGAGCCCGCATACACCAGAGTCACAATAAGTAGGGGCACAGCAACACACCCATCGGCATGGCCAATCCGTCCCATGCCACATGTGCACAGCACACAGTCCCATTGCCAAGCACACACAACTACAAATGGTACAGCCACACACACGCCTCCGGGAAACCCATGTACGAGATTGCACGAACTGTTAATGTCAGACGACAAATACATACTTCGCCAGGTGCAACACAATAACAAATCTCATTCTCTCCACAGGTGACGAACTGCTGGATGCTGGGGATGGAGACAGCAGCCAGCACAGCCAGCCTACAAGCCCCCAACGAGGACACACGGATGTGGAGGATCTGTCCTCCTCTTCGGACACGGACCACCAAGCAGGCCCATCTGGTGTGGCAGGGCCCAGCCGCTCCCCAGGACCCCTCCTACCCACCAACCCATCATCCAGGGCTGCTGAACATTCCCAGCCCCCTGCTGCCACTGTCGTTGCGGCCACACCCACGGTCATTGCGGCCACACCCACGGTCATTGCGGCCACACCCACGGTCATTGCGGCCACTACCACTGCCGCAACCGCCACCATCGCCGCACCGACCACCACCGCCGCCACCACCACCACGTCTTCGCTGGCACCAGCCCCAGCGCAGGTGGTGGCCCGGCCGACTGGATCCACCCTGGGAGCCAGGGCGAGGACCGTGGTGGGCAATGTGGCTAGTGGGCAGGCCGGTGGCAGCAGTACTGGTAGGAGGAGCAGGGTCAGGGAAACGCCAGTCTCCCCTGGGAGCCATGCCCTGCCTCAAATGGCCAGAGTCCTTGGGGCCTATGAAGAGGCCCAAGGACAATGGGCCAGGTCTGCTTCAGACACGCGGGAGGTGCTGGGGGTGCTGAGGTCCATGGACGCCCGTATGGGCCAACTCGTGGACCTCATGGGCCAGCTGGTGGTGAGGTCACAGCCAGGGACAGCAGCTCCACCACCGCCACCACCTGCCGGGGCGCAGGGTCGAGCAGCAGTGTCCAGTTCCCCTGCGTCCACAGCCAGTGAGCACACCTCACCCCCACCAGCAGGTCGCCACCACACACCCCCTCCCAAACGTGGAAGGGGCCGTCCGAAGTACAAACAGATCTCCCGGGAGGACTACGCACGCTCCAGACGCAAGTGAGGCAGCCAGCCAGCCTTCCTTGACCACCCACTGCATTGACTTGGACTACGATCCCACTCCACACAGCCATCTGGATGGCATGTGTCTGTTGGACCATGGACATGGAACAAGTGGGTACACCCTGAGCATCACGCAGCCGTGACCGACAGCTCATTGTCACTGCACGCACCACTTTTGTCATCACCTCGCACACAATCACATGTCACAGTTTGAAATAAATGCACCTCTTACACAAACTGCTGTTTGTGCCCTGTGTTTTATTTGTACGGAATACAACGGCCACCTTGGGCGGAAAGGCACCTGATGCGTGGCATGGCAATGGAACCGGAGGGCCTGTAGGGACCTAGGGGTGGGAGACAGAACAGGAGCACATTCAATGAGTGTGTCACACACCCATCACACAGTACATGTCAACAACTACAAGCAATGTACACACATCGCACAGAGCAATAGGGCACAATGCCACAGCCACCAACAGTGGCATACTACCCTGGCCATGGAGCGTTGACACACAGCACGCAGTGAACAAACGGCCACCCTGACACAGCACACACACACCTGCACAGATACAGCCACATCAGCCGTCGTACATGGACACTCACCGTCAAGTGAAGTAGCGGGCGATGAGCTGCTGCCGCACATTACCAGCTTCCTCCTCTCCGCTGTCCTCCTCACTCGAGCTGTCCTGGTCTGCGGGCTGGGGCCCTGGTTGATCTCCGTCATCCACGATGAGGGGGATCTGCTTCCGAATGGCCAGATTGTGCAGCATGCAGCACGCCACCACTATCTGGCACACCTTCTGTGGGGAGTACGCCAGCGCACCCTCGGTGCGGTCCAGGCACCTGAACCTGGACTTGAGGAGGCCAAAGGTACGCTCGACCACACGTCTGGTCCTCCCATGTGCCTCATTGTAGCGATCGTCTGCTGGGGTGCGAGGATTCCTCAATGGACTGAGCAGCCATGCCCCATTCGGGTACGCAGAGTCACCTGGGTGTGAGGGACACAGAGAACCGTTGCTAATCCAACTGGACAGGGGACAGCATCGCACAGCCAGCACGCTACACCACTCCACATACTCACCGACAATACAGCCACGATCCTGTTGCAGATTGGACATCAGTCGTGGCAAGATGCTGTTGCGCATGACGTGTGCGTCATGGGCCGAGCCTGGGAACTTTGCACACACGTGGGTTATCACCATGTCCGCAAGGCACACCACTTGCACATTCAGGAGTGCGTGTGCTTCCTGTTGCGGTACAGGTGCTCAGTGGCCTGTGGTGGAACAAGGCCAACATGTGTGCAGTCAATGGCTCCAACGACGTGTGGGATCCTGCCAAGGGCATAGAATGCACCCTTCACTGCCGCCAATTCACGAGCCCTGGGGAAGCGGATGTACCTGTTTCGGCACAGCATCATGGCTGCCAGTACATCCCTCAGCACCTTGCTGAACATGGGCTGGGACATCCCTCCTCCACTGCCCACTGTGTGCTGGAATGACCCAGTGGCGAAGAAATGCATGGCGGCCATCACCTTAGCCGTGGGGGTGACTGCTGTCGGATACACCCTGCGGGGACGGAGATGGGGTTCCAACATGGCACACAGTCGATGCAGGGTTGGCCTGTCCAGCCGAAACTTCCTAATGACCTCAGTATCGTCCATGTCCGCCAGCAATTGGTATGGGCGGTCAATGTTCGGTCTCCGCCTAGGGAAAATGGCAGTGGACACATGTCAAAGCAACACGACACATAGCAATTCCGCATACACATCACTGACATGACTGAGCAAGCACATGAGTCACAGCCCAGCTGTCAAGCAGGGACGGCACGGCCACAATACACTTACACAGGTCTCCCACCAATGGCAATGGCTAGTGATACAAACCACTGCCATGTGCATGCACATGGGGATCTAGGCCCCAATGACTTGCGGGGCGTGCTGATGGGGACTGACTGCATATTCGTCAAGCGGCAACGCCACGGCAACATGAATGTCTGCTGAGCATGGCACTGCTTCCGAGGCTGGATGAGTATGGCACACGACGACGACGATGTGGGCACAGGCTGAGCGGCCAAAACAAGTGGGACCTGTGGCACGAGGGGATATGAGACAGTAGTAGGTGTCAGCACTGCACCCTATGTACAGCACTGTACGGATCACACCTCCCGAAACATTGACAGGTGTCCACATTGACAGCCCCATGCCAAGACGGCTGTGTGCTTGCAGTCACACGTCACAGGTGAGAGGTTACATTGCACGTGCCAGGTGGCAGACGTACATAGTGGGAACTGGCATGTGTGTGCATGTGTCTCCTGTTCAGGATCCACCAGATGGGCGCTGACTCTGTACTGACCATTGGACACAGCATGTTCCGTGGAAGGCTTGTGTGTGTGGGATGGTGGCACTGGATGTGCCTCCGTTGGGTGGGGGCCATGCACAGGGCGGGTACGTCGATGATTGCGCATTGTTGGTCACGGTGGGTGCACCAACTAAGATGTGTTGCCCTGTGTTCAATTCCTATGTCCGCATGATGATGGACTGTAGATGTGGGCAGACTACACATTGGTCGATGTGCTGTCTATATGCATGTGCCTTCACACCAGGCACAGCTGCCCCTGCACATGTGACCCCTGCTGGACTCGCTGCTGGGTCTGTGGAGCTGATGCACCTTCTGTGCGTGGGGCGGACAGCTCTCCTCACTTCCCTCATTGCGCATGTCATGACTTTGCCGCAGGTGACATGGATCATGGAGGGCCCACATGTACGCGTGGGTAGGCTACACATGATTGTTCACTGGTCGCCACCCCCAGTCAGTGTTTCGAATGGGAAGGTTGTCGTGCTGGTGGCATATTCGATGTGGCGGATGGGCGGGCCTAGGTGCGGGCTTACATTCCGGACATGGGGGGTAGTTGGATTGGCGACTAGTTGCAGTACACACGGGACACGTCTCTTCCTTTCCACATCTGGGTCATCCCTTGTACTAACTGACAGTGATACAGTCATCTTCGCCCCAGCCCTCATGTCCTACCCTCGCTCCCCCAATATGCATGTGCACCTGCGAGGCTAGCGCTTGCACAGGCAGCCCCAAGCTCGCACCAGAGAGGGCAAGGAGTGTATGTGTGGGTCCAGTTGCACGAGTGGGCTGTCTCAGGGTATGATGTGTGGCGGGACGCCGTCCACCTGCGTGGTGCCCCAAATGGAGACCCGGCCTGCATGGACTATGCATCACAGTCTTCGCCTTCCGGATCCGCCACCTGCGACACCCAGTGGCTGTGGCTGCCCTTGCGGCCAGGCCGCGTCCGTCTGTGGCTGATGGCCCACACATTCACTCTTTGGCCTCTCTGGGGAGGGCTCGGGGGTGGTGGCGCACGCGCTTGCACTTAGTCGCAATGGCATGTGGCGTGGTTGGTATGATGGGCAATGGATGGGATGGTGCGAGCCACCTCCCGTGACGTCAGTGCTGCTCGTGCTGTGGTGCGTCCCCCTACACTTCCATTTGACTTGTGCCATGCTACACGTTGAGGTTCTATTGCCTGCGTGATATGACCAGGAGGAGCGCGAGGAGACCTCTCACACACCATGCTCCACTGCCATCCCGTGCCCTGTATCGCCTGTGCGGATTGACTATGTTGGGGTTACACCTGGTCGACTGGGGCTGTGTGTGCCTTGTCAAGGGGCATGGCGTGCGCACAACAGGATCCAGCTTGTCCACGGAGGGTGGGCTGACGTGTGCGCCTGGTACCGCATTGTTCGTGTGCCCGGCTGCTGTGCACACACGTGTTCACTCCCCCCGACAGGTGTCCTCTCACAATGCCCAGGGAAGCGGTGGTGTACTGTTCATGACCCCTCCCAACACGGCGTGCTCCAACTTGGCATGTGCGCATCTACCCGTCACACCCACCCACCTGAGCACTGCGTCCATACGACTTCACACGACACATGTGTGTCTTCCACAGTTGTGCTACTCATTTGCGTTGACATCCAATACCAGTGGACTACATGGTCATGTCACGACTGCCGTGTACTTCACATACTCTCATCCTCTCTCATTCGTACTTGTGAAATGAGTCAGCGGAGACAGTTTTGGTTTCAAACATTATATTGAGTCTTCTGTCCTCTGTGATGCAGTATAGTGGACACTACTGGCAGCGGAATACATGTTGAGGATATACTGAGCATGATTACAAATGGGATAGGGTGTGGGGTTACATGTGATTGGCTGTTGCATGTGGGATGTGGGCTTCAGAGTTACATCTGCTTGGCCAAGGCTGTGCTAATGTACATTTACGTATAGCTGCGGAGCTGCGGACTTTGACACAGACGGTATACATGTAGCCTACCAGACCGCTTGGCATCATGGGCACAGTCCATCTCAGTTCCATGTGACAGGTTTGCTGCGGTTGTTCCTCATGCACGCGTGCATGTGAGATGACATCAGGGCATGTGCTTGCGTGCATGCAGCGGCGTGCCACTTGTTGTTGCAATGTGGTGGTTACTGGACATGTCACAGTCACTGGGGTCGTGTTGTTGTTGTATGCACTTGTCGTCCATGCAAAGGTCCTGGTATGGGATTCCCGGGGCGGGGGTGGGAGGGGTGCAGCACCCACAGACTCCAGGCGACCTATTCATGTCCACTGAGCGGTGTGTGTGTCCATGGGCGCTGGATCCATGTCGTGTCCTGGTTGTTCGTGCAGTTCCGTCCATGTGGGTGCGATACACAGACCCCATGCCACTGCCTCCCACGATGCATGCGGTGTTCCTGGATGTGATGGGGAACAGTGTGCATGTCCCGGTCATATCCGATGTCATGGCGATGTCGTTGATGGTGTGGTAACAGTTGCCGGTCGTTTGGTATGGCTGTTGTGGTGGTGACTGGCCAGTCCGTGCGGAAGCTAAGCATGGGTGCGGGGTTGGACATCATAGGTCAATCGGGGAACCTGCGTTGTGGTCCGACGAATTTACAGGTTGTCAGGTATGCGATGCCGTCCAGCAGGGCTTCCATGTCATTGGTGGTGTACATGTTTGCCAGCCAATGTAGCGGATGGTGGCTGTCAAGGTGTTGTTCGTAAGTTGTCCCTTGGAGGACCATGATGGGGCATGCTGGGTGACATTCGATGTAGCTGTTCTCGATGATCCGTCGTGTGGAGGCACAGTGGTCCCATTTCAGTGCGGGTGCGATGTTGGCCACATACGCCATGCCCCCATAGGCAGAGCAGGCCCTGTCGTGTGCGTCCAGAGGGAGGAGTAGTGGTAGCAGGTCCGCCTTTAGACATGCCGGGTTGGAGAGGCACATCTCCACGGGATGCTGGTAGGGACACCTCCGACAGTAGAAGACGGGCATGACGCAGCTGAACAATGTGATGCGGTAAGTCAGTCGGTAACTTACGTTCAGCAGGGACAGGAGATCGCATCCCAATATATGTATCAGGTTGGTTTTGTACAGCTTGACCTGTCCGGCGTAGTTGGGTAGGTGTGTTGCGGTTGCCATTTTGCAGCGGTGCGTTGTGGTGGCGTGCTCCGGCTGTGTGTGCAGTCTGCAATGTGCACGCTCCGAGGTTGCTGTGAGCTCTGTGTAGTCGTAGGGAGACAGGACTTGTGTTCTGTTGGCTTGTGCGGAGGACACGGGCCCTCATCCCACATGCTTCTCAGACAGTTCAAGGTCAGTGATGTGTGACTCCTTCCAATTAACTTGCATGTGGCCGACATGGGGGAGTGTTTTCTTTTTCTTTCCCGTCCGTTGTGTTCTTCTGTGATATGCGCTATCTGCCCTGTGGTCGGTCTCCTCGGCATGCCTGTGTTGGTCTTTTCTTGGACAATGGCTGTATTCACCGGCTTCTTTCGTAGGGCTGTGGTTTCGGAGTTGGAATGGAAGGTCATTCAGTGCTGTCTGCTCTCCCTTGTGTGGGCGGCAGGCTGCCTTTCCGCTCTGCGTTGGGCCTTGTGTGTGAATGTTATTCTTGGGCCACCTGTTGTCGGTCCCCGGGCTCTTTGGTGTTCCGTTTTATATGTCTTGTTCATATGTGCAGGGTGGTATGGGTGTTTCAGTGTGGTACTGGCGTTCCTCTTCCCGAAGGGGCCCTGCTTCTCCTAGTTGGTGTTGCCGCCGCTGTGTGCTACGCCATGTTTGTTACACTGGGGTGTGTCCTGCTGTTGCGTGACTTCACTGACATGTGTGCGTCGGTTGTGTGGCGTTGGGTGTTGTCCGTGAATTGGGCGTTGGGGACATGTCTGTGGCAGGCCTGTCACGTGTCATGTGCGTTCGGGGTGGGGCTGATGTGTGTGCTGCTTGGTTGTGTCCCTGTGTCTGTGTGCGACGCATGCATGGCGCTGCGGTTGGCCTCTGCGTTGTGCGCATGTGTGGCGGCGTCATCGCCGCTTTGGGGCCGTGACGGGGTCGTTGGTTCCTAGTCCCAGGTGGTGTGTACACATGTGTTACGAGATGTTACGATTTGGCCTGTGTGTCATATGTGGATGCAATGGTGGATGTGTAGTGTACACGCGGGGGTGGGGGGTTGTCCGCTTTTTCCGCCCTTGCACTGTGTGCGCTGTTTGCGTGCACTTGTTGTGTGTGTGCCTACCTGCGTCTCCGCGGTACGTTGCGTCCTTGGTGGTGCATCAGCAAGAGCATGGGGAGGGCCTGCAGTGCTGGATTCATGCTCGGGGAGCCGCTTCTTCGGTGTCCGTGCTCGGCGTCCGTGTTACCGCTTCGGTTTGTCGTACGGTGTCTCTTAGCCGGGGGGAGCCGTTTGTTTGCGGCATCGTAATTTGTACGCCGGGCGGGACGTGATTTCGTCGGACGTTGTGTGTCAATTGTGCTGCGCCGCTACGTGTACGGACGCACTTTCATGGCGGACGGTGTCGCTGGCTTGCCGGCGGTGTTTGGCCGACTTTTCGCATCGTAATAGGGCGGGCGTGTGGACTGCTGCGTGCCGGCGGTAACTGGTGGTTTTTGCATCCGCCAGCACGGCGGTTGTGCTTCCGCCCGCCATCGTAATGACCCCCTAAGATTGCTATTGAAGTGGCGTGGGGAGGAGAGGCAGAATGTTGGCTGGAGTAGTTGAGGGAGCAGGTGGTGATTTTATGATTTTAAAGTACAAAAGAAGCCAGTTTTTCGCACAGTGTGAGGAAGGTTGATTTGTTGAGCATGGGTTCAGCATTAAGGGATGATAATTCTTTTTTGATTTCTGGAAAAATTTATTTGGAAATGTTTGGCAGAAATTAAATGGTTGTTGTAGAAGGACTTGGCTCTGCTGACTTATCTTTTAAATTTAGTGTAGTGTAATTTGATTGTGATTTATATGCCTGATTTACAGATCTTCAGGTGTTTAAAGTGTCGTTCAAGCCTTCAACTTTCTTGTTGCTGGTTGGAGAGATGAGAGTTTAACTCAGCTCTGGAAGTCTTGCTTTTCTGGGAGTAGTGCAGAATATATAGTAAATGTAAGTCCGTATTTGTAAAGCGCGAGCTACTCACCCTTACTGATCTCAAGGCGCTGGGGGCCGTCGTGGAAATTAAGTGAGCTGTTGCCCAGAGTCACATGGTGCTGAGCTTGAGCTGCTGCCGGAGCCGGGGATCGAACTGTCCTGTGAGCCCTGTGCTCCAAAGTCAGCTGCCCTGGACGCCTCACCACACCTCTCCACTGGAGTGCTTTCATAAGGGTGGATTATGTCATAGGATGAGGTCGATTCGATGGCCAGCTTGATGTGTTGGAGTCTTATTATGTTGGGGGATGCTGCAAGGGTCTATTAATGATAAGAAGTGTGTGAGTTTTCTTTGTAAAATTAAATTTTGAAGTCAGACATAATATGGTAGTTTACTGGTCATAGGTCATGAAAGTATGGGTGCCGGGGGGGGTGGGTAGGGTGATTCAGCATCTCAAAAATATCCATGCTGGAATTTAGAAGGTGAATGAGCAATAAATATGCCCTTAAATTTTGATGTAATCTTGTCACATGTGTTGCACTCCAAAGAGAGGACAAATGTCAGGCTATGCCTTCTGTCAAATTGCTGCTTATTCTTTTAACATGGAGATTGGTGTTTACTTTTCTTTCTTTGACTGAAAAGTCAGATGGTTATGTAAAGTGAACTTGGTGAAAATCTGAGCTGTGTACAGGACTGTGAAAGTAAATACTGAAAGATGTTTTAAACACAACCATAAAATCTAAATACCTGCAAATGAACCCCACAAATATTTCAGAATATATCAGTTTTTCGGAAAGCCCAAATGAAGTGCATTTTTCAAATAAAATCAATACAATAGGTGATGGGCAAATGAAATTTTCACAGAAACCCAATTTCCACACATTATGTTTTGTACGCTTTATAATTTTATCAATAAAACTGTAACTCTGTGCAAATTTAGTGTCCATTTCAATGGGAAAAGTGCTGTCTCTAAATGACAGTGCTCTACCACACCAACAGTGTGCTCCTAACTGCTGCTTGCTGGTGAAACATGCTCTGGCAAGTTACATGGATAGAGTAATAGAGGTACCAGTGGAAACTCCTTTAGAGTTTAGACTTTGGCGGGTCCCCTGCACAAAAATACAATATCACAGGTCTACAAGACCCTGGTGAGTGGCACACAATCCTTCCTGGATGCGCTAAGAGGAAAGTGGGAACAGGGATTTGGAGCGGGGGGAGGCATGCAGGTACCCCAAAGAGATGTAAATTAT
Source organism: Calotriton arnoldi (assembly GCA_963921515.1). Lineage (NCBI taxonomy): Eukaryota > Metazoa > Chordata > Amphibia > Caudata > Salamandridae > Calotriton > Calotriton arnoldi. The sequence goes on from CAWUFW010001798.1 coordinate 1,987,631, forward strand.
GGTGGTATTTCGCATGGTGCAACATAAGATAGTGCATATATCCTATTTTATGAGAATCAAGTTTTTCCTCATAGGGATGGTAGATACTGACAAATGCCTGAGAGGTTGTGTACGTGCTGGTACACTACTACAAACCTTGTGGGATTGCTCACACATACAATCTTACTTGTCCCGAGAGGGCCGTCAGATCTCAGAGGTAACAGAAGACAGTCTGACACTCAGGCTGCGTCTGTCTACATTTGGCATCTGGGGAACACAGGTCCTACAAATACACACTACTATTATACAACGTGGCCCTGATAATGGCCAGGAGGATAATACAAGACTCGGATAGCCTGGAGGTACCGAGACTGGAACAGTGGTCCACCAACATGGACTGGTGCCTGCAGGAAGAGAAGTATGTATATAAGGCAATAGGATGCCCACGGAAATTTGAAAGAAAACGGGGTTCTTGGTGGAAGTTCTATGGCACTGCTTGAGATGTTTGCAGGAAAGAGGGGGGGGGAGATTGAAGGCGTTCAGGATACAGAGCTGATACCAAAGCTCTGTACCGGGGAATAGAGGTGCGGGACCATCAGTACTCATCTATAGTTACGAATCGTGATGTCCTTGGAAAGTGTTCTGTTAACTAATATACAGGACAAGAAAATGTACAGTGTGTCTAAACTTGTGGATTACGGCTTACAAGTTGTTGTTCGTATTATGCAGATGAAAACCTTAATAAAAAGATGTTCAAAAAGAAACCAGTGTGCTCCTAAATTCACCACCAGCTGCATACTACACCCTTACAACTCTCCTGCTGAATGCATTTGCTACACATGTTCTTTGTGTAAAGCTTGGATTTCTCACAATCCCTATGACTTTAGTGAAGTAACATTGATGGCAGCACCTTCACTCTGAAAGTTGTTCTAGACCACTATTACTGGTGTCTTGTAGATGCTCACACAGGTACCGAAATCCTGACATGAAAGTAAAACAACTTCGCAGAATGGTAAAGTACTGTTATGAGCACTGATAAGTTAGATTCAGAGGCGCATTTCACAGATAGATGTTCGAAGGAAGAGAAGAGAGGTACACAGATTTCTGTGCATTTTTGTTGGGAGTTTGTTAATGAAGGTGATCTCCCCTCCTTTTCTCTATAGTCTGTTTCTGTAAAAAGCAAGGTAGTCAAGTGATGGTGTATTTAGGATCACTTTAGAACTGATTCTGATACACCTTTCTGTGGTAGCCATAATTTCATATAGCTCAATGAGATCTGAGATTTGGGGTGCATGTTTGACAGCCGATCTTGCTTTTATTGGGGTGCCATTGGAAAAGTACCTAGTTATGAGAGTGGCTGGACTGGAATGGTAGCCTCTACGGGATACTGTTATATACTAATGGTGATGGATAATTTTATCTAGTTACTTTGTACAGTTAAAAAATTTAAGCTTTAATTTGATATTGGGGATAGTGCTGGATGTTGTCAAAGGCTAGGTTATCACTACGTGTTAATTAGTGAGGAGGCAGTGCGGTAAGACAGATAAGGTTAGCTGTATGAGGAGCTTGTGGGATAGAAGTATGACTTGTGAGGGTAGAATCAGTGAGTGAATAAGGATATCTGTGAAGCAGGGTGCAAAAACACCAGGAAGTGACCAGCAAGAGGATGACAAGCTGTAAAGAATATCTGGTTGAACTAGAGAGAATTGCTGGACAAGGAAAGGTTACGGCAACGTTATAGCAAGTGCAAGGCAGTGAAGAGGAATGGTAGAGGGTGTGCCAAGAACAGGAGTAAGAGAGAAGTATGGCATGTGAAGGTAGGGAGAGCAAGTGTTAAAGAGGATGTACAACGAGCTGAGAAGTCACCAGGAGGAGGAGGAGGATGTCAAACTATAAAGAATGTAAGTTAAGCTGGAGTGGTTGTCAGGCAATGTAAGGGGAGGCACTGGTATGTCAAGAACAAGGAAGAAATTAGGAAAATTGAAGGGAAAGGTGATACACTGTAAAGAAAATAGGCTGAACTAGAGTTTAGTGTCAGAGTGCAGTGCCAGCCATGATGATTAGATATACCCTGTAAATAATCAGATGGCTGGGAAGAAGAGAGAAGGGGCAGGAGAACGCTAAGTGAGAGGGAACAACAGTGAACACAATTCAGAGAGCTAAGTGGGAGGGAGAAAGAGAGCACAGGGAATATTAAGATTCAAATGTCATGTAAAGACTCGACAATAGGGGCAATATGACATATGCATTCAGATCTTGTTTAGATCTTTATCTTTGTGGGTGGATTCAGAACAATTCTTATTGCATTGATGATGACGTTGGAGTATTAAGAGAGGGTTGAGAAGGGTGTATTTTGAAAATGTGGATGATTCGTATGCCAACATATCTAAGGTCTTGCATTTCAGTGACCTGTATCTGCAGACCCCCTGGCAGTTGTGCACTTGCTCAAGGGAGGCTTGGGGCATAGAGCAGCTAACTTGGGGAAAGAGAAGGAGTCTGGATGTTATAGAGGATCAAATCACAGGCTCTGGGGAAAGAAGATGGTGATCAGGGAGCCCAAGGAGCTTGTTACTGGTGATCTTTGATACTGGTGAAGGATCCCAACAACAGCATCTTCAGTCCTTTGACTGGAACATCACAGCTTTCAGTGTGAACACTCACAACAGTCACTTCACGTTAGATGGCCCCCTGCCTTCAGCAGCTTCATTGGCATTGCACCCTCACCTGCAATAGTGGGTGTTCTTTTAACTACACTCAAGAGGTGCATTTGTGGGTCGACAACGAGGCACTGGAGCATCACAGGAGGGAGGTGTTTCCTGAGGCTTGGAGGACAGGTTATCCACAGGTGGGAGCTGGCCTCTGAATCCACTAGAATTGCTATAGATTGAAAATTCATAATAAAGCCAAAACATTTCTGTTGTTCTGCAGTGATTAGCAAAGCGGATGCAAGATGTAATGTGGCTTATGCATGGACTCTGAGGTCAGAATCCGAAAACATTCAGGTAGGGAGAGGTCCAGTAGTATGGAGAGGGGCCACCAGTACCTGGTGGTGGACTTGGCCCTTTTTGCAGGGTCATCCCTGACCTTTTGGCTTCCTCCTAGCATATTTTCTGACCTGTTGTTGGTGATTTTATGACTCTGGGCACTTTTACACTGCTGATCAGTGCTAAAGTGCATATGCTCTCTATTGTAAATTGTTGTAAGGGATTAGTGACTCCATGATTGGCTTATTTGATTTATTTGTCATACCCTAGTACAGTGCACCATGAGTGCCCAGGGCCTGTAAATCAAATGCTGCTGGTGGGCTTGCAGCACGGATTGTGCCACCCACAGAAGCAGCTTGTAAAATATGGCTCAGGCCTGCCATTGCAGAGCCTGTGTGCAGTCTGGGACTGCCATGTCGACTTGCCAAGTGCACCCACTTGCAAGTCCCTAAACCTTCCTTTTTCTACATGTTAGTCACCCCTAAGGTAGGCCCAAGGTACCCCTATGGGCAGGGTGCATTGTATGTGAAAGGTAGGACATGCCCTGGTGTGTGTGGCATGTCCTGATAGTGAATTACAGCCAATTTCGTTTTTCACTATTGCAAGGCTATCTGTTCCCATAGGCCAGAATGGGCAGTTTGATTATAACATCTTATAAGCATAACTGACCCAAGGAACAAGATGGGAAAATAAAGTTTAGTATGCCTCAACTCAGAATGTTAAAGTGCATCTTTTAGTGTAGGTGATTTTAACATTCTGTGTTTGAAAATACCACTTATAGAAAGTAGGTATTTTCTTGCCTAACCATCCAGTATGCCTCTGTTAGGTTTGTGTATTCCATGTCTGGTTTGTGAGTGACAGGTGGCTGGAGAGGGCTTTGGCTCCAGCAGTCTGATGAGTCAGGGCTGGGCTGAATAGGACCTGGGTTGAATAGAGAGTAGGGGGAGGAGATTTCCTTTCACATGCCTGAGCCTACATAGAATAGAGAGTAGGGGAGGAGATTTCTTTTCAGCTACCTGGGCCAGGCCTGCTTTCAACAATGCTGTCTCCACCTCCTGCCAGGAAGCTGCACCAGGGAGGACAGAACTGGTTTGGGCTGGGTGCAGACACTCTCTGCCTTCAGAGAACAAAGGATTTAGTAGTATAAATATTGGGGCCCAGACCCCAGATCTTTAGATCACTTCTGGGAATCAAGACGAACCTTTGCCAAGGAGAGAAACCAAGGAAGCTGAAGGAGGAGACTGCCCCTGCAATGGTCATTGTTTGCGGTTGGCCTGCAGTGGTTACTTATTGCCAAAGAAAGGAGAAAAGGAACTTTGTGTGTACTTTAATCATCTTGAGGAAGATCTCCAAGGGCTTGAAGCTGAGCTTGCCTCCTGTTCTGAAGTCTCAGGGACACAAAGACTTCACCCCGAGCTCCCCCTGAATTTCCTTGCGGGGAATTCTACCTGCAGAGAGGTGCCTGCTGTTGTTTTGGGCCCTCTAGAGACTGCGTGTCGCTGGGAGCTGGAAGCGCGACGCAACGAGGAAGAAGCGTGTTGCCGCCGCAGCTGTTGCCGTTGCATCGCCGAAGAAGCATGCCGCAGATGTTTGCCGTCGCATCGCCGAAGGAGCGTGTCGCATCACCGGAGAAGCGTGCCGCCGCCGTAGAGGTTGCCGTTGCATCACCGGAGAAGTGCGTCGCAGGGCCTGTCGTGGCTCAAGAAACCATCGATTTCGCCGCACGGCGGCCGGGCGTGCACGCATCGCATCAAAGTTGTAGAATTGCATCAAAGACGCCATTTTGTCGCATCGCACCGGATCGTCGCATCACGGCGCCATCTTGTCGCATCACACCGGATCACAGTAAGAAACAGACGCTTCGCCTCCTCTCCGGTAAGGAACAAACGCATCGCCTCCCCTGCGCTGCAGTAAGGAACAGGTGCGCCGCCTTCCCCAAAGCAAGGAACTGACGCATCGCCTTCCCTGCGACCCTTTTGTTTATGTTGCGTTACGCATCCAAGGTACTTTGAGAGTAAAGTGTTGCATTTACCATCTACCTTGAAATAAGCTATTTCTACCATCTGAAAGTCATATTTTTGAATACTGTATTGTGGATGTTTGTCGTTTGGTCTTGTGTTAAGTCTAGATAAAGATTACTTATTTTTCTAAACTGGTGTGGTGTCCATTTGTAGTGTTTTCACTGTATTACTGTATGTGTTCACAAATGCTTTACACACTGCCTCTGAGATAAGCCTGCCTGCTCGTGCCAAGCTACCAAGGGGGTGAGCAGGGGTTATTTTAGGAGTGTAGCCCCCTTACCCTGACTAGAAGCAAGGGCCCCTACTTGATCAAAGGTACCTACCTCTGCCAACTAGAGACCCCCATTTCTAGCACCTGGGGTTAGGCTATTTTCAGAGTTGCTTCTAGAGGGTTCAACAGACGTTTCTCAAAGCAACAACCATGATCATTTAAGGTGAGGAAAGTATGTGGTTGTTAAAAAACTAACAGTAGGGCTAGGAAACTGATGATTCCAGGATGATGATTTGTTGTAGGAGCTTAATGGACATAAATGCTCCCGTCTGCTGACCGTCCTGTATTTACAGTACCTGGATACAGAAGAGCACATGTTGGTGTATTATGATTGAATATCCTGGTGTATTAAACTGATAAAGATTGGACGTCTGCATTCTCCCTACAATGAAAACCTCTATAGTGGGTCGTAATGCAACAGGGGTTTGGCATCACCTGTAGCTTAGGGGTACTGTGTAAAATGGGGTCTGGTATGTAGCCTACTGAACTCACAGCAGCAGCTGCCCTCCTTCAGAAAAGTGGACCTGAGTGTGAGACCTCTCGTGGACCCCGCTACACCCAAGGCCTCCACACAAATGGTTAATATTGACCAGGTGACTCTCGTAGTAATCTCAATGAAATGCAATTCACTGCTTTCAGCCACCTGAACTCTTTTGCTCACCGGTAGGGCCCTAGGACCAAAATAAATGAGTGGTAATGTTACCTTCAAATGAGCTTGTGGCTCAAGAACTGTCCATTCATGAAAATGAGAAACTTTACCCGTGAACATGAGCCTAATTTTACTACAAACAACCAACAGCCCATGAAAGCATAAACAATGGTGGATATCTATTCTTAATAGCAAACTATCAACTTTACTTAAGCCGGGCTTGGCAACTCCGTGGACTAATCCATCCACTGCAGGCGTGGCACTAAAATATCAAAGTTTTAACATCAACCTGCAGCTATATCCACTCCACAATATAAGCACCACCATATCATCAAGGTAAGTAGATGTGGAGTTTGCTTACATTGATAAAGTGATGATTGTTGATATTGTTGAGTTGATATATGTGCAGCTGGGTGTTATTTACCTTAAGATTGTGACATATGACTGCACTGTATTGGAGGGATCTAGGTTTGGCTCTGTAGTTTCTGGTTAGAATCCTCCAGGTGCATTTAGCCTCTCATCTTGTGGAGGTCAATACATTGAATACCATTGAACTGGGTAGCAATAAACATCTGTACCTGTCAATAGCATCAAGAGGATCTCTTTGGTGTGAATGTGTACTCTACAAATAAACATGTTATGTTAAATATCACCTAGGACTTTCAATAAGCAGCATGAAAAAACATCAATGGTTCCCAAAATCTAGTTGCATATATGCACTTCAGAATGTGCAAGATAATGTATATGGGATTAAAATTAGCACAGTCTCAGCGAACACCATAATAATCTTCTGAATTCTTGTTGCAGATAAGATACTGTGGAAAATGGATTTACTCTTTCTATGTCTCTTTATGTACACTTTTAATTTGAGCCCATTCTCTATTGCAGGCTTCTCCAACCAGTAACTCTCCAGCTACCAGTAAGCAGCTCTCCTGTGTGCAGCCCAGTCTACTAAATTAGAAACTGTTGTTTGGTTGAATTAATATATGTATGCCAAAGTTTAGAGTGTATATTCTAGACGAAAATGTGTTTATTTTCAGAATTTATAAGCTGATATTTGGAAAACAACAGTAGAATTTCCAAAATATATTTGAAACTGATATTTGAGTGATAAATCATGTGGTATTGGGAAGCTCTTTTTACAAATGTCATTACCTTGGCACCAGAGGGATTGCAGCTATGGTGTTATGCATTACCCATGAGGAGCCATTCCATACTGACAAAGTCTTTTTTACATTACTGCTGGCAACCATGCCTGATACACTGAAGTGATCACTGCTAGTGATCTTTCATATGGAATCCACTAATGTCATCTCGTCTGATGTGGACACTATTACAACACTAACATTAGTAGCTCTTGGTGAGTTTCACTGAAAACATGTACCTCTTATTACAGCAAATGGGTGCTTCATTCCCAAGCAAAATTATCAAGATTTTGAAATTAACATGTTCACATGACGAAAGTGTGCTCTGACATTTGTCAAACAAAAATGTTCCTAGAGTCAAATCTGCTCCTGTATAATGTTAACTTTAGTCTTTGTCAACTTTAGGATTAAAGTACAGGTACGCCTGTCCAACTAATTTAATTAATTGTTGCAGTGCAAAGAGTGGTGGAAATTCTTATGAATACTCTTTGCAGTAGCTGAAGGCTTATCTTCCTCAGCCTTAAGCTCACAAAATGGTGTTCATTAGTTACATGAATGAGATGATAGCATTGCAACCCCATTCTCTGTACTTTGGAGTCCCCAGGGAAATCAACTTCTGCATGATCTGCTTTGGATCTAAGACAGCCATGAAAGGTTGAGTTCCATGTTTGGCCAGACACCTAGTTTGTCTCCCAGCTCTTCACTTTTCGTATTCTGCCCAGAAAGAATAGTCCCTCAGCCTGTTCAGTCAGAACACAATGCCTCTTTCCTCACAAGGCATAATTGAATTTATCATTGGAATGTCTCCTCTAAATTGGGATCCAGGCCTGGTCACTTAGCCCTCCTAGTAAATTAATAAAGTGAACGTTGTAAAGTGCATTGTTACTGGAGATGTCCTGGTTCTGGAATCTAGGCTCAGTGAAGAGAGAAGAGCGCTAAATACTGAAAATAAATTTTTCGAGTGTAGATCAAAAGGAAGAGCGTTCCATGTGGTGGCAGCTAAACAAGTAAAAAAATGACCACCAGGTCAAACTTGTCATGTGAGAGGTATCTTACGCAAGACATGGGAGTTAGAGCAGAACGTATGAGAAGGTTTACAAGTAAAGACCTCCCTTTGGAGTTAAATTGGTCATTAGCTTCGATACATCAATATACCAAACAAAGATTTAAAGGAGATCCGTTTATTAATAAGGAGCCAGTAAAGAAAAGAGAGGTGGCTAGAGAACGTGTCTTGCTTGCTTCGTCCTGGTAGAAGATGAGCTACTGTATTTTGGACTAATTGTAGTCTTTCAGTGAGATATTTGGGTAAGCCCAAATAGAGGCTTCACAGTAGTCCAAGCGAGATGATATCATGTCAGCCTTCAAATAGTACAAAGGAAATAATTTTAACCATAGTTTTAGCATGAGAAAGCAATAGGGGGTGACCTTATTTAAATGAGGAATGAAACGTGGAGTACTGTTAAGCATCACACCCAGTTTCTGTACTTGTAGGTTTGGGACTGGAAGGATGTCCAAGGATGCACACCAAAGGCAATGGTTTACATGGAGGGGACCCAGTAAAGTTTTCTGTGAATAAATCATGAGGGACAGCCGAAGTATCCACTCCACCACCTTTATATGACAAGTGTGAAATATGTCAGAGTACTGCAGATTTCCATCCAGACAGACTATGATCTGAGTGTTGTTGAAGTATGTTTAAAAAGAAAACCCAAAAGCATGAATGAGAGTTCAGTTCAATGACTTTATTCGATTAAAAAAGGTAAAATCATACAAGCGTACAAAGACAAAAGAACATTCCATCACATCTGTACGCGGATGAAAACATTAGCATAGCAACACCATTAAAAAAATAGAATCATACAAGTTCACAGGATAAAAATACAGCATAAAAAACGTAATAACAAGCATCATCAATGTTGCCACATCCACAGCAATAGTTAATCTATTTAAAAATCTATTTGGGGAAAAAGATGCGGGTTGGCAGGGTTTAATATCTAGAGTGGAAGACCGTGTCGTGACACATAAAAGCCGATTTTGGGCGTCGCTAAGAGCTGTAAACATAATAGAGCAGGTCTGACCTGTCTAAAATCCATGGTTAAGAAAGAGGTCTTAAAAACTTATGACGAAGAGTTTTATATATAGTGCATATGAGTACATGTGCAAAGTTTCGCAAATGGAGGCCTGGTCTGAAGTAGATGACGCCTTCTTGTAACAGGTGCCCTCAGAAAAAAGCAGCTGATGGAATGTGCCCAGCCTGAAATAGGTCAATAAACGCCATTGATGGTTAGCCATTTCAAGAAGAACATATGGTTCTATCCTGGGCACTGTTTTTACCATAACAAATTGACGATATGTTTGTTTGGCCAAGGCGGAGGCTTCCCTCTTCGCTGCCACCCTAAGATGAAAGGCCTACCTTAACCAAACAAAATCTTGTTTCAGAATACGTTCCATGTTAGAAAATAGCTCGGGCCTCCCAAGGGCTTTAAAATCTTCCCTCAGATAGCACAAATTGTACAAATTCAAACAATCACGAATAACTAGCCTGTTAAGGCTTAGTTCCTCCTTTTGCCAGACTGCACACCATATTAAGTGGGGTCGCAGGCGAATAAAGTCAGCAATGTAGCTCATACTGAGCTCTTCGTGAAAAATCAAGGAGGCCCCTAAGAAGTTTGTTCTCCACCACCAGAATCAGGGCTATATTAACATAGTCCCAGATCTCACAGCCAAACGTGGAAATTGGGATACACTTAGCTTTACAGACATCAATCATGATTTTCATTGGTTTCTGACCCAACCGGGAGGAGAAGTCACTAACACTGGCGCAAGCACTCTTTAGGCTCCCAGTGTTCTTTTTCAAGAAGGGTTGCCAGCTAAGACCTGAGTCTATTAAGATCCCCAGATAGGTAAAATGATCCACCTTACTTAAAACCTGTCCCTGCACCATAAAACAGGAGCTCTTAGTGATTTTTGGACCCAGGACCATAACATAAGATTTATTAATATTAGTAAGACGGTCCAGACTGTCCATAAAATCAATAAAAAGGCCTAGCAGCCGCTGAAGCCTTCTGGCAGTGTGAATGATCAGGACTGCATCGTCTACATATAAAAGATCTAGGAGCAATCTCCCCCCAGCTCTTGGGACATCTAGCCCAGGGACTGAAAGCACCCTCTCTAAACAATTAATTAACATAATAAAAGGAAAGGGTGCCAAAATACAGCCTTGTCGAATATCCCTTTTTAGTTCAAAGTGTTTGGTGCATTCCCTGTTGCTTCTATATCTAACAGAGCCCATCAAACCATGATGAAAGTCCTTTAGAAAAACAACCAGTGAATGTTCCACCCCCATGGACCCCAGCTCAGCTCAAAGCATGGATGAGAGTTGCTAGAATGACGTCCTACACATTAAAAACCATTGAGTTCAGGGAACTGGTCTGGTTCAGGTCTGGTAGCTTAGTGGACTAATGCGTCCACTGTAATGGCCTATGTTTGACTTTATGGTCACATGTTCAAATCCAGTGGGTCCACTCAGCTTTTTATCCTTTTGAGGTCGATAAAATGAGTACCATTGATTTGGGTAACAATAACGACCTGTTATTTAGTGTCAAGATACCCGTTGCGGTGATCGTGCGCATTACAAATACACATGTTATGCTGTGTTATGAATATCCCTGAGACACCCACACATGAGAAGCATTAAGTTAGAGCAGAAAGGGGAGATAGAAACAATCTGAGTTCATCATTTTGTGGGGGTGTAGATAAAGGGCTTTCTCCATGATAGAAAAAATAATAAATGTTCATTTGCTCAGTGGGCTCCACTCCCCCTGTGCGGTTTTCCTTGCTGGGTAGAATTGTGCACAAAGGTAATAGGACCCCAAGGGAGATGACACATTACACTCTGAGCAGTAAGCCTGGCCACTTGAGCCTTGCGCAGCTTTTCAGGTATACTTCTGGGAACGTTTCCGAGTAGTAAAACCTGAAGAAAAAGTTCACTCAGATAGAGATGTAAATCTCCAACTGTACTTTTACAGGTTTTTGTCATGAATAGGGCCCAATGGGTTGCCTACTGACATCATCATACTTGATTTCTCTGCACATTGCTCAATCCCGGCCAACTTTAGCTCTCCTCGCTGTTTGACTATGTTAAAGTCATATCAGTATCACAATTCAAAGACTACACACGTTTGGTTGTTCTCTGGAACTGTCCTACCAACATTTTAAGTTAACATTCCTCACATTGTATATGCCAGCATCACAGAAATCTTCCAATCTTCTTATATTTGTTACACTCTGGGATTTTTTATGTGTTCTATCACCTAAGCTTCTTGGCACTTGATGGTATTAGTCAGTGCTCACATTTGCATTTATTAAACTGTCCTAAATTACACAATGAAAAAAAGCTTTCTTTAACAGCTTGGTCTTTGCAGTTTTCCAGTGGCAACAAATGCTGTTATGACCTGTGCGTCAGCTGGACTGCCCACAGTAATACAGGGATTCTATTATGCTCATTTATTTTTAATATCAAGGAAAACAATGCAGAGCCATGAGTACTCAGCAAGAGGTCTGGGTTGAATGTATAACGCGTTCCCAGAATGGAAGGCAGAGAGGGTACATACAGTCCCTAAAGATGGATCTGAAGAAATACTCTTGTTTACCTCAATATCGGGCAAGATCCACATAAGAGTAGATCTAATCTCAAGAACTAGGGACAGGCACTCACTCTAAGCACAGAGTAACACCACACAATGTAACTAAATGTTGTTATTATATACATTCTTTCAGCTAGGCTGTTAGAGGTATGAAGTCATTTTTCTTCAAAGTAAGGATTTTGCATAATGTTTCACATATGGGACAATGGCAGTGCAACGTCTGATTTGGGAATGATGTGTACAGCTTGTTTCCTTACATCGTGTGAAGTCTTTACATCACTATAACTTGGTCTGTGTTTAATTCATGTAATTGTTTTCAAGGGTCCCCTGGGGACCCCTTCCCATTTGCGAATGCATTACCACCTACTTGAAGTAGGTGGTAATTGCAAGTGTTTTGCGACCGCAATTGCGGTCGCAAAATATTTGTACATGGTTTTGAGACTCGCTATTTGGAAGGGAACGCCCCTTCCAAATAGCAAGTCGCAAAACCTATTTAGCGAGTTGCAAAAAAATTGTGACTCGCTAAATAGGCTATGTACATGGCCCAATAGGTTTTTACATGCGCAAACGGGTTCGCAAACCCGTTTGCGCATGCAAAAACGGGTCGTACATCTGGCCCTGTGTCTTCGTATCGCTGGGATGGAACTTGCCATCCCGCATACGACCTTTTATAATCGTACAAGCTGAGCTGTATTGTTGCTTACTTCCTACGGCCGGTTAAGCAGATTCGTCAGTGTAAATAATGTATTCATACTGATCTAGAGGCATAACTTCATTTGGGAGAGGATATTCTTGTTCATATTGCAGGAATGCTTGTGTCTTTAGACTAGGGTCATATCTGTATTCTACATCTGTTGCAGTGAGATAATTAGCCCATTGCATCCATCTTGGATGTAAGGCTTAAGCATTAGGAACTCTTGCCTTTGTAGCAGCCTCTAAAGCTGGTACCGGAGTTATGACAATTATTCGTTTCCCCTGAGCCAGTGCTCTTTCTCTTACTACAGTGGTCTGTATGCTGTCAAGATTTTTTCTGAGAAGCAAAACGCATTTCAGCGTTTGTGTACAAGTGTGATTTGTATGCTATGGGTACTGTTTCTCCTTCATTGAAGGTTAGGTAAGTGTACCCAGATTGACCCGCTATAACACGGATCACCAAGTTGCGGACGTTTACCCGTGTCTGCAAGTGTTTTGATGATATCATGTCAGCTTGTATGGAACTAAGGATATCTGTGTGTTCCTGTGTCCAAAGCTTAACTGAGAAATCAGGTCTTATTAAGTCGTAGAAAGGTTTTACTTTTTCTGCATAATCTAAAATGTATGTTCTGCCAAAATTTAAAAATCCCAATATGGATTGTAAGTTTTTCAGCGATTTAGGAGGTTGGAGCAGCGCACATTTTCTAAAAAGTTACCTGCCAGGCTTTTTCCTTCACTTGATAACTCGTATCCCAAAAATAGGACATTGAGGTGGGCTATTTTAGATTTTTTACAGTTGAATTAGTAGCCCTCAGAGACGAACCCCAAAATGATGTTGCTCACTCTGTTCAAGTGATCCTTTAAATCATCATCCGTCAGATAAATATCATCTACATAGGACAATGCCTCTTCATCCAAATTCTGAAGTAACTCTGTTACCCTAGCGGAAAACAACCCAGGGCTATTTTATACCCTTGGGAGAGTCGAGAAAATTGACGCTGAGAACCTAGCGCGGAAAATGCGGTTAAATACCTGCTTTCAAGTGCTATATTTTGGCAGAAAAATCCATTTGAGATATCTAGGGGCCGATTCTGATCTCGGCCGGTAGTGCTCCGAATCGGATTCGGATTTACCGGATCCGATTCGGAGCCCTGTTTCCCGACCGAATCGTACGCGGGTCCGGCCGAGCGAGTACGATGCAAGCTCCTGCGAAATCGCCGACCGACTCGTACGCGGCTTCAACACGCTCCGACCGACTCGCACGGACACGACTTGCACCACGCTATGGAGACGTTTCCCGGCCGGGTAAGTACGATGCGCGCCGCGAGCAGTCCGACCGACTCGCGCCGTCCGGCTCGAAAGAGCTGTCGGAGCCGGACTTTGGGGGTCCGCGTCGGACCCCCTGTACGCGTAGGCGCGCGAGTCGCACACAAGGGGGACCCATGGGTCCCCCCTACCTGTGCATGTATGCCGCGATGCGCATGGACGTGTACCCGCTATAGGGGGCGCCCTTGTTCGCCTCGCACCCATTGAGTCAATGGGAGCCCGCGTACGCGTTGTACGACCGGCTCCTATTGACTTCAATGGGAGTCCGACCGAATCGAGTCCGATAGCATGCGAATGCATCGTACTCGTCCGGTCGGACTGCTAGGGTCCGATTCGGTCGGAATTCTCTCCGGGTCCGGCTCGATCGGAGAGATTTCCGGCCGGAATCGGAATCGGCCCCCTAGTGTTGTTTTGTATTTTTTCCGCACAATGTTATTCATTAATGCGGCACTATGTGCATTCTGTACTGCAAATGTCTTTGTGCATGTGTTCAGATGTCTGTAGTCTACAACTAGACGGTATGAATTATCGGGTTTCATTACGGGAAACAAAAGATTGTTCTTTGGAGAGGTGCAACTTTCAATTACACCCAGGTATTCAAGTTGATCCAAGATCTCCCTGACTTGTTTTTTCGCTTCTTGTTTTATTGAGTACTGTCACTGTGGAGTTGGAATCGTTTTTACTGGGATTACATGGTGTGGTGACTCAGCATCCCACCCAACATGGTTGCGATATAGTGCTGGAGCAAGGGCTACCGCCCACTCCTGCGCGTATGTATGTTTTAAGTAAATTGGAACGAGTTCGGAAAAGGACGGTAAGATTACTGTTTCTCCCTTTGGGCAATCCATAACAATTTCAGGCAGCCAATCTTTTTCAGCTAAAAGGATGTCAGAGCCAAAAGTCAGGTTCTCCCAAAAGAGACCTTTAATTTTCCTGGGTTTGTCCCCTTCCATTTGGAGTGTTATCTCATGAAACCTATGTGGGACACTCACCCTTGTATTAGCTGTTTCCACCGTAATATGCTCATTCAACTCCGCTGTCACCAGAAATTCCATCAGGTTCTGGCGAGCTATTGTTACTTCTGCTGCGGTGTCTAGCATCGTCAGAGCCCATTCCCCGTTCAGAAGTTGAGTCCTCAGAATTCTGGGCATGTCTAACTTTAAGACCTGCTACTTTCTTCTTTTTAAATTGAGGTTTTGATTTTGGCTTCTCTTCTTTCTTGTAAGTATAATCTGATGTGCGTGGCGTGTCTCTAGACTTTGTACGCTCTTCTTGTCTGTGTTCTGACCGTCCTTCCCTCTCGTAGTTTCTTGGTGAACCCAGGAAGGAACGAGAGGAACGTGTATCAGTATCCTGATACCTGTCAGCTTTTTTAATGTTATCTCTATTCCTAAGATTGTATCTCCTTTCGGCAGGCTCCTGTTGAGGAGACCCACTCCTGGATTGAGATCTATTCTTTTGTTTTTTATTGTTATCCCATTTCTTCTTGGAAGAATCAGGTGCTTGCTTGGTGTTATCCTTTTCAGGACCACCCACGAGTTGAGGTTTTGTTGCTCTAGCTCCCAAACTATCTCTACCTAATTCAGCATAGGTGTCTTCAATAATTTTAGGTAATTCACGTTCCTGTTGTAAAGGAGTAAAATCCCTCAGGCGTTGGCGTATTGCCACTGCTGCTGCCTCCCCTTTTATGTTAGCTAATATAATAGCTGATACCTGGGCAAAATTTCCTAATAATTTCATCCCTAAGTTCAGAGCAGGATCTGCTCCATACTCATTCTGTATTTGTCTTAATACATCTGGTATTACTGCTAATGAAGGGATACCATGAGTTCTGATATATATAGCAGCGTAAACTGTACCCCAAGTGGTACAATCCTCTATCTGGGGAGCTAACCCCATTGGCAAGCAGATTGTTAGCATTCTGTGTTTTTCTTGAGGGTTTGTGTGTGGAAATACTGCCTCTAGCTGTGTTATTTTCTGAGCTATCCAGAATGGCATTTGCTCATGTCTAGTGGGCATTTTACCCATAACTGCGTGTAGCGTTTGTGGTGTTATTTTAGTTGTAGATCCCTGAATTTGTCCTGCTTGTGTAGCCCTTGCTGGCTGAAGTTGAGTGTTCTCATTACGAACTGTGTCAGGTTTCTGTAAAGTTTTATTATTTCTTTATGAAGTGGACGTAAGTCTGCTACTGGAATTGTGTCAATGTCTGGATGTGGTGTGTAAGCCGCTAGGACTGGCCAAAAGTGAGACTCGGTCCGCTCGGAAGAGATGGAGCATCTCTTCCTAGCGGACCGAGTCTCACTTTTTCTTTTGTGTGTGGGAGGGTGCCTTTAAACCAGTTTATGTGCTCCTGGCAGGTGAGCAGAACTTCAATGTCCTCATATGGACAGTATTCATTTGGTGTTTCATCTTCAGTGTAAGAATTAAATGTGTTTGATTTTGCGTCTGCTTGTGGGAATTTAACCCATGAATTGAATACCTCTGTTCTATATGATTCGTGTGCCTCAATCACGAATGTTACTGTCCCTCCCCTAGCTGTTACTCCATAGTCTGCTAGTTTTAAAGTAAGGGCAGTTCTGACATTTTCTGAAATGTTTATTTCATCTTCCTCTCCTTCTTCCCTAACTGTAGCTCGTTGTGCTTGCACAGTGGCGTCTTCGTCAGCCATTGTTTTGAAGAAGAAAAAAAGTTTCAAGGAAACTGAGATAAGGTTTTATGCACAATAGGAATGGTTTGTCCTTCAAGCTTGATAAACCTACAGCCAATACATAGGGTTTACCTACTCAGCTGTGGCAGATAGTTCCCTTCCCACTCCAGACGTCTCTGGGGAAATGTGAGTAGGGGTCTCTGAGAACAGCATGACTGAACTACTCAGATTTGACCGTTAAATAAGTACCAAACCAACATTGGCAGCGCCATGGCGTGTAGTTCCTATTAAACTACATAGGATCTGCGCGTTTAGACAACATACACTGTAGGATTGGTGTCCAGACTGATTCTAGACACCCCCACCGGGTATGTTAGCCTGTGTACCAGCTAGCTCACAGTGCCACTAGAAACCCCTCTTACCAAGGAGAGAATAGTTCTTGGCAACTATCAAACATGATAACTCTGATCCCTCAGGATCGAGGAAACAGTGCAATACTTTTCGCTCAGTCACTTTATTGAACCAGCATCATTCTAGTGTAAAATAGGTGCGTTGGTAGTTCGAAGACATTTGCACAGGTAGTTCGAATACATTTGCACAGAAACCTTCGTATTTTTCAGGGTTTAACACTTCTGACCCGACCTCATATTACTATAAAGTTGCACCTACACAGAAAAATATGCTAACTAACACTAAACAGATTTATTCTGCATCCTTTATTTCCCAACTGTCTGAAAAGGGTTTCGACTTATGGAAGGACACTATAGACACAAAATCAGTCTGGGGGTCTAAGGAATGGCAAGTTCAGGGAACAGAAGCACTATTTAAAGCGTGCCTCATTCCACAGCAGATAATATTTCTGAATGACACTGTGCAACAGACTTCCTGTCTTGGACTAGCCAAGAACAAGGATTTGAACACGCCTCGGATTCCCACACCTTCACACATCAATTTTATATCACGTGGAGGGGATACAATAGATGACATCATGCAGTACAATACTTCAGACCCCAATTGGAAGGGATGGTTAGTTTGGCCCACAGACACAAACAGATGTCAATCAAGATGCAGGGGTACAACCGACGGGGTTTAGTATCCATAGGCCGGACCAACGTTATGTACTAAGAGAACTTCCGGGGGTGGTGACATCATACAGTGTTGGGAAGTTGTGCCTCGATTGGCTAAAAACCTCGACACTGTCCCAGGTGAAACAGCACTTATCCTTACTCTCAGATGAGGTGGATCTAATGGATTTTTTATTAGGTCCCCGAAAGCCACGTTAGAAACGTTTCTTATATGCTGTCTATAATGAAATCTGGAAAATCTCTCAACAAGAAGCTGCGGAGAGACTTCGTGAAATAGATAAAATTAACCTAGAAAAGGCGTTAGCGGTAGTTGACAATGGTATGACTACATTAACATCCAGGATTTATTCACTGGGCAACATTGTATCTACTGCTATAGATATACTCGAGCAAGACTTGTCCATGCTACAACACGAACACTCTCAACTACGTTCTATTATGTTATTGAGCTGGACGCTGCAATAATTGCGCGCTGGTTATGTGCCTTGGCGATTTATCAATAGTACGTCACTCTTTTCTGCATATAATCTAACTGAAAAACAGATAACAATGGCACAAAGGGGAGCAAAATATACAATGCTGCGTATTGAAAAATTGGACAAATTACCTTTTACTACAGCAGAGTCACCATCCACAGAATGGTTAATCCATGGCCATATAACACTACCGGTCACAACTTTCCAGTTTCAGTATTGCCTAGAACAACAACAGGCAGGCAGATATGAAGCGATGGGTAGGGAATTCATCAAGGAATCTTGGGAATTACCATACAGATTTTGATGTAGGAATGGGGACATGGAAGTGTTTCTTAGCGACTGCAAGAACGCTTTAAGTGGATCTCTCATATGCCAGGATATCATGCCACACGGGGCCGGTAATGGTTCGGTTGCTAACTTATCCTGTCACTTGAAAGGTTCCCTGGCTGCCGTGATTAATCCGGTGTTCAAGTTGCCTTCAAATGGGAGTTACTTGATGCTGAATGATCAAGGTTGTTGTGGGATGCTCCCGGGCATCGCATATCTTGTCACTGTAAGCTCCAGGGTTACTTGCTGTATGCAAGTATTGTTTCCAGGCGCCGTTATGGCCTTCGTTGAATGTTTCCTTTATACGGTTTGATTCTCTGAGCCGAATGAAAGCCATGCTTTTACAGAAAACCGTGCCCTTAACCTCCGCCCGAGAAACTTATGATCTCCAGGTTGCAAGGTCTTCCGCTGAGATACAGGCACTAGTACGGACAAACTGCCCTTTCCATTTCACAGAAATGGTACAACGTATCTTTAACATGTCTGATACGATGGGTATAGTCCACCTATTTAAGACCATAGGTTCTGGACTGTTAAGCACCTTTCAGACAATCCTCTGAGTTATTCCCAACTTCACACACTCCGTATTTGGAAGCATTTTTGGAGGGCTTCTGCTGATCCTGTTCCTAATAGCATGTATCCTGATTGTCATTTTTCTGCTACACAAATGTCACCAAGGAGATGGAAAGAACGCTGTTGGAGCGCCGATACTGTGATCGCATGGTAATCCATCTGGGCACACCTCGTCTTCGAGAACTGAGTGAGTCTTGGGTCTTGTCTTTTAGACCAGTCTGGATCGACTGTGTTCTGCCTGTCCTTCGATGCCTGTTCTGCGGACAAGAATGCGTGTTAGATCTCTGTCTAACAACTCCATCGGTTGCAACTACTAAGAAGGGGGACCCCTGACAAATAAAGGGCAGGTATAGCAGGGGAAATAAGAACAACCAGCCACAAAAGATTACCTGCCCACAGGATTAAATAAGGCCCTGGAAAAGGGTCCTAATATAGATAGGCACACACCGGGGCAGACAGAGACAAATATCGAGAAAATCCAACCAAGTAATTATTCAATCAAAATGGTTTCTCATTTTTATTTTCAAATTATCAAGAACATTTAATCAAATTTTTTTACAGAATAAATATATAACAAAACAAAATCCAGTATCAAATTAATACAATAACCATGTCCCACACGTCTCATTCAAATATCGCAATCATACTATCATACATACCATATCACATCATCACACATAGAACATTTTCATCACATAGACAAATACATCAAGATGGTAAAACTGCCACATGATGGTTGGATGACCGATCCACAATTGTCATCCCAAGGGTAGGGGTAGGGGTAGGGGTAGGGGTAGGAAACATCCAGCTACCCGCAACCGTAATAACGCCAACGCGCATTTCGGTGTCTAACCCCAGCCGGGGCTACACCTTCATCAGGGCGAAGATGGACAAATAGTGAGGGACAGCACACCTAAAATCATAAACGAATATGAAAATACAAAGATTCAATATAAATTCAGGTATAGGATTCTGACATCAGTACTCTTTTTTAGACAAAGTGCTCTGGTGACTGACCAGTGTGAGGGAAAAAAAAATTCTAACATATAGAGAGCGCAATAAAGTAAACAAAATAAACTGGAATAGGGTGCATCACCAGATATAAATAAAAACAGAATAGAATAAGAATAAAATAAGCTAAACCCACGTCGCCACTAAATATTGATCATGGGCAGAGCTTATATCCGAGACCAACTACTAGCCGGTCAGAGATAACCACAAAAGAGATAAAAAAAAGAAAAAAAAGAATAATGAAAAGAAAAAGATAAAAGAAACAAAAAGAAACAAACCCAGTGCCAACATGAAAGGGTTGAAAAAGTGCATATCGCATAATCCCATCCAGCATGCGGAGAAAACATTCACTCGCATCTATCCACTAAATACCTGGTAGTGAGAGGAAATGAAAAAGCTGATTTTTCCAAATATAGTTTAAATTCCGAGATAGATGAATAAAACTCCCATATGGATCTGTGGTGACAATAAGGAAATACAATATCAACAAAAGGAAGGGTCAATCCTACTACAGCATCCAAGACATCGGCACGAAACACATAAATCTCATGGTGGCAATAAAGAACCTACCCAACAAGGTCCAGGTCGGCCCTGCTCAATAATTGCATTGAATAGCAATCCGCGAAAGAATGGAGGTAGTCAAGGCTACCATTCCCAGGAGTACAATCCAGAGACTATATCCAGGAATTCGGGCTTAGTATCAATCACCACAGCAAGTATAGAGGATGTCTATATAGAAAAAAAGAGGAAAAATATCTATATAGCACACACAAAAATATTCTGCAATCAACACAGACGCATGCTCAAGGCCAAGAAAATTACACAGTCTTTGATAATGCGTGAAATGAACTACATGCGAGCTAGCTGGGGGGTACAACAGGACCACCTAGCAATCAGAATAATAAAGGAGAAAGAACATACAATCAGCCCGTATCGGAAACCAACCGGACTTTTAAGGGGCGCTTCGCATGTGACTGCCTCGAAGTAAGCAGAAAACGAGAGGTGGCATCATCAGGTAATATCACGAAATGGGATGAAGTGGTCTCTAGTTTGCCGTAATAGATATACCTAGTTTTTAAAACACCTGCTTCATAAGGGAACTTAGCAACGGACCATCGACAAAAAGGGTAAAAAAGGTAAAAAGGGTAAAAGATCCCCGCATGTATCCTCCAGCTTACCTAGATATCAGTGTGGCGTCTGACAAGAGATAGTTCTTCCGGGCTAAAACGAAGCCGCCATCCGGGGTTCGACAGCGTCAGGAAGAGGGAGGGCAATTTAAACGGTTCACGAGCCCTGGCGAACCAATAAGAGGCTCAGATTATTGGAGAGAATATAATGGAAAGCGTAATAGAGAGCGGACAGCCTAAACGCCGCCTACCCACATATAGACGGCTGCCATCTTGTAACAATAGACGGTCTCGTTCAGCTCAAATAGAGCAGTTCTTTAAATGAACTACGAAGATGGAATAGGAGCGCCCCTCCCATTCTACCCGTCCTTCTAGGAACTAACGGGCACACAGGGAAATTCAAAGAGGAAAAAAATAATGAAACAACTTTTCTAGATGACAGACAAAAAGATTTAACATACACACAAAGAAAACTACATTCAGTGTGCAAAATAAGATACAACCAAAAAGACAACACAAATCAAGAAGGGCCCCAAACGTCCAGGCAGGGGGATCCACATATCCCAGTAGGGCGAGGGAGATAAGGCCACAGACTATACTTTAGCATTCTCCCATGGACAATTTTCATTAAGGCCTTTATTTACCGCATTCAAGAGGTAGATCCAAAATACCTCTCTTTTTTTACGGATCAAGGTGGGATCTTTTCCTGGACTGACAAGGATTTTTCCAAAATTGACCACTTGAGATCATTTTCAGAATGATTTTTCTCAAGCCAATGGCAGACTAGGGAGCCGAAAGTTTTTTTATTCGGATGTTGGATTTATGTTCCCCAATCCTGGTTCTACACTCACGTCCAGTTTCTCCAACATACACAAGGTCACATGGACACATGATAATGTAGATAATATTGGAGGTGCGGCAGTTAGTCATTCTCTGGAGAGTGACCAACCGCTCAGGGGTGTTAATAGTATCGCCCACCATGGCGTTGGGACAAGCCTGGCAACTACCACAACGATGATTACCATAGATGGGTCCAAGACCATCAATGGCTTTTTGAAATGGAGAAGATGGCTCCTGCATCTTCCCTTTTACTAGATGGTTTTTGAGATTTTTATTTCTCTTAAAAGCGAAGATGGGTTTGGGGAGTTTTCCTTCACCATTGCCTAAGTTGAGAAGATGCCAACAAGAATTTATGGTCTGTCTCAATTTATGGTTGATATTTGAATGTCTGGTCACACAGACCAGTTTGTCCATAGATCTGGTTTCCCTAGATGAAAACATAGAATCACGATTGAAATATCTCGCCCTTTTGAACGATTCCTTAATCAGTTTGTGCGGGTAGCCCCGATGGACAAGTTTTTCTTTGAGAATATCCGCTTGTTTCAGGAGGTCTTTAATGTCAGAACAGTTTCTTCGTACACGAAGAAACTGGCTAAAGGGGATACTGTCCCTTTGACAGCGAGGATGGTAACTACCGTACTGCAATAAGGTATTTCTGGCCGTAGGTTTAGTAAATAGAGACACATACAGTTCATTTAGATTGTGCTCAATCCAAAAGTCAAGAAACTCCACCTTGCAGTTACTGGAGTGGGCAGTGAATTTAAGATTACTATCTGCCGCATTTATCCATAGAATGAACTCATTTAATGAGACATGGTCCCCCTTCCAGATGAAAAAAATATCATCAATGAATCGAGACCAAGCTCGAACGTTCTCATGGAAGGGGGCCATCTCATTATAGATGTTTATTTGCTCGAAGTGCCCCATGTATAGACAAGCTATACTAGGGGCACAAGAGGCCCCCATGCTTACTCCCTGAACTTGTTGGAAGTAGCAATTATTAAATTCAAAGTAGTTCTCATTGAGGCATTGGATAATAAACGGGGCATTACTAATCCCAGGTTCAGAGAGCAAGATCTCTTGCATCACCATCAGTGCTCCTTCCTGAGGGATGTTGGTGTATAAGGACTCTAGGTCCAGCGTCACCAAGAGTTCCCTGTCATCATAGTAAGGAGTTCCCTCAATCTTGGCAATGAAATGGTCAGTGTCCTTGACAAAGGACTCTAATTTGTTGACCAAAGGTTTTAAAAAACGGTCAACATATTTTGAGAGGGGCTCCGTGGCAGATCCAATAGTGGATACAATAGGCCTTAGAGGGGGATCACACTCGTTCTTATGAGTTTTGGGAACCCCGTAGATGATGGGCATACGAGTATACCTAGGGGTCAAAAACTCCGCTTCCTTGGGACATATATATCCCATATCCACTGCCAACTCAACCATAGATAGAATGTTCTGCATTTATTCTTCCGTAAAATCAGGTTGAAAAAATACTTTCTTATTAGACCCTCCCCTGAGACCATCGAGAATGTGTCTGGGCTGAAACCCCCGTCTGATTTTACTCCTACTTTGGACGTAGTTGGACCTGAGGTGGGTATCTTTGAAAAGGCTGTAACCACTAAAATTGAAAAAATCATCAAATATGTGCTAAACCTCCTTGTAACCTCTCTAGAGTTGAAAATACCACCTTGATGTCCTTGAAAGAAAATAAACTTCTCACGATCAAGCCCTGTGATAAGGGTGGGGGCATCGTAATTTTTGATACCCCAGCGTACGTTGAGAAAATGAATACGCTTCTTTCCTCCACCAGACATTACAAACGGATTGTCAGGAACCCTGAACCTGTCTTGAAACAACGTATTCTATCTATGGTTGAGTTGGCAGTGGATATGGGATATATATGTCCCAAGGAAGCGGAGTTTTTGACCCCTAGGTATACTCGTATGCCCATCATCTACGGGGTTCCCAAAACTCATAAGAACGAGTGTGATCCCCCTCTAAGGCCTATTGTATCCACTATTGGATCTGCCATGGAGCCCCTCTCAAAATATGTTGACCGTTTTTTAAAACCTTTGGTCAACAAATTAGAGTCCTTTGTCAAGGACACTGGCCATTTCATTGCCAAGATTGAGGGAACTCCTTACTATGATGACAGGGAACTCTTGGTGATGCTGGACCTAGAGTCCTTATACACCAACATCCCTCAGGAAGGAGCACTGATGGTGATGCAAGAGATCTTGCTCTCTGAACCTGGGATTAGTAATGCCCCGTTTATTATCCAATGCCTCAATGTAATCCTCAGCGAGACCTACTTTGAATTTAATAATTGCTACTTCCAACAAGTTCAGGGAGTAAGCATGGGGCCTCTTGTGCCCCTAGTATAGCTTGTCTATACATGGGGCACTTCGAGCAAATAAACATCTATAATGAGATGGCCCCTTCCATGAGAACGTTCGAGCTTGGTCTCGATTCATTGATGATATTTTTTTCATCTGGAAGGGGGACCATGTCTCATTAAATGAGTTCATTCTATGGATAAATGCGGCAGATAGTAATCTTAAATTCACTGCCCATTCCAGTAACTGCAAGGTGGAGTTTCTTGACGTTTGGATTGAGCACAATCTAAATGAACTGTATGTGTCTCTATTTACTAAACCTACGGCCAGAAATACCTTATTGCAGTACGGTAGTTACCATCCTCGCTGTCAAAGGGACAGTATCCCCTTTAGCCAGTTTCTTCATGTACGAAGAAACTGTTCTGACATTAAAGACCTCCTGAAACAAGCGGATATTCTCAAAGAAAAACTTGTCCATCGGGGCTACCCGCACAAACTGATTAAGGAATCGTTCAAAAGGGCGAGATATTTCAATCGTGATTCTATGTTTTCATCTAGGGAAACCAGATCTACGGACAAACTGGTCTGTGTGACCAGACATTCAAATATCAACCATAAATTGAGACAGACCATAAATTCTTGTTGGCATCTTCTCAACTTAGGCAATGGTGAAGGAAAACTCCCCAAACCCATCTTCGCTTTTAAGAGAAATAAAAATCTCAAAAACCATCTAGTAAAAGGGAAGATGCAGGAGCCATCTGCTCCATTTCAAAAAGCCATTGATGGTCTTGGACCCATCTATGGTAATTATCGTTGTGGTAGTTGCCAGGCTTGTCCCAACGCCATGGTGGGCGATACTATTAACACCCCTGAGCGGTTGGTCACTCTCCAGAGAATGACTAACTGCCGCACCTCCAATATTATCTACATTATCATGTGTCCATGTGACCTTGTATATGTTGGAGAAACTGGACGTGAGTGTAGAACCAGGATTGGGGAACATAAATCCAACATCCGAATAAAAAAACTTTCGGCTCCCCTAGTCTGCCATTGGCTTGAGAAAAATCATTCTGAAAATGATCTCAAGTGGTCAATTTTGGAAAAAATCCTTGTCAGTCCAGGAAAAGATCCCACCTTGATCCGTAAAAAAAGAGAGGTATTTTGGATCTACCTCTTGAATGCGGTAAATAAAGGCCTTAATGAAAATTGTCCATGGGTGAATGCTATAGTATAGTCTGTGGCCTTATCTCCCTCGCCCTACTGGGATATGTGGATCCCCCTGCCTGGACGTTTGGGGCCCTTCTTGATTTGTGTTGTCTTTTTGGTTGTATCTTATTTTGCACACTGAATGTAGTTTTCTTTGTGTGTATGTTAAATCTTTTTGTCTGTCATCTAGAAAAGTTGTTTTATTATTTTTTTCCTCTTTTGAATTTCCCTGTGTGCCCGTTAGTTCCTAGAAGGATGGGTAGAATGGGAGGGGCGCTCCTATTCCATCTTGGTAGTTCATTTAAAGAACTGCTCTATTTGAGCTGAACGAGACCGTCTATTGTTACAAGATGGCAGCCGTCTATATGTGGGTAGGCGGCGTTTAGGCTGTCCGCTCTCTATTACGCTTTCCATTATATTCTCTCCAATAATCTGAGCCTCTTATTGGTTCGCCGGGGCTCGTGAACCGTTTAAATTGCCCTCCCTCTTCCTGACGCTGTCGAACCCCGGATGGCGGCTTCGTTTTAGCCTGGAAGAACTATCTCTTGTCAGACGCCACACTGATATCTAGGTAAGCTGGAGGATACATGCGGGGATCTTTATCCCTTTTTACCTTTTTTACCCTTTTTGTCGATGGTCCGTTGCTAAGTTCCCTTATGAAGCAGGTGTTTTAAAAACTAGGTATATCTATTACGGCAAACTAGAGACCACTTCATCCCATTTCGTGATATTACCTGATGATGCCACCTCTCGTTTTCTGCTTACTTCGAGGCAGTCACATGCGAAGCGCCCCTTAAAAGTCCGGTTGGTTTCCGATACGGGCTGATTGTATGTTCTTTCTCCTTTATTATTCTGATTGCTAGGTGGTCCTGTTGTACCCCCAGCTAGCTCGCATGTAGTTCATTTCACGCATTATCAAAGACTGTGTAATTTTCTTGGCCTTGAGCATGCGTCTGTGTTGATTGCAGAATATTTTTGTGTGTGCTATATAGATATTTTTCCTCTTTTTTTCTATATAGACATCCTCTATACTTGCTGTGGTGATTGATACTAAGCCCGAATTCCTGGATATAGTCTCTGGATTGTACTCCTGGGAATGGTAGCCTTGACTACCTCCATTCTTTCGCGGATTGCTATTCAATGCAATTATTGAGCAGGGCCGACCTGGACCTTGTTGGGTAGGTTCTTTTATTGCCACCATGAGATTTATGTGTTTCGTGCCCATGTCTTGGATGCTGTAGTAGGATTGACCCTTCCTTTTGTTGATATTGTATTTCCTTATTGTCACCACAGATCCATATGGGAGTTTTATTCATCTATCTCGGAATTTAAACTATATTTGGAAAAATCAGCTTTTTCATTTCCTCTCACTACCAGGTATTTAGTGGATAGATGCGAGTGAATGTTTTCTCCGCATGCTGGATGGGATTATGCGATATGCACTTTTTCAACCCTTCCATGTTGGCACTGGGTTTGTTTCTTTTTGTTTCTTTTATCATTTTCTTTTCTATATTTTTTTTTTCTTTTTTTTATCTCTTTTGTGGTTATCTCTGACCGGCTAGTAGTTGGTCTCGGATATAAGCTCTGCCCATGATCAATATTTAGTGGCGACGTGGGTTTAGCTTATTTTATTCTTATTCTATGCTGTTTTTATTTATATCTGGTGATGCATCCTATTCCAGTTTATTTTGTTTACTTTATTGAGCTCTCTATATGTTAGAAAAAAAAAATTCCTCACACCGGGGTTGACTGGTCAGTCACCAGAGCACTTTGTCTAAAAAAGAGTACTGATGTCGGAATCCTATACCTGAATTTATATTGAATCTATGTATTTTCATATTCGTTTATGATTTTAGGTGTGCTGTCCCTCACTATTTGTCCATCTTCGCCCTGATGAAGGTGTAGCCCCGGCTGGGGTTAGACACCGAAACGCGCGTTGGCGTTATTACGGTTGCTGGTAGCTGGATGTTTCCTACCCCTACCCTTGGGATGACAATTGTGGATCGGTCATCCAACCATCATGTGGCAGTTTTACCATCTTGATGTATTTGTCTATGTGATGAAAATGTTCTATGTTGGATGTGTGATGATGTGATATGGAATGTATGATAGTATGATTGCGATATTTGAATGAGACGTGTGGGACATGGTTATTGTATTAATTTGATACTGGATTTTGTTTTGTTATATATTTATTCTGTAAAAAAATTTGATTAAATGTTCTTGATAATTTGAAAATAAAAATGAGAAACCATTTTGATTGAATAATTCCTTGGTTGGATTTTCTCGATATTTGTCTCTGGCTGCCCCGGTGTGTGCCTATCTATATTAGGACCCTTTTCCAGGGCCTTATTTAATCCTGTGGGCAGGTAATCTTTTGTGGCTGGTAACTCCATCGGTTGCGCCAGTGGACGTTGATGCTTTACTGGACCCGATAACGGCCCATGTTCTGCTGTGTCCTCAGCGTATTCCCATGTTGATGTCTGCATTCTTAGAGCCACCACAAGATGATTCAGCTCCTGTAGGGACGGATACCGGCTCCTCAACAAATACTCAGGCCTTGGATGGCACACAGACTACCCCAGCATCGGCTGTGGATAGTGCAGAAGAACATCTGTGCTCAATAGATCTAATCTGTGAGGTGTTGCATTGATCGTCGTCTGCGATGGCAAGCAACAGTGATGTTGCATCTCCCAGCCAGGACACATAAACATTTGGAATTTTAAACAAGAGACACTTTTGCTAAACTGCATGGCTTTCAGTCATTCATTGTTCGAACTCTATATACGAACATATTTAGTACAGACTTCTATCGTATGCAATACGTTTTTTTTAGCATTTCTAAGAATTTTACATTTTTAAGTACTATTTTTTATGGACTTATTAGTCATTTGCGTACAACACCTAGCCGTACGTTAGACTTTTTATATGTCGTCCAGTCGGATGAGGAGTGGGTGTTATGTTCCATATAGGCAGAGGCGGCTCGCATAGGGCGTGCTGCGGGGCGGTGGGGAGGGGCGGGGAAGGGGCAGGGTGGGGGGTAGTAAACTCGGACATACTACGGAACGGAGGAAAGTAATTATTCCGTTCCTCCGTTCCGTCGTATTAGTTCTGAGTGGACTACTACTTCCTGTTTTAATTTCACAATTCCACATCTACACTCACTAGGGCCCTCACACGCACTGCACCCAACGGCCAGGAAAAAAAGATCTCCGTCAAAAAGCCCCATCATGGGTGCCGATCGGGTATTGCAGCGCAGACCCGACGAGGAGCAGACCCAATGATGAAGCAAGACACCTAGCTGACTGGGTGTGTGAGGGTCTTTTTCCGAAAGGAGGACATTTTCTCCTGCCTCTAGCGAGTAGTGTAGCTCTCCACACACACACCAACCTGTACTGTCTTGTAGAAACAGCATATCCTTCTGTTTTGTACTGTTATTGGGCTTGTATGCTGGACCTGGTTAAAAAGCCCTCGGTTCCTCCCTTCTTGTAGACACTATATAAACACCATATCTTGCTGAGGTAGTCAGAGGAGAAAAGGACTTCCATGCCGACACACTGATGCTGAGGTTCCTGCACGCAGACACTCCAGCTCGCAGTGGTGTCCATCTCGAGAGCAAGACGGGGTCCCACAGTCTCTCACTTCATGTAATGGGGTTGACTTTATCCTAGAGGGATTCTTGGCTTTTACACCTACATACATGCTAGGTACACTTAGGTACATCTAGTTAGGGTCACATCGTAGGAGTACGCATTTTACTGTCATGTATTTTAATACCTGCCTGTATTCATTGTTTTCGTACTATGGTAGAAATCTACCATCCTTTTATTTTGTTGGTGCTTATAATTATTTATATCTGTTACTGTCTTATGGTTGTTTCAGCTCACCTATTTTACACCAGAATGACGCTGGTTCAATAAATGCTTATTGAAAACGTCCCCACCTTTTATTCTGTGTATCTCTCTGAGACCAAGTAAGCACGAGTGACTGAGCGAAAAGTATCGCACTGTTTCCAAGATCCTGAGGGATCAGAGTTGTCATGTTTGATAGTTGCCAAGAACTATTCTCTCCTTGGTAAGAGGGGTTTCTAGTGGCACTGTGAGCTAGCTGGTACACAGGCTAACATACCCGGTGGGGGTGTCTAGAATCAGTCTGGACACCAATCCTACAGTGTATGTTGTCTAAACACGCAGATCCTATATAGGTTTATAGGAACTACATGACAGTTTGGACCCAGCCATATGCAAATCAGTCTTGACCCTGGTCCCCAGCGGAACAGTCCAGTCTGAACTAACAGACCAGGTCCTCCCTGGACAGGAAATAAGCATCCTGGGACCGGTTTCGGGGTACCCCTCATCAGTCAGGCTAGCATGGAGAGCATGGGACCCACGTCTGGGAAGGAAGAGGGGACATTAATATAGCAGCCCCCACTCCATGACGAATTGCAATGGAATGTAACAATTCTTGCAACTGCAGTCACAAATCATTGATGCCATTCTACCTCCTCAAAGGAGGTGATAATGTATTCACAAAGGGAAAGCTGTCCATGAGGGACTGCTTCCACCCTAAAATGTGGGCTCAGGCATTGGGGGTAGGGAGCATACAAAGGCCCAAGGGACCGCTGCATGTTCCCATCAATACCACTGACACTTTTGCTTTGTAGCACCTGTCCCCTTAAGGGACAGAGACTGTAATTAAATGCAGGCATTCTGAAAATTCGAATGCAAGTATGGAGGCCTGTTGTGCCATGTTTACCTCCATTTCAGCATTCACAATAGGTCGTACGTTTTTACAGGCTGACTCTTAGCCTATTAATACTAATGAGGCAAGAGATTTGCATTTTTCCCCTTAATTGTCTGTTTGCGGCAAAAAGGCTTTGTACATGCCCCGCACCAGGAAAGGAGAAGACTGCTGCAGCTCTACATGAAACTGTATTGGGTCTTGGCTCTTTTGTGCATCAAACCCATAACATTTTGATTTCTGAATACTTCTATGTTTTAGAATCTGATACCCATCCTCTTTCATTAAAGTGGAACAAGGATGTGTGCACAGATAATATGAGAGGGGGCTTTCCCTGTGTGTGGGAGCCATTTAACATTTCCCTGGACTCAATAGGGAGATGTGACTGTCACTCTGCCCAAGTCATTCTGTGGCAGATGGGCAGCTGGGTTATGGGATACCAACGGAGGCTCCACCACTGGTAAGTCAGCAGTTCCCCCAACTCTAAATAGAACGGGTAAACTGGGGGTTTATGGCATTCCTCCCACTCCTTCAGAAGCTAAATGAGGCCCTCTATCATGACCACAGTCCAAGGGCCCGATTCACAAAAGTAATCTGAGACAAAACCCTAACTTTATGACTTTCGGTATTCCCAAAAGGCATTTAGGAGTAGTAAAGTTAGGATTCCTAACTTTACTACTCCTAAACTGAGACAAAATCCTAACTATACGACTTTCGGTATTCACAAAAGGCATTTAGGAGTAGTAAAGTTACTAGTATCATAAGATAAATAGATTATTCATTGAGGGAAAACCTGTTGCACCTAAATGGTGGCTAAATGGTGCCAAAGATGAGATCATAGTGACTGGTGGAACTCTCACTCTATCTCATTGTCCTAACAATTTGGCACAGTGCATTCCTCAAAAGGTGAACACTTAAGGGATCTGGCTCGACTAATACCTCTTCTTTGCATAAGACATTACAAGAGATTACAGATCTCACAAAAACACCACTTTTCAGCATATGATATTGAGGCTACTGGTATTATTCCCACTGGACCACAGCAAGTGAACCAAGGACAGAAATAAAGAAACCAAAGAGCCAGATGGATAAAAATCCCCACGTCTTTAAAGACCTGCACTGGCTTCTGCTGGACCAATGAATATAGCCCAAATGTCTCAGCATCATGAAGACAACCTTCGGGGGATCAGGAGAAGAAAACCTATGCTAATTAGTTCCCAAATACACCTTTTTTGAAACCTAAGAGTAAGGTCTCTAATCTAATTTCAATAGAAAAGAAGTAGAGATGAAAGGCAATTGTGTTTTGGAAAGCTGGGTCCTGGACTCATTGGTTCTTTCCTTGATGAACATCGATATCTTTTATTCCTTTAAAGGATCATTGCTGAAACACCCATTCAAGTAACCAATAGACAACCATCCAATCACCGCAGGACCTCCTTCATCCTTTTAAAGAAGACCTGATGCCACACGGCACAAAGCAAGATGTATAGAAACCACAGAAGTCTTATTGGCCAAGTCCACACAACTGAGGAGTTAACTGTGCCACTCCTGTGCTTACTAGAGGTCGATTAATCATTCTGCACATTTCAGAATCATGGGCACTATGTCGTACCAAGAAGGTGACATGTGGAATGTAGTGATATCCAACTAACTGCAGGGGCGCAACTAGACCCGAACTTCGGGGAGGGCTAACACTTCCAGCCAGGGCTGGCCCTAGCACTGGTCGCACAATGTCCACCAGTCTTTTTTGGTGCTCCTCCCCCATTTCCTCCTTCTCCATGAATTCCCTCACTACCACTCACCAACAATGCACCTCATCTCTCTATAGCACCTTTCTGACAAACATTTCATTTTTTTCTAGCGCTACTCATAGTTTACTCACACTCAGTTCTGTGAATTGCATGGTACACGTTCTTTGTAGCAGGCGCATTAACTCTCTGCACTGTGTGGGTGGCAGGAGTGCCCTTGTGAGTGCACAGTGAGTGATGCGACAATGTGAGAGCAGGGTAAGAGGAGTGACTGCAAGGTGAGTGAGGTGACCATATGATTTCGGATGCGGATGTAAGTGCAGAGTGGGATGAATGAATGCATGGTTAGTGATGGACCTGTTTGAGTGAGATTGCAGATTGAGCAGTGAGGGGGACAGGTGAGTGAAGTCTCACATGAGTGCAGGGTGAGTATGGGGGCGTGGCAAGCCAGCCAAACATGGCGGACGTGCTTCACTAGAGCTCCGTCCTTCTGCCCCTAATTATCCTGTCCAATT
Organism: Calotriton arnoldi; assembly: GCA_963921515.1. Classification (NCBI taxonomy): domain Eukaryota; kingdom Metazoa; phylum Chordata; class Amphibia; order Caudata; family Salamandridae; genus Calotriton; species Calotriton arnoldi. The sequence goes on from CAWUFW010001798.1 coordinate 2,019,976, forward strand.
TCAATATCTCCCGCCATCTGGGTGCGCCCAGCCAGCACAGAGGCGCCTGAACAGTGGCAACCCAAATTTGAGAGCGGATGCAGGCGGAGAAGGCGAGAAACGGCGCGACTGAGACCCTGTGAGACCCGGCGCTGAGGAGCGCGCCGCCGATCACTTTCAGAGGCGCGGCTGGCGGTTGTGGGGTGCCCGACCTCCTCCGGTCGACGGGTGTGTTGCAGCAGTCACCGTCGAGGGAGACCACGGACGCCTGCCACCTGTGTGACCCCTCCAATGGGACCTGCAGACTGCTGAAGAGACGACGTGCCCCGCGGAGGCCCACTGGTGAGGCGCACGCGAGCTGCAATATCGCAGCCTACTGTGGCGGCCCACGGGGTGCGGACCTGCACGCGTGCGGGGCCGCCAGAAAAGCTGGTAGGAAACGGCAAACTGCTGGGGGGCCCCCCGCCTTGGGAATCTGAGCACCCTCCTGCTGTAGCGTGAAAGTGTTTGCCAATGTGAGCCGCTGTGCAGACGGAGGAGAGCGGCCGTTGAGGCGGCCCGGTGACCCCCTGTACTGTGAGACAGGCCTGCGGCGAGCACATAGGGGTGGGCGGCCTGCTCCCCTGACTTGCTCCTCATTCGTCAGAACGGTGGCCACCAACGAGGTGCTGAGGATGCCCTAAGCCGCACTGAGACCGCCTGCGGATGCAGTGAAGTATTGGATGCTTAAGCCCTGCAGAAACCCCGCGGGGACGCGTGGGGCGCTGAGGAGGAGCGAGGGCCTACGGAGGCAGCCCGCGTGGTGTGGGCCTGCACTTCCTGGGCCATTGGACTGTGATTGCACCATCGTGCCCCCCCCGGCTCTGCCACTGAGGCGCTCCCCTCTGTTGCTGTGGGAGGGAGGAGGCTGCCTACTGCTGCTGGGTGCTTGGACCGCCAGTGCGCCATTGCGGTGGTGTGAGGGAGAGATGGTGCGGGTGGCCTAGTGACCCCGGAGAAACACAGCACATACATTGGACCTGAGCTGTGGACCCCAAGGGGAGAGGTTGTGCTGAGAGCACTGAAGCAGGTGGCCTACCCCTGACTTCCCCTAAATTGAAGTTGCACTGGAGTGCCCAACTCACTCACATACCTTGTACTACCCTAAGACGGTGGCGCAAAATGCAGAGGGGGTGGACTGCCGCCGCCTGGGCTGAGTCGTGAGGCTGACCTGGGCCTCGTTTGCGCGGACGGAGCGGGGGGCTTACCAGCACGGAACCAACCCAGACACAGATTTTCCCGGAGGCCGGATCGGGCCTAGGCTGTCTGCCTGAGAAGCTGATAGAAGCGATTGCCCTGCGGAGCCCAAACACAAGCGCGAGGAGGCAATGCACGCCGCGCTGATTCGCGTTGCGCCACGGTGACGGAGACACAGGAGGAACGCGCGCAGCGGGGCTGCCCTCTGCCTATACTGTACCATAAGCAGTCAATTGATGCCCTGTGACGCCTGAGTGAGCGCCCACAGACCGGCGAACCCGCCGCTAAGACTCCCTACAAACAACAGACTTGATCAGACCTCCTTGCGCCTACCCAGGGTGGAGGTGGTAACCCGACGATAACACGCGGGTGTGCAGGTTGCCCATGCACATCCCGGCAACTGTCAGCCTCATACGCTGCAAGGGCAGCTCCTCCATGCTACTGGGCCTACTGCGCCAGCATGGTCCCTACTCTGTCCTGGTGACACCACCACAGCCCTGTGACGAATGCCGCCAGCGCAGCAGCTAGTAATGGGCCGCCTACATACCACCACCCAGCAAGTAAGTGCGCGGTGTGAGAAGTTGGCCTGGCATATGCTGTCCACTAATTATAGTGGGCACCTTGCACCAGTCCAAACAACCCCTTATTGGAGATAGGTTAAAGACAACCTTTATTGAAAGCTATCCTAGTGGTAGCTATGGAGAGCAGCCTTCAGGCTAAGTCTTGAAGGAATGTAAAGCAGCTTGTTTTACCAGTCTATAATCTCTTGAGTGACCAAATGAAAGAGGACCACACCAGGTATATATTCAAAATATATGTATTTATTGCTAAACACACCCCTCTAGTCTCTTTATGAGGCTAGAGTTCGAAGTACATAAGTTATAAGTTAGTTATCTACAGTAATAGCACAAATACACGTTTGAGCCCTAGGGGCGTACCAAACCATATACCAATAAAGTGGTATAAGAACCACGACTGAGCTAGACACAAGGCCTAGAGCCTGTAGAAGTGCTGGGACCACAAGGAACCACCCAAGGTAGTGACACAGGGGACCCACGGGGGACGCGTGCAGTGTGAGAACACAGCCGCGAATCGCCGTTGACTTCTATGGGGAAAGTCGCGGTTGGAAGTTTAAAGAAAAGGGACACTTAGAGGAGGACTTGGAGCAAACCCTTTTAGAACTAGGCTGTTCTAGTGTCAATACCCACGGGAGCACCGGAGTACTCGAGTTACCTCACCCAGGGGAGCCGGGTGCATAGGTGTCTTTCGGGGTCGGGTTTCGTCGTCGTTTTCAATGGCGATCTGCTGCAAAGTGCTGCTGGCGGCCAAGTCAAAAGTGTTCGGGTGGATCCAAAGGTGGATCGAAGATCTGAAGAACCTGAAAGCAGAGGGGACAGAGTCTGGGTCACTAGCCAGTGACCAGGAAGGCGATGAACAGATGCCCACCGATGTTGAGTGCTTCAGGTAGGTTGACGGTCGTCTTGACTCTTCAGCCACGAGGTCCAGGAGGCGTCGACGATAACCAGGAGCTGGATTCGAGCTGTCCCACGACGTCTGTCGATTGCAGGGGTATCGGCGACCGGATTGGACCCAACAAGCCTTGGCAGCGGCAAGTCTTGTGGAAATGGAAGAAGGACAATGGTGCAGACCAGCAAGGTCTGTGGGACTCACCCAGCAAGGGTAAGTCAGGGCACGCCTGGAGCAACCAGGGGGCCCAAGCAGAAGAAGATTGGCCTTCGGGAGGGCCTACTAGCCAACGGACTAGCGACCGCGAAGGAGCCTCAAGTGGATGCACTTGGAGCTGGCTCACAGGACACTCGTGGAGTGGAGGCCAGTGATCTTCGGTGCAGTCGGTGCTGGAGGCTGGGGCTACTCGGAGCCCAAAGTACAACTTCGTGGGAGACCCAGAAGAGGATGCACTTGCAAATGCGATCGGTGTCCAGGGGTCACGGTTCCACGTTACCCACAACAGCTACGGGCCTCAGCTTTGCTGGGGACTCAGGGCAGCCTCGGGGAAGTCTGGAAATCCACCTCTGGTGATGCAAAGACTTCGGCGTCCGGCGGGAGCTTCAGCGATGCAGATCAGACAATTGCTTCTTTGGTGCCTGCCAAGCAGGGGAGTCACTCCTTGACCCCAAGGGAGATTCTTCAGTCCTCTAATCTTGAAGTAGAGCGTCGAAGGTCCAGGATTCTGTGTCAGAGTTTCGTCCAGGTAAATCTAAAGTCCTAAGGACGGGGGTCCCATACTTATACCAAGTTAGGGGGTTGGACATACTCTGGGGACCCACCTATGGGAGGGTCAGGGCAGAGGGGTGGTTACACCCCTTTCCCTTTGTCCAGTTTCACGCCAGAGCAGGGGCTGGAAGCCCCTGAGCCGTTTTGAACTGGGGTATGCACAGGGACACCAAATGTGCCCCCAGTGCAGGACTTCAAAGCACCAGAGAGTGCTCCCGCCCAGCCCCAATACACACTATCCTGTCTGGGGAGGTGGTTACACTGGAGAGGATGACCAGGGACTTTATCTGGGGCCCCAACCGGCACAGGGTAGCGATTAAAAAAACGATATCTGCCCGTTGACCAGGGAGGCCTGGCGGCGCCCTGCTTTGAGCACTACTACCTGGCAGCCCAACTTCAATGAATCGCCAGATGGATGGCAGACCGCCAGCGCGACGACACAGCGACCACACGCCCCTCGTACACGCTCCCCCAGATCCTTGCGCTCTTCCACCCCGGCACACGGGTGCGGCCCCCCGAGCCCCGATTCCTAAATGTAGCGTACAGGTGCTACCGCAGAAGCCTTTACCTCACTCAGGGTGTAATGCCCTATGCCCCTGCACTCCCCCTGGAGGGTGCTCCTACTGGCCGGGCAACGCTTACAGCCGCCAAACTTCAGCACTGGCATGACGCGGGTATACAAACTCTAGGTGATCTCTACCGTGAAGGCTCGCTTGTTCCCTACACCACACTAGTGACCGACGAAGGGCTCCCTGCAGGGCAATTTCTCCTACACCGTTGATTGATAGCTACGCTCTCCGAGAAATGGGGAGACCTCGCCACTGAACCGCAAACACATCTCACTGTGCAATATATACATGTCATGGGACGCGGTAGGCACCTGATGCGGTGGTTCGCGGCCTCGTTTCAACAACACGCAGTGGTAAATCTAGACCCCCTCCGTCACAAATGGGAACATGATCTGGACCGACAATTCACAGATAAAGAATGGGAGCGGGCGCTGGCCAGCCCAGTGCAGATCCCCAGAAACGCTAGATTTCGACAAATCCAGTACTACATAACGCAGAGGGCAGGGCGTACCTCACACCAGCCAACATTAACCTATACTTTCACCTTGCTGACTCAGCCTGCCCCAGGTGTGCTGCTGTAGATGCAGACTTGGTGCACATGGTCTGGGGCTGCGCCAGGTTGCGCGCATACTGGGAGGCAGCAGCATCCACACCGAGAGAGAGATACCCTTTGATTGGCCAACATACCTGCTACACATATTCCGTAGGACAGGAAACACTAAAACCACCTCTAGATTCCTAGACCTGGGTATGGCGACAGCCAAGAGGCTAATCACAAAACAATGGAAGGCACCTGATCCCCCGCACATACAAGCATGGAGGCATTCTACCCTTGCGTGGGCCAGAGCTGAGCGAATAGCGATTCGACGAGAGGAAACCATGGGCCTCAGGAAAATACCTATCTCTACAGGCTGGGAAGCGATCCTGGCGGCACTACAACAATGTGTGGATCAATCAGATCAACCCTTGCAAACGCCTGACTCGGTAGGGTAACTCTGCGCATGCGTCCAGCAACCTTAAATCACTTGTAAATATCAGACCCGTTGTCCCTCTGCTATGCAATGGCACACTGGAGCTCACGCACACCAGACACCACTTTCCAAGACAATTCATGGGGGCGCACAAAATGATGCGCACATACGCAAATACCAGCAAGCACGTGGGGTTATTCCAGCTCTCTTCCAAGTCTTGTACCCTGTCTCCCTTGTTTTACTTCCTCCCATCTAATATCGCATATGCAAAATGTCAGTGGAACCTAAACTGAACTTGATCCGACGCGATACTCGCAATGCAATAACTCTGTATAGAACGCATGATATAACGAGCCGTGCATGCAGTGACCGGACAAATGTAGAGCGTGCATTTTAATATATCATCATACCCATTGCAGAAACATATGGAGAGCTTGATGTTAAGATTAAGTATGCTATAGATGTTGTCGCTACATGTTGTAGCAAACTGTTACAGCGGTCAGAAATGGAAATGTAAAATTTAAAAACTCAATAAAAAATATATAAAAATAAAAAAAAATGAGTGCAGGGTGAGTAGTGTGCTCATGTGACTGTAGAGTGAGGTACAGGGTGAACAGCACAAGTGCATTGTGAGTGTAGAGTGATCACTGTGAGTGCAGGGTGAGAGGGTGAATGGTGTGAGTGCATGGTGATAAGGGTGAGTGCATTGTGATCGCTGTGAGTGCAGGGTGAGTGTGAAAGTGAAGGGCGAGAATGAGGAGTGAGTTGTCTGAATGCAGTGTGCATTCCCAGACACTTGAAGTAACTCAGCATGTTATTGACAGTAGCGTAGGGTTTCAGATACAAGTTAAACTATTGCTATTATGGCATTAATCAGGGATCGAGGGTGGAGGGAATAAATAATGTGCTGATCCTGCAACAAACTTCCAGTCTTATGATTGCCAGCTCATTATTTTGATGTCCCAGATGGTACAAAAATAAACAATCACCTAAAGCCGTATTTTCAGCACTTATCTGTGCATACTTCGAACAGCAAATATAAATAAAAAGCACTTTTAATTGTGTTCTAGGGCTGCCTAAATGATCCACGACTGATAATTAAAGAGAACAAAGACAGAAAAGCCACATTACAAATGAATACATACTTTATTATTTACAACACTATTTAGTGTCAAGACGAGGTCTTTGCAGGCTCTTTAAACAACACATGGCTGGCATTTTTCTTTTGGCAACCCTATTTTATATTCCTTTTCATGAAATGCATTCTCACACTACTGCAGTAAATGTAAAATACAAACGTAAGGAATAGGCAGAGTGGGGGCCCAGAGGGTACTGGAACCAGAAAAAAACTAAGCCTAGGTAACCAGTTTACAAAGGTATGTAAATATGCAAATGGTCTTTAAAGACCTGTGAAAAACTCGGACGTGCTGGAGATAAGACTCCAGACACTGCCCAGCCGAGCCCACAGCAGCTCAAGTTGCAGCAGCCCGGGCTGAGACACACGATGAGGGGGCTGAAGCCCTTTTAGCCCTGTGGGCGTTGCGCGCCTGTCTAACTGTATAGTGTGTGTCTGCGTGCGTGTGTGTCTACCACACGTCCACCTGTTTACCTTGGTATTATCATCAATAAGTTCAGAAACCTATTTGGCTCCATTTCTTGAACTACACTCAGGGGGATATTCACAAGGACTTATCTCCGAGTTATCACCACCTTAACGCAACAAAAGTGGAGATAGATTTAACGCCCCATTCACAAGCGGTTGCAAACTGCAGACAACACAAGTATTCCCGCGATAACTGCCTCAAAATTTACCTCCACGGGTGACACCACCAACTAACCCTACTGAGATGCAGAGTAGGCATTCCCGTGCAAAAACACACGATAACACCACTACACCACTTTCACAACGAACTGCCAGATCTGCGATGCGAACCAAAAACAGGCGATAAGCTGCGGTAGCAGCAGTGAATCAACACCTGCCTTTTGCTGGTGTAAAGCAGGACGACTACCCGCAGTATGAAAGGGAGCCCAGCCCAGAGCCACATCTGAAGACCCACAGATGCCATGGAGACAATGATCATGCAGCTCGGAGACCCATGAGGGCCACAACACCCACCCCCACCACAACCCTGCCCCTCCCCAAACCTCCCCCCAGACAAACACATACCTTGCACGACACAAGAGGCACAAAAAGCGCATGATGTGCCACAATGACAACAAGAAACACGTGTGGGCAGAAGAACGAGAAACAGTCACTCATCATTGAAGTAACAACCAAAAACTTTATTGAATACAACACAAAACACCAATGCGGAAGACTCCTGTCGGGTCCGTCCGGGACAATCCTGATGTCACAGCCTGGAAAAAAAAGCACAAAATCAGAACGTGTGTCATGCGCACATCAAAGGAGCGAGACACAGAGAAACAGAGAAGGAAAGAAAGGCAGAGAGAGAAGGAAAGGAAGGGAGAGAGAGAGAGAGAGGGAGAAGGAAAGAAAGGCAGAGAGAGAAAGAGAGAGAAGGAAAGGAAGGGAGAGAGAGAGAGAGAGGGAGAAGGAAAGGAAGGGAGCGTGAGAGAGAGAGAGAAGGAAAGGAAGGGAGAGAGAGAGAGAGGGAAAAGGAGGGACACTGCCGCCCCCGCGCACCCAGGCACCACTGCTCACCTGCTGCCACCAGTGTGTCTCCAACCACGTGCCGGTATACACTGCAAGCCACCAGGTCTGCAATCTGTAATCGAGGCCAGAGTCAATCATGGTAGAGTCCATCACACTGCACACGGCAACAACGCCTGCCCGTCCTGCGCACACATGCAGCCGCACCCTACCCCCTCCCGCCGGCCAGCGCTGGCTGTCCGCACTTGCGCACCCAGGCCCCACTGCTCACCTGCCGCCAACGGTGTGTCCACCAGTGGGCACACCACGTGCCCGTGCAAGCTCCAGGCCCAGGTCCCGCCACCATGGCATGCTCCACATCATGTGGACCCGCGACGCGGCCCAGCAGGTCCCACACATGACGCTGAGTCCTGAAGCATTAATGGCAGAGACCACATCAGTGCACACGTCATCATCGCAGGCTGCACACCCGCTCAGCAATTTCGATGCCACTAACCCTGTGCAACCCCAGTCAGCGCCACGTGGTGGTAGGCCCGTGACGTCCGCAAGGCTTCGGGTGCCACTAACCCTGTGCAACCCCAGTCAGCGCCACGTGGTGGTAGGCCCGTGACGGCCGCATGGCTCCGGGTGCCACCAACCCTGTGCGCAACAAGTCATGGGCCCTTTATGATTGAGTATCGTGGAACATCCGTCATCCAGTCACCACCGGCAGTGGGGAATGTGACGTTGTCGGCCCCTTATATTGGCGGGGTCACATGGCCTGTGATGCCTGTGCCGGATGGGTGTGGTGTGCGTGCAAACCTGCCCTCAGGGAGTAGCCGTGACATGCTGACAACTAGACCAGCGACCTGCAGACCACTAGCGTGTAAACCTGCGACTTGTAGCTATGTGGCCCCCCCTCGGAGCGTCAGTTGTTGATGGTGTTGTATCACCTCCGTGACCAGGATCCTATTCTCCTGCGGACTGAACTTCGTCTTCCTCTTCTTCTTGTCCTTGCCCTTCCCTGTCACCGAGGTCCCAGGCTGGTCGTCCGGGGTGCTTGTGGGGTTCCGCTCGTCCTCTGCTCCTGCTCCGGCTGCCTCCATGGTGCTTGGGTGTTGGTCATTTTGTGTTTGTGTGTTTTTTCTACTTTTGTAGTGATTTTCCCGCCTGCTGTGTGTGTATGGCAGGCCTGGCGCTGCTTATCGCTGATTTCCTCATCGCATGTTTTTTGGTGTTGGGTTTGTGTTTTTGACTCCGTCGCAGTGGTTGTATCGCGGACATTGGCCGCGTTTTCGGAGGACTATCGCATGGTACCGCCGTGTTGTGAATTCCAGGTTAACACGGGGTTATTTTCCCGCGATAGACTGCGATGTGTAAAGTTGCGTTAACATTTTCTGGAGATGTTTAGCGCACGTTCTTGTGAATATCCCCCTGAGAGTACATGCTGATGGTTTACACTGAGTGCATAGAGTCAAAATAAGGGAAGATGTTCTGTCCAGAAAGAGAAAAATAAATTAATATTACTTTTCTATTGGGGACCTTATACTGAATTACATTTTTGAGCTATGAGCTCTTTTTCAATTTCTATTTGGGTGCTGGGTGTCTGGGATTTTGAGCCTGAAAATAAACAGTATGCTCCAACAACTAAATTAGATTATATTTTCATGTGCAACCTATGACTGTGCATGAGCCCAGATTTCAATTTACTATAAGGCCGTTAAGGAGCAGTTTCCCCAAAGACACCTAACAATGGCATTTTTTGGTCAATTGCTTTGTTTATTATTCAGCAGTAGCAATTTTAGCCGCCCATCCTATTCTGTCTGGGGCCTCTCCATTTTGTGTCATACTTCTGAGCCATAGCAGCGCATCGGTGCTTCCTGTGAATACATTGTTGGCGCAGCATCTGGTTACAATGCTGAAAGCTGTCTGCGAGCACCTCCGTTCCCTGATTCGCTTTCAAATCCCTCTAATTGTTTTCTGATTTCCCTGTATTCCTGGGATCTGAGTAAAAGCGGTTAAGTCGTGCAAATTCTATTTTTCTATTGTGCATTATGGTAGGGGGTATGCTCCTATTTATTTTACTTGCTATAAAAAGAGGTTTATTTTTAATAACAATGGACATTCTGAGACTGGAGAAACAGTTATTGAAACGAGAAGCCGGAGTGTCTGTGAGGCGAGCTCCGACATTCGCAGCTGCAGTGGAAGTTCAGAGATAATACTCGTGGTGCAAGTCAAAGACAGCTGGGACCTTACTAGACGAGCAGAGGAGAATGGGGCGTGGGGGGGCTGCTACAGGTTGCGGTAATTGGTCCCCAAGGAGCATTGGCCCGCAGCACACACAGGAAGCTCTCCTCCCTCCAGTCCGCACCTGGACGCGAGCACACACTTAATGAGATCCAGTGAAAGAGCGTGAATGTGGACACGGCCTGGTCTGCAGCCACCTGTTTCCAGGCTCGAGGTCAGGAGGGTCATTCTAAGGTCAAGAGAAGGGGCGGGAAAGAAGAAACCTCAGCGAAAATCTTTACCATGCACAACATTGGTCCTTCAATTGCAGAAAAAGAGTACCTTTCATATTTTACGCACAGTGTTATTTAATTAATTCCGAATTGTTAAGCAATTGATCATTTGGGATTAATAAATTCAAGGAGATTGGCTCTCGTGCTTGTAACTCTCACTGCTTTACTATGATCTCCTTTGAGCCATGCAGGTGAAGTGTAGTGACGTTGTAAGGGTGCAACAGGCCTCAATGCTAGTAATGCAAAAGGGTCGCTCTACCTCCGGCTAGGTGGTAAAAGAGAGCGATAGCCAGGGTCCTGTTGGCTTCTTCCGCCCCAGGGGGTCACCTGTGGCACTGCACCTCCTGCATTAATGATAGTTGCGCCCCCGGCTGAGTGATAGGGATAACTAGCCCAGCCTACTGACCCGCATGGGTTATGGCGTGCATTGCTTACTTTACCCAGTCCTTAAAGGGTCCTTTGGATGGAAATTCAACGTATTGCATTTTTATTAATTAAAGTGGGATTGTAGCTCTGGACAATGCTCATGACGGGCAAGAGCATCAGAGTATACAGGATTCCACATGTGGGCAGAGGACATCCCTCCACCCCCCCTGCCAACATTGCACCTTCCCTTGCAGGAGTGTTGTGTCAGGTCATGACTTCCACAAGGGAAGTTGTAGTAGTGCCAATTTGTGTGAGTCCCTTAAGAACGAGAACTGTGCACAAATCAGCTTTGGCCACCACATGTAGCCGTCCTCTCAATGCAGAATTTGCAAATGGCGCAGATGCATATGTACATAACATTTTACACACACATTGCATGTTGCACCAATTCCTTTTGTGAATGTGCACAAAATGCTCTTGTGCATTAGGCCCTTTACATCTAAGCCAGGCCATATCATACACTCTGTGTTCTTGACCAGGCCTGAACTTTGTGTCTACATTTGCCTCAGTTTCTCAGATGGTATAGTTTAAAGCAGGCAATTTAAACTGCTACCTACCGCAGAAAGGCCCCACACTCTGGAAAGGTCTTTAGAGACCCTTCGATTAAAAAAAATATATATGTATAATAAAATTATTTACAGGGGCTTTCATCCAGATGTCTTCACCCATCAGTCTTTTGGTGTGTCATTCACATTTTGATTCCTCCCACTACAGCAGACAACATGGGGTAGAGGGTCAGCCCACTTCAGCCACTGGATAACTTAACTTTGAGTGACTGCATTTTGCTCTTTCCGAAGGAGCACATTCGCACACAAGATAGTTCTCTTCAGTGCCAGTGTTTTTATTTTTACTTTATTACTTTGGTTATGCCTTTGTGTTTTGAGTCTGATGAGATAACAGGACATTTTCTACCAGCTATCCATGTTGATCACGGGGCACATTCTAGCATTATAAGTTCCAGTCCCTTGCTGATGGTGTTGTAAATTCCTTTGTGAGTAGTCTTTTTATTATCTGACTTCAGTTCATATTGCACAGCATACCATATTGTGTCCATTCGAAATTGTTCTTCATGAAGGTATTTATTTTTTAGTATGTGTGCAATAAAGTGCTTTTGTAACTGCACTCCTGTATGTCATTCTGGTATGTATTTTAATTGATGACTAGAGTTATATTTGTAAACCAACTGAGGGCCTGATTCCCACAGGTAAACTTATGCTTTTGTGTACGTTTATGATTGTTTGCTAATCAGAAAGGGATTTACGAGTAGTATCTTTACGAGTGCAGAGTCTACACACATAAAAAGATAGGTATTTTTATGTGCAGAGACTCCGCACTCGTAAAGATCCTACTGTAAATCTCTTTGTGAATAGCAAACAATCGTAAACTTACACAAAAGTGTAAGTTTACCTTTGTGAATCAGGCCCTTAGTCTGTATATCATGCTTGCATGGCTTTCTTTATTCCAATTTCATGTTCGTTCTATCTATCTATCTATCTATCTATCTATCTATCTATCTTTGCAACCCTATCTGTCTGTCTACCTCATTACATGTCTGTCTATCTCATCACTTATCTGTCTATCTATTTATCTGTATGTCTGTCTATCAATCTACCTTTCAGTAGATCCAGTTACCTATCGGTCTGTCTGTCTGTCAATCTACCTGTCTACCTGTGTGTCTGTCTGTCTGTCTATCTACCTGTCTGTCTGTCTACCTACCTAGCTGTTTATCTTTCTGTCTAGCTACCTGTCTATCTGTCTAGTTGCCTGAATGTCTATCGATCTATCTGTCTATCTATCAGCCTGCCTGTCTATCTATTTACTTGGCTATCCATCTTTATCTTTATCTATCTATCTTTCTGCCTGCCTGCCTGCCTGCCTGTCTGTCTGTCTGTCTGTCTGTCTGTCAGTCTGTCAGTCTATCTATCTATCAACCTATCTATCTGGCTGGCTACCTATTTATACAACCCTTCTATCTGTTTTGGCAAGCTTTCCTTTTTACCTGTAAAACATTACGAAACAATGCATTAGCAAAGAGGCTGGCAGCCAACAGCAGATCAATTGGCTTTTTTAGATCTGGTGTTATCCAAGACCTTTGGCTTTTACTAAAATTATGTGTGCAACATAGTCAGTTATAGGGCTTTTCAGGCAGACTTTATCCTTTAGTCTTTTGTTGCGTCATTCACATTTTTCTTCCACCCACTCCAGCATGCATAATGGGACAGTGAGTCAGTCCCCTTCAGCCATTTACTGACTTCACTGTGAGTTACAGCATGCTGCCCTTTCACAAGAAGTACATCCACAGACAAAGAAGTTGTGTTCAGTGCCAGGGACTACTATGGTAATGTGTGCTTTTTGCAGTCCAAAACCATTTTTTAGATAGATGAGGGCTCACCAGCTTACTCACCCAAAAAGTTTTACAAAAACCACAAAATGAAAAAAAACAAGAATTGCCAAAGCCAAAAGGCTGGCGGCCAGCGCCAGAGCACTTAGCTTTGCCAATGCTTGTTTTAATTGCTCCCAAACTATAATGCAGAGGTAGTAAGGTATATAAGACATGGGTGAGTCAATACCTGTATTAAAACCGGGAAATACTATTATTTCCTTTACTTTGCTTTTATTTTGGTGATTTATTTTTAAAACATACAACATGAAAACAGTGAATATTGGTTCTAAATGCCCATCTGTACAGGAATATATATAGCAACCCCCTTGTGAGCAAAGCATATTGATCAAATACAAAATTATCAAAACATGTTGCAGTCACCAGCTGAATTTACTGCCTGAAGGAAGTTTAGTGCACTCAACTGAAATGAACACGGTCTTCGAGTTTTTGCTAAAAACATTAATTTTCCTAGTTTCCTCTTTGCTACCTCTTACAACCCCTGGTTTCAGGTTCGATAAAACAGGAACAAACAGTATAAAGGCTTCCAAAATCCACGTAAATTTTCCTTTGTTGGCACTTTTTTTCTACTCATATAAACCCCCAACAGGTGGTTTGTACGAGGTTTTTTTTTAAACTTCTTCATTTCTTCAAAGTCCAGTGCAGCCAATAACAAGCCTGTTGTGCACATTTTTCATCTTTAAGAGGCTAATGACGAGACGAGGTTGAATCTTTTGATGCCATTGAGTGTCACAGAATGTGTAGTGTCACTTCCACTGGTCCTGATTTTCAGTCAATTGGCGTGCATGAGAAAAACATGAATGGTTTCATTCATAAGGTAGTCCTTGGCCAGGGTTAAGTGTGTATTCTGTGATTGTATCAACTTCCCAACCTTTCAAGGTGGGCATTCGTGAATGTACATGTGAGTGGCCAGGGTGGTTTGACACAAAAGTGGAGGGAAAAACCAGTAGAGGCCAGTGTCTGAGCAAAGTGGCGGGGCGGAGGGAGAGGGGGGAACCAGGGACAGACAACCAAACAAAATAATAAGAAAATAACTTACCTGTTCAACACTTCGACGTTCCTCCCTGACTCCGTCACCAAGCACGGCAGGCACAGGTTCCCAGAATTCCCATGGCCAATGCTGACGCTGCATGAAAGCAGTGTCAGGATTGGCAAGAGCACCGTGAGTTTGCGCTTCCAGGTGGACTGGGAACCTGTGCCTGCTCTTTCCAACCCAGCAACGCAGCTAGGGTTGGAGAGAGCTTCAGTGCGCATGACAGTTTGGCTGGCCTCAGACGGCCGGCCAAACAGTCATGCGCACCGACAACTAGTGCACCTACTGCTCCCCATCTGCCTGTCATCCCCATGGCCCCGCCCCTAGGCGACGCTACGGAGAAAAATAAAACGATAATAAACACAGGTTCATTATCGTTTTATTCTTCATTTTTTGGCTGTTAGCGGGATAGGTGACGCTCCTCCGCCACAGCCGCGGAGCCGCCGCTGGGAAAAACTTACCTGTTGTGGAGATAACTAAAATAATCTGTAGCTACCACTGTACCAGAGTGAGAAGGTTATGTGATATGTTCCGAAAAATCAATGCACAATGAGTGCTAAGTCTTGATTTATATGCTGTGTAAAAAGCATTATGTGGGCAAAATTGAACTCTTCCATGTTTTGCCATGTCTATATTTAGGTGCCTAATGTCATGCCATAGTTTAAATGACTCTGTCAATGTTGTATTATTTGGAGTAGTTTGCCAGATCGATCCCTTTTCACCTCTTATGTAAGGAAGTAGTACAGTTTATAAGGTGTGCTATCACCAGATAAGGGTATTCTTGCGCTAAGTGGAAAACTGCCCATGCTGAAACTGAGTCTTAAAGTGAAGCTGTGAAAAGGAACATTATTACTGTTTTTGCAGAAAACAAGATAGTTATCGATATTTTTTTGGTCCGAGTTACCTAGAATCTGTAATGTCTTTGTTTTTGTTGCCACAGGGTGACAAGAAACGTACTGGCCTCCCCTGTGTCCCATTAAAGATGCTGTTTTCTTCTGCAGATATTTAAAGCCCCTATTTGGTATCCACAGTTACACTATACTCATGGGCTTTCCTTTGTCGCTTGCAACAATCGATTTTTTCTAAATAAAAAAAAACTCTAAAAAGAGGCTTTTAGCACACCCATTACTTACCATTGGCTGGCTTCATTGCCACTCTTAGTTTCCTCTTTTTTGTTTGTGGACGCGTGGCAGCACATGCCGGCTTCACTTGAGCTTCACTTTGTTTTCTTCCCTGAAGCATGGACCAAGTACTGATTGATTTCTAGATTAGTGTTCTTCTGCTCTACCTGCCTTGGATTGTGGTACTTTTTCATTTGTAGTTTTTTTTTTTTTGCTTTTGCTTGTAAGACAACTTGAAACAATCAGAGTTGAAGCACGCACTTCTCTGTATTAAAGAGTGCTGAACGCAAACAACCAGGAACAACAAAACTTTGTGGTATGTGACCAATGTCCGAAACATACATTTTGGCCACCTATCACTTTTATTGATGATGAAGCAGTAAACATACTCCCTTCATTTAAGACTGTTGCCACAGAGTGTGTCTTTTCCTGAACTAACATTTGTTACAGTCATATTTACATATTTATTACCTCTTTAACATTTTAGAGGATGTTTTATTCATTATTAAACACGCTGTGTTTTCAAACAGTTTATGATTCACCCTTACCCCTTTACTTCTACCCACCCTAAACCCTAAAATTACCCTTACTTCCCTGTACCTCTACTCACCACTGAACCCTAAAATTACCCTTACCTCCCTTTGCATCTACTCACTCCTGTCCTTTCCGTCCATTTACCTCTACCCCCACACAAACCCTACAATCACTCTTATCTCCCTTTACCTCTACCCACCCCTGAACACTCAAGTCACCCTTACCTCACCTCCCTTTAACCTCTACCCACCCCTGAGCCCTCAATAAGTCACCCTCACTTCCTTTTTCCACTCTCCAGCCCTGAATCTTCAAGTCACCCTCACCTCCTTTTACCTTTAGCCACCCCTGAACCCTCAAGTCACATCACCACCTTTTATCTTTGCCCAGCCCTGAACTCACAAGTCACTAACACCTCCCTTCAGTTCTCCCCACCCCTGAATCCTCAAGTCACCCTCACCTTCCTATACCTCTACCCACCTCTGAACCCTCAAGTCACCCTTATCTTTCTTTACCTCTATCCATCCCTAAACCTTAAAATCACATTTTTTTGAATAACAGAAAAAGTATGTAATTTAAAAAAAAATACTTACCTGCATAGTAAAGTACTGGTTGGTTATGGTACACATACTTACCTGCGTGGTAAAGTCTGTCCCTTTAGCTAGGACTCATCCTTGTCCGTTTCTTAAACTCTCTCCTGCCTTCACCCTAGCACCTCTAAATGTTTTGGGGGCACTGTAGGATGTTTTATGCCCTTCAGTATGTTTGGCTCACACAAAGATGCAGACGATGCTGCTCTTCCTGCTCTGCATGGCCTTATTGCTGCTGTCTTCATGCGGGCCAACACAGTGCACTTCAGCTCAGGCATAAGATAATTAAACTTTTTTTTGAATGCAGTGAATAATCCCATAATCAAAAAAATTGATCATTGCTCCTCTCGGTCTGCGCTGGACGCATCATCCCACTTTTGTTTCTAACTTTCAGGCATGCTGCACAGCAGCTGTGATGCTGTACAACATGGCTAAAAGAAACTGACAAAGCGAATAGCTCTCGCTTAGGCGAGACCTATTGGCTTTGCCAATGCTTGTTTCTTTTTTCTAGGATTGTTTCTTAAATGAATGGATGGGTAACCTATTTATAGTAACTCTCATTTGCATTAAGTTGAGGCCATAATTTTATGGATTGTATCTAAAGTTTCTCTGACTCTTCCTAGTCGCATATCAAAGATGTCAGGAAACTCCTCCTTCCCCACACAATCTGTCACTTCTCTCACCAACTGTACTCTAAAATGCAACTGTATAACACCCTATATATCTTTATACCTTCTAACTGGTTGTTAGTAGATTGTTTTCTCAGGTGGGTCTAGTTATCTTTCCTTTGAGGCCGTTAATGTGAGCACAAATATCCTACTCAGAACACAGACAAGCAAAATATTGTGAAGAAAAGTAAATGTGGACGTTTACATTTAGTCTTCTTAACACCCGCATTGCTAGGCTCAGGGTCAAACTTGAACAACATATTGGGGGGTTGGTGAAAGTCTATCGAGGCTCCCACTTCCGCCCAGTTTCTCTGCTAGTCCAAATATACACCCATCAGGCCCTGGGCACTGCTCTTTATGGTGCAGAATTATGGGGGCACAACGATGTAAATGCACTGGTGTTAACAGAGAATCGATTTTTGCGGCAACTGACAGGGCTTCCTGTTAGTACCCCACTACTCCCCCTTAGGCTGGATATAGGGCTCAGACCGATCTCCGATGGGATTGGTGTGAGACCGGTCCTGTATTGGAGAAGAATCTGGGCTACTCCTGAGCTCTATTCCTACTGTCAGGGGCTTGAGGAGCTTCTTAGTATCCTGGGGTCAAGAGATCTCCTTGGCTTAAGTATATTAGAGAGACCCTGAGAAGGATTGGGAATGTGAGACTCTGGGAGAACCCGAGGGTAGCACCATCCATTCCCAAATCAGACCTCAAGAGAAATTATGGCCAACACAAATTGCACTCTCTCCTGACATAGTCCTGTCTGGGTTCACTGACAGATACCTTTCTCCTGATGAAGGTTGAATACAAGGCAGAGCAGTATCTAGATGAAATTGAACCCATACTATCGAGGAAGCTTTATACCAAATTTAGATTTGGGACCCTGCCACTTCTTTCACTTACAGCCAAATGAGCCCATACTTCAGGATCACTAAAGTGGGTGTGTCAGTCTTGTGGAACCACAAAGGAAACGGTGGAACATGCCCTTTTTGTCTGTCCAGCATAAAGGCATGGCGGAAAAAAGTGGCTAATCCCAGTATGCCAGAATCTAGGTACAAAGCAGTATAGTGAAGCCCTTTAAATCCTGCAAACTGACATAAGACAATACTTCGCTTTTGCTGTCTCGTGGTACTTCTTATCGATGTGGAGCACCAGGCAAAAACTAAGGGGCATATTTACTAGGAAGTGGCAGAGAGCGGCGTTAGCCTCTTTGGTTTAACGCTGCGCTCTGCCACTTCCAAAATGCAGAGCTGCACCGTATTTACAAGGATGCAGCCCTGCGTTTCCCCCTGCGCTGGTGCTAATTTTAGCTGCCTAGCACCAACGCAGACACCCTTGCACCATGATGCAAGGGTGCCTGCTTTGTAGGGGAAGATTGTTTAGGTGCAACATAAACAATCTTTAAATGGCGTTTTGTAACTTCTATGTACGCTTCTTAATCCAGCACATAGAGAAGTTGCAAACCGTCATTTTTTAAAATTGATTGTTTATGTGCAGGGAGGTGTTCCTTCCTGCACATAAACAATCAATTGCCTTTTGCTGTTTCTATGTGTGGTGCACAACACAGCACACATAGAAACAGCAAAAACGAGGAGAAATGAAACATTTCTCCTCATTGCTCCTGTTTAAGATCAAGTTTTCCCTGGTCGTAATTTTGGTGCTGCCCCATATTTATGCTGCCCTTGTAAATATGGGGCAGCGTCAAAATCAATGGTTGTTGCGGTTGAACGCCCACCACAACACCCATTGCCCTCTCCTTTCTTGCTAAGTATAGTGTTAAAGGGGGCCTTATTTACAAGGCAGCGTTAAGTGGCTTTACGCTGCCTTGTAAATAAGGCGAAGCCCATATCGCCACAGGAACATCACTAAAAGTGACGTTTCTGTGGCATTAGGGGCTTGTAAATATGCCCCAGTTTACAATTAATTGACTCAGGTGTACCTGAGGTAGTGTAATCCTGTTGTTGATCCCTTTTTAAAGAATTTTGCACTTTACACTGTCAGGGAGACTAGTCATATTTCTAATTTTTAAACAAACTGTGCCACGCATCATTGTGGTTTTAAACTGCTGCTGAATTCTTCTCTTTTTATGATTAATGCATGTTGTTTGGTAGAGGGGATCAGCTGAAGTGATCACTTCTTTTGTGGATGTAACTCCCAGCTCGATTGAGGAGCTTAAATTATTATATGTCGCACTTATTTGATCTGAGTACCAAATGTACTCTGTTTTGATTCCCTGTAAAAATAATTCTTGTTTTTAAATCAGAATTGATTTTTTCATTTTTACCATATGTTGTTATAGGTTTTATGCTTGCAAATACTATTTTTATCCCGTTCTTTTATGGCAGCATGCCGAAATAAAGAATGACTGACAGACTGATTCTTCTTAACATCCCATCTACATACCAATATGTGTCTTTCACCAATATACATAAATGTGGAATCAAGTATAGTAAAGCTATGCTTACACATCAGTACATCTCTTCATAATGTTTTTATAATTAATTTTCTGACATACAACCAGCAGCTAAAACTCAAATGTGCTGGCTTAGAGGTGCCACACCACCTGCCACATTCTGACTTCAATTTCATATTTGCTGCATTTATTTCGAAACGTTTACTTTTTATTACATTGGTGACCACGCCAATATTCATCAGCACCGGTCGCTTGCCAGCCCTCAAGTAGACTGTATTTGCAGAGAAGGAAAGATGTTTCATGTACACTCTATTTCCACAATCCTGGTCAGTTCGAAAAAGAAAATCCTCCTGAATTTCTGCAACTTTGCTGGGTATTCTCCCTGATTTCTTACATTCAATATGTCACGGATTCGGTCACTTCATATGTCATCTTCATCATTCTCTTTCTCGGACCACAGCTTGTCTTTTATACTACCTCATGTTTTACAATACAGGGCACTTTCATTTTTATCCCAGTCTGCTCCCCTCATATTAAGCAGCTGTCATGTTCGTGTTAGTGTGCCATGGTCTAGGTGTTTGCAGAAATAATCAAACAGGTCTCATAATGATGGCATCAGACTGTTTGTTCCAGCGCAATGTAGGGACTTTGATTCGGAGAGTGGCCAAACCACTGAAGATGGGTCTTCCCTATTGAAGGTTTTGCCAATTAAAGATGGCTGTGACTGTGTCTGCTCCTGCGCCTGGTTCAGCTGCTGTGACGGTTCTGAATACATTTTTATTTCCACCTGGCACTGTCAGGCAGATCCTACTTACCTACCCTCAGAATGCTGATCATCTTTGGGTATGGGGTGTAACACTACTTCCTGATCTGCCTTACATAAGAAGCCCCACTATGCCTACTCTGGTACCATCCTCTGTTCATCGTGGCCACAGCGCATTGCTGCTCTATAAGGATCATCTTGTGAGTCGCCTGATCTTATTTGCTATGTTACCCGTATTTTCAGTGGTCTAGATGCTGCCTCTCCTGCCAGGGTGAGATCCTTCTGCATATACTCACTGTACTGTAATGACTTTGCGTACTAGTTATTGCATTTGCTGTTTAGCAGGAGCCACACTGCTAAGCATGATGCACTTCATCTCCTCCTCCAATGCACTTTCATTTGCCTCCGGAATTAAGGTATACCAATTTGGTATAAAGGCTATCTGCTTTCTCTAACATTTTATTTGCCATCACGTTTCAGATCATCATGGATTGCAACCCGCCATCTTGAAATTGCATTTATTTAGCTAATCAGCCCCTTATTATTTTCTTATTACCCTAGGGCAACCTCATCATGTTGAATATACTGGTAGTTAGGATCCATTTCTGGTGCATAGATAAATAGACAAGTTTGCCTTATGTAGCATGTACTAGATTTTATTGAGTATAACAGCAACCTCTCATTTTAGACGCCATTTATGTGGGCTGTTGATAATGGAAATCAATAAATATTATTCTTATTGTGCAATATGTCTTTGGTACATTATTGCAGTATAGTTAGGAGTGATACTAACAAAGGCACCATATGCTCAACCATTCTACCACAAAATGTATACACATGTGTGTTTAGTTTGGGGATTAGTACAAGATACTCACTATCCTACAGCACAAAATCACACCACATTCATAAGACATTATTTAAACCGCCTACTAATCAATGCCCAATTCATTTCCGAAAACAAGTACCACATCAACTTATTGACAGATACAGAACCCGACTTATTATTCATTAACTGAATCATGACTGGGGAAGACATGGCACCAGTATTGCATGAAGCTGTCCCACCAAACTATCACACTGTGATACAAAATTGCATAGGCAAAAGAGGAGGAGGCTCAACTTTCTCATTCTTTACAGCCCCTTTCTAGACACAATTTCAAACCTTCTTACACCATATTCAAACCTATGCATCCTTGGCATCTTAATTGAACATATGATTTGACAAATCTAATTTCCCTCACCCCAGAACTATCTTCATTGGCCTAGACACACTCAACCTACATCAGCTCATCACCAAACCAACACACATTGCAGAACACATCTTAGATGTCATTTTCCCCAAACCAGACGTTATCACTTTCCAAAGTATTACTCCAATCTCATGGTCAGACTACCACCTGGTAGCCTTCCAACAAAAGAAACCACACATCACTCCAGCTAAACTTACCTTACCAGTGTTAGAGCGAAAATACTGATTATTCGGATCGAGACAAACCCACTGAAAATGAAAATAAAGTTTAAATTTGCACCTTGCACGTGTGTAGAAAAACAATACTGAAAACGAGTTAAGTTGAACCATCCAGCACTGTAAAAGTGTGCTTGGTTAGTTAGAGAATGGTAGAATCAATAAACATAGTGATTATTTAGATGTATTTATTACTAATTACTTATATTTCTAACAAAGATGTTGTGAAAATAAAACATGAAAACTTAGCATTTCTTGCAAAGTGACTTAACAACATATATCAGTGCAAAACGTTTATGTTATATGTTTGAGCTTTGAAATTTTTACTTTAGATGCCTAATATTATGTAGATTCTAGATTTATGAAAATGATGTTAGTCAAATGATTAAAAAAATATTTTACATGTTACTACTTTGAGAATGCATAGTAGGCCATAATCACAGTTGCGCATGTATGTGTATTAATCACTGACAAACATTACAGAACGGTTATATATAATATATTTGAGTGATTTTATAATGCTTTTTTAACATAAACTAGGAGTTTTACACTAAATGAAGTATGAGTTTAAAAGATGTTTAAATTAACCTTTCTCTTTAGGCTGTGTCTTTCCATGGCCTGATGCAATGAATTTGATACGTTTTCAAATGTTGCCTATTTGTTCTGGATTTCATGAGAACCTAAACTTTTGACTGTGCCCTTGGACAAGCAACAATGTTAAAGCTTTGTCAACCTGTGAGGATGCAATGTACTGTTCTTCTCATGATTCGTATGGGAAAATATCCTGGAGTGTCAATTTGTACCTGCTAAACGGAAGAGTGCTCACATGGGATCACTCCACCATAGACTGACAACAGTGTCATGATGACAAATATGCACTATAAAGACTTGGGCTTAGGAGGAGTCAGCCATTCTTTTGAGCCATTATTCATGGTCCATTTATTTTGAGCCATTCTTTGCCCTTACCTGTTTTGGCTTCCTGAGGACTCTTTGGCAATGTTTTTGAGAACTGTAGTCATTGCCATTGTTCCATCACTTCCTTGACTCTATCCTGCCTGCCGAACTGTCTTGTTTTTGCCATTTCCTTATTTGCTGGACTATTTGGAGCTGTCTGGTGAGACTCCAGACCTGAACTTTTGATTAAATGCTCCATCCCCCTTTGCCTATATTTATGGACTTGCCCCTAGTGGACTTTAAGATAAATCTCGTGTCCCTATTGAGACAATTCTATTGAACCATCCTTTGCTTTGGAAACCAACTTTTGCATTCTTTGATTTGATTGACTAAATGTTTAGAATTTTGCTGCATGCATTAGTATGCATAACAGAATTCCTAAAGATGTCACTTACTTGTACTCATTTTGAATCTCTAATACAATAATTAATTTATTTCAAAGATCTGTTGTGAGTCATTTGTTTGAGACTTAATGTTCTTTGTTTGAAACTGTTCTTGGGAGTTGGCTACCAATTAATTGTCCTCATTGGGTAGACCAGCAGTGGGTTATCCTAGATTCCACCCCTTACTACGACAAAGAAAGGTCCATCAGAGGACCAATGCCTCTGTGGTAAATTATAGTAAATAGATTATGAAAATTTAGCACTCCTGTGGGCCCAGTGCTAGATGACCATTCAAAAAGTGCTTCCGCCGCCGCACTAGCAACTACATATTGGCTTTAGAATAAACTGAATTTTGATGACCTAGAGACCCAGTTTATCAACACAGATCCGGACACAATAAACTTAGTTCAAAAACTCTGGATGGCTCCAAAAAGCTTTTTTTATCTTAATACCACTTAAACATCTAAACATGGCAAAAGAAAACAAGCTCCTTGGATAAATGTGGAAGTTAAAAAGATAAAACAGCAAATTGCTAAGCTTCAGCACATCTGGCTCAAAACAAACAACCCTCTAGACAAAATAGACCTACACAGACATAACACAATGTACAAATCTACAAGCAAAAATGCTAAAACAGCTGTTATTCAAGCAGAATCTACAATGGAAAATGCACCAATAAATAATTGTATAAAATAGTCACAGAATATTGTAAATCACAGAAGGAACCCATCCCATTTCTCAACAATTTTTAGACAAACTGGCAAATCATTACACAACCAAAGCAGACATTGGATTCTTATTTAACACATAGGAAAACAAACAGGAATAACCCATTTCCAACAATGCCCTCCAGGGGTAGTTTATCACAGCCTTTCCACTCCTTCAAAGAATTATCAGCTACTGTATTTTTGGATCTTGTCAAGGTGAGTAATCCAGCTGGTTGCCCTTCTGACCCTTCTCCTCCACAAATCTTGAAACAAGTTCTTTTGACAACTTCTGCACCACCCCAATCATAACACTGATCAACAGGGCCTTAATAATAGTTGTTTTTCACCTGCCTCAACTGCACCCTCCCCACGTGCATCTTAGTCATGGAGGTCGCCCGTCAGCTGGGCCCCGTTTGCCCAGGTGGAATGATCTGACAACCTCCTCGCCCGCACACTAAACTGGCATACTGTGTGATACAATCAGAGGGCTGGACTATGTCACTAAGGGAGAGAGACAGCCAAGCCACTACATCTCTCCTGCCGCCCCTACCTCTCTCCCTCCATAATGCTCCACTCTTGGAATTAGCTCAACGAGATACCAGGTCCCAAGGGGGACTTCCCCTCCCCGCTTTGGTTTCATGGGTGCCGGCTGCCGGGTAGGGAGACCGCAGCTTACAGCGAGACCATCTCGGCCCCCCCCATTCAACTGGGCCCCCGGGGGAGTGACTGCCTCAGAGTGGCCCTGGTCTCTACCATTGGGACACTCCAGGACTTGAATGTACTGTTATGGCCTTATTGTCTTTGTTATTGTTGGATTGCCTCCCCCCCTCTTTCCTTCCCCGTCCCTGGAGCGCCTGGGGGTTGCAAGCATTATGCCTTTTCATTATAGCCTTGCTCCGTCATCAGCGACACACTACCCTATATCTTGCGGGGCAAGAGAGACCTACCACAGTACCGCCCCTCCTCTCTTTATGCATTCACGCGCAACGAGATCCCCGATAACATGCGCACCTCATCCCCAGCTAACGGGCAGGGCTTGTATACTGCTTCTTATTCTATTCCATATAAACAAACATGACACATTAGATTTCTTTCACTCAATGTGAAAGGCCTAAATGCCCCCAATAAGCGACAGCAGGTCTGGCGCTACCTATTGATACAAGACCTGGATATTATCCTCCTTCAGGAACCCATCTTTTGCGCCCGAACACGAGTCGCATGGCACATCCCAAATACCCAACCCAATACTGGGCGTCCTCACTATCTAAGACGGCAGGGGTGGCTATTCTCATTAAAGCGGGCCTTAATTTGCAGGAGACTCAAATTACATGAGACAGGGAGGGACGCTACCTAAAATTAAATCTCTAATTAATGGCAGACCCCTTATATTGATCAATATTTATGCTCCCAACCAATCCCAGGATACATACCGTAGGAATCTCCTCAAGGACCTTGCTTCACAAGAGGTTGGTCAGATGCTTATTGGGGAGAATTTAACTTGGTGTGGGATTCCCAACTTGATCGCAGTGCGACTACTTTCCAGGGCACTGGAGCAATGTCCGCAGCATTAAAGAGGGATATCACAGCCTTTGGCCTGATAGTTGCTTGGCGATATAAGGCACCAGATGTACAAGACTTCACCTTTTTCTCTCGTGTCCACCGCTCGTATTCACGCAACGACTACTTTTCTATATCCCAGTCACTTATTCGTACCTTGGAGTCGGCGTGTATCTCGGATAGGTAGGTAATACCCCGGGCCCTGACGGACTTACGGTTCCTTTTTACTGCCTGTTTTTACCTCAAATTCAAGACTCTCTCCTCAGTCTATTCAATTCTTTCTGTGATAGTGCCAGCTTGACCCCTACGATGACTAGGGCTAAGATAATTCTTATACCCAAGCCAGGGAAGGACCCGTCACTATGCACATCCTATCGCTCTCCTCAACAATAATGCCAAGATATATACCAAACTACTGTCAAACCGATTAGAGCTTTATCTTCCTAGCCTGATAGACCCAGAACAGGTGGGATTCATACGCCGCTGCCAAGGGGCGGATAATATCCAACGTATACCCCACCTGGTGAAAAAGGTCCAGCGGCGAAATATCCCAGTGTGTCTCCTCCCTCTTAATGCTGAGAAAGCGTTTGATAGGGTGGATTGGACCTTTCTCAGAGCGGTTCTACAGAGGATTGGGCTTGGACCGGTCATGGTCTCCCGGATTATGGCATCTTACGTTGCCCCTTTGGTGCAAATTAGGGTCAACAGACTCCTTGCCCCCTCAGTGCATATTCGCAGGGGCACCCAACAGGGATGCCCGCTATCCCCTTTACTTTTTGCCCTAGCAGTAGAACCCCTTGCGATAGCCATCCGTCGATCCACCACAATCAAGGGCATACCTTTCGGTGGTGATGACCACAAGGTTGCGCTATTTGCAGATGACCTCCTGCTCACCCCGACCAACCCCAGAGACTCCCTCCCTGCACTAATCTCACTCCTCCACACGTTTGAGAGCGTGTCGGGCCTCAAAATCAATACAGCTAAATCGCAGGTGCTGAATCTAACACTTCCCCGCAGGAGGTGCTTGAGCTATGTTTACTCACCCCATTTCAATGGGCTGCCCATTCGATTCGATACCTGGGTCTTAATGTGACTTCCTTGCTGGCCTCTTGGTCTCATGCTAACTGGCCGGAATGCCGGTGCTCTGTTAGGGAAGACCCAAGGCGTTGGATGTCGCTCCCTGCATCATGGCAAGGTTGACTCAACGCAGTGAAAATGTCAATATTGCCGAAGGTACTCTACCTCTTTCAAACGCTCCCAACGCCTATCCCCCAGACGGATATTGTAAGCCTCCAGAGGGAAGTGAACACCTTAATTTGGGGCAAGGGTAGACCCCAATTTTCCAATAGGATACTAATGTTCCCAAAAGATCGAGGGGGGCTTGCCTGTCCCAATTTTCTGTCTACTATTGGGCGGCACACTTGCGTTACATCTCAGAGTGGGTGGTTTGTGAAAGCGAGAAAAATTGGTTTCATATGGATAGAGGGTGGCATGCAGGCCTCTTTGGGACTTGGCCTGGTTACCGAGGCGATCACGGCCACGTAGTGCTTACATCGCTGCCCGACAAGAACTGTCCTGGACATATGGGATAAACTTGCTGTCAGCAGGGGTCTCACCTTTTTCCCCTCCCCAATATCCCACTGGCCCGGAACCCCTGCTTTCCTCCGGCCTTACAACCCAACTCCTTTCTGGCTTGGGGGGGAAGGGGAATGACATATGAT
The DNA here is from genome assembly GCA_963921515.1 of Calotriton arnoldi. Classification (NCBI taxonomy): domain Eukaryota; kingdom Metazoa; phylum Chordata; class Amphibia; order Caudata; family Salamandridae; genus Calotriton; species Calotriton arnoldi. The sequence goes on from CAWUFW010001798.1 coordinate 2,046,808, forward strand.
CAGTGATCTCTTTGAGGGGGAAGCCCTTAAGTCCTTCGACCAATGCAAACAAGATTTTCACCTCCCCGCCAAGGCACAGTTGCAATACTACCAACTCCGACACTGGCTACATACAACCCACTAATACACAAGGGGCCACTCGCCAGCTTACTTCTTTTGAGACACTAGTGCGTTCCTTTGATGGCTCGTGGGGTCTGATTTCACGCACATACCAAGTCCTACAACACTCCAACTCTCTACCCCTCCACCCTTATCAAAGGCAATGGCACTCTGGCATCTCAGAGGACATCCCTCTAGAGCAATGAGAACATCTGTGGCGGGACATTCCTAAGACATACAGAAGCATCACCCAACGGGTGTCGGCTTACAAAGTTATGACCCGCTGGTATTATACACCAGTCCGTCTCCAGAAGATGTTCCCTACTTCCTCATCCCTGTGCTGGCACTGTAACTCCGGCACAGGCTCTTACATCCACATCTGGTGGTCCTGCCCAACTTTAACCCTTTTCTGGAAGGAGGTGCTGAGCCACATCAAAGACACGGTGGGGTTCCCCATCCCGAACATATCGCAGGTAACTATTCTGGGGATCCGACCCCAAACTCTCAAAGCTATGGCACACTCTGACTGGCGTGTGATCCTACACATGTTAGGGGCAGCCAAACAGGTCATCGCCCTGCATTGGAAGAAACCTACGACCCCACTGGCTTCGCTTTGGCTTACTCGCCTTTGGCACACCATGTTGATGGAACTCTTAACCAGCCACATCACACATACTGACACTCAATTCACACACGTATGGCAACTCTTATTACTACCTTTGTCTAAACTAGAACACTGCCACTCCACCTCCCCTCGCTTGCACGCTTTGCAACTCCCTGAAGATGCTCTACTACCACGAGGGGCTGCACTCTCAGAGTGAAGCTGCCCACATTTACATAGGAGAAAGACCCTTTATCTACTCACCCCCTCATTCACTATACTATTCTCATCTCTCTTGGTATCAATGCATGCGCCCATGACAACTACTGGTCACGGCTAGGCCTCAAGCGACAACCTCTATGGGCCCTTCCTTTCCCTCCTTCCCCTTGTTCTCCTAAGTTATCCTCTTTTGTTGGACACTAGCGGAAACATGCATTTATGGCGAAACCTTCTCTTTTATTTGGGCCAGCTAACCATACCATGCACGTTATTCTGTGGAATATCTCAAATGCGTACATGTGTAGTGACTTTCTTGTGTAGCCAGAAGCGCACTTACTGGACCCGCCAGGGTGTTACTTGTCTGTTTGATTGTTAATAGCACTGCATGTACCATAAATGTGTACACAGTTATATGAAAACAATAAAACAGATTTAAACAAAAATAGTTGTTTTTTTTAGAAGACTAAAAAAAAAGAATGCATATGCACATTATTAAAATAAAAAAAATAAAAACTTGGCTTCGACCCTCAAGACCCCAACAACTATAGCCCTATATCAAATGGACCATTTGGGCAAAATTATAGAAAGAACAGCCATCATCCAGATGACAACATTCATGGAAGAAAAACTCTACGTTTTGACTTCCAAGCAAGATGATGTTCAGAAAGAGGCACCAAATCTGCCCTAATTGCCATCTGGGATGACCTTTAAAAACAGGCCAGAATGGGGTCACTGCCCTCCCTGTCTTGGTACTTTCAGCTGCCTTCAACACAGTTGATCATGACACACTAATCCAAAGAGTTGAAGAAACTGGCATAGGTGGTACCATTCTCGCTTGGATCATATGCAGCCTACAAAATATAACAAATGCCATCCATTTTCCTCCTTGCCTATCCAAATCCTACAACATAGAAGCAAGAGTCTCTCAAGGCTCTATCATCTCAGCCATGCTCTTCAACATCTGTATGAAATCAGTTTTAGAAATCATCAATGATTTTCAGTTCACTTGCTATAACTACACAAATGTCACACAAATATGTCTTAAATTGGAAAGCTCCAAGGACTTTAAAAACTCTAAAATCTTCAGTTGCGTGCAGGCCATTGATCAGTGGATAACGTGGAGCCACCTCAAATTGAATGTATCTAAAACTGAAATACTCAATTGTGGTGACTGGAAATCTTATGGCCCTCTCTGCACCTGACTTGACAATCTAGGACCACCAAAGAAAATATCCAAGGAGGTAAGAGACCTCAAAAGTTCTATGGACTCCGAGCTGTCAGTGAATGTCCAAGAGGATAAGGTAGCTATATCATGTTTTCTTTTCATGCTTCCCGCACCTAGGATTCCCCCCCAAAGTCCAAACAACCATCTCTCTGGTCAAAACTTGATTACACAATGACCTATATTAACAATAGGAGCAACAGGGGGATCAAGAAGTCAGACTGCCCCCACTCCATCAATTATAAACACAACTAGGTATGACCTCCAAGAGCAGTCAGTCACAAACTTTAGAGACTTCTGGGAGTTACCAAAACCTTTTAGAAAACACCTTCCCAGTACAGTTCCGTTAAACAATCCAAGAACTGATTAGTCCTTGCTGCTCCAATTTAAAAAGAAATTGTCAATAACCACATCACATATACATACCACAGTGGTAAAGAACCTTCACATCAATGTGTATGTCAAAAACCACAAATGAGAAAAATATACAAAAAATGTGAGAACGGTTAGAAAGCACCTCAAGTGCGCAAACCCACAGGGCTGCTGGATGGTACTCGCCAGTATGCCCACGGTATCATCATTGGTTGCTTTCTTAACCTTAACAGAAAAAAAGAAAGGAAAAGAGGTGTGTGTTAGAATTCCACAGAGGTGGAAGTTCAAAACAACATGGACAGTGTGTGACCGACAACACAGAGACTCCGTAATTCACTCTGTGTTCATTCGTCCCCAACCGTGCAAAGAGAGCAAAGTTCTCAACAGATTAAAAATGAGGTAAGAAATACAACATTGATGATATCCTGGCCAGGAAGGAGGCGAAATGGATTTTCACTGAGAAAGTGGATCGCCAGGGTTTAAATGATTCCATTGAGTGGAATAAGATAGGTTAACTTTTTGATCTTATGTGAGGAAGTCACACGCATTGATATTTGTAGGGAAGCAAGGATTCTTTGATGTGCCATTAGGTGATTAATTCAGAAACTGATGTTCGACTTCATGCATTAAAATATCCCTCTTCTATAAAGTATAACCAAGCTGGGTTTTGTGGAATAAGATAGGTTAATGCCTTGATTATGTGCGAGGTAGGCACACGCATTGATAATTGTAGGGAAGCCAGTACCCTGTGATGTGCCACCAGGTGATTGATTTAGAAATTGATGTCCGACTTCATGCATTAAAATATTTCTTCTCTAGGAAGTATAATAAAGCTGGGTTTTGTCCCCTTGGATTGCAGATTGATATCAAATAACTGTTGACATATCATTATCTAGGATGTAGGGTACTAAAATATAGGAGCCTGAGCATAAATATACCACTTTCAAAATGGCCTCCGGTCTGGCAATGTTTGGATTGTACATCTGCATATTGTGGTTCCTGGTAATCCCTTTTTTTAAAAATTACACATATTACAACTAAATAATCTATGTTTAAGTGTATTTTAGGTCTTAAATACATTTTGTACATTTTGTGCGGCATTTGCAATGCTGAAATATGACCTTCTGTATGCACATGCACCCCGTTTTAAGATGGCCGCCGCACTGACATCAATCTATGGGCTATACTTCCGCATCACGGGGTCCCGGGCGCCATTAAAACAACACAGGCGCCGGGGATGGGTGTTCGGGCAGGACGAGAGAAAGTGAAGCGAGCTCACGAATGCGGTAAGGGGGTTCCGGTAGATGGGCTCACGTGAACTGGCCAGTTTTCAGTGCTGGCACATGCGGGTAGCCTTCTTAAAGGGTTGGAGAATTGCAACATGGCTTTTACGCTTAAAAAGTTGGCTTCAGCGCTACTCGAAATTTGCTACATTAAAATGACAGTACATCAATAGAGGTGGAGCAGCGGTACCTCCGCTTCTTAAAGGGTTGGAGAATTGCAATATGGCTTTTACGCTTAAAAAGTTGGCTATAGCGCTACTCGAAATTTGCTGCATTAAACTGACAGTGCAGCAAAAGAGGTGGAGTAGCGGTACCTCTGCTTCATGAGAGGATGTCCAATGAGACTATCGGCCGCTATATTAACATACTAACATGCCACCTGAGAAAGCGATTGTTTTTATCATCTGAGTGTCCCGCCATTATTAATAGTGGGCAGTATGCATAAGGAAAAGTGCAATACTTTTACAATGCGGTTATGTGAAGGCACGTGGATTATTACGAATAATACATTGTATGTGTGATTGCAGGTGGAGACTGACAATTGCAGTCTTTAGAGTGGAACGCGACCATTTGGCGCAAGTTCCTGTACTGAAGGTGGTTGTAGGTACGCTGGACACAAGCACCCACTCGGTAATTATATGTCTGGGTGAAAGGGGTTGTGAATTTTGATCGTATGTAGGGTTGTTTATGACTGGCACGTTCTTCTTTTTAATTTGCCAATAACCACAGACCTGGTGTGAACAAGGACTGAGGTGAAGATTGGTTCCCCAACAGCCCTGACGAAGTTGCCTAGATGGTCTGGCAACGAAACATGTTGGCCTTAGGCAAATGAAAGTGGCCAGATACATGCCTGCTTTTTAAATTGGGGACGCTCACAACATTGAATAAAGGTTGTGCTGTATGTGAGTGATACCTCATTTTTAATCTGTTGAGAACTTTGCTCTCTTTGCACGGTTGGGGACGAATGAACACTGAGTGAATTACGGAGTCTCAGTGTTGTCGGTCACACACTGTCCATGTTGTTTTGACCTTCCACCTCTGTGGAATTCTAACACACACCTCTTTTCCTTTCTTTTTTTCTGTTAAGGTTAATAAAGCAACCAATGATGATAACGTGGGCATACTGGTGAGTACCATCCAGCAGCCCTGTGGGTTTGCGCACGTGAGATGCTTTCTAACCGTTCTCACATTTTTTGTATATTTTTCTCATTTGTTGAGTTTGACATACACATTGATGTGAAGGTTCTTTACCACTGTGGTATGTATATGTGATGTGGTTATTGACAATTTCTTTTTAAATTGGAGCAGCAAGGACTAATCAGTTCTTGGATTGTTTAACGGAACTGTACTGGGAAGGTGTTTTCTAAAAGGTTTTGGTAACTCCCAGAAGTCTCTAAAGTTCGTGACTGACTGCTCTTGGAGGTTACACAATGACCTATATCATGGCTCATCTCTAACAACTAGGAGATAATTACAGAGAATTCAGAACACTGATGCCAGACTACTTCTACATGTAAAGCCACAAGCACATATCTCCCATTTCTTGAGGACCCTAGAGGATCCATCTTTAAGCTTCTTTGTATCATCCACAAAGCATACATGCCAAGGACCACTTTTCATCAGGAAGAAAATCACTAAATACATACAACAAAGGAACCTCCACTCCAGACCAAAATTCCAGCATACAAGAGAAGAACGTGGGTGGAACATCTTTCTCTGTCAATGCAGCCAAACTATGGAATCCACTACCCCAAGCAAAAGATCCACTGACAACGTTTTCAGCTTCAGGACATTAGTTACAATTCTTCCCCACATGACCATGACAATGATTAACAATATATTTTTACATCTTAAAATAAAAAGTGCCTATGTATTATTATGCACAAAACACATTGACCATGTAAATATTATTATATGTATGCACATATGGGCATAGATACATAGCAATCAATTATTTGTATAGAAATATTATTAAGCGTAATGCACATGTGTGTATATATGTATACATATAATTATGTGTTAATATTTAGATACGTGGGTTTATCTGTATGCATGTATATATAAGGTTTCTTTTTGTTCTTAGAACATATATAGAGAAAAAAATGTAACAGGGTAATTATATTTTTCTGCTTAACTTATATATGTATATCATGTTATGCAGTTAACATGTACATAGATTATATTGTACTTTATGTTTTTCTATGATAATACATATATATATATATATATATATCTCATTATGAAAAAATTATATATGATATGATAATATATTTCTTCTGATATATGATATGATATGATGTGATATGATAAATACTTGTAAAGTGTGTGATTAACAAATAGCCAGGGTTTAAAGTTTTTCTGAAGGATAGAAGATTAGCCATGGATTTGATATTTAAAGGTAGACTGTTCCATGCGTTGGCTTTGCAAATGAAAAAGCTTCTCCCGCCCCAAGAGGAGCATTTAAACTTGGGGACTATGACATTTTTGGCCAAAGTGGAGCACAGTGTCCTACTAGTACAGTACCATTTTAAAGCTGTCTGTCAGATATTCTGGACCCATGTTGTGAAGTGCTTTTTTGGCAATACGCAGTGCCTAAAGGTGATACGCTGCTTGATTGGTATCCTATGTAGCTTCCATATGGCTTGAGATGCAGATTGAAATTTAGGAATCCCTAAAAGCATGTGTGCTGCAACATTCTGCGGTGTGTGGACCTTATTCATAAATTACAATAGTCTGCTTGGATAAAACTAAGGCCGTCACTACTGTTTTCTGTAAATCAAGTGGAATGTATGGGAGGATTTGTTTTTATTATCCTTAGTGTATAAAAGGAAGAGGAGATGACAGCTTTGACTTGATCACTATAGGTGAGCTTGTTGTCAACTGTCACTCCCAGGTTCCTTACCTTCCTGACTGGAGTTGGGAGAGTTCCTAACTCTTGAGGCCACCAAGAAGGGACCAAAAAGAAACCTCATTCCAAAGGAAGGCCTCTATCTTCCCAGAGTTTAATTTTAAGCAATTGCTATTCATCCAAACACTCACTGCCTTCATGCAATTGTGAAATCTATTTCCAGTGTTGCTGTCATTACCAGAGAGCAAGAAGACAATCTGAGTTACTTTGGTGTATGATGCCAAGGAAAACCCAAATTATCTAATCAAACTGGCCAGAGAGGTAAAATAAACGTTAAATAACGTCGGGCTCAGCAAGGATCCCTTGGGGGGCACCACAGGGAAATGAAAAGAGTTCCGATACGAACTCTTTTAAAGCCACAGATAGTTCTCAGCCGAAGAGGAAATATCTTAAAAGGCCAATTAATTGCGGAGCTCAGCCTATTAGAATAGTTTGAAGTTAATTGGTCTAAGTCCTCAGCCCGCTTGATCCAATAAAAAGCTGATTGATTTGATCAATTTGAAGTTTATGCCAGGCACGTTATGTTTGAGTACAGTGAGAAACAAATGATCCAATCAGACTGGCAGAGAGGTTCCAAAATATGATTATAGGACAGGTACATCCAAGAGTTTAACAAATTATTACATATAAAAAATATATGTTTATTTACTGCACAACATGATTGAATGTCTCAGCATGTAAATATTATGACGTGTATATGTAAGACTGTTTTGATTGTCGAATTTGTGCCTTTCACATAAAATTGCATTATTGTAATTTGATTATGTGTGTAAGTATGTACAAATATTGCTATATATTCTGACATGTGGATATGTGGCATTTATTTATATATTTCTTTTTAATTATTTGGGGGTTATAAAAAATGAATCAACAGTACTGTAATGTTCAACCTCTGCCCATACCTTCACTTCCTAACTCATCTAAACCCTCTACGACCACTATGGACTTCCAAACACCCTTTCCAAACTCTTCCAATTCATCTAGCTGACAGGAACACGTCCACCACTCCCAGTAACAACTCACTTTCTTGCTTTACTAATCCACTTCAATTAATCCATCCCTTTCAAAACAATTACAGTAAATGCATGAAATACTCATGAGCACCAACTTAACATACTAAGCACAACTAATCCACAAGGAAGAAACAAATGTATTTATTAATCTACTACCTTACTTTCTTACCTCTAATCATGTGTTCTGGAGTAGTATGCTACTCACCGCAAAGCGTTTCAACACCTCTTCAGGGGTACTGAGCGCAAAATAAATCAATTTACAATTATAATTAATGCTGTGTTGAGAGGTAGGGTACCATTTACTAAAAGGATACCATATACTATACATAATTAGAATATGTTATCTCACCTCAGTGCTTTATGACCTCGCAAGTGCACTCAGTTTACATGGACTTTAGGGCCTGATTGTGATGGCAGTCGGACTTTCGTCTGACTGCCATGATGTCGGGAAAGGGACCGCCCAACTAGCTGTCGGCGGCCCCGCCATGGGGATTACAATGCGACCGCCTTCAAGGTGGTCACAATGTCTATATTTTGTATTGCGGCGGGTGCTGCGAGCTGCAGCACTGGCCACAGTGCAAAATATACACATATTGCATATCCCTGCACTATGTGGCAGGCACCATGCGGTGCCTGCCACTTGGTGCAGGGATGTGTAGGGGGCACCATAGGTGCCCCCCTAGACCCAAAGCTGAGGCCCAGGGGTGAAGGGGTTTCCACTACGGGCCCCCAATGTCCCTTTCCACCAGCCTTTTCATTGCGGGTTCACTGCCATGAATGGGCCGGCTGAAAGGAACATTGTAATACCTGCGGCGGTGCCTGGCAGGCACCGCCACCATTCTAGGTATTACTGTACCTCCAACGGACCGACGGGCTCCTTGAGCCCGTCGGATCCGTGGCCATCGGTCTCTCCAACCGCCAAAGAACCGCCCTCCATCATAATGAGGCAGGCGGTAACGCAGTCACAGATGGCGTTGGGACCGCCATCGAAGGGGTGACGGTGGTGGCCCCACCGCCATCATAATGAGACCCTTAGTGTGGTGGAATTTTCTCAAGGGCTCAGTAGCTGCCATTTGCTGCTGGGCTGTTCTGGTTTCAAAAGCAATTTCAGACGTGTTTACATTCTTTTTTTTTTTTTTTTACTGCTTCAAGTGGTATCCGCCATCTTGGAACAGTAAATAAAATTTAAAAAAAAAATGGTGGCAATGCAGGCATATGCTTGTGGGTGCATGTGTGCATATAATTGCACACCTAATTGCACACTTTTTTCATTCCTTTTTTAATTTTTGCTCATCCCCTACCAAAAAGCATTGCTAGGCCTATTGGCTTTGCCAGTGCTTGTTGTAGTCCTCTGCAGTTAGATTTGTTCCCACTGTTTTGGCAAGAGTTGGCGCACAGAGAAAATGCCATCATCGTCATGAGGTGATAGTCCTTGTACAACACAGAAGAATCCTTGATCCTCTGGAGCATATTTGGGTAAGTGATCAAAATGTTTTGTCCCTTACTGCTCGGACAAAGGAATAAAATCATAAACTTTCTGTCAGCTGTATACTTCTCTCCTTTAACCAGCTTTTCCGTTTCTTTTTGGGCTCTCCGTGTGTCGTCGAGACACATGGTGGAGTTGACATGCTTTAACCACTCTCCATGTTATCAATTTATGTGACAACTATTGTAAAACCGACTACGGATGATTAAATTTGCTGATATTGTGTCACCTTGAATTACTATAATAAGCTGATCAAATAATGTCAAGTATGGGACACAAAGGGTTCTGCACTCAACTACAAAGTGAGTATATAGATGATGGATATTATTGTCCATAGTACATCAAAAAGAATGAGAAGGTATCTCCCAAATGAGTCACTGTATGAGTCATTGTTGTTTTTGAAAAATATCCTTTTATTCTTTATTCGACAGTCGTTTCTTAAGAACCAGACGTCACGATACCACACTTCGGGAGACACTTTACCCCATTCATTTTTGATATCAGTACTATGCTTTTAAAACGTTTTACATGAAGAACACGAGGAACACATCTCTTACGTGTTAAGCCCTGAAGAAGTCCCAGGTGGTACGAAACGCGTCGGCTTTCTGTTGTGCGCTGGTCTTAAGAAACGACTGTCGAATAAAGAATAAAGAATAAAAGGAAATTTTGCAAAGACAACAACGACTCATACAGTGACTCATTTGGGAGATACCATCTCATTCTTCTTTGATGTACTATGGACAATAATATCCATCCTCTATATACTCACTTTTGTAGCTGAGTGCAGAACCCTTTGTGTCCAATTTGTCCTGGGGATTTTCTTTCCCTAGTATTTGGAGACGTAGAAGGGTCGCGTCTCTGGTTTGCTGCACCACGTTTGTAATTTTTTCAATTTACATTTTACGGCTTTGACTGGTGCAGGATTTGGGTGCCTTGACCCTTCTCTGTGTTTTTGTGAAATAATGTCAAGTATCAAATAATTACCATGAAGCTATTTTACTACAGCCTTAAAACAGGTGCATCGTTAGCAAATATAGAAGTTTTCTTGTGTACCACAGTGTACCCACACAGACACATGTAGGCAACATAAATGTGTGCCTACTGAAGGTTACATATGCAGTCACATAAAGGCGGCTCTTCACCTCCTGTTTTACAGCAGTATTAGTGATGAACATATAATGGGTGTGCATTTCAATGTACACAAGCACTCACTTATAAGGGACTTCCAGTTCTCCGCATTTTGGCAAATTCTAGTAATGAGGGTTCTTCTATGACACAGTACTATTGTGGCCTTCCATCCATACAGTGATGCAGAGGTCATCAATGGTCATCATCATTATTCCTTCAGTGCTCTTGTTGTCATGGCTGCTGTCACTCAGCCTCCACTGTTAGTGCACACTCCTTAGGCATGAAAGGTGCTATCACTAAGAAAAAGCTTCGACGAGAGAAGTCACTGATTGAAATGTCGGGTAATGGCCAGCACAGTTATTTACAGAAGGTAATGCGAGAAAATTGCACCATTTATTAGTCCGATTCCCTGCTCCATATTTCTGTAATCCATTTATCTCTTGCTAAGTGAGGAGAGACCAGCAAAGAGCTGGACATTTCATAGCCTGGCAGGTAAGAGCAAGGCCCACCTACAGTAGAAATATAAAGTAAAAAACAGCGCTGTGCAGTCCTTTTGGTTCTTTTCACAATTATACACTATGTGCTAAGAACAACAAAAAACTAGCTTGCCAGGTGCAAGTACCTTGTGGAGTCATGTGGTGAATCCATTTCTTTTAGAAAGGGTAACATTTAAAAACGTCGTCATAATGTGGGTCAAGTTAGACAGTAGTTTGAGAATTATGCACAGGGCTGTGATACATTTAGAAAAAAGAGGACCGCCACCAAGTTTGTCACAAGTAAGTGGGTGCAGTCAGATGTTCCCTAGCAGCATCATATAATACGACCCCATCAGTAGAACATGTCAGAGGATAGAGATGATGGGGGATATTAATTGCCAAGGCCACCAACAAACCTTTCACTAGTCCTGATTATTGTTAGACTTGGCCCTTTCTGCAGGGTCAGCCCTGAACTTTTTGCCTTCCTCCTGGTATTTTTTCTGACCTGGTGTTGGTAGTTTTAGGACTCTGAGCATGTTATCACTGCTGTCCAGTGTTAAAGTGCATGTGCTCTCCATGGTAAACGTGATAAGATTGGTCTACACCTGTTTGGCATATTTAATTTACCTATCAGTCCCTTGTAAAGTGGTATCTCATATACCTGGGGCCAGTAAATTAAATGCTACTGGTGGGTTTGCAGCGCTGGTTGCGCCACCCACCAAAGTAGCCTTTCAAACCTGTTTCAGGCCTCTGCCATTGCAGGGCCTGCGCGCACAGTTTACTGCCGCTGTGACGTGGCACATAAAGTGGGTGCCACGTCTGTGACTCCCCTTTTACTACATATCAGTCACCCCTAACGTAGGCCCTAGCTAGCCCTATGGGCAGGGTGCGATGTAGGTAAAAGGTAGGACATGTGCCTTAACTGTGTGGCATGTCCTGGTAGTGACAAACAGCCATGTTGGTTACTCAATACTGTGAGGCTGCCCTCTCATAGGAATGCATTGGGGATTCCCTGATATCTGTTTCAGTGGTAATTCCTGACATGAGAGGAGTAGCGTGGTCAAGTCTGGTATGTTTGGCATAGTGGAAATAAATTCTGGGTAATGGTGTTCGCAGATTTATTATCACTATTTTAGAAATGCCACTTTTAGAAGTGGGCATTTCTGTGTGCGTTGTGTCTTTGTGCCTGCTGTTGTGTATTGCATGTCTGGCTCTGGATGACAGGGGCTGAGAAGGTGCAGTGGCTCCAGAGGGCCTGGGTGAGTCAGCGCTAGGCTGAATAGGCCAATCTGCATTTGGAGTGGTGGGAGGAGTATCACCTGGGACTCAATAGGACAGTACAACAAGGAAGAGTATGCTGTTCCTAAAGGGTCCTACAGGTCAATGGTTGTGAAATAAGCATGTGGGTGCTCATGAAGATCGGAGAAAGTCTTATCTCCTTTCAGAAAAAGACCCTCACACACCCAGCCAGCTAGGTGTCTTGCTTCATCACTGGGTCAATACCCGATCGGCACCCGTGGTGGGGCCTTCTTGGCGGAGATCTTTTTTCTTAGCCATTGGGTGTGGTGCGCGTAAGGGCCCTAGTGAGTGTAGATGTGTAAATGTGTAATGTGTGCAATCTACCCTACCCTACCCTCCCTTTGCCAACCACTACATTCCACAGGACACTGAACCCTGCAGTGTTTTCCCCCTCCGTGACACCTTGATGCTTTGAGCTGGCCCAAGTTTGGGTGAGTGTGCTAGTATGCTGTGTATATTTGCATATTCTTTGCTACTTCTGTTTCTATTCTTTCCTCAAATTCGCCAAGTGCATGAGCTCATACATTCTTATGTGAAGCATGCTCATCTTTCACGTTTGTTTTGCAGTGTCACAATAGCATGGTCATAATTTGCACTTTTGCATTTAGGTTGAACTGCAGACTATAGTAGAACGATGTACTAATCGCTATGATTCTTCTCTCCTACAGGCAGTGTTGTTGATCGACAGGTACCACTTTATAGGGTGCTGTATGGGTGGTCACTTAACTGTGTACTTAACAGACCACCAACCATAAAGTGTAGAATGATCGATATTAGGTCCTGAAGAATTGCCGTTAATTTGACACTAGGCAAGAAACATGTTGGCCTGAGTTTCAGCACACAATCCTGCAATCTTAGAGCAGGCGTGTGCGCCTTTTTCTGGTTTTAATCAGGATAGTGACCACAGTCATTAAAATAGTTTTGGGTGGATCACTACTCCTGTTTTAGATTGCACACATTACACATTTACACATCTACACTCACTAGGGCCCTTACACGCACCACACCCAACGGCTAAGAAAAAAGATCTCCGCCAAGAAGGCCCCACCACGGGTGCCGATCGGGTATTGCAGCGCCGACCCGACAAGGAGCAGACCCAGTGATGAAGCAAGACACCTAGCTGGCTGGGTGTGTGAGGGTCTTTTTCTGAAAAGAGATAAGACTTTCTCCGATCTTCATGAGCACCCACATGCTTATTTCACAACCATTGACCTGTAGGACCCTTTAGGAACAGCATACTCTTCCTTGTTGTGCTTCCGTGGGCCTGTATGCTGGACCTATTCAATTGGCCCTTAGTCCCTCCCTGTTGTCTTCTTACTCAATAGGACAGTGCCTGCCTGCTACAATGCTGGCTCCGCCCCCCTGCGGTGTGTCTGGGGCCAGTGCCTACACTAACAATAAGGGTGGTGGTGCACATGAAAAGGTGTAGGGAAGTACCCCCTAGAACTGGTTTGGACCGGGTGCAGAGCCCTGTGCCAGGGGGAGAACTAAGACACTAACTGGTATAAGTATTGGGGCTGTGACCCAATGTGTGTTGAATTTTGGTGCTTATTTGGGACTGAAGAGGAGACACTGCGTGGGCTGCAGTGAGCCAGGAGGAACCGCCATGGGACTTTGTTGCTGAGAGGAGGACTGCCCCTCTGCCCCTTGTGCTGGCCTACCTGGCTGCACCCTGCCTGCGTGTCCCCCCCAGCGCCCTGCCAGGAGGGCTGCTGTGCCCCTGGGCTGGGCCGACGTTGGTGCTGGGTTCTACAAATAGCGCATTAAAAGGGCTCTGCTGCTTCCTTGTGAGCAGAGCGTAGCAAGCGCTGCGCACCTGGTCGTCACGGGGGGCAGATCGCTACTTTTTCCCCATAACAGGAGAAGTGCCCGCCAAGGAGATCAACAAGGAGAAGGGACCGAAAAGATTACCAGCCCGACAGAGACCTTGCTCCGCATTCTCGGGCCGGGACGAGTCACCTGAAGCCAGGTGGCTGTTGCCTGACTGTGGTCGGGGCTCCCATGAGGAAAGGGAGAGCCCCGAGTGTTACCCAGTTGAAATCAGGCGGGAGCCTACCCCGCGTTCGTGGGCCAAGAGAAGGAGGGGAGAGCGGAGGGAAGGGAGCGCTCCCCCTCTCTCTGCTGGTAGTGGCCGCGGCCAGGAGGCCGACGGAGACTCCGCTCCGTGGCCAGAAAGGAGAGAGAGGAAGTCAGGCAGTTGCGGCCTGGTTGTGGGCTGGCAGAGCGGAAGTCAGAAAAACCCTGTGCCTGATCCAAGGCGGGGCTCTTGTAGTAACGAGGAGAGCCCCGCGTGGTGTCGAGAAGGAGAGGGAGCCTCTCAGGCTCACCAGATGCAGAGGAAGGACCGGAGCCTTGCGGGCTCCCTGCTGCTACGTCCCGCCTATTTCCTGGTTTCACCCGAGGAGAGGAGAGGCCTCGGTAAGTGGGGCTCGCAAGGCACACTGTTGGTGCCTGTTTGTTCTCACAGCTGCACCGGCGAATCGCGGGCAGCTGCAACGTGGGGGAATTTGTTGAAGGAGACAAGTAGGAGTTGCACCCCCGCCCCCTTTGCATTGCGCACGTGGTCTTGGCTGCATCAGCAGCTAGGGGGGCCAGTTTGGGGGCCTCGTGTTTGAAGGGACATGCAGTAGGGAGAGCCCTCACTTTGCGTTGAAGTGGCATTGCGGGGCGAGCCAAGGACAGGGCCCCCGCTTAAGAGTGTACTGACTTGGGGACAGTACCCCTGTGGCAGGGGTGCTATGGGTTCCTGCTGTTGATGTGGGGATCATATGTGCCCCCTACCAGTGTTCCAAAAGGACCTACTAATGATGTGTAGTGATGGTGCAATGGCACCCCGGTGTATTTGCATAATGTGTGATGCGGAGTACCCATGTATGCAGTGATAGTGATGCACTGCACCACTGCTAATAAGGTTTACCTAATATGCTGTGCTAGGTGATGTTAGGTTGTTTATGCCTAAGAGGGGCATGATGGATGATGCTCTGGTGCACTGTTCCTGATTCTAGTAGGCATAAGGGGCTATGCTGAGTACCACTATATGATGTGTGCATAATTTTTGGTACACGTGCCAAACTGTGAGGTTTTATGCCTAAGGTGTTGTGCTAAGTGCACCCTTACCAGTATTCACTGGTTGCTTTCACTACCTGTGAGTTAGGATGTTCTGACAGTGGCCCGATTGGCCCTGTAGTGTATATAATCCCTGTAAAGTCATACCTAGTGCCAGGTGGCACAGTGTATATATGTGATTGCGTTCTAATGTGTTTTATGAGTAATACAAAGGCTATTTTTGGTATAACCTTGTATGGAGTTTCTTTTGTGGTGTGCCTAGTGTGTCGCTGCTGTGTGAGTGTGCTGCACAAATGCTTTACACATTGCCTCTGGGATAAGCCTGACTGCTCTGCCAAGCTACCAAGGGGGTAAGCAGGGGTTATCTTTGGTGTGTAACTCCCTTGCCCTAACTAGAGTGGTGGTTTCTGCCTGGCTTAGGCGCATGCCCTAGCCAACCAGAAATCCCATTTCTAACAACTATGTAATGGTGACAAGAAATGTAGCCATACCTGAGATCAGAATCATTGTTCTGGCTCTTTGTTCATTGTTGTGATGACCACATAAGGTCTCATTCATTCATTTACCCATTCTCTTTGTTCATTGTTGCGATGACCACATAAGGTCTCATTCATTCATTTACCCATTCAAATCTTTATTAATTGGTAAAAATTAACTGCAATATAAAACACAGTACATCAATAAAACGGAGTACACCATGATTAAAACATGGTGACTCTCGGCCCTTGCAGATCGGAACCAAAATTAAATAAACCATGACAGTTTCATATTCATTCCTCATAAGTGCTCAGAGTTTGATTAAATAGTCTCCAAACACAAATGCTGCCTTCCCAAACTGTACTCAATCAGAATTAATCAGCTACCCTGCCCTGATATGCTTAAATCCAAAAGCACTTATAGGTAATGTCTCAGGAAAAAACTGCATGGTTAAAATTTTAAATAATATGTACTATAATTAGATCACTGCTCATCTGAGCTGAATGTGGTCCGCACTTAGACAAACGATAACGTTTTCTGCTACTTTTATGGTCTTTGACCAAAAAAAGTATTTAAATCGAAATCGAACTGTAACAGTCTCTTGGTACAATCTTACACTCAAAGAGCTCGCCCTCTAAACCCTTATCCATGGTCTTTTGCTTTACCGTTAACTCGTTTTAACATGATTGAAAAACATAATGGAATTAACAATTATTTATTAAAAACAGAAAGAGTCATATCCGCCGAGGTACTCGTCAGGTTGGCCCCCTGTCCCCTCATCTCTTTGCTCTAACCATGGAATACTTGGCGGCCTGGGTCAGAGTGGACGCACTGTTTCGAAGCTTTGAATGGTCAGAAGAGGCTTCAGACCAAATCGCGCTATACGCCGATTACGTCTTATTTTTCTTTACCGACCTCCATAAATCAGGCCATAGACTCCTCCGCATCATGTAAGTCTTTGGTAAGACGTCCGGACTATATATGAATGCCAGCAAATCAGTTCTGTGGCCAATCTTAGGGACGCATGACTTTGGCACTTGATCGGCCGATCTGACCATTGCCACAAAGGCACTGAAATACCTTGGCGTATTCTTGTCTGCCTCTCAGCCCACCGCGTGAGAACGCAACCTTGCTCCTTGACGGAACATGTTAAGGCGGAAGTAAAATCTTGGTCCCACCTGCCCCTTACATTATACAGCTGATCTGCCATCTTCAAGGTGGTATCTCTTCCCCGTCTCCTATACCAATTGCAGAACCACCTATATCCGATTCCCGCCACTTCGTTTCGGTAAATCAACACACTCCTGGGCCAACTCCAATGGGGCTGGGAGCAATCCGAGTGACCCTACGAACTTGCGTTCAGTCCACTTATTGTGGGGGCATTGCAGCCACAGACATTCAGTCCTATTATGCAGCAGCTCATTTGCAGGTGCTTAACGAATGGTGGTACAATGATAGAGACAATCCTGCATATGTGCTGGAACGGTGGACAATGGGTGACACCTCTATTCACACATACTTATATAGCGAGGCGGAATCTCGAGCCTCGCCATCCACCTGCGAAAGGAGTGGTGTTACAGGTTTGGAGACAATCACTGCGTCGGATGGGGTGGTTGGGTTGCTTAACACGAGAAACTCCTTTATGGCACAACGGTCTTCTCCCTCAGATGGCTGCCCTGTCTGGGTTCCGAGGCTGTGACAATATGGGCATTTCCTCATTGGGGGTGGTCATGCGCGGGCGGACTCTTAAATCCTTCCAGGAGCTTCAAAGCGACTTCGCCATGCCACACACCCAATTCTACAAATATCTACAATTCTGCCATACCCTGGCCCCCTATATCAAGGACCTGGAGGCGCTTCCAGAGTTCAATCCATTGGAAGGTAAACTGCTCATGGGTGAGTTGAGAGACCACAAAATCACTAAGATATATCAGACTCTAATTACCAACAGCCCTACCACACTAGGTGACCTGGCAGAGAGACATAGGTCCAATAGAGGATGACGACTGGATTTAGACTCTAGATGCCCCGCGAAGCTCGGCCATCTTCTCACAATTGCGCTTCATTCAATTCAAATACTTACATTGCACATATTTTATGCAACATAAGACTCTGGAGGACTGGCCTAGTGGCCTCCCCACATGCCTGCATTGTGGCAAAGAGGAGGGTACCTTCCTTCATACAACATGGTCCTGTGGCGCGCTCCCAAGGTTCTGGCGGGGGTCATAGCATGTTTATCAGATGTCTTGTCCTGGAATCTCCCCACGTCGCCAAAATTGATTTTTTTCCATGCCACGGATGAAATTGGGGGTAAAAGGTATGAACGACACTTATTGTTTTTGGGCCTCACCCTGGCAAAGCGTAATGTAGCCAGACAGTGGAAAGCTACCTCCCCTCCTTTACATGCATTTGGAAACAAGGCATGGACTTTTGCATGGGTCTGGAACTACCAATATTTATAGCCAGGGGGTGCTCACAGAGACATCCCAAGATTTGTCAGCGGTGGGCTGCGTATCGTGGTATTCCACTGATACCCCTGACCTCCACGGCATCAGATCCAGGAGATGAACCAAGATAGGGATACTGGCTTACTACACTGCTATATGATATACCTACGTCCGAAGAAATCTGCGCACGGGAGAGAGGCAGCAGGGGCATATGATACCGAAACTGCACACTTAGTTGTTTTGTTGGCTGCTGTTTTGTTCCTGATTAGTACTAATATAGACAATAATGCCATATTCATCAATCTGTACATGTGTGGATTAGGCCCTTTGGGCCATACATTACTGAAAATACCAATACAATTTGTTTTGAAAAAAAACAAAAAAACACAGAAAGAGTAATATAAACATTACGAGGTAGATGTACAAATGTTGAGATGGTACCAACGAAACAACAACACAAGGGCCTGATAACGACTTTGGCGGTGCATCGCCGGGTCCGCCTGCCGCCGCACCGCCAAAGCCGCGATCGGGCCACCCGCCAGATTAGGAGTTTCCTCCTGTCTGGCGGGGTTTTTTTTTTCTTTCCCACGGCGGTGCCCTGAAAATGGGCACTGCCATGGGAACACTAAAAACAGTCCGTACACGGCATGGACTCTTAAGTCCATGCCGTGCAGGAACTGGGGTGCATGCATACGGTGGGCATATGTTGTGCCCCCCTGCATGCATCCCCATGCATTGGAGCCACAGGGGGCCCTGCAGGGCCCCCTTTGTTTCCTCCCCGCCACGATGTTCATGGAGGACGAACCTCCATGACACCGCCGGGGGAGAGGAAACTCATTATATGCTTGGCTGGACTGCTGGGGTCCCGCCAAGCATATTGTGGCCTCCCCACCACCACAACACTGCCAGAGAACGGCGGTACCCTGTTGGCTGTGGGAGGGTTATGGTGGTCCGACTGCCCTAATCGTAATAGGGCGCTCGGGTGACTGCCACCATTGTGCCCCCACGAGTCTGGCGATCTGTGGACCACCAGACTCATAATCGGGCCCAAGGTGATTGACCACAATATGACGTCCAAAGGGTAAATGTGGAAAAAGCTGCGAGGAGATGGTAGACAAATAGCAGGCATGGAAGTGCTGTGTATTTCTATCAAAATAAGGTCTCATGTCATTCCCATGTTCTATGTATTTGAGGGTGATAGTATCATATGAATCAATCTTCTTGATCAATCAGCACCTCGCTGGATTGCACCATTTTGTTAATTGGGCTGGGGCGGCTCCTCCATGTGGGCAGAGGAGCGTCGCCCCACTGCTTTCTCGCACTGCGAGACGCAGAAACATAAAATGGTATAAATACCATTTTATGTTTCTGCTTCTCGCACTGCGAGAAAGCAGAAGGGTTTGGTTGGGGCGGGCGGGTCGGGAAGGAGTGGCTAGCCCAATGTTGTGGGCGCTGACTGTCTGGTCAGCCCCAGGGCCGACCAAACCAGTCATGCACACTCTCCCTTTTCTCCATGTAGGCTGCATGCAGCCTGCATGGAGAAAACGGCCTTCCCATAGACGCCTGTGTGGTCGTCGTCCCAGCCAATCACAACCCTGCAATTTGCAGCGTTGTGATTGGCTTAGAGGAGGGGAGGGAGGCTGCCGGCGGCTGCTTCCTGCAAGGATGACGCGACGCGGGACCGGACCGCCGAAGGTAAGTTTTTATTTAAAATGAACCCCCCCTGCGCGACCCCCTCCCCGTGTGACCCCCGCCCCCACCCACCCGCGAGTCATGCCGGCCGCAGATGTAATCGGGGTATTTTTGGGTAACTGGTGGTGCAAAACAGGCACGTGACCAATTTGTAAAGCCTTTAATAAGCATTTCTTCACATTGGTATGTATGTAAAAATGTGACGTGGTTCAGTGAAATCTGCTTCATGTACTCATGAAATTTGCCTTAAAATAATTCAACGGACTATCAAAAGGCGACCTAATAAATGAGCTCATGTTGTCTAGTGGCGTCAACATATGGGAAGAAAACACAGCCTGGCCAGTAACTGGATGAGGTCAAACACTTTGCGTTATTAATTCCTCAAACAGCACCTATTTCAAAATAAATAAATAAAAAACTCCAGCTGAAATAACTCTTCTGGCGTGAATTATGTTTTCATACTTTCAGTGGTTCAGCTGTGCAAGGTGTCTTTGTTTTGAGGGTGTTGCACAACAGAGAGAAACACACACAAACTGCCCTAGGGGTGTGCATTTTTTGGGGTCCAGGGAGCAGTTCCTTTGATCCTGCAGGACTGTGGTGTGCAAAGTGACAAAAGTCAGTGCCGCGGACAGCGGAGTGGGGGAGGGGGTCTGCCTCCCAACACTAGAATGTGCCGCCGTTACATTTATAATATGCCACTTCCTTCAAGTGTGCCTCGCTCTTGCTGAACAGTTCCTAGAGGACAAGAGGGGATGTCTGGCAGCCCAGTAACCCAAAAAAATTCTTATTACAAATTACTTTTAAGCAGCGTTCCCACTTTTAATTGTAAGGCATTGCAGTGCCCTAATCTGACTGAAAGATTGCACAAGGTTTTAATAATATTCTAAGTTACATTTAAATCAAACAAATATAAATTTAAACATATAATTATGTTTCCCTGCAACCATTACAACCCCTACCATAAATCCTGAAATCTGCAGATGTGCACTGCTCCCTTGAGCCGAAAGAGCTGGCCCTTCCAAGTTTCAAACCGCAATGTGTGGCAATTTCTGCATTACAGGACTTTTAAGAAATGTGAAATATCATCTACTGTCTTTCCCTCAAGGGAGATGTATATCCCTGACTTACTCTCTAGTACTTACATAACCTCTTTTCTTTACTCACTAGTGTTAGTAGAAACACCATACACCAAGTGCAATAGCTTTTTAATGGCATCATCTACTTTTCTGATCGGTGGGAGGGGCTCTATCCATACAGTAATAACGGTAATTTAAAACACCGCTGGGAATTGCAGGTTACCACTAATAAATCATAAATGGACTTCAATATGAGATTGATAAGTGAGGATGATGTCAGTTATGTGTATCGCACACAATCTAAATGAGGTCACATAAATATATATTAATGCATCTTGTGCAATTCCTGGGTCAAAACATGCACAGAATGACAGCGTTTTGGAATATCTGAAACATATGTAGTCATATCATATGTACAATTTACTTTCTTATGTTAATATAAAATATTTGAATTAAATAAGAAGAGTAGTTGAAAAGTGTAGTTGGAATGAAGCATGAAATTGATGTTGTCTACTGGCGCGCACTGCACGGTACTGGCTGATGGGTACCATATTGACTTTGCAAGAAACTCTCATTAAACAACCAAAAGCCTCTCGACTGCACTATCCAGAAATACCCCGGTAACTTAATGTTGTGCCTACCTTCTAGGATGGTTGTCCTCAGCCTCAACAATTACAATCGACAAAATTCAGGAGTTGCACTGACTAATTGTTACATAATTCATATATTATAATTCCATATTCTCCAGGTAGCACCAAAAAATGCCTAAAACATATCCTTTATTTGTAATTCCCCCTTCAGGACATTTAGATTCAGCAACGCGTTTTGCTCTTACCCAAGAGAGCATCTTCAGGGCATAAAACAACAGTAAAAAATACAAATTACCTTACAAAACATTGTGTTGATAAACAGCCAATATTGTGATTTACAAGGTATAAAATCACAAATTCTTCCGCACCTCTATTATATACTTAAAGATGTTCCCACCCAGGGAGCATAAAGTGATCAAACCACAGCAAACCATTAAATCTAAAATTCATATTGTCTAGGAGGATGCAAAATAACACAAGACATACACGTCATCTTGTGACAAAACGTATTAGAATTAGGGAGGAAACTCAGCAGTCCTTACATAATTCTATAATTGTAAACAGCACAAGGGAGAAGGGACATAAGCCTAAATCTAACATTTCATCCGGATAACCAGAATATTATTAAGCAGCTCAATTCATTCATAAAGCACATACACCAAGTTGTGGCATGTAAACATGATAGATAATATATCCTACAGATCTCATACAACTCAGCTTCAACTCATTACATAAATATTACACACCATTGTATTGCAAGTTAGACCATCAACTGACTCCCAGACAAAGAGGTTATTTTAGTGTGTTTTTTGTTGCTTACCTAGTCAAAATGTAAACAGTTTCATGGTCTATTTTCTGCGCTCTGATCATGTCCAACGCATAATTTTGACTTCACAATCCCGAGAGTCCAATAGATATTATATGATGCATGTGTATCTGTAAAATAATTCAAAACTCAACATTGTATAAAATTTGCAATGTTTATAACAAAGCTAACAGCACTTGATCATGTATTTCCATTATGCATGTGGTACCATTATACACCACTAACGAAACTCAGCTGTCCTATGTATACATTTAGGGCCAGATGTACGACGCAAGAAATAGCGCCTCGCAAATTGCGAGTCTTTTGCGAACGTAATTGCGGTCGCAAAACATTCATACATGGCTCTGCGGTTGCTATAAGAAAGGGAACGTCCCTTCCTAATAGCAGGTCGCAATACACTATTTTGTGAATCGCAAATTATTTGTGACTCGCAAAGTAGTGTAAGTGCATGGCCCAGACTAAAATTGCATGCGCAAACGGGTCGTAAAACCGTTTGCGCATGCAATTTTACGTCGTACATCTGGCCCTAAGTGTGTACAGAGATCCATAGTAATCGCCCTTTTCGATAAGTCAACCATAGACTATGTTTAATCTGTTCGGGGAATTTCTATTCTCAGATAAAGTCACTGGTGGTATGCTTTTCTGAAATCAACAAATTCACATGCATAGATTGTTTAATAGACTGCAGCCATCAGTAATAGGGCTGAATAACGCCCATGTGAACATACGCTAAGTGCCCACATCATAAGCACAGTGATTAGCGGCTATGCACCTAACATTCCACTGATCATCGTACTGGCCTCTTTGGGTTCACAAAACAGCAAGGAAATGAAAAGCCGAGCACACGTCGGGCCATATGCTTGAAAATGGGGCACTGGTACAATTCTATACTTTAGTGGACACATATGCCCCCTCCCTCCCCCCCCCAATCCCCGGCAATTCCTGCGCAATTGAGCCATAACAGTGGGAATGTGCAAACTATGGGACATCACACCATTGACTTACGATTACTTGCATTCACTATTCACACTGGGCTGTAGCTGGAGACTCATCACCTGGATATATAGAGCACTGCTAGATCTAGGCGGGGCCCCACTAAATAAACTGAAGGACAGGGGGGAAAAGGATATTGGTAGACTATATCAAGACAGGGGGTGGCATAAAGTATTACAATATCCCAAAAACGTTTCCAGGAACACAGGGCTGCAGTACATACAGTATGACTAGTTGTATGGGACCTATATCACCCCAGACACTATCAGTAAACTATATATCCAGGTGGAGTGGCGAACTGCCCTCATTGCCAAGCGGATGGGGCTGGGTTCCCCCACATGATGTGGGACGAACCTGTAATAGGGCAGTTCCAGCGAGAGTTGGGGCACGCATTGAGAGTGAGAAGGAAGAGGGCATTGCAGGAGAGTAGAGACCTATATACTGAGCCTAGCCCCCACCCCAAAGTGGGAAAGACCAAGACGAAATTGGCATATGTGTTACTGGTGCTGCCCAGGGAGACTTTCACCATACACTGGGAGGCTAGCGTGGGGCCATCACCAAACATTGGAGCATGCAACTGTGAAATTCGCAGACAGAGGGAGTGCAGCATTGCACAGGAAGGAAGCTACAGGTCTGAGGAAGTTTTAAATTACCAAAGAGTGGAATGCGCTAGCATCTTCCTTCTCTTGAGTAATCAATAGGGATGAAAACTCCCCTTAGAGAGACCATGTTTCGTTAAACCCACGGCGTGGGAACCGGCTATCAGATGGGTAGATAGCATGTGACACATGAGCATATGTTGAGCTCCTCTACACGAACCTAGCCCATGCAGCTCAAGCGACGTTATCACCTGGGATCCCCCCAGTTCCCATCCCTATCCATGACATGTGCAGGGCTTTTCGCCTCCTTGACCCACTTCTACATACAGACAGCTCAGCCTCACCGGCACCGCATTCTTGACACAAGCTCCATATACTCACAATTTAGCTCATATCCAATACAGTTTTGAGGGGATTTTTACATCCCCAGGAGTTATGTTTAACTAGGCGTTAACAAACGACCTTGCAGTGGGATCTTTGGTTCACCTTGGGGGGTACAACTGAACCCTGAATACGCAGGGGATACAAGCAAGCGGAGCCCACTAGAACTCATTCTCATGGCACAGAGCACAATAGAACTCATTCTCACAGCACAACGTATCACATGGATCAAATTGATGCTACAAATGTGTAGTTGCCACAAAATGAAGAGGTGAAAATGTATCAAGCTGTTATATTTGAAATGTCGATAAAAACATTTAAAACCATGAAATAGATGTTTTCTTAATCTTAGAAGTGAAGATTTTCAAGATACCCCTTTCCAAGCACTCTTCCCGCAAAGTGTAGAAATGCTTACTTTGTGGTTAAAAAAGAAAAACTGCAGGGGCTGAAGACTTGCATTTTTGCTGCAGGAAGTCCATTAGTAGTTCTTATGACCAAGCTCTTTCTGGCATACACATAAAGTTAACGAGGAAGCATCTTTGTGAATAGACTGGTCTTCCACATGTGTTTAGTAACTCGTGGACAAAGAACCGCTGTCTCACCATCTGTGGGCACCTAGCTTTCAGGCCGATGGGGAGTTGGGAGTGTGCTGGGGGTAAGTAGAAGAGGGAAGGAGGGAACAGGAAAGTTAAGGAGGTAGAAATTATGAATCTGGGATGACTATAAGAGGAACCAGGGTATGACCCAGAGTTAAATTATGTTGCAATGTGAAAGGGATATTAGTTCAGACAAGTGACAGCCCCTTAGAGACAAGAGACTGTATCATAACCCCTTCTTTCCACCGTGTTTTCAGTTAGATTTCTTAAGCAGCCAATGGGCCCACCGCTGAAGATGGGTTTACAGGATGGTAGAGCTGGGGGATTCTCATTTCCCTATGTACTTTAGCTTGTGAAAATACAGATGCGCCATTCCTTGAGGATGAAACCTCCAAATGGTGCTGCAGGCTTTGGAATAGCATCTGGCTAACCTAGTTTATTATGGAAGGCCTCACTTTAGCTTATCTAGAAAGATACTCTCTGTGGCCCCTACCCTGCTCACGATGGTTTGAGGTGACATTCAGGAGGCATGGAGGATGCAGGAAGCAGAAACCTGCTGTTGACTCCAGGAATTTTAGGCACTAGCAAGAAAACAGATTTGCAGGGCCTGGAATTCATGACTAGCTGGCTGTCAACAAAAACACAAAAGTGGGAGAACTTAGCTCATTGAAACAACATGATACAATACAAAGTACTTTATTAGCATGACAATTTTGACAAGTGAGTTCATGGGGTTCATACCATAATACACAAATGAACATATATTTTTCAAGACTGCGAAGCGTGAAATGTTTTTTTTTAAATCTATGTGCAGTGTCTCTTCTATTGATATGAAGGAACATACTAGTCTACCCTATTCTAATACACGCACACCATACATGTCCCAGAACAGTAAATCACAAGCATGGAAGTGCACCTAGTGCCCAAAGTCCAACTGATGTTTCTCCTACAGTAACGCTCTTCTTGCACCAGGTCATCTCTTTGCCAATTCTTGCACATCATTATTGGTCAAGCATTTTCCTGGACATCACCAGTGGTTTGCAACTTACTCCATGGGCCCTACCGATATATAAGCAGACACAGTGGCTCTGGGAAATTGTTAAAGGACATGGGGGTCTGGGAGAGATGATAGAAAATTGGGAAGGGCAATAGGGTTTCCATTGAAAAGAATGCTTTATTGTTATTGATTTTCAATCAGCATGCAGGGTGTGAGGGAAGGGCCTGTTTTGACCTCAGACAGTTGTACTGATATGAGAAGACTGCAAGCATAGATGGAGCAGGAAATCGTGTACATTGCTTGCAGGAGTATTGAAGAGTGAAATATTTCAAAGAAACATGAGTGGAGGATGTTGGACAATGTTAGAAATGGGGGCCTCTAGTTGGCAGTGGTTTGCACCATGTCCAAGTAGGGACCTGTAGGAAGGTAGGATCCTTCTGCATGGTTACCCCCACTTTTTGCCTGGTGCTAAGTTGTGTTTTGACTAGTCTGACTGGGATCCTGTTAATCAGGACCCCGGTCTATCTGCTTTCTCCCTAAATGGTTGTGTTCAGTACTTAGGTACATCCCAAATTGGATCCTGGGGTACCCTTATCAGTCCCTAGTATAAGTTACTAAGGTACCCAGGGCATAGGTACCCCAGAGGTCTCCCATGGGCTGAAGCATGTATTATGCCACCCATGAGAGACCATTCAAAATGGAACTACAGGCCTGCCATTGCAGCCTGTGTAAGTTGGTGCTTACACCACTTACTAAAGATATAGGTTTACTATATCTTGGGTCACTGCACTTAAAACCTATAAGTCAACCCTATAGCAGGCCTTTGCAATCCTGAAGGCAGGGTGCTTGGTTCTAGGTGAGAGGGTGCCCCTGCATGAGCGGGACACCCCTGCAGCCTACGGAGTCCTTTCTCCGGGGTTGTCAGTGAAGCAGCCATATACTATCTAGAGGGGCATAGCATAATTACGCGATGAACATCTCAAAAACGGCTGCAACGAATCCCGTCATGTTTGGTATCAAACATGTTGGAATCATACCCGCACTGGAAGAGCCCTCCATTAGGCTCTCAGTGTTCCCGGTGCCAACCTTCTAGCCCCGGACAGCACAACATGGTTGCTGCCGACCAGAGACACATTTCTGCCCTCCTGCTGCTGAGCCAAGCTCGAGCAGAGGAAGGTGGAACATTAGGCATCCTGTCACTGGGAGGTGTGACCACCTCCCAGACAGGATTTAGTGTACTGGGACCGGGTGGGTGCGCTTGCCAGCACGAGAAAGTCTGCATGAGGGGCACATTTGGTGTCCCTGTGCATAGTCCATTTCAAACCAGTCCTGGGAGCCGTTGGCTACCGCTCTGGCACGAAACTGGACAAAGGACATGGGAGTAACCTCCCCCTGTCCAGACTCTCCCCTGGGAGGGTCCCCTGAATCGTCCCAACCCTTTCCCTAGGGTACTTAAGGGCTCACCTGGGTGTAGGTCCCTAGATTCGTCGTGGGACAAGATTCAATTCCAATACCACTTCAACTTTGCCCATCTGGACACTCTGGACTTCGTAAGGGCCCGACTTCGTCTCCCTGCTTGTCTGCTACATCGTCTGTGTCTGTGCTTCATACAGAAACCCTCCAAGGCCTGTGGAGCATCAAAGACACTTGAAGGAATCTCCCTTGAAGTGAAGGAGTCACTTCCCTGCATTCGCAGGCACCTCAACAGTGCTGACCGGACTGCTGATCCCGAGCTCTTGCGGACTCCGAAGGGTTCAACAACACAGGTGGTGGTTTTCTACGTTCCTCAAAGCCTGAGTTGTCCTCTCACCGAGTTTGAGGCCGGTATCCCTCGTGGAGGCTGCAATAACCGAACCCCTGTTCACCGTGTTCTTTTGCAAGTGCAAAGGCTTGTTGGTAACTTTGCAACAAGTGCATTGGGCTCCAAGTAGCCCCAACCTCCAGCAACTCTTTCCACCAAGATCTTCAGCCACACCACCTCGTGGGCACCGTGGCATGCTCCTTTGGTGAGCTGCTCAAGGTCCTCTCACGACTCTAGTGCCTCCGGCCTGTGGGTCCATTTGAGGGTCACCTTTGTTTCCCTTGGGCTCCCCTGATTGCGTGGGGCCTGCCCTGACACCCCTGCTTGTGTTAATGTTAATGTTAGCGGGATTTATAAAGCGCACGTATACCCGGGGCGTCTTGGCGCTGAGAACACAGTAGCCCGATCAAGCGTCTAGTTCTGGAATAACCAGGTTTTTAGTCCTTTCCTGAAGATGATGAGGGAGCTAGCACTTCTAAGTTCACTCGGAAGAGTATTCCAGAGTTTGGAGGTGGCATAGAGAAAGCTGCGGCCGCCCCAGTGAGATGTACGGATTCTAGGTACCGTCAAGAGTCTGGCCCCTGTAGAGCGGAGTTGTCTGGCTGGTTCGTACCAGACAAAAAGATTTTGTAGAAAAGAAGGACCTGTGTGGT
Organism: Calotriton arnoldi; assembly: GCA_963921515.1. Classification (NCBI taxonomy): domain Eukaryota; kingdom Metazoa; phylum Chordata; class Amphibia; order Caudata; family Salamandridae; genus Calotriton; species Calotriton arnoldi. The sequence continues at coordinate 2,075,108 of CAWUFW010001798.1, forward strand.
TCAGTGCTTTATAAGCCAGACACAGGGCCTTAAATTTGATGCATTGAGATACAGGGAGCCAGTGCAGGCCGCGGATCTCTTTGGACACCGATTTGTACCTAGGAATGTTGGCCAGTAACCGCGCTGCTGTATTTTGAATGGTCTGAAGCTTCTTTAAACATTGCTTCTGTAAGTTCAAATAAAGCCCATTGCAATAGTCCAGTTTGGAGTGGATTAGCGATGTTACCACAGTTTTCCTAGTGTCCGCGGGGAGCTAAGGCAAGATCTTCCTTATTTTCTTAATAAGAAAGTGGGAGGCGGAGACAACAGCATTTGTCTGATGAGAAAGTGATAATTTATTGTCAAACCATACTCCCAAGTTCTTAGCCTTGACCGCTGGTTTTGGCGATTCTCCCATCTCTGCCGGCCACCACAGATTGCCCCAGTTTGGCTGCATAGTCCCAAAAATTAGGACCTCAGTCTTTTCAGAATTGAGTTTGAGACAATGTGTACTCATCCATCTATTTATTGTACTCATGCAGTTCTGAAATTGTTGAGTAGGAGGGGCCTGATTTCTATATGCAGCCACCACAATCTGGTGAGTCCCCTGGACCTTGCTGGTCCCAACTTTGCACCTTCTTGACTTCCTGCACAGTGGCGTAGCTAGGCACTCTGCCGCCCGTGGCGGTCCCTGCCTTTTGCCGCCGCCGAGCGCCTAAGAGCGGGGGGGGGGATGCTGGCGATAAATTTACCTGCCGCCCCCAAATCTCGTGCCGCCCGGGGCGTACCGCCCCCTCCGCCCCCCCCTTGCTACGCCAGTGTTCCTGCATGGGCTTCATTTGCCAAGGCTTGTTGGTGCTCCCGCCGGACACCATACCTCAGCACTTGACATCCTTCATGGGACAGCTCGTATGCAGGTCCTGGTCTTCCTCAGCGTTGCCTGGTCCTCACAGCTGCAGAGTCAAGGTCATCGTCATCTTCCCTGAAGCACCTGACATCGGAGGGCATTCGTCTTCCAAGTCTCCTGGTCACTCTCGAGTGACATAGACTCTGTCCCCTCTGCTTTCAGTACTCTTCTTCAAGAATCCACATTTGGATTCCCACTGACACTTTCTCCTCTTCCAGCAGCGGCACTTTCCTGAAGTTCTCCATTGGGTTCGACAGCAGTTTCCGACACCACTTCACCCCTATGCACCTGGCGTCCCTGGTGTAGGTAAAGTGGATACTAGGGTATCCACAGGTGGGGTGACTCTCCAACCTTCTGTCTTCCAAGGGCTTTCCTCAGGGTCCACTGGGAAGGGTCCTTAATCTTTAAAAATCTAACCGCGACTTGCACATAGACTTGTACAGAGCACGCGGTCGTGGTCCCACACTGCACATGCTTTCCGTGGGGTCCCTATCTACTTACCTTGGGTGGTTCTGTGGTACCCAGCAATTATACGCCCTCTCGAATCTGTCTTGATCAGAGTTGTGGTTCTTATACCACTTTCTTAATATATGGTTTGGTCCCTCCCTGGGGTCCTCTGTGTATATCGTGCTATTTACTGTGTTTCTAACTGAAGTATTATGTGCATTGTGTTTATCTCCGTGTTGGAGATATTTGAACATACTGGAGAGTATTATATAATAAATACATATTTTTATAAATACTTGGCGTGGTTCTTTTCACTTAATCTGTACTATAAGATTGCCTTCTGGTAAAACAAGCTGCTTTACACTCCTTCTGGACTAAGCCTGAAGTCTGCTCTCTGCAGCTACCACTTAGAGAGCTTTCTAAGGTTGTCTAAGACCTCTTAAATCACCATAAGGGTTGTCTGGACTGATGCAAGGTGTCCACTTACATAAGTGTACATCATGTACCAGGCCAGCCTCTCACAGGACCCTTATTGCAGGTGAGGGTAAGTGAGTTACACACCCAAGATAACCCCTGCTCAGCTCCTTGGTAGCTTGGCACGAGCAGTCAGGCTTATCTAAGAGGCAATGTGTACATTAAACACACAGCAACACAGTGAAAAAACTACAAATGGACACCACACTAGTTTTGGAAAATAACTAATCTTTATCTAAACCAAACAACACCAAAATGACAAAAATCCAAAATACATAAGCAGAAATATCACTTTTTAAATGTTTAAGCAGGTTTGTCCATAGAACTCTATGGATGCGTTGATTTTAGCACAAACTACCTGTGATGCGTCAAAATCAAAGACGAAAAACAGCTGCAGAGAAGGGTAGCATCAGAAAACACAAGCGATGGGTCGATTCTTGAGTCCCAGAGGAATGGAGGCGTCAGTTCTGCTGCACGCAGGAGAAGTGTTGCATCCATTCCTTAGTGCGAGGAGAAGTGATGCATCGAATTCCCAAAGCGGCTCCTTACTGCAGGGCGATGCATTGGAAACTTCCCCAGGCGCGATGCGTGGAAAATCCAGACACGCTGAAGTTGATGCGGCGGCGAAACAGGCGGTGCGCCAATTCTTCCAACCGAAGGCCGGCGATGCATCGATTCCTTCAGCCGCACAGCAGGGAGTGCGTAGAGTCGGAGCGGGAGACTCGGACGTCGGAGACTGGGTGCGCTGGACTCAGGCTGCAGCGGTTCTACCAGCTGCAAAAAGGTGCTGCATCGATTTTTAGGCGGCACGACGGCGATGCATTGGTTTTTCAACCACACGGCAAGCTTGCGGCAGGAAAAGCGGCATTGAAGGGCGATGCGTGGATTTTCAGTTCTTGAAGCAGCAAATCACCTCTTGGGCTCAGAACTGGAGTTGGCACCACTTGACAGGTCAGAACTCCCAGCAGAGGCATTCAGGGGAGCTGCAGATGAAGCCTTTGATGGCCCTGAGACTTCCAACAGGAGGCAAGCACACACAAGCTCTTGGAGAGCTTTGCAAAGCAGGATTCCAGAAAACAAAGTCCAGGTTTTTCACTGTTCACAGACAGAAACAGCAACTACAGGTCAACCCAGCAAAGCAACACAGCAAAGGGGCAGTACTCCTCCTGACAGCTCTACAGCTCTTCTTCTTGGCAGAGTCCTCATTCCAGAAATGATCTAAAAATGTGGGGTTACAGGTCCAATACTTATACCCCTTTCCGCCTTTGAAGTAGGCATACTTCAAAGGATAGTCTTTGTAGTGCACAAGGCACTGTCTTGCCCTGACCTGGCTCCGGACAGAGTCCAGGGGGATGGAGACAGCTTTGTGTGAGGACAAGCAGAGCCCCATTCAGGTGTCAGTGACAACTACTCCCACAATTCTAGTTCAGGAAGACCCATTAGCCTGGGGTTGGTCCATCAGGGTATGCAGGGCACACCTCAGCTCCCTTTGTGTGACTGTCTAAAGTAAATGCACAAACAACCCAACTGTCAGTTTAATACAGACCCGGATTCCATAGGCAGGCAGAGACACAGGATGGTAAAACAAGAGAATGACCACTTTCTAAAAGTGGCATTTTCAAACACACAATTTAAAAACAACCTTTACAGAAATATGTGATTTTAAATTCGGAGTTCAGGGAATCCAAACTCCAAATCTCTATCTCTTCCCAATTGAAAGTTGCACTTATAAGGTGTTACAAGGCAGGTTCAATGATAACCTATCGGAGAGATAGTCCCTGCAATAGTTAAAATTAAATTGGCAGTATTTCACTATCAGGACATGTAAAGCACACCAGTACATGTCCTACCTTTTACATACACTGCACCTTGCCCATGGGGCTACCTTGGGTCTACCTTTGGGGTGCCTTACAAGTATTAAAAGGGAAGGTTTGGGCCTGGCAAGTGGGTGCACTTGCCAGGTTGACATGATAGTTTGAAACTGCTCTTACAGACACTGCAGCGGCAGGTCAGAGACATGGTTACAAGGCTACTCATGTGGGTGGCACAATCAGTGCTGCAGGTCCACTAGTAGCATTTGATTTACAGGCCATGGGCACACACAGTGCACTTTACTAAGGACTTACCAGTAAACCAAATATGCCAATCATGGATAACTAATCACAATCACAATTTACACAGAGAGCATATGCACTTTAGCACTAATCAGTAGTGTTAAAGTGCCCAGAGTTCTAAAGCCAACAAAAACAGGCCAGATAAAATAGGAGGAGGTAAGTAAAAGGTTTGGGGATTACTCTGCAAAAAGGGCCAGGTCCAACAGAGGAAACTTAAGACCACTGGGGCCATATGCACTAAGCATTTTAACATTCACAAATGCTCCATTTCAGTGTTTGCGACCAGTAAAATGCTTTTCCTTATACACTAATTTCTTTTTTTTAGGAGTCAAAAAGTTTTGTTCACCTCCTAAAATGGGATTCCAAATGGATAGCGATTCAGTATCTGGAATGGGTGTATTGTAGATGTTCCCTCCAAATACCAAATAAGTAGCTAATGTTTCAATATTTTGCGACCCCCTCATAAAAATAAGTTTGTTTAAGGGGAGGCAGAGCTCCAGCCCACTCCTAAAGAGACAAAAAAAGGTTTCTTTTTAAACATAGTCTCGCTTTCTCTAAGGAAGACAGACTGCATTAAAAAAAAATAGTTTGCCTTATTAAAAAGCAATCACAGACATGGTAGTATGCTGACACTAGCAGGCCACCATGCCTGTGATGGCCTCTAATTGTAATAAGTCGCAATTTCTGACCTACCTCTTTAATATGCATAAGGTAGGTCGGATTCCGCCCCACTACAATTCAGAATTTTAAGAACCAACCTATTAATACATAGGTTGGTTCATACAATTTTTTACTAGCCACAAATTGTGACCATTATTTTGCAACCAGTAAATAATACATCTGGCCTTTGGTTCCTTGGGGTGCTTTGAGTGTGCTTGTTTTGTAGATGCTAGAGAGCACTTATTCTGTGGGATGACGGCACCCACCTCTCTCCTGTCACATATCTGAATCTTATTCCAGAGCCTCCCCTCCATCCTACTTTGTCATCATCTCTCACACACAAGCATACCCCTCACATACAGAGATCTTACTCCTGAGTCTCCCCTCAGTATCGCATTGTAACCGCTTACCTACATGCATACCCCATCATATAAAGAACTTTTACTCCTGAGCCTCCTCTCATTTCTTATTGTAAGCTTTTTCACACATGCATACCCCATCATATTGTAACATCTTACTTCTGCTGAGCAGTGTAACTAATTCTGAGGCCACAACCTTAACTGGGTGAGGTCAATTTGTAAGGTATGAGGCAACCTACTTGTGCAAGATAGGAAGCTACTTTGCGTGTGTATGTGCTCCTTATGAAAGGAAGAATGACGTTACTCACAGTGAAGTAAGCCAATGGCTAACCTGGGCTGATCTATTTCTGTGAATGACACAATAACAAATCAATGAATGAAGAGGGCTGACTCAAAGCCCCTATATGTAAGCATCCAATTTTAGTAAATTCTAAGGGCCTCAAAAATGAGTGCCCTCTTAATTTAATGAGGCTGGAATCTGGAGTTATTGGCACTTTGGAATTTGAATTTATGAGTGAAAACCACGTCAGGGTTGATTCAAGCAAAAAGTTCATCTGCCACAAACAGGCACAATAAAACTGAAAATCATGCAGGAATCTGCATAGTAAAGCTGATTCCTCCATGTTATGGCTCAAAATTTCAGAATACGCATTATTCCCCCACCCCATCGGAATTACTGCCACCCCCAGTAACGGTAATTCAGGGGTAACAAGCTGCAGATATCTCTTCCCATTTGGGCACCTAAAAGCAGCCAACTGGCAACAAAAGGCTATTTGTACTCAGTGCTAAAATCCAATTCCACAAGCCTGCATGTGGATATGTTAGAATTGGTTATAGGTATGTCAGGTCAATGGCTGCTCTAGATGCAGAGGCATCAGCCTGCTCGACAAGCCCAGGCCCAAAAAGGGACCAGCAGCCATATATCCAGTCTGATTACAAGCCAGTAGCACCAGCCCTTTTGAATTCTGCCTCATTCATCACAGACGAAGTGCAGTGATACCCTCCATGGGCTCCACTAATGAACGTCTGGACACCGCGCCAAACCTGCTAATCGGATTTGTGAATTTAATTGTTTCTTGGGGAAAGACAGCTATCTTTCATTTCACCTCCAGTGAGGCCGGCATTGCAGATAATTGTGGACAGCTTTAAAGAGAAGCAAACAAGCACCTGCGAGTGGAGGTAAATGGAGGAAAGGATAAACAATTTGGAATATTGTTTAAACTACAACTAAATGGAGAAGAGAGTGAGGTAAATGGATGGAAAGAATGAATGCTTTGGACTACTTCCTCTTCTAAAGCTAAGCAGACAGGTGAATCAGATAAATTGAGGAAAGAATGAGGGCCTTGAAGTATTCACCTACCTACAGGTAAATGTGAATAGATTCAGATACATGGAGGAAAGAATAAGCGTATTGAAGTAAGAACATAATCAGATAACTGTAAGAAAGAATCAGCGCCTCGGAGTATTCTTCTACCAAGAGTTAAACAGAGAACAGAAGCAGGTAAATGGATGAAAGAAGGAAGGTCTTGAACTAATTCCTCTTCTGCAGCTAAGTGGAGAGGTGAGTCGGAAAATTGAATGACAGAATGGGGACCTTGGAGTAAGAACAGAATGACAGAAATGAAGGAAAGAAGGAGCGACTTGGATTATTCACCTACCTACATGTAAATGTAAACAGAATCAGATAAATGGAGGAAAACACTTTGGAATATTGGCTAAACTCCATCAAAATTGAGAAGTGAGTTGGGTAAATGGATAGAAAGAATGAATGCTTTGGACTACATCCTCTTCCAAAGCTAGGCAGAGAGGTGAATCAGATAAATTGAGGAAAGAATGAGGGCCTTGGAGTATTCACCTACGTACAGGTAAATGAGAACATAACTAGAGAAATGTAGGAAAGAATGAGCGTATTGAAGTAAGAACATAATCAGATAAATGTAAGAAAGAATCAGCGCCTTGGAGTATTCTTCTACCAAGAGTTAAACAGAGAACAGAAGCAGGTAAATGGATGAAAGAATGAAGGTCTTGAACTAATTCCTCTTCTGCAGCTAAGTGGAGAGGTGAGTCAGATAAATGGATGACAGAATGGGGACCTTGGAGTAAGAACAGAATGACACAAATGAAGGAAAGAAGGAACGACTTGGATTATTCACCTACCTACATGTAAATGTAAACAGAATCAGATAAATTTAGGAAAACACTTTGGAATATTGGCTAAACTGAGTTGGGTAAATGGATAGAAAGAATGAATGCTTTGGACTACTTCCTCTTCTAAAGCTAGGCAGAGAGGTGAATCAGATAAATGGAGGAAAGAATGAGGGCCTTGGAGTATTCACCTACCTACAGGTAAATGAGAACAGAACTAGAGAAATGGAGGAAAGAATGAGCGTATTGAAGTAAGAACAAAATCAGATAAAGGTAAGAAAGAATGAGTGCCTTGGAGTATTCCTCTACCAAGAGTTAAACAGAGAACAGAAGCAGGTAAATGGATGAAAGAAGGAAGGCCTTGAACTACTTACTCTTCTACAGCTAAGTAGAGCGGTGAATCAGATAAATGGATGAGAGAATGAGGGCCTTGGAGTAAGAACAGAATCAGAAAAATGACGGAAAGAATGAGCACCTTGTTGTATTTCCCAACCTGGACTTAAACAGAAAACAGAAGCAGGTAAATGAAGGAAAGACTGAGAGCCTTGGAGTCTTCCTGTGCCTAGAGTTATACAGAGAACAGAAGCAGTTAAAGGTGAGAAAGAATGAGTTATTTGGAGTATTCCCTAACAGATAAATGTAGAACAGAAGCAGATAAATGGAGGAAAGAATCAACATGTTGGATTATTCTCTCACCCATAGGTGAATGGAGAATGGAAGGTTAACCTTGTGGTATTCCTTTACCGATAGGTTAGTATAGAAAAGAATGAGTGGCTTAGACAATACCCCTACCCACACATAAAGAATGACTGAGTGCCTCACTCACAAAGCTTTTTGCTGATGTATTTTTCACTTCCACATGTAAATAGCAGTGGTAGCTGGTGACATTTGAAAGTGGTGGGACGTAAAAGTTGGGTAGGACTTTTATGAAGCGAGCAAGCTTAATGAACAAGCGTAGAGTCCGGGGTGGAAGTCCTCCTCCGACAAAAAAGAAAAAAGATTGGCAAATGGTGCATTTTAAAGCAAATGTATTTAGTGAGAAAGCAAGATTAATAAAGAAGTGGGAGCATATAGTTGCAAAATAATAAATGCATAAAAAACTGCTCCAAATCTTACTGCTTTAAGATGTTCAACAGTTACTGTAATGTGCAAATTATACAGCGTAACAACTTCAGGCCCTGCAAAGTGTGTGCCTGCTCAGCGTCTTGTACTGCATGTGGCATCGACCTTGGAAGAAGATGCTCTAACCAGGCATCAGGAAGCACCCACAGCTGCTGACTGCAACCAGGCATATAGAAATATGTGCAGACAGGTCTTTAAGTGGAATGAAAAGGTGGGGGTTCTCTAAAAGGAAACATGTAAAATAAATTCCTATGATTCCCATAGTGTGCCACCCGAAGTGTATTTTGGTTTCTCTCTGAGATGTTATTGCATTCAGATATATAGCACAACAACTAACATACACCTAAAATCTGCCAGTACTATTGGCTTTGTCAATAGTTGTTAGCTGTTTAAGAGAAATGACTTGTAACAACAATGATTTGATATAAATAATTAACATTCGAAACGTTTCAGTTCTGAAATTGTGAGACTGTGAATTAAATGTTTTTGAGGCCTGTGGAAGGAGTATTGGCCTTCAGTTACGTGTGCTTTATGTTAGATATGCATGCTCTTTTTCTCTGCACTTCTCATCCATCTGCACATCTTCAACCTCATCTCTTTCCTCTTCAGCACCCTCTTTTCACTCTCCCCCAAATGCACTTCCTCGCATATCCCTCACTTCACCAAGCCAAACATATACTTCACTCACTCACATTTAATCACTTTATTTTCTTTTCCTTTGCCTTGTAAATATTTTGACATCTGTGTACTCCCTTCACATACTATTACAGAGAATTTCAATTGCAACTGGAATACATGACCATTGTTCTGTGTGCTCTGCAGTGAGGCCAACCCACTGACAGGCATTTTGCTTTGCCTTCAATCTCAGAGCCAGAGGTCTCAATGAAAGCCCCTCATAAACACCTGGCATGACTCCAAGTATGCACTATACAAGAGAAATAAGATGCACAAAAAATCCCAAAACACAACATGATGAAATAGCTAACACTCTTGGGGAATGCAAGATTATGGAAAACGTGAAATAAAAGAGGAACTAAATTGCTGACATTTTAACATTCATTGTTCATAAATCAATCCATCTTTTTGGCATTAATGTTAAGGGCATGAAGATAAGGCCAATTTTAATGCAATACAGCATGTAACTATCTTTACTATAAGCACATATTCCTCCCTTTGCCCTTGACTCTGATGTTTGTATTAACATTGCAAAGGAACAAAATCCTTCTCGTCTTTTGGATCAATTTCACAGGGGAACAAATGCAGCAGTTCCACTTCTAAAAGTGCCAGGGACCTGCAGCAAGAACCTGGGGTGTCACAGTGGGGGAGGTTAGCATGACCAGGGGTCTCAGCACAATATACATAACAAAAGATTAGTATTATAACACTTACTATTACTAATGGAGAAAAAGCCCCTAGTAAATAGCTTCGTTTATGAGAGTATAATAACTATTGAGATTCACGTCATGTATGTAAAAATGTGACGTGGTTCAGTGAAATCTGCTTCATGTACTCATGAAATTTGCCTTAAAATAATTCAACGGACTATCAAAAGGCGACCTAATAAATGAGCTCATGTTGTCTAGTGGCGTCAACATATGGGAAGAAAACACAGCCTGGCCAGTAACTTTGATGAGGTCAAACACTTTGCGTTATTAATTCCTCAAACAGCACCTATTTCAAAATAAATAAATAAAAAACTCCAGCTGAAATAACTCTTCTGGCGTGAATTATGTTTTCATACTTTCAGTGGTTCAGGTGTGCAAGGTGTCTTTGTTTTGAGGGTGTTGCACAACAGAGAGAAACACACACAAACTGCCCTAGGGGTGTGCATTTTTTGGGGTCCAGGGAGCAGTTCCTTTGATCCTGCAGGACTGTGGTGTGCAAAGTGACAAAAGTCAGTGCCGCGGACAGCGGAGTGGGGGAGGGGGTCTGCCTCCCAACACTAGAATGTGCCGCCGTTACATTTATAATATGCCACTTCCTTCAAGTGTGCCTCGCTCTTGCTGAACAGTTCCTAGAGGACAAGAGGGGATGTCTGGCAGCCCAGTAACCCAAAAAAAATTCTTATTACAAATTACTTTTAAGCAGCGTTCCCACTTTTAATTGTAAGGCATTGCAGTGCCCTAATCTGACTGAAAGATTGCACAAGGTTTTAATAATATTCTAAGTTACATTTAAATCAAACAAATATAAATTTAAACATATAATTATGTTTCCCTGCAACCATTACAACCCCTACCATAAATCCTGAAATCTGCAGATGTGCACTGCTCCCTTGAGGTAAAAGTAGTCTTGGCCGAAAGAGCTGGCCCTTCCAAGTTTCAAACCGCAATGTGTGGCAATTTCTGCATTACAGGACTTTTAAGAAATGTGAAATATCATCTGTTGTCTTTCCCTCAAGGGAGATGTATATCCCTGACTTACTCTCTAGTACTTACATAACCTCTTTTCTTTACTCACTAGTGTTAGTAGAAACACCATACACCAAGTGCAATAGCTTTTTAATGGCATCATCTACTTTTCTGATCGGTGGGAGGGGCTCTATCCATACAGTAATAACGGTAATTTAAAACACCGCTGGGAATTGCAGGTTACCACTAATAAATCATAAATGGACTTCAATATGAGATTGATAAGCGAGGATGATGTCAGTTATGTGTATCGCACACAATCTAAATGAGGTCACATAAATATATATTAATGCATCTTGTGCAATTCCTGGGTCAAAACATGCACAGAATGACAGCGTTTTGGAATATCTGAAACATATGTAGTCATATCATATGTACAATTTACTTTCTTATGTTAATATAAAATATTTGAATTAAATAAGAAGAGCAGTTGAAAAGTGTAGTTGGAATGAAGCATGAAATTGATGTTGTCTACTGGCGCGCACTGCACGGTACTGGCTGATGGGTACCATATTGACTTTGCAAGAAACTCTCATTAAACAACCAAAAGCCTCTCGACTGCACTATCCAGAAATACCCCGGTAACTTAATGTTGTGCCTACCTTCTAGGATGGTTGTCCTCAGCCTCAACAATTACAATCGACAAAATTCAGGAGTTGCACTGACTAATTGTTACATAATTCATATATTATAATTCCATATTCTCCAGGTAGCACCAAAAATGCCTAAAACATATCCTTTATTTGTAATTCCCCCTTCAGGACATTTAGATTCAGCAACGCGTTTTGCTCTTACCCAAGAGAGCATCTTCAGGGCATAAAACAACAGTAAAAAATACAAATTACCTAACAAAACATTGTGTTGATAAACAGCCAATATTGTGATTTACAAGGTATAAAATCACAAATTCTTCCGCACCTCTATTATATACTTAAAGATGTTCCCACCCAGGGAGCATAAAGTGATCAAACCACAGCAAACCATTAAATCTAAAATTCATATTGTCTAGGAGGATGCAAAATAACACAAGACATACACGTCATCTTGTGACAAAACGTATTAGAATTAGGGAGGAAACTCAGCAGTCCTTACATAATTCTATAATTGTAAACAGCACAAGGGAGAAGGGACATAAGCCTAAATCTAACATTTCATCCGGATAAACAGAATATTATTAAGCAGCTCAATTCATTCATAAAGCACATACACCAAGTTGTGGCATGTAAACATGATAGATAATATATCCTACAGATCTCATACAACTCAGCTTCAACTCATTACATAAATATTACACACCATTGTATTGCAAGTTAGACCATCTACTGACTCCCAGACAAAGAGGTTATTTTAGTGTGTTTTTTGTTGCTTACCTAGTCAAAATGTAAACAGTTTCATGGTCTATTTTCTGCGCTCTGATCATGTCCAACGCATAATTTTGACTTCACAATCCCGAGAGTCCAATAGATATTATATGATGCATGTGTATCTGTAAAATAATTCAAAACTCAACATTGTATAAAATTTGCAATGTTTATAACAAAGCTAACAGCACTTGATCATGTATTTCCATTATGCATGTGGTACCATTATACACCACTAACGAAACTCAGCTGTCCTATGTATACATTTAGGGCCAGATGTACGACGCGCAAAATAGCGCCTCGCAAATTGCGAGTCTTTTGCGAACGTAATTGCGGTCGCAAAACATTCATACATGGCTCTGCGGTTGCTATAAGAAAGGGAACGTCCCTTCCTAATAGCAGGTCGCAATACACTATTTTGTGAATCGCAAATTATTTGTGACTCGCAAAGTAGTGTAAGTGCATGGCCCAGACTAAAATTGCATGCGCAAACGGGTCGCAAAACCGTTTGCGCATGCAATTTTACGTCGTACATCTGGCCCTAAGTGTGTACAGAGATCCATAGTAATCGCCCTTTTCGATAAGTCAACCATAGACTATGTTTAATCTGTTCGGGGAATTTCTATTCTCAGATAAAGTCACTGGTGGTATGCTTTTCTGAAATCAACAAATTCACATGCATAGATTGTTTAATAGACTGCAGCCATCAGTAATAGGGCTGAATAACGCCCATGTGAACATACGCTAAGTGTCCACATCATAAGCACAGTGATTAGCGGCTATGCACCTAACATTCCACTGATCATCGTACTGGCCTCTTTGGGTTCACAAAACAGCAAGGAAATGAAAAGCCGAGCACACGTCGGGCCATATGCTTGAAAATGGGGCACTGGTACAATTCTATACTTTAGTGGACACATATGCCCCCTCCCTCCCCCCCCCAATCCCCGGCAATTCCTGCGCAATTGAGCCATAACAGTGGGAATGTGCAAACTATGGGACATCACACCATAGACTTACGATTACTTGCATTCACTATTCACACTGGGCTGTAGCTGGAGACTCATCACCTGGATATATAGAGCACTGCTGATCTAGGCGGGGCCCCACTAAATAAACTGAAGGACAGGGGGGAAAAGGATATTGGTAGACTATATCAAGACAGGGGGTGGCATAAAGTATTACAATATCCCAAAAACGTTTCCAGGAACACAGGGCTGCAGTACATACAGTATGACTAGTTGTATGGGACCTATATCACCCCAGACACTATCAGTAAACTATATATCCAGGTGGAGTGGCGAACTGCCCTCATTGCCAAGCGGATGGGGCTGGGTTCCCCCACATGATGTGGGACGAACCTGTAATAGGGCAGTTCCAGCGAGAGTTGGGGCACGCATTGAGAGTGAGAAGGAAGAGGGCATTGCAGGAGAGTAGAGACCTATATACTGAGCCTAGCCCCCCACCCCAAAGTGGGAAAGACCAAGACGAAATTGGCATATGTGTTACTGGTGCTGCCCATGGAGACTTTCACCATACACTGGGAGGCTAGCGTGGGGCCATCACCAAACATTGGAGCATGCAACTGTGAAATTCGCAGACAGAGGGAGTGCAGCATTGCACAGGAAGGAAGCTACAGGTCTGAGGAAGTTTTAAATTACCAAAGAGTGGAATGCGCTAGCATCTTCCTTCTCTTGAGTAATCAATAGGGATGAAAACTCCCCTTAGAGAGACCATGTTCCGTTAAACCCACGGCGTGGGAACCGGCTATCAGATGGGTAGATAGCATGTGACACATGAGCATATGTTGAGCTCCTCTACACGAACCTAGCCCATGCAGCTCAAGCGACGTTATCACCTGGGATCCCCCAGTTCCCATCCCTATCCATGACATGTGCAGGGCTTTTCGCCTCCTTGACCCACTTCTACATACAGACAGCTCAGCCTCACCGGCACCGCATTCTTGACACAAGCTCCATATACTCACAATTTAGCTCATATCCAATACAGTTTTGAGGGGATTTTTACATCCCCAGGAGTTATGTTTAACTAGGCGTTAACAAACGACCTTGCAGTGGGATCTTTGGTTCACCTTGGGGGGTACAACTGAACCCTGAATACGCAGGGGTTACAAGCAAGCGGAGCCCACTAGAACTCATTCTCATGGCAAAGAGCACAATAGAACTCATTCTCACAGCACAACGTATCACATGGATCAAATTGATGCTACAAATGTGTAGTTGCCACAAAATGAAGAGGTGAAAATGTATCAAGCTGTTATATTTGAAATGTCGATAAAAACATTTAAAACCATGAAATAGATGTTTTCTTAATCTTAGAAGTGAAGATTTTCAAGATACCCCTTTCCAAGCACTCTTCCCCGCAAAGTGTAGAAATGCTTACTTTGTGGTTAAAAAAGAAAAAACTGCAGGGGCTGAAGACTTGCATTTTTGCTGCAGGAAGTCCATTAGTAGTTCTTATGACCAAGCTCTTTCTGGCATACACATAAAGTTAACGAGGAAGCATCTTTGTGAATAGACTGGTCTTCCACATGTGTTTAGTAACTCGTGGACAAAGAACCGCTGTCTCACCATCTGTGGGCACCTAGCTTTCAGGCCGATGGGGAGTTGGGAGTGTGCTGGGGGTAAGTAGAAGAGGGAAGGAGGGAACAGGAAAGTTAAGGAGGTAGAAATTATGAATCTGGGATGACTATAAGAGGAACCAGGGTATGACCCAGAGTTAAATTATGTTGCAATGTGAAAGGGATATTAGTTCAGACAAGTGACAGCCCCTTAGAGACAAGAGACTGTATCATAACCCCTTCTTTCCACCGTGTTTTCAGTTAGATTTCTTAAGCAGCCAATGGGCCCACCGCTGAAGATGGGTTTACAGGATGGTAGAGCTGGGGGATTCTCATTTCCCTATGTACTTTAGCTTGTGAAAATACAGATGCGCCATTCCTTGAGGATGAAACCTCCAAATGGTGCTGCAGGCTTTGGAATAGCATCTGGCTAACCTAGTTTATTATGGAAGGCCTCACTTTAGCTTATCTAGAAAGATACTCTCTGTGGCCCCTACCCTGCTCACGATGGTTTGAGGTGACATTCAGGAGGCATGGAGGATGCAGGAAGCAGAAACCTGCTGTTGACTCCAGGAATTTTAGGCACTAGCAAGAAAACAGATTTGCAGGGCCTGGAATTCATGACTAGCTGGCTGTCAACAAAAACACAAAAGTGGGAGAACTTAGCTCATTGAAACAACATGATACAATACAAAGTACTTTATTAGCATGACAATTTTGACAAGTGAGTTCATGGGGTTCATACCATAATACACAAATGAACATATATTTTTCAAGACTGCGAAGCGTGAAATGTTTTTTTAAAATCTATGTGCAGTGTCTCTTCTATTGATATGAAGGAACATACTAGTCTACCCTATTCTAATACACGCACACCATACATGTCCCAGAACAGTAAATCACAAGCATGGAAGTGCACCTAGTGCCCAAAGTCCAACTGATGTTTCTCCTACAGTAACGCTCTTCTTGCACCAGGTCATCTCTTTGCCAATTCTTGCACATCATTATTGGTCAAGCATTTTCCTGGACATCACCAGTGGTTTGCAACTTACTCCATGGGCCCTACCGATATATAAGCAGACACAGTGGCTCTGGGAAATTGTTAAAGGACATGGGGGTCTGGGAGAGATGATAGAAAATTGGGAAGGGCAATAGGGTTTCCATTGAAAAGAATGCTTTATTGTTATTGATTTTCAATCAGCATGGCAGGGTGTGAGGGAAGGGCCTGTTTTGACCTCAGACAGTTGTACTGATATGAGAAGACTGCAAGCATAGATGGAGCAGGAAATCGTGTACATTGCTTGCAGGAGTAGTGAAGAGTGAAATATTTCAAAGAAACATGAGTGGAGGATGTTGGACAATGTTAGAAATGGGGGCCTCTAGTTGGCAGTGGTTTGCACCATGTCCAAGTAGGGACCTGTAGGAAGGTAGGATCCTTCTGCATGGTTACCCCCACTTTTTGCCTGGTGCTAAGTTGTGTTTTGACTAGTCTGACTGGGATCCTGCTAATCAGGACCCCGGTCTATCTGCTTTCTCCCTAAATGGTTGTGTTCAGTACTTAGGTACATCCCAAATTGGATCCTGGGGTACCCTTATCAGTCCCTAGTATAAGTTACTAAGGTACCCAGGGCATAGGTACCCCAGAGGTCTCCCATGGGCTGAAGCATGTATTATGCCACCCATGAGAGACCATTCAAAATGGAACTACAGGCCTGCCATTGCAGCCTGTGTAAGTTGGTGCTTACACCACTTACTAAAGATATAGGTTTACTATATCTTGGGTCACTGCACTTAAAACCTATAAGTCAACCCTATAGCAGGCCTTTGCAATCCTGAAGGCAGGGTGCTTGGTTCTAGGTGAGAGGGTGCCCCTGCATGAGCGGGACACCCCTGCAGCCTACGGAGTCCTTTCTCCGGGGTTGTCAGTGAAGCAGCCATATACTATCTAGAGGGGCATAGCATAATTACGCGATGAACATCTAAAAACGGCTGCAACGAATCCCGTCATGTTTGGTATCAAACATGTTGGAATCATACCCGCACTGGAAGAGCCCTCCATTAGGCTCTCAGTGTTCCCGGTGCCAACCTTCTAGCCCCGGACAGCACAACATGGTTGCTGCCGACCAGAGACACATTTCTGCCCTCCTGCTGCTGAGCCAAGCTCGAGCAGAGGAAGGTGGAACATTAGGCATCCTGTCACTGGGAGGTGTGACCACCTCCCAGACAGGATTTAGTGTACTGGGACTGGGTGGGTGCGCTTGCCAGCACGAGAAAGTCTGCATGAGGGGCACATTTGGTGTCCCTGTGCATAGTCCATTTCAAACCAGTCCTGGGAGCCGTTGGCTACCGCTCTGGCACAAAACTGGACAAAGGACATGGGAGTAACCTCCCCCCTGTCCAGACTCTCCCCTGGGAGGGTCCCCTGAATCGTCCCAACCCTTTCCCTAGGGTACTTAAGGGCTCACCTGGGTGTAGGTCCCTAGATTCGTCGTGGGACAAGATTCAATTCCAATACCACTTCAACTTTGCCCATCTGGACACTCTGGACTTCGTAAGGGCCCGACTTCGTCTCCCTGCTTGTCTGCTACATCGTCTGTGTCTGTGCTTCATACAGAAACCCTCCAAGGCCTGTGGAGCATCAAAGACACTTGAAGGAATCTCCCTTGAAGTGAAGGAGTCACTTCCCTGCATTCGCAGGCACCTCAACAGTGCTGACCGGACTGCTGATCCCGAGCTCTTGCGGACTCCGAAGGGTTCAACAACACAGGTGGTGGTTTTCTACGTTCCTCAAAGCCTGAGTTGTCCTCTCACCGAGTTTGAGGCCGGTATCCCTCGTGGAGGCTGCAATAACCGAACCCCTGTTCACCGTGTTCTTTTGCAAGTGCAAAGGCTTGTTGGTAACTTTGCAACAAGTGCATTGGGCTCCAAGTAGCCCCAACCTCCAGCAACTCTTTCCACCAAGATCTTCAGCCACACCACCTCGTGGGCACCGTGGCATGCTCCTTTGGTGAGCTGCTCAAGGTCCTCTCACGACTCTAGTGCCTCCGGCCTGTGGGTCCATTTGAGGGTCACCTTTGTTTCCCTTGGGCTCCCCTGATTGCGTGGGGCCTGCCCTGACACCCCTGCTTGTGTTAATGTTAATGTTAGCGGGATTTATAAAGCGCACGTATACCCGGGGCGTCTTGGCGCTGAGAACACAGTAGCCCGATCAAGCGTCTAGTTCTGGAATAACCAGGTTTTTAGTCCTTTCCTGAAGATGATGAGGGAGCTAGCACTTCTAAGTTCACTCGGAAGAGTATTCCAGAGTTTGGAGGTGGCATAGAGAAAGCTGCGGCCGCCCCAGTGAGATGTACGGATTCTAGGTACCGTCAAGAGTCTGGCCCCTGTAGAGCGGAGTTGTCTGGCTGGTTCGTACCAGACAAAAAGATTTTGTAGAAAAGAAGGACCTGTGTGGTTCAGTGCTTTATAAACCAGACACAGGGCCTTAAATTTGATGCATTGAGATACAGGGAGCCAGTGCAGGCCGCGGATCTCTTTGGACACCGATTTGTACCTAGGAATGTTGGCCAGTAACCGCGCTGCTGTATTTTGAATGGTCTGAAGCTTCTTTAAACATTGCTTCTGTAAGTTCAAATAAAGCCCATTGCAATAGTCCAGTTTGGAGTGGATTAGCGATGTTACCACAGTTTTCCTAGTGTCCGCGGGGAGATAAGGCAAGATCTTCCTTATTTTCTTAATAAGAAAGTGGGAGGCGGAGACAACAGCATTTGTCTGATGAGAAAGTGATCATTTATTGTCAAACCATACTCCCAAGTTCTTAGCCTTGACCGCTGGTTTTGGCGATTCTCCCATCTCTGCCGGCCACCACAGATTGCCCCAGTTTGGCTGCATAGTCCCAAAAATTAGGACCTCAGTCTTTTCAGAATTGAGTTTGAGACAATGTGTACTCATCCATCTATTTATTGTACTCATGCAGTTCTGAAATTGTTGAGTAGGAGGGGCCTGATTTCTATATGCAGCCACCACAATCTGGTGAGTCCCCTGGACCTTGCTGGTCCCAACTTTGCACCTTCTTGACTTCCTGCATGGGCTTCATTTGCCAAGGCTTGTTGGTGCTCCCGCCGGACACCATACCTCAGCACTTGACATCCTTCATGGGACAGCTCGTATGCAGGTCCTGGTCTTCCTCAGCGTTGCCTGGTCCTCACAGCTGCAGAGTCAAGGTCATCGTCATCTTCCCTGAAGCACCTGACATCGGAGGGCATTCGTCTTCCAAGTCTCCTGGTCACTCTCGAGTGACATAGACTCTGTCCCCTCTGCTTTCAGTACTCTTCTTCAAGAATCCACATTTGGATTCCCACTGACACTTTCTCCTCTTCCAGCAGCGGCACTTTCCTGAAGTTCTCCATTGGGTTCGACAGCAGTTTCCGACACCACTTCACCCCTATGCACCTGGCGTCCCTGGTGTAGGTAAAGTGGATACTAGGGTATCCACGGGTGGGGTGACTCTCCAACCTTCTGTCTTCCAAGGGCTTTCCTCAGGGTCCACTGGGAAGGGTCCTTAATCTTTAAAAATCTAACCGCGACTTGCACATAGACTTGTACAGAGCACGCGGTCGTGGTCCCACACTGCACATGCTTTCCGTGGGGTCCCTATCTACTTACCTTGGGTGGTTCTGTGGTCCCCAGCAATTATACGCCCTCTCGAATCTGTCTTGATCAGAGTTGTGGTTCTTATACCACTTTCTTAATATATGGTTTGGTCCCTCCCTGGGGTCCTCTGTGTATATCGTGCTATTTACTGTGTTTCTAACTGAAGTATTATGTGCATTGTGTTTATCTCCGTGTTGGAGATATTTGAACATACTGGAGAGTATTATATAATAAATACATATTTTTATAAATACTTGGCGTGGTTCTTTTCACTTAATCTGTACTATAAGATTGCCTTCTGGTAAAACAAGCTGCTTTACACTCCTTCTGGACTAAGCCTGAAGTCTGCTCTCTGCAGCTACCACTTAGAGAGCTTTCTAAGGTTGTCTAAGACCTCTTAAATCACCATAAGGGTTGTCTGGACTGATGCAAGGTGTCCACTTACATAAGTGTACATCATGTACCAGGCCAGCCTCTCACAGGACCCTTATTGCAGGTGAGGGTAAGTGAGTTACACACCCAAGATAACCCCTGCTTAGCTCCTTGGTAGCTTGGCACGAGCAGTCAGGCTTATCTAAGAGGCAATGTGTACATTAAACACACAGCAACACAGTGAAAAAACTACAAATGGACACCACACTAGTTTTGGAAAATAACTAATCTTTATCTAAACCAAACAACACCAAAATGACAAAAATCCAAAATACATAAGCAGAAATATCACTTTTTAAATGTTTAAGCAGGTTTGTCCATAGAACTCTATGGATGCGTTGATTTTAGCACAAACTACCTGTGATGCGTCAAAATCAAAGACGAAAAACAGCTGCAGAGAAGGGTAGCATCAGAAAACACAAGCGATGGGTCGATTCTTGAGTCCCAGAGGAATGGAGGCGTCAGTTCTGCTGCACGCAGGAGAAGTGTTGCATCCATTCCTTAGTGCGAGGAGAAGTGATGCATCGAATTCCCAAAGCGGCTCCTTACTGCAGGGCGATGCATTGGAAACTTCCCCAGGCGCGATGCGTGGAAAATCCAGACACGCTGAAGTTGATGCGGCGGCGAAACAGGCGGTGCGCCAATTCTTCCAACCGAAGGCCGGCGATGAATCGATTCCTTCAGCCGCACAGCAGGGAGTGCGTAGAGTCGGAGCGGGAGACTCGGACGTCGGAGACTGGGTGCGCTGGACTCAGGCTGCATCGGTTCTACCAGCTACAAAAAGTTGCTGCATCGATTTTTAGGCGGCACGACGGCGATGCATTGGTTTTTCAACCACACGGCAAGCTTGCGGCAGGAAAAGCGGCATTGAAGGGCGATGCGTGGATTTTCAGTTCTTGAAGCAGCAAATCACCTCTTGGGCTCAGAACTGGAGTTGGCACCACTTGACAGGTCAGAACTCCCAGCAGAGGCATTCAGGGGAGCTGCAGATGAAGCCTTTGATGGCCCTGAGACTTCCAACAGGAGGCAAGCACACACAAGCTCTTGGAGAGCTTTGCAAAGCAGGATTCCAGAAAACAAAGTCCAGGTTTTTCACTGTTCACAGACAGAAACAGCAACTACAGGTCAACCCAGCAAAGCAACACAGCAAAGGGGCAGTACTCCTCCTGACAGCTCTACAGCTCTTCTTCTTGGCAGAGTCCTCATTCCAGAAATGATCTAAAAATGTGGGGTTACAGGTCCAATACTTATACCCCTTTCCGCCTTTGAAGTAGGCATACTTCAAAGGATAGTCTTTGTAGTGCACAAGGCACTGTCTTGCCCTGACCTGGCTCCGGACAGAGTCCAGGGGGATGGAGACAGCTTTGTGTGAGGACAAGCAGAGCCCCATTCAGGTGTCAGTGACAACTCCTCCCACAATTCTAGTTCAGGAAGACCCATTAGCCTGGGGTTGGTCCATCAGGGTATGCAGGGCACACCTCAGCTCCCTTTGTGTGACTGTCTAAAGTAAATGCACAAACAACCCAACTGTCAGTTTAATACAGACCCGGATTCCATAGGCAGGCAGAGACACAGGATGGTAAAACAAGAGAATGACCACTTTCTAAAAGTGGCATTTTCAAACACACAATTTAAAAACAACCTTTACAGAAATATGTGATTTTAAATTCGGAGTTCAGGGAATCCAAACTCCAAATCTCTATCTCTTCCCAATTGAAAGTTGCACTTATAAGGTGTTACAAGGCAGGTTCAATGATAACCTATCGGAGAGATAGTCCCTGCAATAGTTAAAATTAAATTGGCAGTATTTCACTATCAGGACATGTAAAGCACACCAGTACATGTCCTACCTTTACATACACTGCACCTTGCCCATGGGGCTACCTTGGGTCTACCTTTGGGGTGCCTTACAAGTATTAAAAGGGAAGGTTTGGGCCTGGCAAGTGGGTGCACTTGCCAGGTTGACATGATAGTTTGAAACTGCTCTTACAGACACTGCAGCGGCAGGTCAGAGACATGGTTACAAGGCTACTCATGTGGGTGGCACAATCAGTGCTGCAGGTCCACTAGTAGCATTTGATTTACAGGCCATGGGCACACACAGTGCACTTTACTAAGGACTTACCAGTAAACCAAATATGCCAATCATGGATAACTAATCACAATCACAATTTACACAGAGAGCATATGCACTTTAGCACTAATCAGTAGTGTTAAAGTGCCCAGAGTTCTAAAGCCAACAAAAACAGGCCAGATAAAATAGGAGGAGGTAAGTAAAAGGTTTGGGGATTACTCTGCAAAAAGGGCCAGGTCCAACAGAGGAAACTTAAGACCACTGGGGCCATATGCACTAAGCATTTTAACATTCACAAATGCTCCATTTCAGTGTTTGCGACCAGTAAAATGCTTTTCCTTATACACTAATTTCTTTTTTTTTTAGGAGTCAAAAAAGTTTTGTTCACCTCCTAAAATGGGATTCCGAATGGATAGCGATTCAGTATCTGGAATGGGTGTATTGTAGATGTTCCCTCCAAATACCAAATAAGTAGCTAATGTTTCAATATTTTGCGACCCCCTCATAAAAATAAGTTTGTTTAAGGGGAGGCAGAGCTCCAGCCCACTCCTAAAGAGACAAAAAAAGGTTTCTTTTTAAACATAGTCACGCTTTCTCTAAGGAAGACAGACTGCATTAAAAAAAAATAGTTTGCCTTATTAAAAAGCAATCACAGACATGGTAGTATGCTGACACTAGCAGGCCACCATGCCTGTGATGGCCTCTAATTGTAATAAGTCGCAATTTCTGACCTACCTCTTTAATATGCATAAGGTAGGTCGGATTCCGCCCCACTACAATTCAGAATTTTAAGAACCAACCTATTAATACATAGGTTGGTTCATACAATTCTTTACTAGCCACAAATTGTGACCATTATTTTGCAACCAGTAAATAATACATCTGGCCTTTGGTTCCTTGGGGTGCTTTGAGTGTGCTTGTTTTGTAGATGCTAGAGAGCACTTATTCTGTGGGATGACGGCACCCACCTCTCTCCTGTCACATATCTGAATCTTATTCCAGAGCCTCCCCTCCATCCTACTTTGTCATCATCTCTCACACACAAGCATACCCCTCACATACAGAGATCTTACTCCTGAGTCTCCCCTCAGTATCGCATTGTAACCGCTTACCTACATGCATACCCCATCATATAAAGAACTTTTACTCCTGAGCCTCCTCTCATTTCTTATTGTAAGCTTTTTCACACATGCATACCCCATCATATTGTAACATCTTACTTCTGCTGAGCAGTGTAACTAATTCTGAGGCCACAACCTTAACTGGGTGAGGTCAATTTGTAAGGTATGAGGCAACCTACTTGTGCAAGATAGGAAGCTACTTTGCGTGTGTATGTGCTCCTTATGAAAGGAAGAATGACGTTACTCACAGTGAAGTAAGCCAATGGCTAACCTGGGCTGATCTATTTCTGTGAATGACACAATAACAAATCAATGAATGAAGAGGGCTGACTCAAAGCCCCTATATGTAAGCATAGTATACATCCAATTTTAGTAAATTCTAAGGGCCTCAAAAATGAGTGCCCTCTTAATTTAATGAGGCTGGAATCTGGAGTTATTGGCACTTTGGAATTTGAATTTATGAGTGAAAACCACGTCAGGGTTGTTTCAAGCAAAAAGTTCATCTGCCACAAACAGGCACAATAAAACTGAAAATCATGCAGGAATCTGCATAGTAAAGCTGATTCCTCCATGTTATGGCTCAAAATTTCAGAATACGCATTATTCCCCCACCCCATCGGAATTACTGCCACCCCCAGTAACGGTAATTCAGGGGTAACAAGCTGCAGATATCTCTTCCCATTTGGGCACCTAAAAGCAGCCAACTGGCAACAAAAGGCTATTTGTACTCAGTGCTAAAATCCAATTCCACAAGCCTGCATGTGGATATGTTAGAATTGGTTATAGGTATGTCAGGTCAATGGCTGCTCTAGATGCAGAGGCATCAGCCTGCTCGACAAGCCCAGGCCCAAAAGGGACCAGCAGCCATATATCCAGTCTGATTACAAGCCAGTAGCACCAGCCCTTTTGAATTCTGCCTCATTCATCACAGACGAAGTGCAGTGATACCCTCCATGGGCTCCACTAATGAACGTCTGGACACCGCGCCAAACCTGCTAATCGGATTTGTGAATTTAATTGTTTCTTGGGGAAAGACAGCTATCTTTCATTTCACCTCCAGTGAGGCCGGCATTGCAGATAATTGTGGACAGCTTTAAAGAGAAGCCAACAAGCACCTGCGAGTGGAGGTAAATGGAGGAAAGGATAAACAATTTGGAATATTGTTTAAACTACAACTAAATGGAGAAGAGAGTGAGGTAAATGGATGGAAAGAATGAATGCTTTGGACTACTTCCTCTTCTAAAGCTAAGCAGACAGGTGAATCAGATAAATTGAGGAAAGAATGAGGGCCTTGAAGTATTCACCTACCTACAGGTAAATGTGAATAGATTCAGATACATGGAGGAAAGAATAAGCGTATTGAAGTAAGAACATAATCAGATAACTGTAAGAAAGAATCAGCGCCTCGGAGTATTCTTCTACCAAGAGTTAAACAGAGAACAGAAGCAGGTAAATGGATGAAAGAAGGAAGGTCTTGAACTAATTCCTCTTCTGCAGCTAAGTGGAGAGGTGAGTCAGAAAATTGAATGACAGAATGGGGACCTTGGAGTAAGAACAGAATGACAGAAATGAAGGAAAGAAGGAGCGACTTGGATTATTCACCTACCTACATGTAAATGTAAACAGAATCAGATAAATGGAGGAAAACACTTTGGAATATTGGCTAAACTCCATCAAAATTGAGAAGTGAGTTGGGTAAATGGATAGAAAGAATGAATGCTTTGGACTACATCCTCTTCCAAAGCTAGGCAGAGAGGTGAATCAGATAAATTGAGGAAAGAATGAGGGCCTTGGAGTATTCACCTACGTACAGGTAAATGAGAACATAACTAGAGAAATGTAGGAAAGAATGAGCGTATTGAAGTAAGAACATAATCGGATAAATGTAAGAAAGAATCAGCGCCTTGGAGTATTCTTCTACCAAGAGTTAAACAGAGAACAGAAGCAGGTAAATGGATGAAAGAATGAAGGTCTTGAACTAATTCCTCTTCTGCAGCTAAGTGGAGAGGTGAGTCAGATAAATGGATGACAGAATGGGGACCTTGGAGTAAGAACAGAATGACACAAATGAAGGAAAGAAGGAACGACTTGGATTATTCACCTACCTACATGTAAATGTAAACAGAATCAGATAAATGGAGGAAAACACTTTGGAATATTGGCTAAACTCCATCAAAATTGAGAAGTGAGTTGGGTAAATGGATAGAAAGAATGAATGCTTTGGACTACATCCTCTTTCAAAGCTAGGCAGAGAGGTGAATCAGATAAATTGAGGAAAGAATGAGGGCCTTGGAGTATTCACCTACGTACAGGTAAATGAGAACATAACTAGAGAAATGTAGGAAAGAATGAGCGTATTGAAGTAAGAACATAATCAGATAAATGTAAGAAAGAATCAGCGCCTTGGAGTATTCTTCTACCAAGAGTTAAACAGAGAACAGAAGCAGGTAAATGGATGAAAGAATGAAGGTCTTGAACTAATTCCTCTTCTGCAGCTAAGTGGAGAGGTGAGTCAGATAAATGGATGACAGAATGGGGACCTTGGAGTAAGAACAGAATGACACAAATGAAGGAAAGAAGGAACGACTTGGATTATTCACCTACCTACATGTAAATGTAAACAGAATCAGATAAATGGAGGAAAACACTTTGGAATATTGGCTAAACTGAGTTGGGTAAATGGATAGAAAGAATGAATGCTTTGGACTACTTCCTCTTCTAAAGCTAGGCAGAGAGGTGAATCAGATAAATGGAGGAAAGAATGAGGGCCTTGGAGTATTCACCTACCTACAGGTAAATGAGAACAGAACTAGAGAAATGGAGGAAAGAATGAGCGTATTGAAGTAAGAACAAAATCAGATAAAGGTAAGAAAGAATGAGTGCCTTGGAGTATTCCTCTACCAAGAGTTAAACAGAGAACAGAAGCAGGTAAATGGATGAAAGAAGGAAGGCCTTGAACTACTTACTCTTCTACAGCTAAGTAGAGCGGTGAATCAGATAAATGGATGAGAGAATGAGGGCCTTGGAGTAAGAACAGAATCAGAAAAATGACGGAAAGAATGAGCACCTTGTTGTATTTCCCAACCTGGACTTAAACAGAAAACAGAAGCAGGTAAATGAAGGAAAGACTGAGAGCCTTGGAGTCTTCCTGTGCCTAGAGTTATACAGAGAACAGAAGCAGTTAAAGGTGAGAAAGAATGAGTTATTTGGAGTATTCCCTAACAGATAAATGTAGAACAGAAGCAGATAAATGGAGGAAAGAATCAACATGTTGGATTATTCTCTCACCCATAGGTGAATGGAGAATGGAAGGTTAACCTTGTGGTATTCCTTTACCGATAGGTTAGTATAGAAAAGAATGGGTGGCTTAGACAATACCCCTACCCACACATAAAGAATGACTGAGTGCCTCACTCACAAAGCTTTTTGCTGATGTATTTTTCACTTCCACATGTAAATAGCAGTGGTAGCTGGTGACATTTAAAAGTGGTGGGACGTAAATGTTGGGTAGGACTTTTATGAAGCGAGCAAGCTTAATGAACAAGCGTAGAGTCCGGGGTGGAAGTCCTCCTCCGACAAAAAAGAAAAAAGATTGGCAAATGGTGCATTTTAAAGCAAATGTATTTAGTGAGAAAGCAAGATTAATAAAGAAGTGGGAGCATATAGTTGCAAAATAATAAATGCATAAAAAACTGCTCCAAATCTTACTGCTTTAAGATGTTCAACAGTTACTGTAATGTGCAAATTATACAGCGTAACAACTTCAGGCCCTGCAAAGTGTGTGCCTGCTCAGCGTCTTGTACTGCATGTGGCATCGACCTTGGAAGAAGATGCTCTAACCAGGCATCAGGAAGCACCCACAGCTGCTGACTGCAACCAGGCATATAGAAATATGTGCAGACAGGTCTTTAAGTGGAATGAAAAGGTGGGGGTTCTCTAAAAGGAAACATGTAAAATAAATTCCTATGATTCCCATAGTGTGCCACCCGAAGTGTATTTTGGTTTCTCTCTGAGATGTTATTGCATTCAGATATATAGCACAACAACTAACATACACCTAAAATCTGCCAGTACTATTGGCTTTGTCAATAGTTGTTAGCTGTTTAAGAGAAATGACTTGTAACAACAATGATTTGATATAAATAATTAACATTCGAAACGTTTCAGTTCTGAAATTGTGAGACTGTGAATTAAATGTTTTTGAGGCCTGTGGAAGGAGTATTGGCCTTCAGTTACGTGTGCTTTATGTTAGATATGCATGCTCTTTTTCTCTGCACTTCTCATCCATCTGCACATCTTCAACCTCATCTCTTTCCTCTTCAGCACCCTCTTTACACTCTCCCCCAAATGCACTTCCTCGCATATCCCTCACTTCACCAAGCCAAACATATACTTCACTCACTCACATTTAATCACTTTATTTTCTTTTCCTTTGCCTTGTAAATATTTTGACATCTGTGTACTCCCTTCACATACTATTACAGAGAATTTCAATTGCAACTGGAATACATGACCATTGTTCTGTGTGCTCTGCAGTGAGGCCAACCCACTGACAGGCATTTTGCTTTGCCTTCAATCTCAGAGCCAGAGGTCTCAATGAAAGCCCCTCATAAACACCTGGCATGACTCCAAGTATGCACTATACAAGAGAAATAAGATGCACAAAAAATCCCAAAACACAACATGATGAAATAGCTAACACTCTTGGGGAATGCAAGATTATGGAAAACGTGAAATAAAAGAGGAACTAAATTGCTGACATTTTAACATTCATTGTTCGTAAATCAATCCATCTTTTTGGCATTAATGTTAAGGGCATGAAGATAAGGCCAATTTTAATGCAATACAGCATGTAACTATCTTTACTATAAGCACATATTCCTCCCTTTGCCCTTGACTCTGATGTTTGTATTAACATTGCAAAGGAACAAAATCCTTCTCGTCTTTTGGATCAATTTCACAGGGGAACAAATGCAGCAGTTCCACTTCTAAAAGTGCCAGGGACCTGCAGCAAGAACCTGGGGTGTCACAGTGGGGAGGTTAGCATGACCAGGGGTCTCAGCACAATATACATAACAAAAGATTAGTATTATAACACTTACTATTACTAATGGAGAAAAAGCCCCTAGTAAATAGCTTCGTTTATGAGAGTATAATAACTATTGAGATTCACAAATTGATTTCACATGTGTAATGAAATGTATGCACACTGAGGCTTCTGTGTGAGTAAAGACTCTGGAAGTCTGCAAACCAAATGGGGCAAATGTTGCAAAACTGACCTTAGTGCTGCCTTCCTCCGTCCAACTGAGAAAGCTCATGGGACCAATTCCAAGAGGTGTTTTCAGCTTTAAACTGCAGAAATTCACAAAAGGAATCCTATCAGGCATAAATGGAATTAGAACCAAGGGTTTAAATCTGAACTGTTGAATTGCAAGCAATGGGTGGGACGTCAGCATTACTATGAGTGGTTAGACTTGTAAATTTGTGAACACCCCCAAATTCATGCAATCCTTGAAATGCTCAGAGAATGGTAACCCCCCTTCCAGGACCGTTGGAACCAACCAAATGGACAATAGCATAAGCTTGAAGTTGGTCTGTGATGCCTCCCACTTAATATGAAGTTAAATATTTAGTTTAAATAAAGTACTAGTTTACCTAAAAAAAGGAGCTTTGCTTAGTTTATAACAATTACCCAGTTGCACTCCTTTCCAAACTAGAAAGGTGAAAATACTAAAAAAAAAGAGCAATGCCATCTGTAGGGACTTAACACAGAGGAGTGACAATCTGAAAAGCAAACTCAGAGGAACAATGTGCTTAAAGTATGGAGGCAGAAATTGTGAATCAAAAATTCCTGTGTACTAACATAAAACATTACTGAATATCAAATTCATTTGCAAAGTACTGAATTGTTATTTGCAAATCGTAGAGAGTTGCAAACTGTGAATGTTGCTCTGGCAGTGACTAATGACATAACAACTAAGCAGTATTACATCACAAGTTCAAGGAGAACACAAAACAGAGGATCAATCATGGCAAATCAAAATCCATCATGGCAAGTGAGGACACCCAAAGGGAGGAAGGTGCAAGAAAAATGAAGCACAAGTTTAGTGAAAACAAACTCAAAACACTTGTCACACATTGTGTTGCACGCAATGATTAATTATTTGGGAAAACATAACTAAGTGAGGCAGGCAAACAAAAGGCACAAAGAGACAATGAATGCCATGGGTGTAATCCATCCTACCACTGATGAAATTTGTAAGAGGTAGTAGGACCTGCACTCCTGAATCAAAGAAAATTTGGCACGACAAAGGAGCACTGCTGGAGGCACATGAGTTGGGTCTTCAACAGAACCAGCACCTACAGCCAAGGAGGAATTAACTGAATCCACTTTACAACCTGAGACAATGTCAGTAGTAAGTAGCATTGATACTGATGGAGCAAGGTAAATAAAATAAATTTTTAACCCCCCCATAATAGGGATAATAATTTAACGATATTAATTGTTTGCCAAATTAACCAACAATCTGCACTTTTTATAAACATTTACATCAATGGTAACTGCTCTTTATGTGCAAAACTGACTTATTTACAAATTGTAAAGTAAAATAATATTAATATAGTGGTTTGCGTACTAATTAGAGCAAAATTGCATGATTTGTGCTATGTAGTAAAATTGTATTGTGGCAAAGAATGCGGATGGTAAGTAAACATGGCTTTAAATGTCGCTTCTGCTAGGTAACACCTAACTTGGGTACTTAGAATGACGGGTGGGAAACAGAAAGGCTTATTACCTTTATTTTAATTATGATTGTGTTTGTTCTTATGATAGTTCGTTCGGGCCTGCTAGGCCATGCTGCGAAAATGGCTGCCGAGGCAGATGAGGTCATGCGCAGACACAAAGATGGCCTCTAAGCGGAAGAAAGCCATAGAGCTAAACCACGTGGGTACAGCTCGAGCCCAGAGTGAGAAGTGTCAAGGTCAGGCTGACCTTACTTGAGGAGAATGCCAAGAAAGACTCAGCACGTATCCGTGAGAATGGAAGATGAACCCAAATGAATTAACAATGGATTGCCTAAAATGTGACCATCAAAAGTGAAACATTTAGTGAACTGTCAATTGGACTGCTATTACCCAAAGGTCGTGTGAAAATATAATCATTAAAACAATTTTAGAACCGGTTTGAACAAGGAGGGCAATGAGGTGATTCTTGCCACCCCTCCAATGGACCAATTAGCGTGATTCTCGCCCCCAAAGGTTGCAACTTTTTGTTTAGTAAGCTAGTAATAGGATATAAGAGGACCTACTCTTGAGAAAGAGGCTGCTGATATTCCTTTTTCGCGTCACATTTCTGCATATTTTTCTTTGGAGCACTGAGCGTTGATGCGGATGGAGCTGCTGCTATTTTCTATAGGCTGTTTTTCTTTATAAAATTTGTCTTTTGAACTCTAAAACTTGACTGGGAAGAGGAACGAGACCGATGCGGGAAACCTGTAAGGGAGGTCCGCGGAGGAGGCCTTTAGCGGGACAGTCAGTCAGTTTTGGGAGTTCCATGCTGTGATCTGCTTTTGGTGAAGTTTTCCAAACTGCAACAAATGGGTATGCATATAGTTCTTTATAAAATTTATTTCTTATATGCTATTGAAGTGTATTAAAGTGATTAATAAACTAAGAATCTCACTCATGCAAACTGAATTTAGATAAAATCTATTTCTAATTAATTCCGAGTCTGTGGTTCTTTAGTTCATTTAATTAATTTAACATGAATTAGGGTTTTAAATGATTGAGCTGGTCTTAATCGCCATCAACTTATTCTACTAGTTGGTCCATCGACCAAAAAGCGGAATACCTTGATGTTTTAGAACCAACAGGATTAAAACTGAATAAACATGGTTGTTTAAGGTAATATTCTGTTAATTTTAATAAGGTATTCCGTTCTTCCAGCAATTTTGTTCTTCTCCCTAGTGAAAGTGGATGTGATCCAGGGAATAACTGAGCGAGTGTATGATATGCAGTGTTATGGGCCCCACCGTCATATGGTATAGTTGTTGTGAATGATCTTTACCTGGATTTAATGTCCAAAAGAGAAGAATTTATATTAGCTGCGCTGGATCAGATTTCTTGGTAGCAGAGTTATGGTTACTATAGATTAGTTTGGTGATTATTGGTTATTGATTATTGATTATTTCATGTCTAACACTTCATGTCGAATTGTATTATGTTATATGTAAGTCGGAAATTTTGAAGCTTCCGGAAAGTGGGAAGTGGACACGTGTGGCAAGAGAAGTCACATGGAATAGTGCATTGTCTGATTTTCAAATTGGTGATAACACAGGTTGTGTTATGATAGGGACATTTCATGTATAAAACGTGTATGAGTGAAATAGCAACCGGTTTTCTTGTGAAACTCTGGCCTTAATTCTCAGGAGCAGTGTAGTCTCCACATGTGTTTTATCCCCAGAGAAACGGGTTTACCCCTTGCTTGAAAGAAGGGTAAGGTAGAGGGAAGTGCTACACTTATCGAACAAATTAGTATTCTTGCAAGATAGAATAAGCTATCTCTTTTGTTTAGCGAAAATAGACAATGGAAATGTGTTTTATGTTGTAACTAATAAGATTTAGTCAAGAAAAGAAGTGCCGATAATTTTTGTAAAGGAGGGGTCAGGAGTAGAACTGACGTTGACAAAAGACCGCGCTGGGATTGGCCAGTGCTTGGAAACACGAAGAACGTCCTGATTGGTGCGTTGGTGTGAGACGCGCTGGGATAGGTCCGAAGAGAGTGACGTAGAGTCTTCGGATTGGTGCGTTAGTGTGAGACGCGCTGGGATAGGTCCGAATACCATACAGTAAACGGAACCGAGTTGTGAGTTTGTCAGAAAGGAAGAATCGTGAAATATGGCTTATTATGAGTATTGTAGAGAGAAACCGTCATGGATGGCGAAAATTAAAAACTTTCTCAAGAAAGACAAGAAGGTAGTGACTAGAGAAGGACAAGTAATTCCTCCGCCGAAAACGCCAGCTTCTCATATGATGCTGAAATATGGTTATCATACTTGTATTTGGTTAGAGAATTGGACAAAATATACTCAGAATGATGGAGTATTGGCTTTTCCAGAAAATGGTTCATTTAGCACGGCTGTACTTCGGAATTTGAGAGAAAAAATGATGAAACTTGAGCCAAGACCTAGACCGAGACAGTTTGAAGCGTTAGGTGAATGGGAAGACGAGATGTATGAAAGAGAAAGACACAGAGGCGCAAAGAATTATAGTTTAGTTCATGGAAGAGTATGGGGAGTGAATCATGAAGACAGGATGAGACGTTGGAGATATGCTAATATGACAGATGGTTTGTTTCCAGCATAACAGTTGAAGAGGTTGCAGGAAGGAAGTGTACAGAGAAAAAGAAACATACAGCTACAGAGAGGTACGGGTATGGAGGTAGCGAAACAGAGGATGAATTGCTGGAAGATATTTTAAACAGAAAACCACCTCCATATCAACAGAATTCTGCGGTGGTGACACCCAATGCACCGCCAATGGAAACTGGGAGGAATAAAAGCCCAGAACGAAGATATGATATAAATAGGTCAAATGAACAGTTAGAAACTCCACAAAGTGAGAAGTCCGACAATGGTAATGCAGCTGAGTTAGCAAAAACCACAAGAGAATTGACTGAGAAAATAAGAGAATTAACAATGAACATGGAAGCTGTGACTGTGCCAGTGACAATAGGACCCGTAATACCAGTTTTTGAAAACCAAAGAATAGATGAGCATTCCTTAACCATCCCAATGAACTCGAATATGCAAAGAATGAGAGAAGGGTTAATTACAGAAACTAGAGAGATAAGAGATTTGGTCAGCTCATATAGACCGAGTCCGCCTACTAACCTGACAGTAAATGAGAGCGAGATAAAAAGGATTCCTATGGGAACTGAGTCAGCATCCGAAACACCAGAGAGAAACAAAAATTGGATAGAAATAAATAGTACACCTGTAGGTCCAACTCCAGAAGAATTAAATGAATGGATGAGAAATTTGCAAAAGAAAGATACAGAACCGCAACCATTGGATGTAATCAGGCTAAAGATAGACATGGAAGAGTTGATTTTAGGGACTATTGGTACAGAAAAATTGAAATCATATCAGGATAAAGAGATCATGTTTTTATGCAAGAGTATTACTTGGAGAGCTAGAAATTTACATGAAAAATTGGAAGAGACAGCGAATGAACTAGGAGTAGAATTTGTAAAAGTCAGGAGTTTGCAGAAACCATATAGGGTAGATTTTTGTGAAAAAGATATAGAAAATCTGAACACATCAGGACGATTAACCCAGATAAAAGAACTGATTGTTTTGTTGAGAAAATGGGGAGATGTGGACAGATGGAGGAGCAGGTGGACCAAAAGAAAAGAGGGAACAACCGACAAGGCGTCTTTGGCTTTTGCGGTGAAAGACAGGGAATCAATCGTACAGGAGTATCCAATGAAAGAAACTCCAGGAGGTAGCTATGTACATGTTCCATGGTCCAGACAAGATATATTGTCATTTACAAATGATTTTCCGAAATTGAGAGAAAAACTTGTAGAGTGGTACAGACAAGTGGAAAGGTTTGTCAAAGTTTCAAAGGTGTTGTGGGTAGACTTGGATGGATTGTTTGACATTGTAATACCAGCAGATTTATGGACAGAATTTAAGATTACCATTGATTGGCCAACAGTAGAATATCCTAGAGATGCAAAAACTGGAGCGCCAGGTCCAGAAGTAATGAGAAAATATGATCAGGTTATTACATTTTTGAAAAACAAAATTCCACCCAAAGAAACTGATTGGGTAAAGATTGACAGAACTACACAGGAATCTGTACATGCCTACTATGAAAGGCTACTTTTGGTTTTCAAACGGTACAGCGGTTATGAGACTTTAAGTGAAAAGGACATGAGTCATTTTGTATATAGATTTGTATATGGACTGAAACCCGAGATAAGTGAAATGATTAAGCAGCATATGTTGTGTTGGCAGAATAGCACTGTAGATGAGGTATTAAGGTATGCCAAATATTGTAGTGATGACATTGAGTGTAGACAGCGTAAACTAAAAGAAAAAGCGATGTGGGTACAAGTAAAGGTTGCAGAAAAACAAGAAGCTCAAATGGGTAATCAAACTAATGATGCAGGACAGGTCAAATCTAAACCAAATATAGGTAAGGGAAAAGGCCAAATGAGTATAGAAGAAGCTAAAAAGAAATGGCCTTGTCATAACTGCGGAAAATTAGGGCATTGGAGAAACGAGTGTAAATTTCCTCCAAAAGCTAATACGGAAAATCAATCATTAAATCCACAGGGGCAGAGTGAGGTGAGTTACCAACAGCTGCAACAACCGCAGGTAGTTACTCAACAGAGTCAGGTGCCACAACCACCTCTTCCCAAGAGTGTAAACCCCCAGAGATACAGTGCAGAGACAGGATTCTACGGAGGAGAGCAGGTAACAAAATTGCCGAGCGCAGCTGCAATATCGCAGTATTGGTTACGACAGGATGGAAATGAATCGGATGAAAGTTTATGACGGTGCCTAGGAGAGGAGGAAGAGTGTGTGCTTGGCGCAACTCTAGAGGTAGATCAGTCAGGTCCATTTGTGGATGGAGAAGTGAATGTTGTAAATGTTACATTCCTTGTGGACACTGGAGCTACCCATTCTACTGTTAGATCAGTGGAAATTCCAAACCTTCCTCTCTCAGGTGAATATATCCAAGTCGTAGGTGTTTCAAACCAGCAGATTAAGGCGCCTCTTACCAGACCAGTAGAGGTGAAAGTTGGACCATTCAGAGAAATGCACCGATTTGTGGTGTGTGATTGTAGTCCTGTAAACTTGCTAGGACGCAATCTGCTTTGTAAAATGAATTGCACCATTTATTGTACCCGGATGGTATTGCATTTCAGACACCAGATGAAGATGTTTTATATAAAATGACAATGGCAGAACTAGAACCAGGAGTAAATGACATGTTTCCTGTGTTTGATGTAGAGAAAATCCCAATTGAGTTAAAAGAAACAGTCAGTTCTGATGTATGGGATTTTACAGGCGAAGACATTGGGTTAATGAGAGGAGTAGACCCTGTAAAAATTACTGTAAGAGAAGGAACAAATTACCCAAATACTCCACAGTACAAATTGACGCCAGAATTATTGAAGGAATAACACCCGTAGTCAATAAAATGATTGAACAGGGAATTTTGAAAGAAATAATGAGCAGTCCATGTAATTCACCTATAATGGGACTGAAAAAGCCAAATGGGACATATAGGATAGTGCAAGATTTACGAAAAATAAATAAAATCGTTATTCCTTGTTGTCCAATTGTGCCAAATCCCGCTGTAATACTGTATCAGATTCCACATGATGCAGAATGGTACACAGTTATTGATTTGTGCCATGCATTTTCTCTATTCCATTACATCCAGATAGCCAGCCATTATTTGGGTTCCGGTTCGGAGAGCGTATTTTGGCATCACAATTCCAATTAGGTTAGCTGTAGAGGAAACGTCCATATTAGGGAATAACACGAAAAAGGATAAAGAAGCTAACACACAGAACACAGCAACATTAATAGATAGTACCGAGTTGCATAAGGATAGGTCCATAACTGATTTTTCTAAGAACGTTTTCACAAAATTATTATATGAGTATGTAGAAACAATGGATGTAAGGGATTGTTATGTTTGTATGCAATTACCTGCATCTGTCACAGAAGGTGTGACCTATCATCACCTTCCTTTGACGTATGGGATAACATGTAGTGTTCTAGCCAGTTTATTTTATAAAACAGGTAGATTAGAATATTATTATACTGACATAAATAAGGTTTTTGCGAAAGTTCCTATAATCCCTGAACTGAACAAGGTGAAAAAAGCAAGAATGTTTGGTGAATTTATTTTAGAAGATAAAGATTTAACAATGGAGTATGTAGTTAGACACAATCTTACCTGTGAATTAAAGAAAGAGGAAAAGGTATTTTTAGAGATGGTAGAAAACAGAAGAGTTAAGTTTCAAAGAAAAGTAATAGAAGAAGAGACAAAAACACCCCTTTGGGAGTTTGAAAAGAAAAATCATGATAAGAGAGAGAAAAATGCAGCTATGACTTTGGATTGGCCCCAACAGGGAAAGTTGTGCATTAGTAGAAATAAGACTAGGTATGATAACTATTTTGTGGGTTCCAGTGAATGGCGAGACACTTACAAAATTTTAGGAGGATGGGGATTCAAAGGAGGAAAAGATCCAATATTTCCAGGGATCTATTATATTTGCGGAAATAGAGCTTATTACGGGTTGCCGGATCATTGGTATGGGTCATGTTATTTAGGCCTGGTCTTTCCAAAGATTTTTCAAGTGGAGAGAGGAGAAAAAGGAACACACGAAATGGGTGAAACATTAACACGTAGGAAAAGGGAAAGTTTTTCAGAAATAGTTGGTGACATTTTTGGAGCATTGATACCAGCAGTGGGTATATCTTTGAATGCATTTAAGATTCGGAAACTGTCCACAGTAGTAGATCGTTTATCAACGAATACTGCTGGAGGGTTCTTGATGGTAAATACCGAGATGGTTGCCATGAGAGCTATGGTGATGCAAAATCGACTTGCCCTTGACATTCTTTTGGCAAAAGAGGGTGGAGTCTGTGGAATGCTGAAAGTCCAACATTGTTGCACTTACATTCCAGATAAAAGTGAAAATATACAGAAGTATATAAAGAATATTACTGATTTGCACAAAGAGCTTGCTCCACTGGAGGTTGAAGGTGCCTGGGAGAAACTTGGTAAGAGTTTTTCCTCAATACAAAAATGGTTCAATGAAATAGGTGGTTCTATTATAGGGAAAGTTCTAATACCAGCAACAGTAGTAATATTAGTAGTGTTATTAGTGAAATTAGTTTATGTATGTATTAAAAGGAGAAAAAGACAAAATAAAATAAAAAGAGAAAATAAGATAAAGAAAGAAAGAGAACGAGAAATGGGAGAAATAGAATTAGAAGAACTAAAAGAAAACATGTATAAAAGAACAAGAAGACAAGATGAGAAGGACACTGATGTGTGAACTAACAAAAGCAAGTGGACAAGAAACATTTTATCTGAAAATTGTGTAACATGGGTTTTTGTGGTGATATTAAAAATCACCAAAGGGGGGAATTGATGGAGCAAGGTAAATAAAATAAATTTTAACCCCCCCATAATAAGGATAATAATTTAACGATATTAATTGTTTGCCAAATTAACCAACAATCTGCACTTTTTATAAACATTTACATCAATGGTAACTGCTCTATATGTGCAAAACTGACTTATTTACAAATTGTAAAGTAAAATAATATTAATATAGTGGTTTGCGTACTAATTAGAGCAAAATTGCATGATTTGTGCTATGTAGTAAAATTGTATTGTGGCAAAGAATGCGGATGGTAAGTAAACATGGCTTTAAATGTCGCTTCTGCTAGGTAACACCTAACTTGGGTACTTAGAATGACGGGTGGGAAACAGAAAGGCTTATTTTCTTTATTTTAATTATGATTGTGTTTGTTCTTATGATAGTTCGTTCGGGCCTGCTAGTCCATGCTGCGAAAATGGCTGCCGAGGCAGATGAGGTCATGCGCAGACACAAAGATGGCCTCTAATCGGAAGAAAGCCATAGAGCTAAACCACGTGGGTACAGCTCGAGCCCAGAGTGAGAAGTGTCAAGGTCAGGCTGACCTGACTTGAGGAGAATGCCAAGAAAGACTCAGCACGTATCCGTGAGAATGGAAGATGAACCCAAATGAATTAACAATGGATTGCCTAAAATGTGACCATCAAAAGTGAAACATTTAGTGAACTGTCAATTGGACTGCTATTACCCAAAGTCGTGTGAAAATATAATCCTTAAAACAATTTTAGAACCGGTTTGAACAAGGAGGGCAATGAGGTGATTCTTGCCACCCCTCCAATGGACCAATTAGCGTGATTCTCGCCCCCAAAGGTTGCAACTTTTTGTTTAGTAAGCTGGTAATAGGGTATAAGAGGACCTACTCTTGAGAAAGAGGCTGCTGATATTCCTTTTTCGCGTCACCATTTCTGCATATTTTTCTTTGGAGCACTGAGCGTTGATGCGGATGGAGCTGCTGCTATTTTCTATAGGCTGTTTTTCTTTATAAAGTTTGTCTTTTGAACTCTAAAACTTGACTGGGAAGAGGAACGAGACCGATGCGGGAAACCTGTAAGGGAGGTCCGTTGAGGAGGCCTTTAGCGGGACAGTCAGTCAGTTTTGGGAGTTCCATGCTGTGATCTGCTTTTGGTGAATTTTTCCAAACTGCAACAAATGGGTATGCATATATTTCTTTATAAAATGTATTTCT
Source organism: Calotriton arnoldi (assembly GCA_963921515.1). Lineage (NCBI taxonomy): Eukaryota > Metazoa > Chordata > Amphibia > Caudata > Salamandridae > Calotriton > Calotriton arnoldi. The sequence goes on from CAWUFW010001798.1 coordinate 2,113,328, forward strand.
TATATGCTATTGAAGTGTATTAAAGTGATTAATAAACTAAGAATCTCACTCATGCAAAATCTATTTCTAATTAATTCCGAGTCTGTGGTTCTTTAGTTCATTTAATGAATTTAACATGTATTAGGGTTTTAAATGATTGAGCTGGTCTATGTTTTATATAAAATGACAATGGCAGAACTAGAACCAGGAGTAAATGACATGTTTCCTGTGTTTGATGTAGAGAAAATCCCAATTGAGTTAAAAGAAACAGTCAGTTCTGATGTATGGGATTTTACAGGCGAAGACATTGGGTTAATGAGAGGAGTAGACCCTGTAAAAATTACTGTAAGAGAAGGAACAAATTACCCAAATACTCCACAGTACAAATTGACGCCAGAAATTATTGAAGGAATAACACCCGTAGTCAATAAAATGATTGAACAGGGAATTTTGAAAGAAATAATGAGCAGTCCATGTAATTCACCTATAATGGGACTGAAAAAGCCAAATGGGAATCCCGCTGTAATACTGTATCAGATTCCACATGATGCAGAATGGTACACAGTTATTGATTTGTGCCATGCATTTTTCTCTATTCCATTACATCCAGATAGCCAGCCATTATTTGGGTTCCGGTTCGGAGAGCGAATTTTGGCATGGTGCTGAATTCCTCAAGGGTATACAGAAAGCCCCTCAATCTTTAATCAGATCCTAAAGAAATCATTAGAAGATTTAAGAAGGCCTGAAAAATCTGTGATGGTCCAGTACATTGATGACCTGTTGGTGGCATCAAAGACCAAAGAAGCATGTGTTACCGACACAATTGCTTTATTGAACCACTTAGCCGAAGGAGGACACAAAGTGTCCCCGTCTAAATTACAATTTTGTCAACAGGAAGTTCAATACCTAGGTCACAAGATTGAGAAGGTGATGCGGAAGGTAACGACAGAGAGAATAAAGATTATCCGAGGAATGAGAGCTCCAATGACACAGAGAGAGGTGAGAATGCTCCTTGGAATGGTTGGGTATTGTCGACAGTGGATAAGTGGATTTTCATTGATTGCAAAACCTTTACAGCGATTGACAAAAAAGGATGTCAAAGATCCGTTTGAATTGAATGACGAAGAAATGAAAGCCTTCAAAGAACTAAAAACAAGGTTGTGTGAAGCACCGGCACTGGGAATGCCTGATTATGAAAAAGAATTTGAGCTGTATTTTAGTGAGAGAGATGGATGTGCACTTTCAGTTTTAGTGCAAAGACATGGAAAGATGAAAAGACCTATTGCATATTTTTCAGCTGTTTTAGACCCGGTAGCAAAAGCGTTGCCTGGCTGTCTGAAAGCAGTAGCTGCTACTTGTGTAAGTCTGGAACAGAGTGAAGGCATTGAAGAAAGCTGCAAACCAATGGGTGAGAGTGAAGTGCAACAAGTCTGAAAAAGTAAAGAGAAAACCCGGACTGGACATCAAAACCTGAACGAGACAAGGAAGAGTTCTGAAAAGAACTGAAGAAAGTACCAAACGAGACAAAGTGAAAGGGTAGAGTGGCTGATACGTCATTCTGAGGTGTGGTGACACATTTTCTGTACATATATATATAGCTAGGTAATAGAACAGAATGGTAGACACAGAGAATAGGAAATCTAGATGTGAGTTTTTACGTAGATGGTGTAGAATGTGTTTCTTTTGTACAGGTTTATTAATGTTTATCTGGCTTATTTTAGCAATCACAATTCCAATTAGGTTAGCTGTAGAGGAAACGTCCATATTAGGGAATAACACGAAAAAGGATAAAAAAGCTAACACACAGAACACAGCAACATTAATAGATAGTACCGAGTTGCATAAGGATAGGTCCATAACTGATTTTTCTAAGAACGTTTTCACAAAATTATTATATGAGTATGTAGAAACAATGGATGTAAGGGATTGTTATGTTTGTATGCAATTACCTGCATCTGTCACAGAAGGTGTGACCTATCATCACCTTCCTTTGACGTATGGGATAACATGTAGTGTTCTAGCCAGTTTATTTTATAAAACAGGTAGATTAGAATATTATTATACTGACATAAATAAGGTTTTTGCGAAAGTTCCTATAATCCCTGAACTGAACAAGGTGAAAAAAGCAAGAATGTTTGGTGAATTTATTTTAGAAGATAAAGATTTAACAATGGAGAATGTAGTTAGACACAATCTTACCTGTGAATTAAAGAAAGAGGAAAAGGTATTTTTAGAGATGGTAGAAAACAGAAGAGTTAAGTTTCAAAGAAAAGTAATAGAAGAAGAGACAAAAACACCCCTTTGGGCGTTTGAAGAGAAAAATCATGATAAGAGAGAGACAAATGCAGCTATGACTTTGGATTGGCCCCAACAGGGAAAGTTGTGCATTAGTAGAAATAAGACTAGGTATGATAACTATTTTGTGGGTTCCAGTGAATGCCGAGACACTTACAAAATTTTAGGAGGATGGGGATTCAAAGGAGGAAAAGATCCAATATTTCCAGGGATCTATTATATTTGCGGAAATAGAGCTTATTACGGGTTGCCGGATCATTGGTATGGGTCATGTTATTTAGGCCTGGTCTTTCCAAAGATTTTTCATGTGGAGAGAGGAGAAAAAGGAACACACGAAATGGGTGAAACATTAACACGTAGGAAAAGGGAAAGTTTTTCAGAAATAGTTGGTGACATTTTTGGAGCATTGATACCAGCAGTGGGTATATCTTTGAATGCATTTAAGATTCGGAAACTGTCCACAGTAGTAGATCGTTTATCAACGAATACTGCTGGAGGGTTCTTGATGGTAAATACCGAGATGGTTGCCATGAGAGCTATGGTGATGCAAAATCGACTTGCCCTTGACATTCTTTTGGCAAAAGAGGGTGGAGTCTGTGGAATGCTGAAAGTCCAACATTGTTGCACTTACATTCCAGATAAAAGTGAAAATATACAGAAGTATATAAAGAATATTACTGATTTGCACAAAGAGCTTGCTCCACTGGAGGTTGAAGGTGCCTGGGAGAAACTTGGTAAGAGTTTTTCCTCAATACAAAAATGGTTCACTGAAATAGGTGGTTCTATTATAGGGAAAGTTCTAATATCAGCAACAGTAGTAATATTAGTAGTGTTATTAGTGAAATTAGTTTATGTATGTATTAAAAGGAGAAAAAGACAAAATAAAATAAAAAGAGAAAATAAGATAAATAAAGAAAGAGAACGAGAAATGGGAGAAATAGAACTAGAAGAACTAAAAGAAAACATGTATAAAAGAACAAGAAGACAAGATGAGAAGGACACTGATGTGTGAACTAACAAAAGCAAGTGGACAAGAAACATTTTATCTGAAAATTGTGTAACATGGGTTTTTGTGGTGATATTAAAAATCACCAAAGGGGGGAATTGATGGAGCAAGGTAAATAAAATAAATTTTTAACCCCCCCCATAATAGGGATAATAATTTAACGATATTAATTGTTTGCCAAATTAACCAACAATCTGCACTTTTTATAAACATTTACATCAATGGTAACTGCTCTTTATGTGCAAAACTGACTTATTTACAAATTGTAAAGTAAAATAATATTAATATAGTGGTTTGCGTACTAATTAGAGCAAAATTGCATGATTTGTGCTATGTAGTAAAATTGTATTGTGGCAAAGAATGCGGATGGTAAGTAAACATGGCTTTAAATGTCGCTTCTGCTAGGTAACACCTAACTTGGGTACTTAGAATGACGGGTGGGAAACAGAAAGGCTTATTTTCTTTATTTTAATTATGATTGTGATTGTTCTTATGATAGTTCGTTCGGGCCTGCTAGTCCATGCTGCGAAAATGGCTGCCGAGGCAGATGAGGTCATGCGCAGACACAAAGATGGCCTCTAAGCGGAAGAAAGCCATAGAGCTAAACCACGTGGGTACAGCTCGAGCCCAGAGTGAGAAGTGTCAAGGTCAGGCTGACCTGACTTGAGGAGAATGCCAAGAAAGACTCAGCACGTATCCATGAGAATGGAAGATGAACCCAAATGAATTAACAATGGATTGCCTAAAATGTGACCATCAAAAGTGAAACATTTAGTGAACTGTCAATTGGACTGCTATTACCCAAAGGTCGTGTGAAAATATAATCCTTAAAACAATTTTAGAACCGGTTTGAACAAGGAGGGCAATGAGGTGATTCTTGCCACCCCTCCAATGGACCAATTAGTGTGATTCTCGCCCCCAAAGGTTGCAACTTTTTGTTTAGTAAGCTGGTAATAGGGTATAAGAGGACCTACTCTTGAGAAAGAGGCTGCTGATATTCCTTTTTCGCGTCACCATTTCTGCATATTTTTCTTTGGAGCACTGAGCGTTGATGCGGATGGAGCTGCTGCTATTTTCTATAGGCTGTTTTTCTTTATAAAATGTGTCTTTTGAACTCTAAAACTTGACTGGGAAGAGGAACGAGACCGATGCGGGAAACCTGAAAGGGAGGTCCTTCGAGGAGGCCTTTAGCGGGACAGTCAGTCAGTTTTGGGAGTTCCATGCTGTGATCTGCTTTTGGTGAATTTTTCCAAACTGCAACAAATGGGTATGCATATATTTCTTTATAAAATGTATTTCTTATATGCTATTGAAGTGTATTAAAGTGATTAATAAACTAAGAATCTCACTCATGCAAAATGAATTTAGATAAAATCTATTTCTAATTAATTCCGAGTCTGTGGTTCTTTAGTTCATTTAATGAATTTAACATGTATTAGGGTTTTAAATGATTGAGCTGGTCTTAATCGCCATCAACATATTCTACTAGTTGGTCCATCGACCAAAAAGCGGAATACCTTGATGTTTTAGAACCGACAGGATTAAAACTGAATAAAAATGGTTGTTTAAGGTAATATTCTGTTAATTTTAATAAGGTATTCCGTTCTTCCAGCAATTTCATTCTTCTCCCTAGTGAAAGTGGATGTGATCCAGGGAATAACTGAGCGAGTGTATGATATGTGGTGTTATGGGCCCCACCGTCATATGGTATAATTGTTGTGAAGGATCTTTACGTGGATGTTATGTCCAAAAGAGAAGAATTTATATTAGCCGCGCTGGATCAATACTTTTACACCACCAATAACAGCACAGATAAGAGGTCATCCCTATTAAAACATGGAAATTGTTATGTTATTGGTGTTTTTATAGCTCACAAATCACCCGCAAGTATATCGAGGTGCTCTGTAGCAGGTTTGGGAGGCCAGCCCTGGGGGCTTACTTGAAAAGCAAGGTCTTCAGCTTCTTGCGAAAGTCAGGAAAAGATGAGGCTCTGGTGTGTTGTAGGAGGTCCCTCTAGACTTTAGAGGGCAAAGTACGAAAAGGCATAGACCCCTGCTCTATTGCTGTGTACGTGTGGGGGTGTGTGCTTGTGAGAGACTGGTAAAGCTGAGGTGTCTGGAAGGTTGGTGGAAGTGAATGCGACTGTTTAGGTAGACAGGACCAGTGTTATGTTATGTTATGTTATTGTTACTTTTAAAGCGTGACTGTTACCCGAAGCTGTCCTGGCGCTGACTGAAGTCCTACTGAGACCCTACTTGGTGAACGAAAACAGGAATATATAAATTGGTGAAAAGCCACGTTTTGAGGGCCTTCCTGAATGCGAGTAGGTTGCTAATTGTTGTATCCTGGTTTCAATGTGTTCATGCTCTGCCAGTGAGTTCCTCCTAGAATGATGTAATATGGAATGTTGGGGGTCAGAGTCTACAGTTGGAGAAGGGCTGAGCAGCATGCTGGCTGCTCCTGGTGGGGCTAGTCCTGGGCTAGTCCTGGACTGAACATCTGGACATGTAACTTGTACAATAAATACTCCTGAAATACTCATACCTGTCTGGACCAAGTTACTACAAGTTTTTGGCGACGAGTTGTCTCAAGAACTTGCGTCTGCTACCTCTAAAGTTCAACTGGGAGTAGCTGGTAACCTACTGTCAAAGAAGCAACCTCTGCATCTACAGCTGCATATCATCAACTTACTGGCACACCTCAGCCCCACCAGTGACCCCACATCGGTCGCCCTCTACGCAACAGTGCCAGCTCCTGTCTCAACTGCAGCTCTAGTCTCTGTATGCTGTCCCTACAGCGTCTGTTTCAACTGCAGCTCAAGTCTGTTCCTGCTGTCCCTACAACGTCTGCTTCAGCTGTAGCCAAAGCCAGTTCCTGCTGTGTCTACAAAACATCGACACGGAAGGTAATCAGCTGCTGCCTGTTTGTGTCTCCAGTGAGGTACTTCTGTTCCTGCGCAAACCCGTTTTCTGCATGTGCCTCACAAAATCAAGTTGGCTCGGGACAGGTTTTCGTTTGCGCACAGTTTGTCTTGCATCTACATGTTGTCTACTACCAGTCTTCACACAATGCATCTACACTGTCACTGCATACGTCTACAGTGCCTTTACCTGTGCTTTTGCCCCAGTGGGAAGTGTAGTGCTTCTGTTTTACGTAAGGGTGTTTTCAGCATGTTCCACTCTTAAGTCACTGACACTGGGTTTTGGAAAGTGTCAACACAGGACTTGTTATGCTCAACTTTCATCTGATGAAAAGATTGTTTAAAGGTACTGATCTCTGGTACATGGTCCTGCAGCCCGTTGACAGAGTTGCTCTAGAGGGATTCACCCCTGTGAGGAATTTCGAGTCGGGTGAGAGAAAACTCTTTTTTTTTTTTTTTTTAATTGGAAGTGTCTATGCATTACACCCTCAGTGGCAGTTCAACTGCTACATTTCTTTTTGAATGTGGCACGAGTTGCACGGGGCACGCGCCCGCTTACCTTCGCTTCACTTCAGAGTGCTTCCAGCGTCATCTTGCCTCCCTGTGACGTGTCTCCCTCTCCGCGTCAGTACTGCTGCGCAGAGATTCTTGTTGCATGTTCGTGCTTGCAGCCACCCGGCACGACACTGAATACGTCCCGCCATCTTGTGGTTGCCTGAAGCTGTTTGCTTTTCATGTGTTCTCCCCCCCGTTCATTGCCAACCACGACGTTCATTTTATAAAGCGTGGTGAAGCTGAAGAAACCTTTTGCTGGTGATTCCTGTCCTGCTCCTTCTTGCCTGCATCTCCAAAATTTAAGGTACTGTGTTTCCTTTTCTTCGTTTCTATCACATGTATTTTAGCAACAGGCGTTGCTTTACAGACATCACGGTCTTCCTGACTTTCAGCAATTTGTCGGCGAGTCACAACTTAAACGATACTTCATTTTCTTCGTAGGAATTTACGCCTGCCGATGTCCTCATTTGACACTTGATGAGCTGTTAGTAATTTCAAAGGTCACTCTATGAAAATGAAAGTACTCTTTCTTTCCGTGCCTGCAACCCACATGTCGCAAGCTTCCGCTGTTTCCTGACCACGGTGACTACTTCATTTATTTTAACTTATTGTTTTCTTGGGACAGTGCATCTTTCCTAGTGTTTTTAGTACTCACAATTAGCTAAGCATTCATGTGTGGAATGCCTTGCTCGTCTACAGAGCTCATTTACTGTTTGTTTTTCCATGTATGCACAGCGTTTGCTTAATACAAGAACAGGTCATGGTTTCCCACCCACATGTTCTTTCTTGCACACATTGCCCCACACTGGTGTGTTGCATAGGTTACAGTCCTTTTGTCACTGTGCACAGTCCTTTGACCTCTTCACGAGGTGTGTTCCTTGGGTTGTTTTTCCCATTGTTACAGTGCACAATGTCTTACTTCAAAGTACACGAGGTGTGTTGCGTGGACTGTCGTCCCGCTCCTACAATGCACAACTCTTGACCTCTCCGTGAGGTGTGTCTGTTGGGTCTTCTCCCATCGTTATGTGCATAACACATTACCTCCATTCGAGGTGTCTCGCATGGGTTCTACTCCCATTGCTCAGTGCACATTGTCTTTACCTCTACACGAGGTGCGTTCTTTGGGTGGTTTCCCTATGGTTCGGTGCACATTGTTTTCACCTACACATTAGGTGTATAGCATGGGTCCTAGTCCCATTGTTACTGTGCACAATGTCTTTACACGAGGCGTGTTGCACGGGTTCAAGTCCTGTTGCAACAGCGCATGATGTTGTTTCCTCCCTAGAGGTGTGACGCAAGGGTCTTAGGGGCATATTATCAAGGATCTGCGATAATTAGCGCTGTTTTTTTTATCGCCAGCCATCGCTGGATTTCCTCGCCGTGATAGCGCTGTATTATCAACGCGTATCGCAAAGGCGATAGGAAATCAAGCGATAGCGAGTAAAACCAGCAATAGTGTGAGAATTCCAGCACTAAATTAACTGCGCTAATGAAAAGCTTGCTAATAGGCAAGTGTGTACTTAACCTAACAATCCACCCCCCTTTGAAAAGATGGTTAAGGCAAGTTTTTTTCAGGCGTTAAATTTCAGCGATAAGCGCGGTTAGCGTGACTTTTCTTATCGCTTCGCGGGCATTGATAATAGAGGGAAGTTGTGTTGGCGACTGTTTCAATGGAGTTTAAGTCAGGAACGCCTACTTTGCATGTCATTAGCGATATATATCGCTGACATGCTTAGAGATAAAAAAACGGCTGCTATCGCCAAAAAAATCACGCTAAGGCCCGTTAGCTGCAGCTTGTTAATAGTGTGATAAAAATATCGCCGCATTAGCGGCAGAAAAGTGCCGCTAACGCGGTGATAAAGGGCTTGATAATATGCCCCTTAGTCCCTTTGCTACGGTGCACGACTTGTTACCTCTACTCGAGGTGCCTCCACACTGTCTTATATGCTAATTTCTTAGTGCACGTTTACGTTTTACAGTGTGGGTGTTTTCTTTTTTTAACTGTGCACTATGTTTTATCTCCACTCGAGGTTACCCCTGCACAAGCGAGTTGTTACCCTTAATGGGTGTATAGTTTGGGTTCCAGTCCCATTACCATAGTGCATGGTTTACGTTACACTGGGCATTTGTTTTTACTCTTATTGTTACGCTTTGTTTCATAGTCAACACTATAGCCCAGTGCTGTTCTCTATTTATTGTTCAGTCTTCATTACATGATGGAGAAGTGTGAGTAATCTATTGTATTTCTCTTCTTCTCTGTCTCCTTGTTTCCTCCTGCTCTGACTTGCTTCTCGCATACCTTTCTGGCCACTAGGTGTGCACGAGGTAGTCAATCTCTTGTATTATTTATAGAAAGGAGGATGGGTAATGGTTTATGTTTATTTTGTTTGCTCTAATTTCTATTGTTGTTTCTTCTTTATACTCTCTTTATACTCTCCTCCGCTCATCTAGCTTCTGCTTTCTCCCTATATTCGCTATGGTGTTCTTTTCTGTTTTCCTTTTGGAAGAAAGGAGGATATGTTGTATCCTGGTTTCAATGTGTTCATGCTCTGCCAGTGAGTTCCTCCTAGAATGATGTAATATGGAATGTTGGGGGTCAGAGTCTACAGTTGGAGAAGGGCTGAACAGCAAGCTGGCTGCTCCTGGTGGGGCTAGTCCTGGGCTAGTCCTGGACTGAACATCTGGACATGTAACTTGTACAATAAATACTCCTGAAATACTCATACCTGTCTGGACCAAGTTACTACAGTAATGCATCTGAGGTGCAGCGGAAGACCATTCCAAGCCTTGGCAGCACCTACCCCAAATCTTCTACCGCCACAGTTGGCTTTCTTTACCAGAGGTACCGACACCAATTTCGCTTTTGCCGAGCGTAATGCTCTTGAGGGAGTATACCATTGAAATAGCATTTTTAAATGATTAGGCCCCGTACCTTGGAGGGCTTTATGTACCAAACATAGCGCCTTGAACTGTACACGTTTCTTAACTGGCAGCCAGTGAAGCCTTCTAATCTCAGCCGAGATTGAGGCATTTTTTGGTGTGCCGGTGAGTAGTCTGGCAGCCGCATTCTGAAGAAGCTGCAGTTTATTCATAAACCCTTCTTGTAAACTAAGGTACAAACTGTTGCAGTAGTCTAGTTTCGACATGGCTAAAGCCGTGATGACTGTCTGTTGGCAGTCTTTAGGCAGGAAAGGCAAGATTTTCTTACAGGATTTAAGAGTAAATGATACCGAAGAAGCTACCGCATTCACCTGCTCTCTAAAGCTAAGTTTGTTATCCAGGTAAACTCCCAGGTTTTTTACCTTATTAATGGGAGTAGGTAAAGGGCCCAGTGTATCCGGCCACCATGCTGAGGTCCAAAGAAAGGTTGGGATCATTTCCGAATAGGACCACCGCCGTTTTATTGGAGTTAAGTTTTAGGCAGTTTTGAGCCATCCAGACACCTACTGCTGACATGCAATCACGGAATTGGTGTGCCGTTTCCTGTTGCCTGTCTGGTAAAACAGAGATCACAATTTGGGTATCATCGGCATATGTCGTCAGCTTAAAACCAAAGGATTCAATCAAGGGGGCCAGTGATGAAACATATATATTAAAAAGTGTTGGGCTCATTGATGATCCCTGAGGAACTCCAAAGGGCAGAGTGAATGGTTTTGCAGTAAAATTGCCAAGGGAAACAATCTGAAGTCTGTCGGATAAAAAAGATTTCAGTAGTTTCCAGGCAGTACCTTGGACCCCAATCTCAAGCAGCCGGTCCATCAGCAAAGCATGATGGACCGTATCAAAGGCCGCTGAGAGGTCCAACATTATCATGGCCGCTTTTCCTCCCTGGTCGAGTATGACTCTAACTTCTTCCGTGGATTTGAGAAGAGCTGTCTCTGTACTATGACCCCTCCGGAAGCCATATTGGGTGGGATCCAGCACCTGTGCCTCTTCTAAGAACACACTGAGTTGAGAGTTCATAATTTTCTCAGTAATTTTTGCTGGAAGAGGGAGTCTGGAAATGGGCCTAAAGTTATTAGGGTCCTTCAGGTCAAGACTAGATTTTTTGAGAAGTGGCAGAATGGATGCTTTTTTCCATACTTTAGGGAAGTACCCTTCTCTAAACATAGCATTTATAATTGAAGTCAAAGTTGTAGTGACAGGCTCGGGTACAAGTTGCACTATTGACGTAGGACATGGATCATATGGAGAACCTGATTTCGTGGTCATAAGTAAGTCCTGGATGTTTGTAACTGTAACTGGGGCGAAATTTTCAAATTGTGGTGAAGCATTTGTTCCTGACTTTGGAATTGCTGTATCTCCAGTGTTGTAGAGAGTTTTGTAGGTGTGGTCGAGGAGTTTAAAGTGTGCACGCTTATGTATAGGGAGCCAGTGCAGTCCCCAAAAGTCTAGTGTGATGTGGGCTTGGCATGGGAGGTTAAGGACTAGTCTGGCTGCTGCTTTTTGGATGGTCTGCAATCTTTTTGTGAGCTGGGTGGTAATCCTTGCATACAGGGTGTTTCCATATTCTAGTCTGCCGGTGATGAGAGCTTAGGTGATCGTTTTCCTTGTGTTGTATGGTAGCCACTTGAAGATTTTCTTCAACATCCTCAGTGTGTTGAGGCAGGCCGAGACCACTGCATTGACTCGGGTGGTCATGTCCCGTTTGTTGTCTATGATGATTCTGAGGTTCTTGCTTGCAAGCAGAGCATGGGGGAGGGGCCAAGGTGCAGGTGGAATCCCATGGCAAGGCATTTTTCCCGAAGATTACCATCTCAGTCTTGTCCGAGTTCAATTTGAGGCAATTCAATTTCATCCAGATGATCACTTCTGTCATGCATGTGTTGAATGTGTTCCTGGTGTTGGGTGTTTTGTCCGAGAAGGACAGTATCAGTTGTGTGTCGTAATCATAAGTGAGGAGGTTTGTGTTGTGAGCTCGTATGACTGCAGCCTGTTGGGCCATGTTGATGTTGAAGAGTGTTGGGCTGAGTGAGGAACCCTGTGGGACTCTGCAAATAAGATATCGTGCTTCAGAGCCATAGGGTGGTATGTAGACGGTTTGAGTTCTTCCAGTGAGGAAGAAGCAGATCCGTTCAAGGGCGAGTACCCGGATGCCTGCTTTGTGGAGTCCTTGGACTAGAATGGGGTGGGAGACAGTGATGAAGACTGCTGATAGGTCTAGAAGGATGAGGCCTGCTGTTTCCCCCTCTCAAGGATTATCCGCATGACATACATTGCTGCTATGAGGGCAGTTTTTAGGCTGCTGTTAAGTCTGAATCCTAAATGTGAGGTGTCAAGAAGCTGGTGTTTGGTGAGGTAGTCGGATAGTCGGAGAGGCTCTTGTTGATGGCTTTTTCCAAGACTTCGGCTTGGTAGGGAATGAGGGATATCGTTAGGTAATTGGCCAGTTTGGTCGAGTCAGCTGAGGATTTCTTTAGGAAGGCGTTGACTGCTGCATGTTTCCATGGTTACATCAAGGTGGCTGTACTGATGGAGGTATTGAGGATGGGGTGAGGGGCTCTTTGATAGGGATTGCTCCATTGTCAAAGGTGTGGTGGGGGCAGTGGTCTGCTGGGGCCCCAGCACAGAATGATCTTTATGATTGTTGTGGTTTCTTCTGTGCTAATGGTGGCCCATGTGGTGATTGTGTTGACATACTTTGTCACTGGGAGACTTCTGGAGAGGGCCAGGGGGTCCTGTTGTGGAGAAAGGTTGCTGTATTTGGTTGTGGTTTTGCTGCAAAAGAAGTTCTAGAGGTCATTGTGATGGTTTGATGTTTCAGATAACAGTTGTGTGTGTAGTGAAGTCTTGGATCCTCTGATGAGTTGATGGCACCTCCACTGGGTGGTGTTTAGGTGTGTTTATCCACTTCCCATTTGCTGGTTCTCAATTTCCATTCCAGTTGTTTGCAGTGTTGCTTGGTCATTTTGAGGTATTCTGTGTACCAGCTGGCTTGTTTTGTGGTTTTTGCTGTGTTGCTTCGTTTCATGAGGGCCAGAGTGTTGGAGCAGTTGGTTATCAACTTGTTGAAGATCTCGATGGCACGTGTCAGAATGCCTGTACGTTCCACTTTGTTCTTGTGTAGGGCGGTCATCCAGTCTGCCGCTGTTAGGCTGTTCCAGTGTAAGGATTCTGGGTCAGCTGTGGGGCTCTTCTGGGTTGATGGATGTTGACTGCAAAACTGACTATGACCTGGTCTGTCCAGGTGACAGGTCTTGTGGTGTTGATTGTAATGTTGTGTGGTACATGTAGATATAATAAATATGTTAAAATGTAAAAGGCACAAACTGTGTTACATGTGGAGCTTTCCTTTTAACAGCACCCAGCGTCTCTCCCAGGGAGCATTTGCAGGCGCCTAGCAAAAGAGACTTCAGCAGTCGCTCATGGTAAAAGATCAGCTGTTTTTTCAGCAGAATGCATGGTTCTCTCCATTTTGTTTGCATCATGAAGCAGTCCCTTTCAGCGAAATGACTTATGTCCTGCTGAAAATGGTAATCATGTGCCACGCAATGGGCACTCAATGATAGCCTCTGGATCATCCCGAGAGATGGGGACCCTTAAAACTACCAGCACTGACAACTAAGAGGAACTGCGGACTGGAATGAGTACTTGTTTGATGTACAGTCATGGTGCGGTGTGTTTAAATGGTTTCCCTTTTGTGTGCGTCTGTTTTTAATTTGTGTTTTGTATTTTCCAATTTTTAGCTTTTTGGTTATCTATTATTAATAGCAGAAATAAGGAGCGTGAGGTGGAGATTGTTCAAGCATGATTATAGTGATGATCTTTCTCGCTGTCACTGTGTCTAATATTGTATAGTACTGACACATTCTAAAGCGGAGTCAAAGAGAAGGGAGAGAGCAAACTGGAAGGAAAGGAGAATGAAGAAAGGAACCTTATGGAAGCGGGTTGTTCATAAAGCACATAAAGCTGCTTACTGTTTCCAGGCGCTGAAAGGCTCCTACCTGTCTCCATCCTTTCCATTTTTGTTCCCCATGAAGCAGTTTAAAGCAGCCTTGGGGCGCATATATGTTATACAAGCACCCAACATGCTAGAATATTCCTCGGTTCCCTATTCTCCCTTACACTTCCGTTCTCTTGCAGCACTTGAAAGTAGCCTTAGGATGAGATAAGTACTAGACAACATCAAACATGTCCTAACCATCCCTTTTTTGCTCTCCCCTCCTTCCCTCTTTCTTTTCCCTCTCTGTGTTTTGAAGCAGCCCCTTGATTTACCCTCTGCATTACACGAACAACAAACATGCCAGAATAGTGTCTGTTTTCCACATCCTCTCATTCCTGTTTGCCTAATCCCTCTTCCCTCTTGTCTCCTTCATATTTCTGTACTCTCATAGCGCTATGAAGTAGTCTGAGGTTGGTCTAAGAGCTATAAAAACAATGACCATATTATATGATGTAATGATGAGGCCTCGTGTGGGTACAATTAATCTGTTTGAGTTTTTTTACTCAGTGTCCAATTATCATTTCAGATGTATTCTGTTGTACACATCCATAAGCAGAGGTACATGTTTTTGTGTAGAGTCATTTCCATATCTATGAGGCATGGGTGCTACAGGAGCAACTTATGCAAGGTACCATCAGGTTGCCGGTGTGACCATTTTAATTAGTGGTGCACTCGCTTTAGATTCACGGGAACCAGAGCCGGGGTAGGAGAAGGGCTAGTTGCCACGCCGCCTGTCTGTCGTGAGTAACGACGCGCTCTGTTATAACGCTCCCGTCAGCTCAGACCTTCAGTACGTGGGGTTGCACAATACTAAGTAAATCGGACCTGGTATTGACTCGCAAAGCTGGTAACTATTGCAATTCTTATACTCTAAGCACCAGCCTTGCAGTAGTGTAACGACCCCTGACCTTGACTGGTAGGTCGCTCCCCCACCACACAGCTCCGTCTGTGTGCCCTGCTGCTGCCCCTGATTGTGCTCGTTTTTTTCCTTTCTGTGCCCCTTGCTGCCCCTGATTGTGCTCGTTTTTCCTTTCTGTACCCCCTTGCTGCCCCTGATTGTGCTCGTTTTTTTCCTTTCTGTGCCCCCTTGCTGCCCCTGATTGTGCTCGTTTTTCCTTTCTGTACCCCCTTGCTGCCCCTGATTGTGCTCGTTTTTTTTTTCCTTTCTGTGCCCCCTTGCTGCCCCTGATTGTGCTCGTTTTTTTTCCTTTCTGTGCCCCCTTGCTGCCCCTGATTGTGCTCGTTTTTTTTCCTTTCTGTGCCCCCCTTGCTGCCCCTGATTGTGCTCGTTTTTCCTTTCTGTACCCCCTTGCTGCCCCTGATTGTGCTCGTTTTTTTTCTCCTTTCTGTGCCCCCTTGCTGCCCCTGATTGTGCTCGTTTTTTTTCCTTTCTGTGCCCCCTTGCTGCCCCTGATTGTGCTCGTTTTTTTTCCTTTCTGTGCCCCCTTGCTGCCCCTGATTGTGCTCGTTTTTCCTTTCTGTACCCCCTTGCTGCCCCTGATTGTGCTCGTTTTTTTTTCCTTTCTGTGCCCCCTTGCTGCCCCTGATTGTGCTCGTTTTTTTCCTTTCTGTGCCCCCTTGCTGCCCCTGATTGTGCTCGTTTTTTTCCTTTCTGTGCCCCCTTGCTGCCCCTGATTGTGCTCGTTTTTCCTTTCTGTGCCCCCTTGCTGCCCCTGATTGTGCTCATTTTTTTCCTTTCTGTGCCCCCTTGATGCCCTGATTGTGCTCGTTTTCCCTTCTGTGCCTGTTTCCCGCCGCTGCGCCTGCGGCCCCGCCCCTCACTGCCCATTCGCTGCCCCATTCCCTGCTCCTCCCTCCCACCTCCCCATTTATGGCGGCCGCTGCGTGGTGAAGAGAGCGACCCCTGACCTTGACTGGTAGGTCGCTCCCCCACCACACAGCTCCGTCTGTGTGCCCTGCTGCTGCCCCTGATTGTGCTCGTTTTTTTCCTTTCTGTACCCCCTTGCTGCCCCTGATTGTGCTCGTTTTTCCTTTCTGTGCCCCCCTGCTGCCCCTGATTGTGCTCGTTTTTTTCCTTTCTGTGCCCCCTTGCTGCCCCTGATTGTGCTCGTTTTTCCTTTCTGTACCCCCTTGCTGCCCCTGATTGTGCTCGTTTTTTTTTCCTTTCTGTGCCCCCTTGCTGCCCCTGATTGTGCTCGTTTTTTTCCTTTCTGTGCCCCCTTGCTGCCCCTGATTGTGCTCGTTTTTTTCCTTTCTGTGCCCCCTTGCTGCCCCTGATTGTGCTCGTTTTTCCTTTCTGTACCCCCTTGCTGCCCCTGATTGTGCTCGTTTTTTTTTCCTTTCTGTGCCCCCTTGCTGCCCCCTGATTGTGCTCGTTTTTTTCCTTTCTGTGCCCCCTTGCTGCCCCTGATTGTGCTCGTTTTTTTCCTTTCTGTGCCCCCTTGCTGCCCCTGATTGTGCTCGTTTTTCCTTTCTGTGCCCCCTTGCTGCCCCTGATTGTGCTCATTTTTTTCCTTTCTGTGCCCCCTTGATGCCCTGATTGTGCTAGTTTTCCCTTCTGTGCCTGTTTCCCGCCGCTGCGCCTGCGGCCCCGCCCCCTCACTGCCCATTCGCTGCCCCATTCCCTGCTCCTCCCTCCCACCTCCCCATTTATGGCGGCCGCTGCGTGGTGAGAGAGCGACCCCTGACCTTGACTGGTAGGTCGCTCCCCCACCACACAGCTCCGTCTGTGTGCCCTGCTGCTGCCCCTGATTGTGCTCGTTTTTTCCTTTCTGTACCCCCTTGCTGCCCCTGATTGTGCTCGTTTTCCTTTCTGTGCCCCCTGCTGCCCCTGATTGTGCTCGTTTTTTTCCTTTCTGTGCCCCCCTTGCTGCCCCTGATTGTGCTCGTTTTCCTTTCTGTGCCCCCTTGCTGCCCCTGATTGTGCTCGTTTTTTTCCTTTCTGTGCCCCCTTGCTGCCCCTGATTGTGCTCGTTTTTCCTTTCTGTGCCCCCTTGCTGCCCCTGATTGTGCTCGTTTTTTCCCTTCTGTGCCTGTTTCCCGCCGCTGCGCCCTGCGGCCCCGCCCCCTCACTGCCCATTCGCTGCCCCATTCCCTGCTCCTCCCTCCCACCTCCCCATTTATGGCGGCCGCTGCGCGGCCGCGCCGCTGGCGTGCCGAAGGCGCGCCTAAGGCAAGCCCGTCTGCGCCCGTCCGCGCCGTGACCGCGCCCAGCGCCAGACCCCCTGGTCCGGGCATCCCCCGCGCCCGCCACATCAACAGACGCCCGATACGACGCCAGCACCCTCCACGCACTCAACCCCGGAAAAGATCACGCCTGCTACCAGGCCACCCCGAAGCGCACCCAAGGGCCCTTCACCTGCCGGAACTGCAGCTTCGCCAGCACCCGCCCCGCCAAACCACCGCCCAGGAAAGAACCCAACTACCTCAACACCCGCTCCGCCCGCAAACACGCCATCGAACTCTGGGACCTTCTCGACTCAACCTCCCCAGACATCGCATTCCTGACGGAGACCTGGCTGAATCACGCTTCAGCCCCGACATCGCCATTGCCATCCCGGACGGATACAAGATCACCCGCAGGGACCGCACCAACGGAGTCGGAGGAGGCATCGCCATCGTCCACAGGAACACCCTCAGAGTCTCAACCAACACCGACGACACCCTCAGCACCGCCGAACACATGCACTTCCAGATCCACACCGATCCCAACACCACCCTCAGAGGAACCCTCATCTACAGACCCCCGGACCCCGACCACAGTTCAGCGATTCCATCGCTGACTCCGTCAGCACACACGCCATCGCCTCCACGGACTACATCCTCCTCGGGGACCTGAACTTCCACCTCGAGAACAACAAGGACACCAACTCCACCACCCTGATCGACAACCTCGCCACCCTCGGACTCAGACAGCTCGTGACTACACCCACCCACGCCGCCGGCCACACGCTAGACTCCATCTTTTCCGCAAGCCCACACGTCTCCTTCAACCACACCTCCGAACCCCACTGGACTGACCACCACTGCATCCACTTCACCTACAGGAAGCCCACCACGCACCACCGCACCGAACAAATGCCTCGCCGCTGCTGGAGCAGAGTCACGGAAGACCAGCTAACCACAACCCTCGCCCTGAGCCCACCCGCCCGAACCCTCCGACCCCGACATCGCCGCCCGCAACCTCAGACAGTGGATCGACGACTGCGCCAACACCCTCGCCCCGCTCAAGAATCCACCCAACAGCCACACCAGCAAGAAAGCCACCTGGTTCACCGAAGACCTCCAGGCCTCCAAACGAACATGCCGAAAACTGGAGAAGATCTGGCTCCACGAACGGACAGCGGACAGCTACGCCGCCCACAAGAGCGCCACCCGCAGTCACCATCACCTCATCAGATCCGCCAAAAGGGCCTCACTCAAAGACCGCCTAGACAACAACGCACACAACAGCAAAGAGCTCTTCAACATCGTGAAGGAACTCTCCAACCCCAGCTCCAACACCAACGACATCCAGCCGTCGCGAGACCTGTGCGACTCACTGGCCACCTTCTTCCACCGCAAAATCGCCGACATCCACGACAGCTTCAACACCACGACCGCCCCGGCAACCACCGAGACCACTGCCCCCACAACCACCAACCGCCTGCTCTCCTGGACCAACATCAACGACGAGGACACCAGCGAGATCATGAACACCATCCACTCCGGTTCACCGCTAGACCCGTGCCCTCACCACATCTTCAACAAAGCCAGTACAGCCATCGCGTCCCATCTCTGGAAAATAATCAACATCTCCTTCGAGACAGCAACCTTCCCGGAAAGCTGGAAGCACACCGAGATCACCGCCTTACTCAAGAAACCCAAGGCAGACCCCAAGGACCTCAAGAACTTCCGACCCATCTCTCTGCTCCCGTTCCCCGCGAAGGTCACCGAGAAAATCATCAACAAACAACTGACCCGCTACCTTGAGGAGAACAACATCCTGGACCCTTCCCTGTCCGGCTTCCGCAGCAACCACAGCACCATAACCGCCCTCATCGCCGCCACCGATGACATCAGGACCCTGCTAAACAACGGAGAAACAGCAGCCCTCATCCTCCTGGACCTATCAGCCGCCTTCGACACGGTCTGCCACCACACACTACGAACACGCCTTCACGACGCCGGGATCCAAGAGAAGGCCCTGGACTGGACCACATCCTTCCTTTCCGGCAGAACACAAAGCGTCCGCCTCGCCCCCTTCCGATCCAAGGCCACCAAGATCATCTGCGGCGTACCCCAAGGCTCCTCCCTCAGCCCAACGCTGTTCAACATCTACATGGCACCCCTCGCCCACGTCGCCCGACAGCACAACCTCAACATCATCTCCTACGCCGACGACACTCAGCTGATCCTCTCCCTCACCAAAGACCCTCACACCGTCAAAGCCCACCTCCACGAAGGAATGAAGGCCGTCGCCGAATGGATGAGGACCAGCCGCCTGAAGCTGAACTCGGACAAGACGGAGGTCCTCATCCTTGGTTCCAACCCTTCAGCCTGGGACGACTCCTGGTGGCCAACATCACTGGGAACAGCCCCGCCACCCACCGACCACGTACGCAACCTAGGGGTCATCCTCGACCCCACCCTCTCCATGACTAAGCAGGTCAACGCCGTTTCCTCATCCTGCTTCAACATCCTCCGAATGCTCCGCAGGATCTTCAAGTGGATCCCCACCGAAACAAGAAAAACAGTCACCCAGGCCCTCGTCACCAGCAGGCTGGACTACGGAAACGCCCTCTACGCAGGAACGACGGCTAAGCTCCTGAGACGGCTGCAACGCATCCAGAACGCCTCTGCATGTCTTATCCTCGACATCCCCCGACGCAGCCACATCACACCCCACCTGAGAGACCTGCACTGGCTCCCTGTCAACAAGAGGATAACCCTCAAGCTCCTCACCCACGCACACAAAGCACTCCACAACTCCGGACCAGCCTACCTCAACAGACGACTCAGCTTCTACACCCCCACCCGCCAGCTCCGCTCGACCAGCCTCGCCCTCGCCACAGTCCCCTGCATCCGGAAAGCGACCGCTGGCGGCAGATCCTTCTCCCACCTCGCCGCCAAGACCTGGAACACCCTCCCCACCAACCTCCGACAGACCCAAGACCTACTGGCCTTCAGAAGACTCCTCAAGACCTGGCTCTTCGATCAGTAGCAGCACCACCCCCCTCTTCCCCCAGCGCCTTGAGACCCTCGCGGGTATGTAGTGCGCTTTATAAGTGACATGATTGATTGATTGTAAGACTACGGATAATTTCCTCAATTGTCCGGTCCTGATGAATTGCCACAAGACCCGTTAGGGGCTAACAGAGGCAAGAAACATGTCAACCTTTCACACCACACAGGCCCTTTAGGACCATTGTATCCGTTTAGGGCTTCACTGTTTTTAGTTAGGTTAGTGAGTCCCAGGAATAAAATTTAGGCAGTAGGGACTCCCTAAACCTATTTTAAAGCACCACTCTGCACCCACTACACTACTTATTCCACACACCCCCACGCACCAAACGGCTTCACCAAAAAGATCTCTATTAAAGAGCCCCTCCGCGGGTGCCCGTAGGGCATTGCAGCGCCGGCCCGACGAGGAGCAGGCCCATATGTTGAAGTATGACATCCTTCGGGGTGTTTGAGGGCACTTTTTCTCAGACCTGAACACTCTCACTCGCACCAAGGAACTGCACACCAACTTTTTATACTTGGCACTCACATTAGAGCAAGTGTCTCAAAGTGACTATTACATGCAGCTACATTTTTATTAAATACACTACTTTCTGCTGATTTGAAGAAAAAAACCTCTGATTTTGGTAGGCTGCATGATGGCTTCTCATCAAATGTGAGCTGTCATGTGTCTTAGGTGCACATAGCCACTACCTCCCTAATCTTCCACCCTACCCATCCATTCCAGCTCCTCTCCTTCCTCCCAATCTCTCCTCCCTCTTCCCTCTTCCCTCCTCCCTAGTCTCTCCCCTTTGCTCCCATTTCACCCTTTTCTCTCCTCTCCAGTTTCTCCTCTCATCCTGTTGCCGCGCACTATCCAATCCTTTCTAAACTGCCCTCTCACCTGATCCTCCCCCCTCCTCTCTCCTTCACCACTCACTACGGCCTACTGCCCTCCATTCTTCTCACTATCCCTCTGTTCTTCTCTCCATTCTTCCTTTCATTCGTTCCATTCTTAGTTCATTATAAGATTTCTGTGTCACTGCTGCTTTTACTAGGTAAACGCACCTATAGCTCTAAGTGCTAATGCGCTTTATGAAACTGATGAATAAAATAAATACATAAACATAACTTTGGCTGCAGTGCACGCAGACCCTAACACAAACAAAATCGTGTTTTTTGTCCAAATTAAGTGAACTAAAGTACTAAATGTTGAACATCCCACTTTTTATTTTACATATATAATAAAAAACATTTTGAGTTGCACTTGCAATGTCAGTGTAACAAAAAAGTACATTCTCTTACAGACACTCCATTACCGCTGGATATTGAATCTAAAGACACGGAAGAACAACAGGAGATGGAATTTGGCAAGCACAGTAGGAGGCCAACCAGGACAATTCCAGCATCAAAGAACATAGGCACAAACCCAAGAGTAGAGCACTGAAGACATGCACTCCCAGAAGCTGCTTGAGAGTGAAGGATACAGCAACAGCAGCAGCCGGTACTGAGAGCGAGGCAAGTTAAACCCTACTATTAGGTGTGTTATGCTGCACTGAAGTGACCAAGCACTAGTGATCAGGAAGCAGAGTGAGCATACCAACATCTGCCCAATTTTGGATCACTGTATCCTCTATCCTTGGTGTGTAACAACAACAATTAGAACATTGGAATATTGAACACTCCAATGAAGACAATGGAGTGCTCCGGGCTTCTAATGGCTGGTAGAAACCCAGAGCTCCAACATTCCAATGTTTGTTCACAGCTATTGCTCTGTGAGGCCTTTGTTTTACAAATTAGAACATTCTGCCCTCTAGGGGCAGGAATGTTCTAATAGCCTTATAGCCCTCCGTAGCGGGCTCTACCAGCCATTAAAGGCCCACTCCCTTGTTAAAGGTCCTCGCTGGCACGGGCCAATTAATGGCCGGTAGAGCCAGCTATGTTGGGCTCTAAGACTATATTAAAGACCTTGCATATATGAAGTAGGAGCGTTGATGGCATTGGAGCACATATATAGCAAGCGTGCAATGCCATTAAAGAAGGATATATTTCAATGTCCAATTATATGTCAGCCTTAGCAGAGGTAGTTGCTGCAATATTTAGTACTCCACAGGATGTCACAAGTTCCCAAAGGTGAAGACAACACCAGCTATTTGATGGGATTGGAGGGTTTGGCAGATCAGTAAAAAGGCTAGCCAGTTCTAATACTCTCCTAGCCAGATGTACAGTGAACCTCCAGGTAGAAATGGAACAGGAGTTCTGGACCACATATATTTTAATGGGAGAGTGTTGTGGATAGGATGTCCATGAGCCAGGTATATAAAACAGGCAGGATTTATTGAAGCTTTGTTACAAGGTAAGTTCATTAGAAGAAGATAGGTAGATGGAAATGTAGCCCCACCAGGAGCAGCCTCCTTGCCGCTCAGCCTGCATCCACCAACTGACACTCCACACACAAGCAGGCACTCAAGCATTCCGTGAGGTCATCAAACATTCTAACACTCATCCTGGCTGAACAGCAGGGAAGACACAGCTAGAGAAAGGAATAGCACAAGTCAATTATAACATATCCCCCTTCCTTAGGGAAACAAAATGCAGAAATGAAGTAAGCAAACACAAACATCAATATATACAATGCATTCTCAAAGATAAACATTTACATTGCATTCTCAAAGATAAAAACATGGATTAACCCCATCCCCCTCCATTGGGGAACCCACAACCCACAAGACCGCACAGGGCACTAACGACTCCACAACCTCCAGAACTGGAGCACACACCGCCCCACAACCTACGCGTAACAGGGTACACACCACCCTGTGGAACAGAACTGGGACAATGATCGCCCCACAACCTACACGTAACAGGGTACACACCACCCTGTGGAACAGAACTGGGGCACTCACTGCCCCACAACCAACACGTAACAGGGTACACACCACCCTGTGGAACAGAACTGGAGCACTTACCACCCCACAACCTACACGTAACAGGGTACACAATACCCTGTGGAACAGAACTGGGGCACTCACCACCCCACGACCTCACGTAACAGGGTACACACCACCCTGTGGAACATAACTGGGGCACTCACCGCCCCACAACCAACACGTAACAGGGTACACACCACCCTGTGGAACCCTGTAGAACAGAACTGGAGCACTTACCACCCCACAACCTACATGTAACAGGGTACACACCACCCTGTGGAACAGAACTGGGGCACTCCCCACCCCACGACCTCACGTAACAGGGTACACACCACCCTGTGGAACATAACTGGGGCACTCACCGCCCCACAACCGACACGTAACAGGATACACATCACCCTGTGGAACAGAACTGGGGCACTCACCACCCCACAAAGCTAAACTGGGGCACTCAGCTCCCACAACCTCCACGTAATAGGGAAAACACACCTCCCTATGATCCATAACTGGGGCACTTAGCTCCCACAACGTCCACGCAATAGAGAACAGATTTCTCTATGATCCAGAACTGGAGCACTACCGTCCCACAACCTTACCACAAAAGGGTACTCACAACCCAATAAGAGCATACAGTGGCACCAACCACCTACAACACCATAAAAGAGTACTAGCCATACTAGAAGACTGAACTGGGGCACACATCACACAACCTCACTGTAATAGACTCTACAACCATTTAGCAACAAACCCACACACCAATACACGAGAAGTCAAGCATTACAATAAATAGCAATGGAAACAAAAAAACAAGGAAAGTCTTATACTCCGGTGGACGATCTTCCACCCGAAGTCCGCATCAAAGGTGATCTCTTATTGGAGAGCTCCATGTTGATGTTGCCACCCGATCCACTGTGGCACAGTGACATCCTCTTGGTTATCGTCCCCCATGGAGTGTGAATAGTAGTAAACGACGATGTAGTGTGTCCTGCAATTCAGTTCAAAATGGTTGCCATACCATTTTTCCTCAACGGCAACATGCGTCTTCATAAAAAAAACTGGATGGCTGCCCCACAACTGTGCCGAAAGTAAAGTCAAGAACAAGGTCTATAAGTAAAAGAGTACCTGTGAGCCAGGATATGAAGACAATCAGGACATTCATATCCCACGACGACACAACTGCAGCCGACTGGAACATTGCGACGTTGACAAACTTTATTGACAGAGTGGTTGGTGAAAAGTGCACACATGGAGTATAAACGTATGCAACCACGTAGAATGCGAGCTTGCAGTGAAACGACAAACACAAGATGGCGGCACGCATCAACAACGCCGCACCGGATGGCTTACGGCATGACCATGCTGCAGGGCGTCCCTCTGCAGCCCTGAGATGCTTAGAGTGCAATGTCACAAAAGATCCCCGAGGAGTAATGCGTGGACAGTAATAGGTAAGGTTGCTCGCGCTGTAACGTCTCAGCAGGATGATTTCAAAAGAGTGCACGCGCTAACAACGGCCACACACCCGGCCAGTCCCAACTTACAAAAATAAACCACGGACCAAAGTTGCCTCACCGTGGACACTGGGAAACTTCAGTGTTGGCTCTCTCTCAAGATGACAAAGTGACAAACCATAGCACTCAGAAGTCCCTGCACACTTCAAACTTGGGACACCTCCATCCTCACACAGGCCACAGGTTCATAGGCATCACCAGCCTCTGCATCCCTAAATCAGCGTAACTGCTCACCAGGGGTGTCGGTCTTTCTCAGCACACTTCAGCGTAACTGCTCACCAGGGGTGTCGGTTTTCCTCAGCACACAGTTCGCTACTGCCAATTCCCAGCACACGTCGCTGCTTTCCTCTGGAGTGCCGAGGAGTAAACAAGTCATTATCCTCAGCATTCACTTCAAAACGGCTCACTAGGGGTGTCTGTCGGTTTACCCAGAACGGTTAGCTACTGCCAATTCCTGAGCACCAAACCAAATTAGCAGTCCGTCCCACGACTGTAGCAAGGACAGCTGGGCAAGAGCAACTCCTCCAAGGCAGTAGGATGGCAGCAATCTCCACAGTAGCTGCACGAAGACCGACAGTAGAAGGTCAAACGCCCTGGGCTGCAGGCTGTCCAGGTGGCAAAGGACACTGGTGGGGCTGACCAGGGCGTTTCCGTAGTAATACCTTTTCCTTGGGGTTCCAGTTCATGTATCTTTAGCATAGTATCCACAGCCTTCCTTCCTCAACGCGTAGGTTCTCTTCAAATCGTCGCTAAAATGTTGTGGATAGGATGTCCATGAGCCAGGTATATAAAACAGGCAGGATTTATTGAAGCTTAGTTACAAGGTAAGTTCATTAGAAGATGATAGGTAGATGGAAATGTAGCCCCACCAGGAGCAGCCTCCTTGCCGCTCAGCCTGCATCCACCAACTGACACTCCACACACAAGCAGGCACTCAAGCATTCCGTGAGGTCATCAAACATTCTAACACTCATCCTGGCTGAGCAGCAGGGAAGACACAGCTAGAGAAAGGAATACCACAAGTCAATTATAACAGAGAGCAAGTACCAGCTGCTGAAAGCGAGGACGCTTCAAGCATCAGTAGTGCCTCTGTCCAAGAGGTTCAGCGAGGAAGTCTCACCAGGAGCCAAAGTGATGAGGGTGAAGGTGATAGGATTTGTTGTCATTGTAAATGTTGTTGTAATTTTGATAATTACTTTATTTGTTACACTCAGTTACTTTTTCATTATTGAGGACTTGCCAGTAATGGCTGCTGTTTATTTTTTGAAGGATAATACGTGAATAAACAGAAAAAATGGTAGGCTGTGCTCAAACATCGTTGTTGATATCATGTATTACATGCACAACACTGACCTTAATAATAGTTGGTTGTAATTTCTGTAGGGTGTGCTCTACCCTCTACAGCTTTCCCTGCATCCTGACCCAGGGTTGACGGTGTAAGCACGGGTAGTTGCTCTGTTATGAGACATTCTGCATTGCAGGCTACCTGTACATGTAGGCTGTTGATTTTTGTGATTCCTACACAGCTATTCACCTGGTAGGGGTGGAGGAACAAATCCGTAGATGTGATCCATCAACACAGCTACTGACGTGAGAAAAGTGCAATTCTATAAAAATGTAGCTTTGCCTCTTACAATGCTGGTCATGTACTTAGTAACACAAAGTGGGTGTTTATTCAGCTCATAATAGCATTATGGAAATTGCAGAATACCCTACAAAGGGCACACTGATTCCTCACCAGAGGCAGGTACAATGCCTTGATAACTTCCTGAAAGAAGGAGATGCAGTGAACATAGGACCTGCACATGTGTATGTATGGCCTGGTTTGTACTTGAGGTTCTCCCTAGCTCTGGGTCAAGTTCTTCTATGAGGTCAAATATGACCTGCCTGCTTACTGTTTAGTCTTTACTTGCCAAAAGACGTCTCCTCTGTCTACTCAAAATGCATAATTGAGACTTTAAATATTCTGTCCTACCTCCTCTTTTGTCTTTAATGTGCTGCAAAAACCCTCATTCTCCTCTCCATTGCAATAAAAAAGCTATTTTGGAAACTTCTGATGCATTTTGGACCCCTTTTGAGGTATCTCCTGCAGACAGATTTAGCTGCCTGTTGCCAGCGAAGGTTTGTGAACAATGCAATACATTGAGTGGACTTTGGGTCAGCCTTTAACTCGTGATTGGAAGACATGCTCTTCTATCTCACTTACCTTGCTTCTGGATCAATGGCTTTCCTCTCTATTGTAGTGTTTGTCCCACCCAGGAGCATATTGATATCACTGTGTTTTAAATGGATGGCATGTATCCTTCTGCTGCTAACAGACCTTGCATTGCAGAACATCTCAGGGACTATTTTCTCTCTCTGCTTTCACTCATTTCACCTTCCCACCCCACGCTCCTCTCTTACAAAAGTTAGCCCCCATTGCCTGCTTCTTCTCCACAGTCCCATCATGCTCTGAGTGCTAGCTGTTTTGGAAAATAAACACTGGCAAAACCGATTTCAAAGAGCGACCTCTTGGTTTTGCTAATGCTTGTATTTCCAGGTTTTTTAGAGATTACTCCAGCAGTTATATCTGTCTGAGTTCTGGCGGTCAGGCTCTGAGCAGAGCCTGGTATAGCAATACAGCACATAGATAGCGTCATCTGTGTTGGACCGGCCTTTCGGACAATGAGGCAGTGCCTAATGGTCTGGTCTGACAGATCAGTGTGTGGGCTGTTTGCTTAGCAGTTTGTGGACCTATTTTATAGCCAAGTGGGCCATTTTTCACTGCTGATTTCCCTGACAGCATTACAAGCATTGCCTGCAGCAAACACAAATGCATTCAGTCAAACATGCTTTGCAAAATACCCATACAGCGTGTCTGTAAAAGTTCAAAACTGGCCTGATTTGCAAATGTGGGCCCCTTTTTTAGCTTTCTGGTTTGTTCACAATTGGGGGCCATTTTTATTTTTGTGCCCGGGCCTATTTATTATTGTCCCAGTGAGACCCTGAGCGCCATGCTATTTTGCTCTGTCAGTGGTTATATACACCGGGCATGATTCGTGAAGCAGTATTTCTTCACTGCCCATGCAGACTGTCTGGCATTCTGTAACTTGATTTTCCTGGGCATGCACACTCGAGAGACGAGAAGAGAACGCTGCGTTCTGAAGTGTAGTCATCTTAGGACCTTGTTGAGGGGAGGTGCAGAGATCTCTGTCATTCCATGTCCAACATTGTCTTGGGGAGAAAGAGCCGCTGTATTGGTGGTCTTGGTGATCGCTCTTGCACTGTCTCAACTCGTGCACTTAGCTTCACTTGAAAATGGCGATGAGGGGCCGGACAGAGTGAAACCAGGGAGCCCAGCATCACGTGAATTCAATGAGGCTGAAAAATTGCTGTTTTATATTTGGTGAGTTGGGCAATTATGGATAAAGTGTGCTGGTTTTGAAAATTTCTCTGTCATTGCCTGTAAAAAAAAGAGAACACAAGGAGATGATGGGCGGAGCGCTGAAACTTTTCAGACACTCACCCCCAGTCACAGATCTGGGTTGAACCCATCATCATTCTGTAGCTCACTTCGCCACCTCAGTTCAGACCCAGCTATATGCAAATCAGTCTTGACCCTGTGCCTCATGGGAACAGTCCAGTCTGAACTGCCAAGCCAGGTCTCCCCTGAACCGGAAACAAGAATCCTGGGACCGGTTTCGGGGTAACACCCCTCATCAGCCAGGCTAGCTTGAATCCAGTGGCAAAGTGAGCAAGGGACCCACGTCTGGGCATACCCTGCCAACTTAGGGCGAACAAAGCAAACACAAGGACATGATTAACGGAGCGCTGAAACTTTTCTGACACTCACGCCCAGTCACAGATCTGGGTTGAATCCATCATCATTCTTTAGCTCAATTCGCCACCTCAGTTCAGACCCAGCTATATGCAAATCAGTCTTGACCCTGTGCCTCATGGGAACAGTCCAGCCCAAACTGCCAAGCCAGGTCTTCCCTGAACCGGAAACAAGCATCCTGGAACCGGTTTCGGGGTAACACCCCTCATCAGCCAGGCTAGCTTGAATCCAGTGGCAAAGTGAGCAAGGGACCCACATCTGGGCATACCCTGCCAAATGAGGGCGAACAAAGCAAACACAAGGAGATGATGGACGGATCGTCCAAAAAAGTGAACATGCATAGAGGAAGTCTGTGGACATTAACGTGCCTTTGTTAGTAGCTTCCCATCTTCCGTCTGTTAGCGCTGGGACGCCCCTTTGCTGGGGCAGCTACGCGCTTTACAAAACTTGTAACATAACATAACTCACAGTAAAGCAGTGTACTGTAATTGAGTACGTTTTAATGCTGTTTTTTGATGAGGTGGTTCTTCCATTGTGTGGAGAAAACATAAAATGTTCACATCTCTTTGATTATGGACATAATTGTGCTTTGTATTTCACTCACACCCCAAAAAGCCTCTTCAAAGGGTTTTTAGATTGCAGCTTCTACATTAAAGATGCAAGGTGAAGGCTTGGCTCTGGAGAAGGTTTTGTATCATAATCAAAGCAATAGAAGAATAAAGCCACTTTCATGTGAGTTGTGAGGCCAATATCAAGGTTAAAAAAACATTTAACAGTAACAGTAATACAGAAATCTATTTGTTATGGACTGTAAAATACCATCTATAGAAGCAAAGAAAGGATATCATTCATGTTTGGCCCCTTGAGGAGCATACTTAATTTCAGTACAAAATGTGATGGGCCCGCGTGAATTTGACATGGCAAATGAAACTTAGGCCCAGATTCTGAAAGCTGACAGGCAACACATCGCAGCCCCAAAGATGCTAAGCTACGTTGCATGACAGGGAGGGAGCAGGAGAGCGCCATATTCACATAGAAATGGCTCTCCCCTCCCCTCTTCCTAGAGCGGACACTGATTTAAGCTGCAGAGCACCACGCACACACCTTAGCGCCATAGCGCAATGGTGTGTGCGTGAGACTAGCGTAGGTTTTGTGCAGGAAGGGTATCCTTCCTTTACAAAATACTATGCTTAGACAAGTGAAAAAGCTTTTCCTACTTTGTATGTGTTCTGCACAGTGCAGCACTCAAGCAAAGTCAGAAAAGCATGGAGAAATGAAAACTTTCTCGGTTTAACGCCTGCTTTTCAGGGGCATTATTTTTGGTGCTAAACCCTTTCTACTGATGTTTGAGAATAGGCTTAGCATCAAAAAGCATGGGTGCGCCCATGTACCACCCATGTAATGCCCCCTTGACACAAAGTAATGCACAGCAGCGTTTTGCACTCCTTTCTGTTACTTTACCATACAAACCAAAGCAAATACCAATTAGCGTTGGTATGTGAATCCCACAAAAGGTTTAGCATCAGTTTAGCTTTACAAAAGTAACACTAAACATACACATCCCTGTGCTTTCCTCTGCTATGGCACACAATAGGCTGCCTAGCACCAACGCAGGCATCCTTGTACCATTGTGCAAGGGTGACTGCGTTGCAGGGATGATTGTTTTTGTGCAGGAAGGGACACCTTACTGCACAAAATCAATATGTGATGGTGTTTTCCTCCTTCTATGTGTGCTACAGAATGCAGCACACATAGAAAGAGAAAAAATGAGGAGAAATAGAGATATTTCTCGCCGTTGTTCCACTTTTACACCTCCCCTGGGGAGGCATTAGAATCTGACGCATTCTCAGGTTTATGAAAGCTTGTAAATCTGGGAACGCGGCAAAATCCATGGGTGTTGCATGTTAACACCCACAGCAAAACCCATGGAACGCAGAGTAATGTGTGAAAGGGGGCCATATTTACAAGGCCATGGAAAGACACACAGGGTGGCTTTACGTGGCCTTGTAAATATGGGTCAGCACACTGCGCCACCGGAGCGTCCAAAGAAATTATGCTCCGGTGGCGCAAGGGACTTGTAAATATGCCCCTTAGTAGTTTGCTGGGGGTTGTTGCACTGGTGGCCAGACCTTACAGGCGCTGAGCTCCTCTAGGGAAAGTGGCATAATATGACCAAAAGAGGAGCTTAGAAATGCAAAGACTGCAGTATGGCATGCCTTCTTTTATTTAATGCCAGACTCAAGGAATGGGGTCGAGGGTGTGTGTTTATGTGAGCAGTTCCTCTGGAAACGGACTGCAATTTTCAGAGCTTAACAGAATGTAATAAAATCCAAAACAGAAATAACAGATATAAAACCAGGCTAAACAATGCTTCTACTGTCAAATATCAAGTAACATAGTCTAGCAGTCTTGTGGATGGCAGTGGATGAGGTCTCACTCGATATTGAGACCTATGGCCTCTTTTAAATATTTAGAGAAATAACCGCCAAAGTATTCACTTTCCATAGTGGAATGGTTTCCAAGACCAATGTCACTGAGATATCAGGGTTCTTGCACGTCCAGTTTCAGGAATCTTCCAGTGGCATTTCATCTGCTAGGCAGGTCTTGATGGGCCAGAAGGGCGTCTTGAACCCTCCACGTTAGCAGCTACAGCAGGGGTGGGGCTCTCTATAGGCCTCTTCTGTCTGCAACTCGGCAGACAAGAGCTCATAAATCATACAAGCAGGAGCAACGAAGAGAAAGACGGGTAAATAGATAAGGGAAAAGAGGAAGGAATATTAATGGAAGGAAGGGTGAAAGGAAGGAATGATGGATGGGTGAATGAGTAGGTAGAGGGGTGAATGGGTAGATGTAGGAGCGGGTGAAAGGGTGAGTGAATGGATAGGTGGATGGCACAGTAAAGGGATGGCTGGGTGGATGTAAAGGTGGGTGGACAGGGTAAAGGGATGAATAGGTAGATGGGCAGATGAAAGGATGGCAGACTAAAGGGATGGATAAGTAGTGAAAGGATAAATGGATGGAGGGATGGGTGGATGGAAGAGTGGATGAATGGATGATGGCAGAGTGAATGGATGGATGGATAGTGCAGTGGATAGATGGAGGAATGGCTGGATGGATGCTTCGCTTGTTTGGTGCCCTCAGACCTTTAATTCAAAGTGGGGGGGTGTTTTAATTTTCTAGCTACTTCCTTGGCCAGAAGTGACATAGTTGGTGGTGTCTTCCAATCAAAGTGTCTTGAATGATGACATTCCATATGATCATGGTGTTGCCTCACCATTACTTTTCATTGTTTCATACGGGTCACTTTTACTGGCCAGGCATGGGATGGCTTTCTGGATATCAGTATTTCACCTGAACAAAGTCCACCATCCAGAAGTCGGATTGACTGGCACCTCGTGATCTGCCCTTTTGTCATAGTTGGTTTACTCCTTTCCTCAAATTCGGCAGTACATGGGAATGAGGGCATCCAAGAGGTGTGGCAAAGTTTTGTGCCTGGGATCCATCAGCGGATAGGCAGATCCTCCAGAATAACTGGAAAAGCACCTGCTCTAGGTTAATGGACTTTTCTTCCACTAGGCATTGGGGCTCCCTGAGAGGTCCTGTTGGTGGGATGTGATGCAAAGGATCTCCAGGTGTCCTTAGAATTCCATGCCCTGTAAGAACACTGCCAGTCTTTATTTATTGTGGAATCGGTTTGTTGGCAGGATTCTCTCTAACCTGAGAATAACTACTTCAGCCGGTGTGGCATTGGCGACCTCTGTCTCCTGATATCTGTACGATTTGCCATGCTAAACAACTGCAGAGCTTCTGGTGTACTGCTGCAGTCAGTAGGGGCACTCTCCCATAGTTTTGTGACAAGTTCTTTTGACAGAAAGAAGGGCTCACTCCATCCTTCCAAGCCTGATGCGATATGCATCAAGGTATGTATTCCTCAATGAGCATGTCCACTTCTAGAACCCATGTATCTTCTGTAATTTGTGCCTTTACCTTGGCATTCATTTGCTACCCAACCTCGACTTGCTGCACTGCGCATGTATCAAGGGAGTTCAGTATTCATATGCACAAGGCCCTCAAAACTTGGCCTTTCTCGAAGAATGTGATCTCACAATACACATCCAGGCAGGGTTTCCAGGTTGTATGTTACTATTACCACTGGTAAATGCACATAAAGAACTGTTGCTGATAATGAATAAATACTGACTGTGAGATAACCAATGTTTCTATATTTTGTCCCTCCATGTAGAAAGCTTTGTTGTGATTCTCTTTTATTTGGGGCCACACTTACCAAGAAGTAAAGGAAATATTTTTTGAGAATGAAGAGAGCCTGGAATGCTTGTATTATAACCGTCTGTCTGGTAGTTGCTGCAAACAAGCAAATAAAAGGGCAATGGGCAGCCATGTCTCATACTATGTGCTCTGATATGTTTCCATTCATTATAATTCCTGACTTGAGGATGTATATTGAGAAAAAAAAAACAAATTCGAAACAGTTCCACATCTCATTTTATGAAGAACCTCTCCAAGGAAACGCTAGATAACCTGATTAAATGCGTTTTGAGCACCAGGAGCCATCAGTGCTGCTGGCATTCTGCTGTGTGTAATCTTACATTGTCATGGGTCTCATGAGCTCTCACAAACCATGACTGATCCCATTTGACAAAGGCGGAATGATACCTATGCATCCTTAATACAAGATCCTATTAAATATCTTTGCATTTACACTGATAGGTGTAAAAGGGCATTGTGTTTGACATACTTTTTATTTTTGCATTTTCCCCATGTCTATGTATTAGTGTAATGTCTGCCTCTGCCTTCGTAGGAGTAACACCGTCTACCCCTTAAAGGGTTTATATAGGTTACCAAAAGAGCCACCAGCTCCTCTGCAAAGGTTTTCATAAAAATCAGAAATAAATCCATCAGGACTCAGGGATTTATTAGGCTTGGGACCCATATGGCTTCCAAAACATTTGATTCTTTTATCAAGTGAAAGGAGTCCTGCATTCAATCATAGTGACTTTAGAGAGAGAGCATGATGGAAGGTAATCTCTGCTTGGATGTGCAAGTCTCTATAGTACAACAGGTAATAGACATCCCTCAAAGCCTCCATCTTTACCTCACTTTACTCTTTGTGCATTTACTCCTCTCCCTTGAATCTATCCTTTAAAAGACTTGTTAGGCCAAGTACTAAACTGCAAAGCTATCAACCTCTTTTCTTTATTGACTATAGAATTTGTGTTAAAGACTCATTAAGGCTTATTAGATTGAGAGGGGTCAGTTGACCCTTCAATTTGCTAATTTTCCCAACCCCCCCACTCTATTCCAACGGCTGCTCCTTGTTATCTTTCTGAACAATGCCTATTTCCTTGAGAATTTTGGCAGTAATAACCATAGTTTCCCTTTTAGTTCTGGCCTTAAAAGCAAGGAGCATACCTCTGAGTTAGGTCTTCAGAGTTACCAAGTTAGTCACCAGTGTTGGTTCCCGCATCTATCTCTTCAAACTCCTGACTATGACATAGTATTTCATTTCTGTAGATAACGTCACTTAGCAAATATCCCCTGAGAAGTCACCTGAAAGCTTGGCCTATTGGCACTGTAGTGAGACGTTTGCATGGTCCACCACCAATATAATGCCTGTATCTGTCACCACTACCTGAGTTTTCAAACGTTAACCAGCAGCTTTGGCAGATGTCTAAAATGTATTGGACCTGCCTATATCAGCATCCCATACTAAATTAGAATGACCTGCATGGATTACTTCTCCAACCAAGAGCTCTCCCACTGCAGCGATGGCATCTATTGGAAATTTGTACCGTGGCCAATTTGGTAGATAGATGTTGTCATACCTGTTTTTGCCTACTTCACTCCTGTTTTTGGAAATTCGTTTTTGTTGGCTTTAGGACTCTGTGAAATTTACCACTGCTAACAAGTGCTAAACTGCTGCTGCTCACTCATTAAAACAAGGTAAAATTGGCCTACACCTGACTGGCACATTTAATTTACTTGTAAGTCCCAGGTAAAGCGGTACAGCATGTGCCCAGGGCCTGTAAATAAAATGCTACAGGTGGGCCTGCAGCACTTGTTGTGCCACCCACTTACGTAGTCTTTTAAAACATCCCAGTCCTGCCACTGCAGCATGTGTGCAGTTTTAAACTGCCAAATTTACCTGGCAAAATAAACCTTTTGCCAGGCCTAGCTCTCACTTGTTAATACATATAAATCTTGTGCGTAGGCCCTAAACAACCCGTAGGGAAGGGAGCAATATATTTAAATAGTAAGACATGTGTTTTTAAGTTTTTCATGCCCTGGTAGTGAAAACTCCTGAATTCATTTTTCACTACTGTGTGGCCTACCTCTGCAATTAGATAACATTAGGTTACCTTATTACATTTAATAAGTGATAAAGTTTGATTGGTAACAGGTAGGGATGTCATGTTTACACTTAAATGAATTTTGATTTACAACTCTCTTTAATGGTAAAGTCGAATTTTAAGTAATAATTGAGAAAATGGCACTTTTAGAAAGTTGGCATTTTCTTGTCCTAACCATGTAGTGCCTGCAGCCTATGTCCTGGGCCACATGACTGTGGACAGTTGACAGTTGGCAGTTGGCCTTTGTGTATTCTTTCCAGACAGTGAGACAAAAGAGGCATTGGTGTTGGCAGGATGTGTGGGTTAGAACTGGTCTTTGACCCTCTTACATTTTAAAGGAGCTGCACCAGCACACTCACAAAGAACTTCACACTAGCATTTTGTCACCCCAGACCCTCTGGATACTGGGCAGGAGAAAGGAAATTCCAGAACCATGTGTGGGAGTGGGCGGTGAAGACTCTAGAAGCTTCTTTCCCTTCAAAGTTGGCACCAAGTAAAAAATAGAACCCTTCAACGCACTCTTCGGTACCCCCCTGGATCTGTGGCCATCACAGAAGAAAGACTGCCCTGCTGCTTGAGTCCTGCCCTGCTCTCTGAGAAGGAAGACTGAACCTTCTTCTTTCATCCCAGGCTAACCTGAGTGACTCCAAGAGTCAGTTGGCTTACCTCTTGTCTTGAGCTACAGGGACACAACAAGCTCAAGAGGCCTCCCTGCAACTGCCCAGCTGCCCTGCTACAACTGGACCTTCTTTGACCTGCCTGAGACCTGCTGGCCACTGCTACACTGAGTTACTGATCCCTAAGAGGTGCTTCACCAGATCCGGGACCCTTGGCTGAGATCAGAGTTCACTCCTCTGAAGAAAAGGGAGAAATCCTGAAGTTTTGGGCTCTTCGCGACTGCGAATTAGCCCGTTTGTGCGAGATCTTGCCGCCCATGTTGAATGTCAACCTGAAGCTCCGTTGAACCCAACTCTTTGTGCTATAGCACCGCCAGCGAGGACAGGCAACGCAAGATCTACACTTGTCGCTAAAGCAACGACAGCCCAACGCGTAGCTCCAGCAATGACTATCTGCGACAGGTTCTTCGTGCTACAGCAACAACTGTCCACAATGCAAGGCATGATCTTCGCACTACAGCGACAACTATCCGGGACGCTCTCCTCCTGGTCTCCTCCACTGCACACTGGACTCTTCGCTCTGGACTTAGAGAAGGTAACTTTTTGAGTGGGACTAACCTGGTCAGTGTATCCAGCCCACTCTCCATTGTGATTGGCCTGAACTTGTGACTTTCTCCTGGTCTAGAACGACCCAATGACCGTGAGTGGTGCTTTGTGCTTTTAGGTGCTATACTTACCGAAAACGTAGAATCTGCATATCTCCAGTTCTACTGATAGGATTTTTGTCATTTTCACCTCACATTGTTCACAAAATTTTACTCTATTTTTCTAAATTGGTGTGGGATTTTCCTTGTGTTGTGTTTTTACTTTATTTCTGTTGAAGTGCTGAGTAAATATTTAACACATTGCCACTAAGTTAAGCTTGACTGCTTTTGGGCAAAGCTACCAAAGGGTAAAGCACAGGATATTTTAGTGACATTTGTGGTTCATCCTGACAGGCATTGCAGTTCCTCATCATCAATCAAAAGGGGAGCCAGAAGCGTAAGAGGGATTCACTCGGCTCCCAAATAACGTGCTTTTCTAATCAAAAAGGAGTGAGCCACACCAGTTTCAATGCTAGAGTCTCATGAGTGTTGTCTCTGACGCCCTTAACCATTAATTACCACCAGCGGTGAATATAATCTCCACTTGGGTGGCTTAGTAGTGGCATCATCATCGAGTTCCGGACCTGGGTACTCGCTTCTCCAAGTGCATAATGCCTCCTTCGGGAGGGAGAATGTCTGGAAAAAGATACCGGTTGGATCTGTGCAACCTTAAAATTACCTCCTATATGAGAAAAGAGATTCATTAATAAAAAAGGAGGGATAGGGTTAAGATTTTTTAAAAAGGTGTGATGTTATTCGGACGCATTACCAATCCTTAGCATGAAACAGAAATGGTCAACATGTTTCGGCCATATGTGCCTCTACGGGTCCGTTGCCTTCATCTGGATCTATAACGATCAGATTCCGTTTTGTGTAGTTGTCAACTGTCGTTAAGGTTAGGTAAGTATATTAACTTACAGGTCTTCAATATTATAGTATAATGGGTTGTTGTTGGAGGCGTGATTGTTGCCTACAGGTTGAGAGATAAAATACATAAAAACAGATACATACAGTTCCTATTATCCGTGGCTAATCTCCATCTTATCCTGATGTGTGACTGGTTTATTGGATGCAGTTACATCCTGTTTGTGCAGGATACAACAAGCTGCACTGGAATTGTCTTAGATAGGGTCACATACATTCCTTTGTATTGGGTGGTACAGCACATTGGCTGAAGAGTCCATGTGTTGGTCCTTACAAACAGGGTGATTAAAAGAGGTTAAGGTACATTAAACATTTTATTGTAGTTCCTGCTTGAGAAGGGTTCTCACCCCTCTCAACCAAAAACCCAATTTCTAACACATGTTGAGCAGTGTGAGTATCTCCCCTAGTAAGTCAAGCCGGACCAACAGGCATTTTCCCTTACGACCCTTTTTGGTTAAAACATGTTTTAACGGAACAACCGGCCTAGCAAAAAATTACTACTCCTGTAGTTCTGGCTGTGTGTGACACAAAGCATTACTGAGGACTGTCTCTGTATCTCATCTTGTTCTGGTGTTTGGCAAGCAAGTGCATCTCTTGCAAAAACAAAAAAACAAAGTCAGAGTCTTGAACTTCATGGGCCATACTATCTGCATATCTACCGTATCTCGTGTAGCTTTTCTTCAAGAAGCATCTTGCTTCTCCAACTCATCTAATTCAGTTGTGCTTTCCCTATTAGCCATTTAAAGCCATCCCCTGTTCAGCAATTAACCAAATCTTGAAATTATCGCACTGTAGAGAACAATAATATATCACACATGACAGTCTACTGATGTACAATCCTTTCCCTCAGCTCCAAGTGGGAGAGTAAAGCTGGGTTCCACTGTGACACAGCCAATCTACAGTACCACAGGCATCCTGGAGACCGCTATGGAGTGGGCGATTATGCCATCAAATTCACCTCCAAAAAGTCACATTGATTGGACGATTTTTCAACTCTTTGGTTTTTCTCTCATCTCCCCTTCTCCATACCCCAGAAGAACTATCCCCCCACTAGCATCCGGTCTCAATCGGGACCAGCACCATACGTCCAACTGCATTCGTTCTTACTGAATTCAAGGAGATATCATCCATCATCATCATGCCTGCAATTCTTTAAGTTAATGGCATTTGGGTGACGCCCTATGACTTTGATGTTGTTGCTTGTTTTTAGGTCGTGTCTACAGACAGCTTTAGTTATTTGATGGAGAGTGGGCTTTGAGGCTGCGCGTTGCTCAGCTTTCTTTACTGTCTCAGTTTCTTGTCCCTGATTTGATGATTTTACTCCCTATTCTTGTGTTTGTCTCACCCAAAAGGAGTATTTCTTTCACTGTGTTTCGACTAGATGAGATGTATTCTTCCACTACTGACGTCATACCCTCACAGTGCAAAGTCTGAGGGACTATTTTCTCTCCATGCTCTCCCTGCTCAACCTCTTACCACTTACCACTCTGTTTACGTGACATCACATGCTCTCCTAGCACCCACTTTCAACGTCTTCCACCCATTGCTAATACAGTAACAGCACCAGCTCTAAATGGGTTTTAAACTGTTCCAAGATGGTCGCCCATTTGTGTGCATGTGTGCACACACATGGAGGCCAAGTTGGAATACTTTTTCCTATTCTTTATGAAATACTATTCTAAGATATCTGCCCACATATGCACATGGATGGCCGCCATTTTGGAATGTTTTTTCTCAAGCTTTATGAAAAACTATGCTAAAATGGAAAACATGTGTGCACATGCATGGTGGGCATTGTGGAATACCTTTTCAAGGGGCCTTCTCATAATGGTGTTTGCCATGCACACCTGCAAAACCTAAACAAGTATTACAAAGCCAAGAGATCTGTGCCCCCCCCCCCACCAGTGTCACAGGCAAGACCCATTGCCTTTGCCAATGCTTGTTATACTTTGCACTTGATTGCCATCTGCTTTCTCTTGGTAGTAATTTACGAGTGCCAAATGCTGTTTCTTGTGGACATTTGCAACTTGCGTCTGGCTAGTATATTGCATTTGTGATTCGTTATTTGGTAATGGTACTCTCCGAGGAGAACAATTAGCTCCTCAAATGCAAAAACCTTAATGGTTCCCAAGTTCAAGAAAGTGAAATGAGGTGATAAAAGTTTTATCTTGGGCACAGTAAAAGCGTGGAATGCTCTGCCTGTTCGTATCAGATCCCCTCCCAGTCTTTTCACCTTCAGAAAGGAGCTAAAAACCTGGCTATTCAACAACTAGGGACAGTCAGGGACCGTGCTGTTATGTCGAAGAGCCAGGCCAGGACACCTCTGGGAAGCTGTGCGCTACATAAACTCATTTAACATAACAAATAGGAAATATTGCAAGATTACCAACCAGCTATTTTGTTCGATCTCAATATAGTTTTTGCAGCTAAAGACATTTTAGCCCTTAGTGCAGAGGTCTTCAAATTGGGGGGTGGGCCTTTGTTTTAAATGATACAAAATGAGAGGCAGTAAGCCACTTTGTAATGGGCCATTACTAACATCTTTTGTAATTTATATCCTGACTGGGAGTATGTGTAAAAAGGGTAAGAGAACTTAACTGCAGTGTTTAAATATGTTTAGACATATTTGAACACTGGCAATTTAACAGAATAATTGAGAAAAATTGAAAGGGGGGGGCCTGATCATTATTTTTTTTACACAGGGCATATCATTAAGAAATTTGAACACCACTGCGTTAGTGCATCACTTCATTTTAATTTTCCTGTCGCAATCCACTTTGTACAAGATGTGTGATTAACAACACTTTAGAACACAGAGTCTGATATTCTCTACCTATGGAGGGGCCCTACATAGCCCCAGCCAGTGGCGTAACAATAGTCCCCACAACCGCTGTAGTGCAGGGGGGACCCTGAGCTCCAGTGGGGCCCCTCTGGCACTATGCAGGGGCGGTGTCGAGAGCTCCTGACTGGGTTTGGAGCATGGGTGCCCCTCTCTATGTACTGGAGCAGGCGGGCCCCCTCAAGTTTCGTTGCGCCACTGGCCCCAGAAACACCTGAATTTCGAGATCTAGAGGAGGGACTGGGCACAGTAATTGCCTAGGGTGCACACGATTGAGCAGTGCCAAGCATGGCATTACTGGGTCGCACTTTTGCAATGGACTATGATGCGGGTGAAGGTATCTGTCCTGGGGCATGCAGCGTTTAATTGTGAGACACTGCCTTACTTCAGATAGAAGAGGAGAAGCGCTATGGACGAATCCACAGATGTACTGTGTAAATGTACTTTTTTTATTATAAAGGTAATATGGCTTCTACCAGGCATAATCAGGACCAAATTATCTATTTTGATCAGGTTCCAGTGCTATGGATTTTCCCCCTAAGACTTTCCGGTAGTGAATGCCAGTATGCATCTGCGAGCATTCCTCAACCTGTCACTGCATATGGCATCTTACAGAAAGCATTTTCCAGCCAAGAAAAGATTTGGGCAGTGAATGCCACCTGGAATGTTGGCCCATTTATAATTTCCTAGGAGAGGCTGTAACATTACGTCCAAAGCGGTATCACTTTCCAAGTCACTTAATATGCCAGCCAGCGCCTGCATTCGGTTACTGGGCGTGATGCCAGTTTTCATGGATTCTGCCATTGCTACAGTTTTTCTAAACCTGCTGTATTGTCTTAACACTATACATTCACCTCATTACCAGCTTTTGTTCCTTTGATATCTGAGGTTTGCACAGTCTGAAATGCTGGGTGTAACTACACGTCTTCACGAAAACTAAAAGCGTGTCTTGGGGTGGTGCTAACATATGCAACAAACATGCATATTAGTGTTTGTGGACCTAGGATTGACTATTTCATTGAATAGAAAATAAGCCAATAAGTGTTGTGTAATAGTAATATGCAAGCTACACCATGGGGTGCGCCTTTCATCGAGGCTCAGCCATCTCTGCTTGGATCCCTGCCTCCACATCATCTCCCCAGGGGCAGAAATCCTGATTGGTGGAGGGAAGTTCAGGTAACCTCTGAAGAGGCTAAAAGTGACCCACCCCCCCGCCCACCACCATGTTTATTCTTTCTTCATTCAGGTAATAGAAGCAGGAGTGTAAGCCCACTCAACTCACTCCCATTACTGAGGAGAGAGGGGCTATCTCCTTGTCACCCTTTTGATCTACCACCATATCAGTTGTGGTCTGGCCCAGAAGCAGCCCCTAGTTGACAAAGGTCGAGTTACATGATCAACAAGAAGAAAGAAAGGACCTCCATCAAAATAATTTATATTTTCATACTATTTACTTTTCCCACCATCTCCTCGGCCGACATCCCTGAGATACTACCCTCTCTGAGCTTACTCCTTACCTTCTCATATTACTCCCAGCATCCAGATTCAGGCCCTCTGGGCCGACCCCTCACTGAGGAAATAGCATATGAGGCGACATGGCTCACTCATTGCCATCTCATTCTCCTTCCTGCAACTTAGTTGTGCGCTGTGGTACGATCAGTTCGTGGAATGACTGACAATGCAGCACTTTATTTGCAAAGTGGAAAATGGAGGAAAACCCAAAATTTTAATTTGAAAATGTTTCTACTTCTCCCTATGGAGTCTGAGCAGTAATGCCTCACCCCATGTTGGTGAGGCTGAACCATCTCTGGTCTCACTCGTTATGTCCCAATTTTCCTCCTCAGAGCTTGTTCATGTGCTTTGCTAGCTTAACTGGCTGAGATTACGTCACACATCCAACTAGGGTACAAAAAGTAAATTCTTGAACTTTGCAATTGTTATCCTTTACAGCTTCAACACAGGGAGCAAAAGCATGAGCACCGCATAGACGTCCTCATAACAAACACCTCTGTCACTCCTCCCCATTGTACCCCCAACTTCCCATTTATGTGTTATTGTAGGAGAGGAGCCCTCATTGACCAAACTCATCTTTGATAACTCATGGGGAGAGAAGAAGAGGGGCCCATATTTTTATACCAGAACTGGGCCTCTAGATGGCTGAGGGTGTGTCACATCACCCTCAGGAGCAGTGAAAAAGGAAACACCTGAATATTGAACATTATTTCTTTGTGTTTTTTCCCAGGATGCAGGAATCCTCATTTCTATTGCCATAGCTCCTTTATTTCTGGGGGTCTCCATCCTACTTCCAGCTGCCTTGTTGCTGACTGGGCCAAGATTGGGCCCTTGACTGGTGAGATGATTTTGCTTGGCTGGGTTGCCACCTAGCCAATAACCTTTTTTCTGATATGTCTGCCATGTTTATGTCCAGACTGGTAATCCAATTGGGAAAATCACCCAAAGCCTGTACTTTTTGCATTTTTTTGTTGTTGCTTGAAATCTGTTTATTAAAGTTTTTACACAAACAATACACAACATTTTCTCAAAAAGCACACTCCCCCGTTCATAGGCAACATCGTTTCACAAGCAATAATGTACAATTGCCACAGCCCAGTGAAAAGCAAAGTTAGGTATCCTGTGCGGGGAGGCTCCAGTTAGAATGACATGTCCGAAATCAGGAAATAAAGGAGTAAACAATTCTGTCACACTTAGGTCAAAATGTATCTCAAAGGACCTCCAGGCCATCACAGTATCACAACAAAGTGGTGTTCCTGTAGTCCCCTTCAGTGGTGAGGGGGGGGGAAAGGGTGTAGGATTATCAGATATATGAAGAGCAGTGCATTCGTGGGTTAAACGAGAAGTCACTGCCTAGTCAAAGAGCTGGACCATGAGTTTGTAGGCTCTCTCTCATTGAGGTATACTTCGATAGGTCTTGGGAATATCATGCCAGAGAGTTTCCCACTGCTTCTGTGAAATGCCCTCAGTGGTGCTAGCTTGCCATTGAGTTTGATTTGGGAGTGTGCGGGCGTGTGTGGAGTGTTGAAGCAAGTGGTAGGTTTTGGATATCAACCCCCTGGAACCTTTGTATGCTTGGACCAGCTTCTCAAAGAGGGTGTATGCCCGGATGGCTCCTCGAGTATTGGGGGGTAAAGTGCCCAGTGACGTAGCTGGCAGTACTGTAGCTGTATTGACTCGGGGAGTCTAAAGTCGATTTTGCATTGTTCGAAGGGCTTAATATTGCCTCCAATGAAGAGGTTGTGCAGGGTTCTGCAGTCCCCTGCTTCCCAACTAGGGGGGTGGTTAAGTCCGCCCGCCATCCTAGTGGTATCGGGACCGCCCGCCTGCCATGCGGCGGTCCCGCCACCCAAATTATGATGCGACCGCCACCGCGGCGGTCGCATCTGGCATTTTAACATTGCTGCGGGTGCTGC
The DNA here is from genome assembly GCA_963921515.1 of Calotriton arnoldi. Taxonomy (NCBI): domain Eukaryota; kingdom Metazoa; phylum Chordata; class Amphibia; order Caudata; family Salamandridae; genus Calotriton; species Calotriton arnoldi. The sequence continues at coordinate 2,156,263 of CAWUFW010001798.1, forward strand.
TGTCAGCAGCACTGTCCGCAATGGTAGAATGCCATGTTGTGCATTCCCATGCACAACTTGGCAGGCACCGCGCGGTGCCTGCCACCTTGTGCATGGACATGCAGGGGGTACCATGGGTACCCCCCAAGTGCACCCCAGCACCACCCACCCCCTCGGGGGCCCGCAACGGGCCCCCAAAGCAAATCCCCGCCAGCCTTTCCATGGCGGCATCGCCGCCATGGAAAGGCCTGAAATGCCACACATCATAATATGGATGGCGGTGCCTGCTAGGCACCGCCACCATATTTGTGCCCCTGCTCTGCCCGGCCAGCAATCATAACAATTGCCGACCGGCGGAAAAGCGGCGGATGGACTTTCCGTCCGCCGTGATAACCACCGCCATCGTAATATGGCGGTGGGTAATTCAGGTTACGATGGCGTGACGGTCCGGCGGTGGCAATCGTTACGCCATCCTAATCACCCCCTAGGTAATGTATGAGGATCGAAGGCTGGGGTGAAGTCCAGATTGTGGGCAATAGGCGATCATGCAGTGGGCCCAGAATAGGGCTTGCTGTGGTTATGCCTGAGTGGTCCAGGCAAGGCATGGCCACGTCCCAGGTAGTGGGCGTCCAAGAGGCTGCTGGTCTCCTGAGAGTTGTAGCGGTGGAAGGGGGGGTGAGACAGGTTGGAGGTAGGTGCAGTGCCTGTGGAGGTACGTGTGTGCGGGATTCAGACCACCAAGGAAGCGAGCATAGTCCCCCCAGCAGACCCTTGACCAGAGACAAAGAAAGAACAAACAGGAAAAACATGTGCCAAAGAACCAACAGGCCCAACAATGTCATCCGCATTCCACGGAGATCGGTATATGAGAGCACAGAGCCCACTAGAGGTGTCACCCTCTTAGTGTGCAAATCGAGGTGGTTGAGCCACAGGAGATGATCTTTCCCCCGGTAACAGGGAGCCAGTTAGTTGTGGCGGTTTCAGTTTGTGCATGGACGAGTGTCAGGGATCGACATCTGGACCCCCGTAGCCTGTCTTAGCCAGGACCTAACGCATCAAAAGTATCAAAGTTGAGGTAGCGGAGGGTGTCGCACAATCCTACCGAATTATGTCATCTTGTTATAATAAATGTAGAAAATGAAAAAGGCCTGCTCATGTCAATGCAAGCATTAGCAGAAAGTTGTGTGCAGATGTAAGTATTAAAAGAGAAATACAGGCCTAAGCTATCTGCGATAGTAGAATAGAAAAGCACAAAATGGAGTCAGGTCCTGGAGGGAGGGAAGTAGAGATGAGCTTCAGTAGAATAGAGAAATATAATTAGATATAGCAGAAATGGAAAGTTACAGGCCCGCATTGCGAGAACATGTATCTGAGAAATAGGTGTATTTCTCACCTGAGGTTTCCGCAGGGCCGAGGTGCAAGTTCTGAAGTAAAGTCATGACTTACTTCACCCGCCAAGAATGCCCAACTCTGTCAAAGCAAGAAATAGTGAGATGGGGAAGAGGGGAAAACAAGGGAAATAGAAAAGACACACGTTCCACAGCGCCCTCAGAAATTAATGGTAAGGTTCAGAGCCTTTCTATGTGAATCCTGCATGTAAGAAAAGAATAAGAGTGTTAGTGTCTAACTGTAGTTGTGATTTAATAACATGTGCCGTTATACTAAATATATGCACAGCAACTGCAGTATCTACCTGTGTAATTTCCCACTTCCACTTATGCTATAGTAATGGTAGATGCAGGATCACATTCCATTCTAAATAGGTAATAGATGGAAAATTAGGTGTTGATAGTAATCATAGTATAGGACAGATAACAGAAGTGAGAAGCATATATGAACCAACCTAAAATCGTGGTTACTCAAGAATTCAGTGAAAGCACCAAAAACATATATCCAGAATAAAAGTGGGAAAAAAAGGAACAAATTCCCCACTGGAATTATTTTTCTAACCACAAAATAAAGAAATCACACAAAAATGAGTAGGGCTAGTAATATGGATTAGTTCCTTAACTTCAGGAACAAATGAATCCCTTGTTTTTTATATCATATCAACAGGAATGCAAAACAGCTGCAACAGGAATGCACACAGAAAAAGGGACCTCCAAGAGCAGTGGGATTAACTTTCAGATAAGTAAACAATAATGCTGTGATAGCACAGAGCAAGTTACCATCTTATCTGTATATGCTGGTACTTTAAATGTCCTTTTCATTTGCTTTCACCAGGTTTCAGATCATGACCGCAAAAATGACGAAGAATAGGTTCCAGATATGTGAAGAAAGAAGAGCCGCCGTAATGCAGCCCGCCGAAGACACCGACCGCGACGTGCTGATCCCGGAAGCAAAAAGGTGAGTAAAGGGCAGGGCGGAACACACGCGTGCGTCATCTAGAACGCAAAGCGCTCTTCTGCCCATGCCAGCCCCATTTATGCCAGGTTTGCTCCGCCATGTCGGCATACACAATCGGGTGTGGAGCAGTCCTGACAATAGGTAGATAAGCTAGCACAGAGGTACAGGATAGGTGGGAGATTAGGCCTTGTAGAGCAGTAGATATGTAGGGAGTAGAGCATTGCTAGGCTTCAAACAGACAAGCCAAGGACAATCGGTAGTACAAGCAGTGGTGTAGAAGCGTAATCAAAATAACATGTGCACATGTACCGCATTTTAAAAACATGCAATTAGCTTTTTTGCAGAAAGTATTACTTTTGATATAATGTTGGGCTTAAGTAAATGCCTGATTGATTATGCAAATATATGACGTATTTCCACTAAAATATATAAAAGAAACTGGCTGGCCCATTGTAAGCTGAAGCTAAGATTCCAGTTCCACTGAGCTGCCTGACCTTCTATGCACAGTATTAAACTTTGTACTATATTGCCAAAAGACGTGTCATCTTTTTATTTCATCCAGCAAAACTTTGGCAGAGCCAGCCAAGAGTTCATCTTGACTGTTCCAGACTGCGCCAGAGGGAAGACCTGCCTGTCCTCGGTTGAATAGAAACTGCGTAAATATCAGGTAAGCGGACGCGGAGTGTTATACGAAAGTTTATCTATTCAAAAGATGGGCAGGTAAGAGTCCCCGGTTGCTGTCAAAAGGGGGGCGGGGAGAGATCGAACTTTGTACCTTAAAACTTTCAATCGCATGATTCTTCGGCAATTATAGTATAGAAATGCATGCCTGGGGTTCTTGTTTTTCTTTTGTTGGGATGCACTGAAATGAAATGTGCACTCCGGAAGACTAGTTAGTGTAAGATTCCCTTAGAAATAGAAGGGAAGAGACACTCCTTCGGGGAGTGATCTAACAGGCAGTAGTACAGTACCCAGGAGAGTAGCTCCTGGATGAGTCGCTCCTTCGGGGAGTGATCTAGAAGTCAGTAGTGCATTATCCAGGAGACAGCTCCTTGAAGAGACACTTATTCGGAGTGATATAGCAGGTAATAGTGCATTACCAGAAGGAAACTTCTGTAAGGGGCATTCCTTTGGGGAGTGCCCACAGGTATTCTGGTTAAATCTGGAGGGCTAGTGTAGAAATAGTGAGACTGGACTAGGTAACAGGTGTGTAAAGTCTGACGTGATAAAGAGACAGTCATTCGATCAGCACCGGCAGGCCTTACTCTGAATAAGTTAGATGCCTGGCTTCCAAGTTCCCAGATTTAAGATATCTGGAAGGCGTCTGTAAGGAAAAGCGACAGAGGCTGAGGCATCAGTTGGAGAGTCTGACGGTTGGGTAACGGGACAGCGAATTGCTGGTGTCAATTGACTTTGCCCTGAGCACGACCAGACCCTTGGTTGCGAATTCAAAAACCATATTCGTTGTAAGTAGATATCCTTCCATGAATAACGAGGACGACATAAAGAGTACAGTACTGCATAATAACAAGGGATAAATCATAGAGGAGTGGCAGGGTTCCCTGCAGATTGTTATAAAGTCCGGTATAAGCGAGGAAGAAAAGCAGCAACTTATTTTGGGTATTTCAAAACAAACCCCTAGGGTGTCTTGAAAGTAGGGAAACATTATTTCAGATAAGAACACAGGGAACCAAAATAAAATGACCCAAGTTAAGCCAAAAGATTATTAATAATTCCCTATCAGTGAGACTGATAATTTAATGTGGCATGTAACAGATGACATTGAATTAGAATTGACATTTATATGGGCCCAAGGAAAATCCCTGTGTCCATGTAATACCACTAAAATTCATATAGTAACAGAGTCACCCATAATATTTGAGGCCCTTCTTGATGCATTTCTCACAGACATTTACGATTCAGGAATTGGAATATGAATGGAACACCACATCCTTGAGCACTTCAAATAATCGTTTATATTCACAATAATATTTGTACATGTATTGGGTCAGGCACAAATCCTCTTAGGCCCTCCATAAATGCACCTGATCCAGATTTAACTATGAAAGAAGCGATCAATGTGCTTGATATTCAGCACTTTGGCCTCATGGTTGTATTAGTGAAGTCAGGTACCACTAAATAATATCAATACGTGTTCACCACTGCTATAGGCTCACAATATTCATTGAACACAAAACTATTAGTGAACAAGACAGGTCCAAAAGGGACATAAGATAGTGTGCAAACGAACTAGGGAGCAACAGTGACACTTCTATTACGTACACACATCCTTAGGTGACCATTGAGACTCCTCTGGAACACTTGATACAAACTTTCCCTTCAGAAGAGAAGAAAATACAAAAGTATTGTAAACAATGGTACAAAGGCACCAAGGGACACGCCCAGCCATGGCCAAAGGAAGGGACATTTGACGAAGACATAATTGAACACACATTGACTTGTATTCGATCTAAGTATAATAGAAAGAAAAGACAGAAAATGGAAACCACCCTGTCATTATGGCAGGTATTCCGTGATACAAAAGCAAACGTGAAACCAACAGCACCCGAAGAGGCACAGCCCCCAGAGAAGCCCCCACCCTATGGTCTTTACCCCACTCTGCCAGCTGCAGGGTACCAAAATCCCATTAGTGTTCCACCAAAAGAGAAGACACAAAAATCACGTGGAGACGAGGCACCCCCAGACCCCAGCCCTACAACTACTCGGGCTGGTCCAGAATCGGACCGGAGACACAGACTTATAAATGAATTGCAGCACATCGTTAGACAGGCAGAACGCTCTGGAAGTCCAGCTCCCCTTCGAGGGCAATGGACTATGGGACATGTTGTTCTTAGGTTGGGAGATACTTCTGTGAAAACCTTGAGAGGCAACTGAGGGATGGATAAGAGAAGAAGAAGGATGGGAAAGGGACAGAGATGCCACAATATCATGAACATCATGAACCCCAAAATGAGTTACAAGTAGGGGGAGCAGAGGAAGATGAGGAGTGGGAAGACGGGCCTCACAGGGATACAAATTAACAGGACACTAATCGAAGACCATATAATTTCTGCTTGCGTCCTCCACGGGGATCATTTATGGCAGTAAGAGACACCACAGAAACATGGAAGAAGTAAATCCTAAAAAAGAGTAGGTTAGATCTAACATCCATAGAGGTATACAATACAAGGAGGGCAGTTATTATTGTCAACCCTTTTCAGATGAATTGGCAAAATGGACTAAGAAAGAGGGGAAGAAGCAATGGCCAGAGAAGGATCTTTTCAACTCATCGACTTAGCAACTGCCGAAGATTGTATATGGCAGGGACAGGGCAACCCAGATTAGAATTATCCCTATATGCAAGAGTGTTTTGCAGTAGCGGAGCAGTGTGCTATAGACATACCAACTGAAGTGATTTAAAGTAATAGACCAGATCTGAGGTTAGGCCAAGACCTCGACTAATAAATCAGTTACCCTTCATTTTCAAGGGTGGACAACTGCCCGCATACGTACCATGGCCACAAATCGATAAAGAGAATTTAAAGAGTGCACTTTCCCCACTGTCTGCGGGACCGGAAATTGGATAGGATGCTTTGAGAAACACACTGCTGAGCAAACCTCAAATTGGGTGATGTTAAAAGCTTGTTAAGTTCTCTGGTGGGAGACAAAGTAATTACCATTTTTACAAGAGCAGGATTCCTTCAAATAACATTGATAAATACACAGTTTGATGGGTCATTCTTCAACAATATCTGTCAATATGTCTGAGATGAGCTCCAGCAGACATACCCAGACAGGCCAGACATTGGAGCCCTTGTGGCAGAGAGTATAAAATCAACTGAAGACATTGCAGAATTCATCACCAGAATAAAAGAACGATGGGTACAGGAAGTAGGATGTAACTGGGTAAACACAGGGGGAAATGTAATGCCCATGGATATGCAAGCAAGTTTAGATGGAGTAGTGGGAATAGAGGCTAAACCGTGGCCAGAAATACAAGCCCATATAATACATTATTTCAAGTTGGAAATCGAAAAGGACAAGGAAAGGACAGAGCAGGCAGAGAGGGCCACAGCTACGTTGGTGCAACAGAAACTTAAAAAATCACATACAGAAGGGACACTTGTAGCAGCACAACCAATGGCTGTCACAATGTGAGTGCAGGTGCAGGCACCAGGAGGGCATCCAGAAAGTAACATGGGAAAGAGACAAGGACGTTTTTCAGGAGGCCAAGGGCTAGTGCAAGGGAAAAGACAAGGGGGATATAGGACAGGACAACGGTGTTGTTATTGTGACAATATGGGTCATTTTGCAAGGGAATGTAGAGCGAAAAGAACGACGTACAAGTGCAGGGATGGTTCGCTCTGCAGAGGCAGATGGGGCAACAATAGATGCAAAGTGCTCCCCAACAACCCCCACAGGTCCCTCAAGTTCAGTGGACTGCACAACAGTGGCAAACTTCACAGAGTATGCCCCAGGTTGTTAGAAGTACTACAGGAGGACCCACACAGGTCCAGTTGGGAGAAGTAATGGTGCAAAGAGGTAATCCCTTTTCTGCACAGCCCCAAATGTCCGGAGGGACATTAACCAACAACTACACACAATGAGGAAGCCCATAGACAACTATTATGTGACCAATCCTATTGGTAGCCCACAGATCGGATGAGGAACCCAATGTGACAGTAGCCATAGAAGTTCACCCCTACAGTTTTTTAATCAACACTAGGGCCACTAAGTCTTGTATAAGGGAAGGAACACTCCCACTTTCTCACAAGTCAATGGACACACAAGGGTTTTCTGGGTCTGTCAGGAGGGTTCCCTTTACTGAATCAGTAAACATGACAATAGGAGACACGCAAATAGAAGGATCATTGTTATATTTCCCAGAGGCACCGGTCAATCTTCTTGCACGAGACTTGATGAGTAAGATGAATAGACCATCTCTTTTTTGGAAGATGGGATGATGGTATGTTACACTACTGTTATTACACCATGTAGGATGTTGTCACTCATAGCTCATGAGGACTTGAGACAACAGGTTAAAGCAATTCCTGTGGATACACAGGCCTTTTTGCATGGCATACACCAGGGCTACTAGGGAAGGCAGTGCAGATACCAAAAGAACTATTCTTCAGACCCGAGAGACCTGTGGATCCCATAGAAGAACCGGACATGATGTTAGAAATAATGGCCCTTGAAATAAAGTCAGATTATGCATTACTGATTTTGACAGGAGACAAGCAACGTGGACATCAGTAGTATTTACAGACACAGAGGTCAAATTGAGAGACATATCAGATGAAGAAATGTTTGATGATAGCCCATCAATTGAGACGGTGGTATTTAAAATGGATACTCCCATTAGAGTACGGTTGCAATACAGGACAGTGCCAAAACATGCACAAAACAGTACAATAACAGAAAAGGACTTGGCAAAGGTACCAGAGAGTCTGTGGACAAAGGGACCACACGATGTAGGAGCTGAGCCTGTAAAAATAACATTGAAGCCCAAATCGATATAGCCCAGGGTACATCAATATCTCTAATCCAAAGAAGCAGAAGAAGGCTTCTTTCCCACACTACAGGCATTACTTGAGCAGGGAGTAATATATGGGAGAACATTACCCTGTAATACACTGATTTACCCGATAAAAAAGGCTAAGGGGGGAACTTGGAGGATGATTCAAGATTGCCACCCCTTGAACAATATAGAAATCCCAGAATTTTCGGTGGTACCAGACCCATCAGTCATACTAACAACCATTCCTATGGATGCCACCTACTTTTCAGTATTTGATTTGAAAAATGCATTTTTCAGCATTCCACTGCACCTAGATAGTCAATATCTTACGGGATTTACGTACAAACTCAGTAGTGATATTGAAGGCTCCCCCAGGGCTATTGTGAGTCCCCAAGTATCTTTAACAAGGCAGTGAAAAAGGATTTAGCAAACGTAAAATGCAAAAGCACCACAATAGTGATGGGAGCACCTTTAACGCTGTATGTAGAACATACAGTATTTGCTATTTTACAAAGAAGCAAGAGTACTCTCACAACTCAGAGAGCATCTGGGTATGAAGTAATACTTCAGTGCCATCTTTACAAGTGGTTCGCTGGCACACAGTTAATCCAGCAACATTCTTTTCACACTTAGCTACTGTGAACAGGTACATGACTGTGCTAAGTACACACCAGACAAAGTAAGTAAGGTGGGAGAGGACCCCATCCCAGGAAGTATGTTGCTTTTTGTTGATGGGTCTTCTTTCATAGATTAGTAAACTGGGGTAAGACATTCAGGAGCAGCAGTTGTAAAATCTGGACAGCAGGGACCATCTGATACATTACAAATTATTAGCCAAATTCCACTACCTTCTCACTTTTCAGCACAGGCGGCTGAATTAGTGTCCATCATTGAAGCACTGCAGCTAGTTGAGGGACTAGAGGCCACCATTTATTCAGATTCAGCATATGTCACCACCACTGTACATTCCAGCATTCACAGATGGGAAAGGAGGGGATTCCTTAAATCTGATGGATCCCCTGTGATGCATAAAGATTGGCACAATTAATAAAAGCCTTAACGCTTCCATCTAAAGTCGTGGTGGTGAAGTGTGCGGCGCACACCAATCAGCAAGACTTATTTCCAGGTGTAATGCTCTGGCAGATTGGGCAGCAAAAGAAGAAGCTAAAGCATCCCCAAGTTGTAGTCAATGGGATGGACATACATTAGGTATGATGACAAGCAGGCAACAGGATGCTACAGAATTACCTCCCTCATATACCGAGACAGTTAAATTACATTTGCATGAATTGCTAGAACAGGCTTTACCTCATGAAAGGGAGTTGTGGGAACAGCAAAGTTGCATTCAGTCACCAACAGATTTTATTTATAGGCAAAAGAGTACAGGTAAGCCAATAAAGCCACAATCTCTGTTGTATGCTGCTCTACAGCAACTACATCTCCCAGCCCACACCGCAAAAGAGTATCTTCTTGCTACATTACAGGCAGATCGGTTTATTCCACAACTATCTGAAATGATTACTATGTACACTGCAGAATGTGCTATTTGTCAACAGTATAGCCCCACGCCGACCTTAAAGGTGATCGCCTCAACAATACCACGCCCGAAAGGTCCATTTAAAAATCGACACTTAGATTTTGTCAACATGATAGAAAGATTTGACAATTACAGATACTTTATAGTAGTTATTTGTCCATTCTCATGATAGATTGAAGCTGGACCCTGTGTACATAATGATGCTAAAGTAGCAGCTTATTTTCTGATAAGGGACGTGATACCGTTATGGGGCATGGAAGAAGCAATTCGCTCTGATAAGGGCCCATTTTGTCAATGTAATCTTTCAACACATTTGCACCACCTTAGGAAGAAAACATAAACTGGCATCTGTTTATTACCCCCAAAGTAATGGGATAGTGGAGCGCCTGAATGGCCTACTCAAGAATAAAATAGGCAAACTATGTGCTACTCTGCAAAAGAAATGGCTGTACTGCCTACCACTGGCTTTGTACGCCCTCAGAAATAAACCAGGAAGCAATCACCATTTATCACCACATCGAATTGTGACAGGATGTCCCATGCCCACCCCTTTAATGATAAGACAGATGCCCATAAGACAGCTGAAGTTTTAGGGGATGAAATGAGTTATTTGTCTGAGTAAATGAAATTTGTCAAGTTCTTCTCTAAACAGGTATTGCGAATGGAGAAGACCGCCTCAGCCCAGCAGACCAGTCAGATACCCATTGGCCAGAAAGTCTATGCGGAATTCCGTCCGGCAATGGAAGGATCCCAAGAATAGTGGTCCCTGGTCAGTGACAATGAGTACTCCCACTGAAGTGAACGTGGATGGCAGGAAACCATGCATCCATATGAAGGATGTGCGACTGTATCCCGCCTTGCTTCAGACACTTCCACAGACAGAAGGGGATCAAGAGGGGGAAAAGCAAGACACATGAGTAACAATGTCTCCCTTCAAAGCACGAGTGGAGTATTTTGTCAACTCTACCAGCGGACAATTATGTATTGCAGTTTTAGTTTTATGTCTTCTTATGCTGGCGGCCACATTGAAATGATATTTTAATTCATGTATGGGATTATGTAATAGTATTACGCGCTTGCAGAGAGCAGTACCTGAACAGAAAAATATATCTCATAGTATTCATACTAGCTTAGTAGATAATATGTAGTATCAACACATGATGGAGATAGGTACGCAGACTGCTAATACTTTGTGCTTCGTTTGTTCTTTGATTCCACACACCACCAACTCAGATAGGTTACACTTGTATCACCAAATATTACAGTGTGTCTGTTACACCTTTTCCTTTGCAGAATACGAGCGCAGATGCAACCACTGCAAGTCAAACAGGGAACTTTCCTAGTAAATACTACGCAATATGAGAAAGAGTTAGCAGATGTAATGAATGTCCTAACAGACCGCAAGGAGGAGCTAGTAGTGAAGTTAGATGCAATGTCTAAGACAGGGATTATGAGGTACAAGGATAAACCTTGGAGAGCTAAAATATTGCAACAGGGATTTTTAGTGGTATCCCCTCCTAGACTTTTCTGCAAGAATTACTCTAACACACCCCAGCCCCATGATCGTCAAGTAAGGCCATATTTCCGACTATATGTTCATAGTCAGTGGCACCATGGCACTACATTTGGGTGCAGGGTCCTATCACTATGGAAGAGAAACCAGACTGATAATAGTATATGCTAGACTTGGCATCCTTGGCGTGGTTTCCCCAGACTTTTTGCTTTTACCTGCTGCATTTTTGACTGTGTGCTGGATTTTGTTTTTGCTGGTTTAGGTGCTTTGGGCACTTTGCCACTGCTGATCAGAGTCAAAGTGCAAGTGCCCCCTGTGTAAATTGTGTAAATTGTGAATATAATTGGTTATCCATGATTGGCGTATTTGATTTACTGATAAGTCCCTAGTAAAGTGCACAGTGTGTGCCCAGGGCCTGTAAATCAAAGGCTACTAGTGGGCCTGCAGCACTGATTGTGCCATCCACCCCAGTAGCCTTTCAAATGTGACTCAGACCTGCCACTGCAGTGTCTGTGCATGCAGTTTTAAACTGCCATGTCTACCTGGCAAGTGCACCCACTTGCCAGGCCCTAACCTTCCCTTTTTTTTACATGTAAGTCACCCCTAAGGTAGGCTCAAGGTACACCATGGGCAGGGTGCAGTGTATGAGAAAGGTAGGACATGTACTGGTGCAGGCTTCTCCACCGAGTAGCTCGTGAGCTACTGGTAGCTCTCCAGGAACATGTAAGTAGCTCTCCTGTGTGCAACCAAGACTATTAATCAGAAGCTTTTACTTGGTTGAATTAATATCCGTACACAAAAATGTTTTTATTTTCAGAACTCATAAGCTGATATTTGGAGAAAAATGGCTGTATTTACAAAATATATTTAATGCTGATATTTGAGTGATAAATAATGTGGCATTGGGAAAACGTTTTACAAATGTTATTGCCTTCGTGCCAGTGGCATTTCAGCTATAGCTGTTAATTATTACCCATGTAGAGGCATTCCTTATTAACAAAGCCTTTTATACATTACTGCTTGCAACCATGCCTGAGGTTATTGCCGGTATTGACTTTGCATATGGTGGCCACTGATGTAATCTTGTCTGATGTAACCACCATTACAACACTAATAATGTTAGTAGCTCTCGATTAGTTCTATTGAACATAGGTAGCTTTAATTACATAAAAGATTGGAGACCCCTGTGTGGTGTGTTTTGCATGTCCTAATAGTGAACTTCTGTGTATTTCGTTTTTCACTGTTGAAAGGCTGTCTGTCCTATAGGTTAACATGGGGGCTGCCTTGTAACCTCTTACAGGTGTAACTTACTATTGGGACAAGATAGAGAAATAGAGTTTAGGCTCTATGAACTCAGAATTTAATAACACACCTTTTAGTAAAGGTCATTTTTAAATTGTGTGTTTTAAAATGCCACTTTTAGAAAGTGGGCATTTTCTTGTTTAACAATCCTGTGTGCCTCTGCCTGTTGTGTATTCACCATCTGATTTTTGGAGTGACAGGAGCTGGGGATGTGCATTCACTCTAAACAGTCACAAGGGGGTTTGAGGTGTGTCCTGCCTTGCTTGAGTGACTCATAGCCAGGCTGAATAGACCTTGCCTGCATTTAGAGTGGTGGGAGAGGTTTCACTAGCACCTGTTAGGATGTGTCTCCTTTGCACAATGATGTCTCCACCTCCTGTGGTCAAGATGGACCAGGCGGGTCAGAACTGGTTTGGACTGAGCTCAGAGACCTTTACCACAAAGAGAGCAATGGGAAAATTGGGTATAAGTAATGGACCTAAAACCCCGGCCCAGAACTTTAGATCACTTTTGGAAACAAGAGGATCCTGCCAAGAAGAAGAGCTGAAGAGCTGTGTGAGAAGCACTGCCTTTTCTGTGTGAGGGGTGGGTTGGCATGCAGTTGCTGCTTCTATCCGTGGACAGAGGAAAAGGACTGATTCTTTTTGCCTGTTGAAGTATCCTACTAATGAAGAATTTCCAAGGCCTTGTGTGTGCTTGCCTCCTGTTTGTGGAAGACTCAGTGACATCAGAGTCTTTCTTGTGCTTTACTCACTAAAACCTTTCTGTCCAAAGTTGCTGGGCCGATCTCCCACACCCGCTGTGTGCAGGCCCAAGGCGCTGCAACTCCGTGCTGTGTCGCGAGGCCCAAGGGTTGTGAGAGATCTCTAAAACAAGGGCGCGGTCGCTCGTTAGCTGAGCCAGCATGAAGGAGTCGCCAGCGTTGCCTGGCAACCAACACTGGGCCCGAAGTCTCAAGCGTTGCCCAGCAACAACCGAAGAAGACGCCGAGGTCCCCATAGCACCCAGAAGGGGAAGCAGCATCAGCCCGCCCAGCTGTGAGGCCCAGCGGGCGAGTGTCCCAGCACCTCCAAGTGGAAGCCCAGGTGCGGAGGTGAGCTGGGGCGCTTTCCGAGTGAGAGAAGCCGGAGCCTCGCTTGTTGCTACCGTGCCCAAGCCAGCCACATTGGACCGACGTGCCACAGCGCACCAATGAAGGAACGGCACCTCGCGCCTCCTGCCTCACAGAAAATGGGATGGGCGCCCTGTGAGCCATTTATTGGTCACACCGTGGACCAAAGGGTGATTGCGAGAGTTCTACCACCCCCCCTTTTGTTGATACCACTGGGGCGTTTGGTTCTTTTGGCCACAGTTAGCCAGTCAGGCAGGAATCCTTGATGAAGGTCCCGCTCGGCCTTTCCCCTCAATCTATGGCATTCACTGTGGTAGGCGGGCAGGTGGCCCGATAGCCTACGTATCGGAACAGTGAGTACCAATTACCCTGCACTACGTGATAGGAGCACAGGAACACTGTGTCCTAGGATTTCATTGGGGGTTATGGGCATGTGAATATGGTGATTCTTTAGTTTTCTCTACTGCATTTGATGTCCTAATGTTGGGATAAATGTTGTTTTACTCTTTTTGAAAACAGGATAACTAGTATCATTTTCAGGATCTGACTATTATGTACAGTGCTGTTGTTGATGACATATGCAACCCATAAATATGTACTTTAATACACTATCTGTGATGATTATGACAATTGCCTTGCTGGCAAAGTAACTTGTGATTTATTTAATTGCCGTCTATGTGTTTATATACAATATAAGCAATACTTTTACATAACCTGGTGTGTGTGGGGGGATGGGGGGTGGGGGTGTGTGTTTTTTTTTTTGGGGCCTACAGTGCCTCTGGGATACGCCTTGCTGCTGTGCCAAGCTACCAAGGGGGAGAACAGGGGTTATCTTGGGTGTGTAACTCCTTTACCCTGACTAGAGTGGTGGGTTCTGCCTGGCTTAGGTGCATACCCTAGTCAACCAGAAACCCAATTTCTGATAGTATACAATAAAGGCGTCAGGCAGTGTGGGATGAGAATATATCTAGTCTATCTTGGGTAGAAACTCCTACAACTCTTTGAGCAGGTAGAAAACCCATTCTTTTTTCTTTGGGTTTCAGGGGAAATGGAACGGTCCCGGTAGGAAAGTACATCAATGACAATGTCACAACATACAATTCTGACATGAAATGGGGCACCTCCAGCCTAATGGATTTTTACTGGAACTGTGGTGAGTTGCTGTTAGACTTGGCTTTTTCAGCGGGTTTACCCCCAGACTTTTTTGCTTTTTGGCCTCCTGTTTTTTACCCTGTTTTTGTTGGTTTTAGGACTCTGGGCACTTTACCACTGCTAATCAGTGCTAAAGTGCATATGCTCTCCGTGTAAATTGTGTTATGGATTGGTGTTTCCATGATTGGCCTATTTGATTTATGTGTCAGTCCCTAGTAAAGTGCACTGCGAGTGCCAGGGCCTATAAATCAAATGCTGTTGGTGGGCTGCAGCACTGGATTGTGCCACCCACGTAAAGTGTAACTCTGGCCTGCCATTGCAGAGCCTGTGCGCAGCCTGGGGCTGCCATGTCGACTTGGCAAGTGCACACACTTGCCAGTCCCTAAACCTTTCCTTTTCTACATGTTAGTCACCCCTAAGGTAGGCCCAAGGTACCCCTGTGGGCAGGGTGCATTGTATGTGAAAGGTAGGACATGCCCTGGTGTGTGTGGCATGTCCTGATAGTGAAATACAGCCTACTTCGTTTTTCACTATTGCAAGGCTACCTGTTTCCCATAGGCCAGAATGGGCAGTTTGATTATTACATCCTATGATCCTAACTGACCCAGGGAACATGGTAGAGATTCGAGTTTAGTATGCCTGAACTCAGAATGATAAAATGCATCTTTTAGTGAGGTTGGTTTTAACATTCTGTGTTTGAAAATACCACTTTTAGAAAGTAGGTATTTTCTTGTCTAACCATCCAAGCCTGCCTCTGCTAGGTTGTGTATTCCTTGTCTGGAGTGTGAGTGACAGGGGCTGGGGGATTCCAGGAGACAGGGTGAGTCCGCACAGGGCTGAATAGCAAGATCTACATGTAGATGGGTGGGAGGAGTTGCACCTGGGACCTGAATAGGGCTGTGCCTTCCCTCCACAATGCTGGCTCCACCTCCTGTGGTGTGTCTGATGTCCCTGGCCTACACTGCAAAAGGGAAAGAAGGAGTCTTGTCAGCAAAGTACTCCAGGACTGACCAGAACTGGTTTGGACTAGGCAAAGGCCTCTCTGCCTTCAGAGAACAAAGAGAAATTGAGGATAAAAGGGGGACCCAAACCCCAGAACTTTAGAACTCTTTTGGACCAAGAAGACTACCAAGAAGAAGAGCTGGAGAAGCTGTGAGGAGGAACTACCACTTTGCTGTGTGCTTTGCTGTGTTGGCCTGCAGTAGCTGCTTCTGTCTTGGGCAGTGAAAGGACTGGACTGAACTTTCTGCAATCTACTTTGTGAGTTTCTCCAAGGGCTTGAGGTAGAGCTTGCCCCCTGTTCAAGAAGTCTCAGGAACAGCAAAGACTTCAAGCCCGACGCCGTCTACGACGCCGCTGCCGACTCCGTGTCCTGAAGGCACCGCAGAGGGCACCGCTGCAACGCCGCACCACGACCCTGGTCTCACCGACGACACCTGCTGACGCCGCCACCGAGCCGCTGCTCGCACCGCGACCTGTGGGCACCGCACTCCGCACCGCCTCGCTTCACGACGACGCCTTGGTATCCCCGACGCCGCCGCTCCACCCCGGACTCGATGCCGCTGCTTGCACCGTGGTTCAAGGGCACCGCTCGTACAGTTACATGACGCACTGCCCTCATCCCGCACTGCAGCCTTGGCCTACCGACGCCGGTGCCATCGACTCCAGTTCGTCATCCGACGACAGCGCTTCAGCAACGACGACGCCGCTGCTGCACCGTGACCTGCCAGCACCGTGACGAGCACCGCCTTCATCTCACACCGCAACCCTGGTCTCACCGATGACGCCATCTGACGCCGCCACCGAGCCGCTGCTCGCACCACGACCTGAGGGCACCGCACGCCGCACCGCTGCACTTCGCACTGCAGCACCCGACGCCTGCCGACGCCAGCGCTCCTGACTTCAACCAAGAGGAGATTGATCTGCAACGCCTGTGACTTTGAGGGCCCCGACGACGCCTGCACCAACCTCCGGAACCGACGCCTGCGGACGCCGTGTTTTCTGAAGTTTACCGCGAGGTCATCGACACCCTGCATTTCTGAAAGGTACTGTTTGCAGGTCTTCCCGACACCGTAGCTGACCCGCGACGCCGCGGTCAGCCAGAACTGTTTGGATTTGTTTGTTCACGATGCCGTGATAGCCCCGGACGGAGCTATTGACATCAAGGAACTGTTTTTAAAGACACTGTGATAACTGAAGATTTTTGAAGTACTGTACTATGGATTTTTATCGTATTGGTCTTGTTTAAAGTATATAAAAATATTGGATATTTTTCTAAATTGGTGTGGTGTCCTTTTGTAGTGCTTACACTGTATTACTGTTGGTTATGTGCAAATGCTTTACACACTGCCTCTAAGATAAGCCTGACTGCTCGTGCCAAGCTACCAAGGGGGTGAGCAGGGGTTATTTTAGGAGTGTAACTCCCTTATCCTGACTAGGAAGAAGGGTCCCTACTTGGACAAAGGTGCAAGCCCTTGCCAACTAGAGACCCCCATTTCTAACAGTTGCTGTATACATGACTTCCTTCATGATGGCAAGGACTCTGTTCTTTGGTCACTGTACACACTTCCTCACTGGTGATTTCAGGAGTCGACATTTCTGAACGGCATGACCATCCCATAAGCTGTCCAACGACCTTGCTACACCATCATCGAAGGAAGAGAACTGCAGAGTATTATGGTACTACAGCCTGGGAAGATGTCCGCAAGAGCACAGGCTGTTCAATGACGCCCAAATCTTCTTCGGAAGCATCTTACTGTTCCTTCAAGCAAATGCAACTGCACATTGGCCCCAGATAACATACTGGGAGTTAATGAAGGCCATAAATGCCACTGAATATGGTTTCAATGCGATCCAGGAAGAGCTGCGAGCTATGAGAGTAATAAGTATGCAGCATAGATATGTGTTAGACTTAATGACGGCTATGAAAGGAGGAGTGTGTGCCAAGATTCAAACTTCCTGTTGTACATATATACCAGCCAATGGCACTGACAACGGGACACTCACCAAAGTCATACAGGCTCTATATACCTTGCAAAAGAAGATAGTGGAGAAGGGAGGCTTGCAGGTTGGTTCACTTGGGTACCAGCCTGGATGTCAGGACTATTTACGGCCTTGCCACCTGTTCTTGTGATACTGCTTTTGATGTTCTGTGTCCTTCAGATAGTGATAGGATGTTGTAAACGGGTTAGTCAGAAGTTAGGAGGGATGCTCACTTATCGGTTAGTCAATAGAATGCAGGACGTTGAGGAGAATGTATACACACTGATGGCTACAAGCAAAAGGGAAGGTGAGGAAGTACTTGAAAAATCAACTAAAGGGGGAATGTTATACGAAAAGTAGAAAATGAAGAAAGCCCAATCATGTCAATGCAAGCATCAGCAGAAAGTCGTGTGCAGATGTACATATTGAAAGAAAAATACAGGCCTAAGCTATCTGCAAATGTAGAATAGAAAAGCTGCACAAAATGGAGTCAGGTCCCGGAGGGAGGGGAGTAGAGACAAGCGTCAGTAGGATAGAGAAATATAATTAGACATAGCAGAAATGGAAAGTTACAGGCCTTCATTGAGAGAATACATCTCGGAGAAAATATGTAGATAAGGTAGAACAGAGACACAGGATAGGTGGGAGATTAGGCCTTGTAGAGCAGTAGACATGCCGGGAGTAGAGCATTATTAGGCTTCAAAGAGACAAACCAAGGGCAACCGGTAGGGCCAGCCGTAGGTGTAGAAGTGTAATCAAAATAACACGTGCACATGTATTGCATTTTATACTGTGGCGGCACCTCCACTAAGGGGGAGGAGCGTTGCCCCACTGCTATTGCAGCAGTGAAAAAAAAGAAAATGATAATAACAAGACGTTATTATCATTTTCTTATTCTTTCGGGAGTCGGTGCGGGGCTGGCTCCCTGGCGCCAGAACAGAGGAGGAGTGGTTTGCACTCCTCTAAGTGCACATGACTGTTTGGCGAACCGTCATGCATACTTGGCATGTTCTGCAGTGGGCTGTGTTGCACACCCCCGTGGAGAACATGCCCAGGGTTCCAGACACTGACTGAGCGTCCAAACAGGATGCTCAGACCAATCACGACACTGCTCCTGCAGCATCGTGATTGGCTGGGAGAGTCCGGAAGCCTGGGTGCTTCCGGTGCTTCCAGCAAGCCTTCCTTCCAGGACGGAGGAGAGACGAGTGGCGGCGGGAGAGGCGGCGCAGCGGAGAAGGTACGTATTTTGTTTATTATTTTTGTTTAATATCTCTTCCCCCGCCCCACAACCCCGTTCCGAGCGAGACACCACTGATTTTATAAACACGTGATTAGCTTTTTTGAAAGTATTACTTTTGATATAATGTTGTGCTTAAGTAAATGTCGGATTGATTATACAAATATATGAATAATTTACGCTCAAAAATGTATAAAGAGACTGGCCGTCCCATTGTAAGTTGAAGCTCAGATTCCAGTTCCACAGAGCCCCTGGATGCAGATATTGTTCCTGCGGCTTCTGTTTTCAAGGTCCTCCTGTTTGGCCTGTAGGTCTATCTGCTGCTCCTCAAGCGGATTTCTTTGAGGAAATGGTCTCCTTTGCATCCATGTCTGCTGCCAGGGTCTTGTTTCAAAGGAAGGTCACCAAGTTTTCTTTCCTGGGTTTGAGATGTGGCATAGTGGCAAGCTGTCAGAACAGGGGTTTCTGGTCACCAGGGCCTGCCCAGGTGAGTGTCTGCACTCCGCTTCATCCAGGGAGCTTCACAGCAGGAGCAGGGCCAGGTGCAAGATTCCCCCCCTTCCAGGTCAGTCAAGCAGGTGTTGAGCGTACGTTGCATGGGAGGAGGGAGGGTGCTGCAGCAGAGGTAGATCTCAGACTAGCGAGAGGGCAAGGAGAGGACAGTCCCGAGGCAGTTGCTGACTCTGTGCCCCTCCAGAAGATTTCACTAGTTTCTAAACGGTGCACCATATAACTTTCAACATGCATAATTACACTTGCTTCCAGGGCTTACTCTGTTTCCACTCTATGTACCCAGAAGTGTACACAGAATAACGCTATGCTGTATATGATTATCGGCCCTTTTCTAACATTCTTTTTTTAATTGATGTATGGGCTTATGGAGTAAAGTAAATAGCAGTATCAAGGATAATGTCGTTTGAGGTGTTATCGGTAATGGCATCAATGATATCATATAACATGTCATGAGTGATATAATGTGTAAGGTATAAGCAGTGCATGACGGAGGTGCAAGTTATAGTTAGTTCACTAAAGTAAAACTGGTAAACTTCTGTGGTTTTTAATGCATTTCAACACCTAACTATTGTTTTTTGAGTGAAATATATATATATAGGCTGTGCACGTGATACGTTGAGTATAGACAAAGAAAAAATACTTAACATTGCTTTACAATTAATATTGCATGTTATATCTGTGCAAAATACCGCCATAAATATCCGGGGAGCTAAAATGCTGTACATATGGTAAAAAATGCCTTAAATATAAATTCATGTAAAATACACATAATTCTATTAAAAGAGCATTTGAAAAAACAGTATTTAAAACGCATATGATGTCTTTGCATAAAAAAACACACTCTGTTTTTCTTTCCGAGCAGAATAGTCCACGTAAAATACAATGATTCATACAGTACAATGGTCTACTGGTGGATTCCTCTGAAATACTCATATCTGTTCCCATTATAATTATAGGATATGTTATGACTTTTGTAGTGTAGCAAAGTTCTATATGTATACATACATGTATGTTGTTCAATTCTATACCCACAAAGTGCTAAGTGCAAATATATCTAAACTAATGTGCTACCACGGAACAAACCTTGTTCCTTAAAACGTATCTAAAAACACCATAATTGTAAAAACATCTATAAGTTCTCTAAAAAAACATTTTCAAAAAGACTTTTATAGCATAAATGCTATATATATACACGGTTGACTGCGTCAGCTGAAACGTGTCGGTCATTTCATTATTTTAATTGTTTTTGTGCCAAGAAGAAAATTGGCTATCACTTAATAAAATTGCATTTCACGATACCTGTCTGCTGAGAAATCTGTGTGCCACTGTGTGGTGGTTCGGGAGGAGAATGCAGTGGGATGACATATATATATATATTGTAACAACAATTCCCAATGTAATCGGACATCCAAGATACAAACGGGCACAGACTCCAAGGATCTGGTGCTTTTAAATGTTATTGCTCATTCCATGTCATGACGCGTTTCGGACACCTTGCATGGCCTTGATCACATTATATATATATATATATATATATATATATATATATATATATATATATATATATATATATATATATATATATATATATATATATAACATATATATAACATTGAGAACTGGCAGGACGGAGTGGGTGTACCTAAAATTATGTGTAATTGACACTGGACACATTTGAACATCGTAGTTGGTTACCCAATGACAGTTCCTGGGAGTATGCTGCCCTCCCATTGGCCATGATTGAACTAATAAATTGCTAGGTAGTTTTAAACAGTATGCCTTTTGTCAAACGTTCTTGTCGCACTGAGGAAAGCATAACGCTGAAATGCGTCTGCGAGGAATGATGTTACTGACACGTCCTGTGAGTGCACCCTGTGAGCTGTAGTTGTTGTGGAACAAGCGGGTTCCACCCCCGCTTTTTTGTGCACCCGCCGCGAGTTCATAAGCAGGCACAAGGTGGAAAACTTGAGCTGATATATAATTATATATATATTACCTACTGGCGGTCGCCAGTAGGTAGTTATAGTTAGAACCTAGTTTCCATAGGAAAAGCATTTTTTGATTTGCTAATAACTTTGGCGTCGTTTGACGAATCTTCCTGATATTCTCCAAAAACAAAGTCTATCCAGGTCAGCTCCTATTCTGAAAGTTTGGGGGTGATTTGTCAAGCGGGGGCTGAGAACAAAAGGGGGTCCCAAAACCCGTTTTCTCCATGTTAATTTCCATAGGAAATTTTGCGACGAGCTACAGCCCGAACTGTTGAACGAACTTACCCCAAATTTGGCAAAAAGGTAGAGCTTGGTTCAGAAAGCGACCTTTTTTTTTAAATGGTGTAAATCCGTTCAGTAGTTTTTGAGAAATTCAAAAGATAAGAGTCAAAAAATCAATTTCCCATAGGAAACTTTGTGCAAGGCTACAGCCGAAACTACTGAACGGAATTACTCCAAATTTGGCAGAAAGGTAGTGCTTGGGTCAGAAAGCGACCTTTTTTAAAATGGTGTAAATCCGTTCAGTAGTTGCTGAGAAATTAGAAAAATAAAAGTTTCAATATCTGGGCGGAGCCTAAGTCGCGTGCGCGAGCTTCACTGTGATTGGCTGCTAGTAGTCCAAACCAGGAAGTGTTGGCAGCCATCTTGTGGCTCGGTAGAAGCGAGTCACCCAAAAACGGAGAAACAAAGGTATAAAACAAGAGAAGGGGGCAGGGTAGAAAAACCCTGACCCCCTAGGCCTGCTCAGGGGGTCCCAGAAGGACCCCCAGGGCCCAAAAAATCATTTAAAAAATAAATAAAAAATCAGCAAAAATTCGCGCTGGGGTCGCGGGTTCTCGCATTTCATTTTAATGAGGCCCTTGGGTGGGCTAGGTTCCGGGGGTATTTCTTAAAAAATAATAGCAGGGGCTCGCAGGGGTTGCGGGGATGCGCTGGGGTCCGCGCAGCCCCGGGGCTTCACTCATGTTGAGAGGGGGTTGCGCGGCCCCCTTCTGGAGCCTTCTATGTGCTTGTAACTTTGGCGTCGTTTGACGAATCTTTATGAAATTATCCAAAAAGTTTCTCTTTTTTGATTAGCTCTTATATTGAAAGTTTGGGGGTAAATGGTGTAGGAGGGGCTGAGAAAAAGAGGGTCCTAAAACGTGTTTTCTCCATGCAATTTCCATACGAAACTTTACAGAAGACTACAGGTGAAGCTGCTGAACGGAATTACGCCAAATTTGGCAGGGAGAAAGGTGATGGTCCAGAAAGCAAGCTTTTGTTTAAATGGTGTAAATCCGTTCAGTAGTTTTTGAGAAATATCAAATTTTACAGATATCGATTTTTGAGAATTCTGACATGTGATTGGCTGAGGGGTTACAAGCACCAGCTTACGGCTTATTGGCTGTGAATGGTTGAAACCAGGAAGTGTTGGCAGCCATTTTGTGATTTACTCCGTCAGCTCGCATCTCTCCGTGTAGAAGCCATCGGGTTCATAGTTTTACCTCTGCGAGGCAACACTGGCATCTGTGTCTGTGTGAGATATGCCTTTCACGCTGCCTCTCTTCATATCACCAGGTCGCGGCTATGCCTTTAGAAGCCCGTCCGTCGGCTCGGAGCTCTGTGAGTCAGTCTGTCGGTATGATCCCCTACACTACCCACAGACTACCCAAACACCACTGCACTGTTGTAAACTCTAAAACACTACCCCCAGCACGATCCCCTACACTACCCAAACACCACTGCACTACCCTAAACCCTAAATCTACCCCCAGCACGACCCCCTACCCAAACACCACTGCACTACCCTAAACCCTAAAATACTACCCCCAGCTCAACCCCCTACACTACCCAAACACCACTGCATTGTCGTAAACCCTAAAACACTACCCCTAGCAGGACCCCCTACACTACGCAAACACCACTGCAGTACCCTAAATACTAAAGCACTATCCCCAGCACGATCCCCTACACTACCCAAACACCACTAGACTACCCTAAACCCTAAAACACTACTCCCAACATGACCCCCTACACTAGACAAACACCACTGCACTACCCTAAACCCTAAAACACTACCCCCAGCACGACCCCCTACACTACCCAAACACCACTGTTCTACCCTAAAAGACTACCCCAGCACGACCCCCTACAGTACACAAACACCACTGCAGTACCATAAACACTAAAACACTACTCCGAGGACGACCCCCTACACTACACAAACACCACTGCACTACCCTAAACCCTAAAACACTACTCCCAGCATGACCCCTTACACTACCCAAACACCACTGCATTTTCGCAAACTCTAAAACACTACCTCCAGCACAATTCTTACACTACCCAAACACCACTGCACTACCTTAAACCCTAAAACGCTACCCCTAGCATGAACCCCCAAACAGTACACAAACACCTTTGCACTACTCTAAATCCTAAAACAGTACTCGCTACATGACTTCTCACACTACACAAACACCACTGTGCTACCCTAAATCCTAAAACACTACTCTCAGCACGACCCCCTACACTACACAAACACCCCTGCACTGCCGTAAACCCTAAAACACTACTCCCAGCATGACCCCCTACACTACCCAAACACCACTGCACTGCCGTAAACCCTAAAACAGTACTCCCAGCATGACCCCTTACACTACCCAAACATTACTGCATTGTCGTAAACTCTAAAACACTACCTCCAGCACGATTCTTACACTACCCAAACACCACTGCACTACCTTAAACCCTAAAACGCTACCTCCAGCACGAACCCCCTACAGTACACAAACACCACTGTACTACCCTAAAGCATAAAACAGTACCAGTCCGTCGGTTCGCAGGTCTGCATCTGCGAGCCGTCGTGTCCCTAGCTGTACATGTGCGAGCCAGTCCGTTAGGTGATAGGTGTGTCTCTGCTAGCAGGGACGGTGGCCCGTTGGTGTCCCCTTGCGAGTTAGATCCGAGCTCTCCCTCTGCGAGCCAGCACGCTGGTGTGTGTTTGCGAGCCGATGGCCCGTAGCTCTCCCTGTGCGAGCCGACGGGCCGCAGCTCTCCCTCTGCGAGCCTGCCCAACGGCCCGCAGGTCTCCCTGTGCTAGCCGGATCGCAGCTGTCACTCTGCAAACCGATATTGGGAATATAAGGCGGCTCTAAAAAGAGCCCTTGTGTTTATTAGTTGGAGCTACATATAAGTGCAGATGCACAGCTTCAGGTTATTCAGAAAAACTCGATTTCCCTGATCTGTGAAGTGTACTCCATCACTTCTGTAGATATCAGCCATATCAAAACGTATGTTGTTGTAGATCGACCCCATTCTATGGACTCTGAGGTATGCAGACACAGCTTTGTTGACATTCTTCCTAGATTTTTCAATCTGAGGACAAAATTGGTTTGACCATTTCCACTTCTGTCTTTGGCATATATTGGAATATACAAAGACAGTTTGAGGCAAAAGCAACATCAATTGTCGAAAGGTGTCTTTCATTAGCATTTCCAAACCTACACCAGTCAATGTGCCTAGGTCGTTTCCACCACAGTGCACAATCATGAGGTCAGGGTGGTGGAGATGCAAACAGGTTTTAACCAAAGGCAACAATTGGTGCCACTTCAATCCTCTCTGTCCAAACCATTTAATGTCCACATTTTGTAAACCTAGGTCTAAGTCAATACGTCTCTGTTCTGCATACCTCTTGCACCAGAAAACATAGCTATGTCCTACGATCCACACTAGCATTTTGAAGGTATGGCTGGGAAGTATGGATAGATGTCTGTAGCTCATGCAGTCCGTTTGTAGAATAAGAGATATGTTTAAAGGTGGGGAACTACTTTTTTTCTCATTCAAAATGATAACTGATTGGGAGATGAAAAGCATTGTTTTTTAAAAGTAGGGTGCACATTCGTTTTGTGGAAAAGCATCTTTGTGATTGGTTAAGAAAAAGCAGTTTAAACGTGGAGTACATATGATAGGATAAAATTTGGTCAACTCAACCACACCTGCTACTTGCATTTGGAAGGCACTGTTCGAACTTAAAACAATCGTGAACTTTTAACCTGCACGTGCCGTTAAATGTTCGAGAAAATGTTGCAAAAAAATATTGTTAGGTTTAAAAAAATTGTTGCACTTCTGACTGCTATGTGTCCTTGAATATTAAAAAAACTGTTTATATGGAAAATTCAAAAATAACCAATAGAGAGAAGTTTTGCAATCTAAAAGAATCAAGGAACTATTCTAATTTGTTCTTTACATGTATTTATGTGTGGAGTAACAAAATTACAGACACAACAGCACCAGGAAGAGGAACAAGCAGGGAGTGGGGGGACGGGGGAAGATGGGCACAATGGCACACATGCAGAATTAAGTACAGCACAACTACAGACAAACCATGGCTAAAATGAAACACACCAACAAGGAGCACAAGTCACACAACCTGCCAACATCACACCACTGAACAAGCACAAAAGTGAAAACCACACTGCCTGAAAGGGAGAAGGGTGAACAATACCTCACATGAAGGAACATCTCACACAGAATGCAGCACACACACATAGGAAGCAGAGCACACCAACATCCAACACAATGTTGTCCAAACACAAACATTCGCACAATCGAACACAGGACACAAATGCACTCGCCTGTGGCGGATAAACGTCCAAAAGCGTCAGTACGAAACAGGCACATGAGAACGCATAAGTACAAACCCACAGTCCGGATGGGGTAGCAATTCACGTATGGCAGGCAGCCAGAGAGTCCGTGACACACACATTGGCATACAAATGAAGACACAACACATTTGGAGACAAGTGAAAATGTGGAAACTTTATTAAAAAAGTGCGTGTCAGTACAGCCAAGTGTAGTGCCACGATATGCAGACAAATGCAGCAGCATGCCTGAATAAGGAACGTAGGAAAACGTCCATGTTCACCTCGGGGTAGTCCATCACCAACACACGTCAGTGTCAAGCAGCGTTGGTTGTCCGCGCCTCGGACATGAGTCGACACCAATGCAGCCATGTCCACTGTCGTCTTGGGACATGTGACCAGATGCACAACGTGCAATGATGCGGCCGGACACGTGCAATGTGGCACATCGAGTCGTGGTTGCAGGTACCTTGTCACTCGTCCATGAACGCGAGTGCAGCTGCGTAAGCCACTATCTCTAATGAGTGATGGTTGGCCACAATATTTGACATGTTGTCGACGTAATCCATCAGCTGACCGGGACAGATGTGCTGACTCCAACCACTGTACCCAATGTGCACCAAAGCCATGAGCCCCCACACTTTTGTGCGCTGCGCTGTTGTATCCCGTGCACTCCTACGGCACACCATTGTAATGCCTATTCGCGCATGTCCTGCGGCATTCCAATCACACCGTGACACTGCCGTTTGGAGGTGGTGCATGCCACTTTACAACATCGACTGCTGCGGCCCTTGTGGCAGCCACACCAGAACACAGAGACACACTTACAGCACTTCTTGCACATGGACATGTCCGAGACACCCCGTTCCCCTTGCCGGATAGGCACACCCCTGCGCTGACCTGTGTATGCCGGACCAGCACACGCCGCTTGTGCATGCAGGAGGATGCGTGCATAGCTACATGTCCAGGCTCACTTCCAACGCTGAGGTGACATGGTAACGTCCGCTGAAGACAGCACACTGTGATGTTGCAGGGCACGTGCCCATCATGCTAACACAATGACCACACGGACACACTTGCTCAGATGTGGGTTCGGGGGCGTTGGCGGTCCTGGGGTTGTTGCGATGAGTGTTGTGGCCCTCATGGGTATCCGTGTATCATGCTCATTGACTCTATGGCACCTGTGGGTGTTCCGGTGTGGCTCTTGGCTGTGTTCCCTTTCATGCTGCAGGTAGTCGTCCTGCTTAACACCAGCAGAAAGCAGGTGTAAAATCCCTGGTGCTAACGCGGCTTATCGCCGGAATTTGTTTCGCATCGCAGTTTTTGCCTTTCGTTGTGAAAGTTGTGATGTGGTTTTTCGTGTACAGAAAAATAAACGAACTGGGCAGTGTATCCCGTCAAGATTCAGCACCTGACCCACTATTCCCAATCAATATAAATACAATGAGAATTCATCATTGAATTTGTGTGTACACTGTAAATGCACCCCCTACCACAGTGCAATTCAATACAGGATTTTAGTATTTAGAATAAATCGCAAAGGTGCACCTCGTGTGTTTTTGCACGGGACCGCCTACTCTGCATCTCATTATCAGCACTTTAATGCAACTAAAGTTGAGATAAATCTAACACACTATTCAGAAGCTGGTGCAAACTGCAGACATCACCAGTATTCCCGCGATAAATGCCCCAAAATTTAACACCATGGTGGACACCACCAAGTAACAGTAATAAGAACGAGAAAGAGTCACACAGCACTTAAGTAACAACCAAAAACTTTATTGACATTTTTTCTTTTTTTTCCAAACTTTATTTTTCCGTTTACGTACATATAGAGGATAAACTAAATTTAACAAGCTCAACACAAAACAACAAGGCGGAAGACTCCTGTCGGGTCCATCAATGTTGACGACACAGCCTGGAAAATAAAGCACAAAATAAGGACGTCTGTATTGCGCATATCAAAGGAGTGAGACACAGAGAAAGAGAGAAGGAAAAAAAAGCCAGAGAGGGAAGGAAAAAAAGGGAGTGAGAAAGGGAGAAGGGAGAGAGAGTGAGAGAGATAGAAGGAAAGGAAGGAAGAGAGTGAGAGAGAGAGTGAAGAGAGGGAAGTGAGAGAGAGAGAGAGAGAGAGAGAGAGAGACACTGCCGCCCCTGCGCATCCATGACCAAATAATGACCTGCTGCCACCGGAGTGTCTACCAGTGGGCACTCCACATGCCCGTGAAAGCTCCAGGGCCCGTCCTGCCACCATGGCTTGGTGCACATTATGTGGACCCGCTCCAGGGCCCAGCAGATCCCACACATGTCGCTGAGTCCTGAGTCATCAATGGCGGAGACCACATCAGCTTTTGGTGCCGCTAACCCTGTGCAACGCAAGTCAGCGCCACGTGGTGGTAGGCTGCTCACGGCCATACAACTTAGGGTGCGACTAACCCTGTGCAACTCAAGTCCGCGCCACGTGGTGGTAGGCCCCTGACGGCCACATCAGCTTCGGGTGGCACTAACCCTGTGCAACTCAAGTCCGCGCCACGTGGTAGTAGGCCCCTGACGGCCACATCATCTTCGGGTGGCACTAACCCTGTGCAACTCAAGTCCGCGCCACGTGGTGGTAGGCCCCTGATGGCCACATCAGCTTCGGGTGGCACTAACCCTGTGCAACTCAAGTCCGCGCCACGTGGTAGTAGGCCCCTGACGGCCATACAGCTCAGGGTGCGACTAACCCTCTGCGCAACTTTTCTTGGACTCTTTATGATTGAGACCCGTGGAGCGTCCGCCATCCAGTCACCACCGGCAATAAAGGATGTGACGTTGTCGATCCATTATATTTGTGTGGTCACATGGCCTGTGACGCATGTGCTGGATGGGTGTGGTGTGTGTGCAAACCTGCCCTCAGGGAGTGGCCGTGACATGTTGACAACTAAACCACTGACCTGCACACCAACAGCGAGTACGCCTGCGACAGGTAGCTATGTGGGGGGTGTGAAAACGTGTTTTCCCAATGGATTTTCCATAGGAAACTTTAGACACGGCTACAGGTCAAACCGCTGAACGGAATTACGCCAAATTTGGTAGGGAGAAAGGTCTTGGTGCAGAAAGCGCGCTTTCTCGCATTGAGTGAAAATATAAAAGAAAGGTCCCGGGGGCAATTTAATATACCGGAGCTCTGTCTGTGCGAGATAACCCTTTCACGCTCCCTCTGCCCAACATCACCACTTCGCAGCTATGCCGTTAGAAGCCAGTCCGTCGGCTCGCAGCTCTCTACCTTTGCGAGCTAGTACGCTGCTGTGCCTGTACCTCTGCGAGCTACTACGCTGCTGTTCCTTTGGGAGCGGATGGCTCGTAGTACTGCATCTGTGAGTCGAGCGGACGGGCCGCAGTTGTCCCTCTGCGAGCCTGGGTGTGAACTGTTCATAAGTCACACTACATAAGCATTGAAAAGCCATTTTGTGATTCAGTCCATCAGCTGGCATCTGTCCGAGGCATTTCTGAAAACATACCGGAGTTCTTTCTGTGAGAGATACCCCTTTCACGCTGCCTCTCCCCACATCAGCAGGTAACGCACCCTCTTCCCACATTACCAACATACCCCCAACAACCTTCTTGGTTCCGGAATTGTCCCTGTGCGGTTGGACAAACAAAAATCTTAGTCATGTATAGATTTACATATAAAACATTTTATTTAAACAAAACAACAACAAATAAAACTGAAGGGAGTCTGGTGCTGTGGTCGCTGCCACGAAGTTGGGGTCACTGCCATTCAGGACTCAGGACACAGTTCCTCATGTGGGATCGGCTTGTATTGAACAGGGTTAGTGGCACCACGTGTCGCGCCTTGTGTTGTACAGGGTTAGTGGCACCACGTGTCGCCGGCCTTGCATATGTAAATATGCCTCACTGATCGAAGGGAGTCTGGTGCTGTGGTCGCTGCCACGGACTTGGGGTCACTGCCATTCAGGACTCAGGACACAGTTCCACATGTGGGATCGGCTTGTGTTGAACAGGGTTAGTGGCACCACGTGTCGCCGGCTTGTGTTGAACAGGGTTAGTGGCACCACGTGTCGCGGCTTGTGTTGAACAGGGTTAGTGGCACCACGTGTCCAAAATTCAAATTGCGAGCTCTGCTGCCCGCAGTGTAGACTGCTAATGAGTGTTCGTTTGCACTTGAAGATGAATTTGGTGATTGTACTAAAGCTATAACTGATATAAAAAAAGTTCTTGAAGCAAGGATACTAAAAGGATATTATGTAGGTTTTAGGCCTGTGATAGTTACTTGCCTACTGGACTCTGTAATTAATGAATCAAGACTTAATTTTAATTGCGAGCCCTGATGACCACAGTGTAGGCCAGAGGTAGCGGTCAGCAAGGGCCCATAGCCACGTGGCGTTGAGTTGAGGTGCACAGATTGGGAGCATACAGTCTTCTTAACCGATTATACTCTCTTACACAATTTGCATCGGCACTAATCTTGAATTGTTAGCCCTGCTAACCGCATTGTAGGCTGGAGGCAGCGGTCATCAAGGGCCCACAGCCACGTGGCGTTGACTTGAGCTGCACAGAGTTAGTGGTACTTGAAGCACTTAGCGTGTGCGCAGTCAGCGATGATGCGTGGTCTGGGCTGGCCGCACTGGTAGCAATGTCTGTTGCCTACTGGACTGCGTCATCTGCAATCGCGAGTCGCTCTGAATTGTGAGCCCTACTCACCGCAGTGGAGGCAGGAGGCAGCGGTGAGGAAGGGCCCTCAGGCACGTGTTGTTGACTTGAGCAATGTCTGTTGCCTACTGGACTGCGTCATCTGCAATCTCGACTCCATCTGAATTGTGAGCCCTACTGACCGCAGTGTAGGCCGGAGGCAGCGGTCAGGAAGGGCCCACAGCCACGTGTTGTTGACTTGAGCAATGTCTCTTGCCTACTGGACTGCGTCATCTGCAATCGCGACTCAATCTGAATTATGAGCCTTGCTGTCCGCAGTGTATATCGAAGGCAGTAGTTTGTACAGACATAAGTCCGCGGTGCTGTGCCACTGGGGGCCTGTGTGGCGGAAGCCAGCGATCGGCTGAGGAGGCTGGCGGTCACGTCGGCGGCCTCATGGCAGGGTGAGGGGCGCCGCCCTGGCAGACGCTTTGGCCTTCCCACAAGTGAACCACGCCCAGAGCTCCGGCCTATTTATTCACACTCCTACGCTGAAGTGGCGTACGTCGGACCAGCCCACTCCGGTTACGCTTATGCTTACAGGGGGGGACGACACAGCTACATGACTGAGATCTTCCCTAGTGTTTGACGTAACATGGTTGGGTCCACTGTCCACAACACTACAAGCAGTAGTATTTGTGCACATGGAGAGGTGTGTGTTCTGCATACTGAGATGTGTCCAGCACATCACCGCTACACTTTGCATTGTGTGCATTGTTAAACATGGGTGAATTGCTTCCTTCACATATAGTTTGTTCACACCTGTCCCAATATTCAGCTATTGTGTGGCTGAGGGGCCATGCCGTTTTCGGAAAGTTTGCTGTCTTGTTCTGCGCTGCCTCTGTGGTAGGGGGGGGGGTCCTGGGGGTGGTGTTGGGTGTTGTGGCGTTTTTGGGTGTCAGAGCTGCCTGATCAGTAGGTCTATGACATGTGTTGGTCTTCAGATGTGGCTCTGGGCTGGGCTCCCTTTCATACTGTATGTAGTTGTTTAATATTTAAAAAACAAGAAGACATTATATAGTTTAAATAACAAATAAAAGAAATTACAGTAGGGAGAGGGGTGGTACGGGGGGGAGGTCCTGAGGGTTGTGGCAGTGGATGTTGTGTCCTTCTTGGGTGTCGGAAAAAACTATAGGTTAAATGAACATTATAATTAGAAGTTAGCATTAAAAAGAACATTGAAATTCACTGAAAAAACCATAGGTTTCAGGGACGTTATAGATAGAAATTAGTATTTAAAAAACCTTTGAAATTCACTGAAAAAACCATAGGTTTCAGGCAGGTTATAGTTAGAAATTGGCATTTAAAAAAACCTTTGAAATTCACTGAAAAAACCATAGGTTTCAGGCACGTTATAGTTAGAAATTAGCATTTAAAAAACCTTAGAAATTCACAGAAAAAACCATAAGTTTCAGGGACGTTCTAGTTAGTTGGACATTTCACTCATACAAAACCATAGAAATTCCACCGTTATAGTTAGTTTAGCAAACTATAACTCACGCCCCCGCAATGCACTGCTGATGACGTCACATATTACATCATTCATGACATGGTCAGTGACATCACTGATGACATCACTGATGACATCTCAAATGACATCACTGATGACATCACTTCAGAGGCTCGACTTGAGTTTCTTTGGCGCTTTGACACTCCCACTATTTAAACAATTAACCGCCCTCAGATGGGCAAACTCCTATGAGTTTAAACGCACTGCTTTGTGGGACTGGTAGTCCGTGTCACTTCCCTGTATGGGTGCGTCTCATTGTGCCATTTCACAGCCCTGGATGGGCCCCGGGATGCAGGTGTCCATAAATCCCTCGGCTGCTGCTTCACTTGAGAGGCTCGGCGAATTCCGGCCCCCGTGACCCCCATTGTTCTCGGGGGGTGCAAACCTTCGTGGCTGGGCTGCTGTGTATAAATGAAAGCTCCAAGGTGCCCACAGGCAAGGTTGCACTCATCCAGCAGCACTGTAATTTCAGACGCGTAAAAGACATCACCGCATGTCGGTCTGCAGCTGTCATGTCTCGATTAAAAGCCTGACGCGTTTCTGAGCCTTCGCTCGTCATCAGAGGCTCGACTTGAGTTTCTTTGGCGCTTTGACACTCCCACTATTTAAACAATTAACCGCCCTCAGATGGGCAAACTCCTATGAGTTTAAACGCACTGCTTTGTGCAACTGGTAGTCCGTGTCACTTCCCTGTATGGGTGCGTCTCATTCTGCCATTTCACAGCCCTGGGTGGGCCCCGGGATGCAGGTGTCCATAATTCCCTCGGCTGCTGCTTCACTTGAGAGGCTCGGCGAATTCCGGCCCCCGTGACCCCCATTGTTCTCGGGGGGTGCAAACCTTCACGGCTGGGCTGCTGTGTATAAATGAAAGCTCCAAGGTGCCCACAGGCAAGGTTGCACTCATCCAGTAGCACTGTAATTTCAGACGGGTAAAAGACATCACCGCATGCCGGTCTGCAGCTCTCATGTCTCGATTAAAAGCCTGACGCGTTTCTGAGCCTTCACTCGTCTTCAGAGGCTCGACTTGAGTTTCTTTGGCGCTTTGACACTCCCACTATTTAAACAATTAACCGCCCTCAGATGGGCAAACTCCTATGAGTTTAAAAGCACTGCTTTGTGGGACTGGTAGTCCGTGTCACTTCCCTGTATGGGTGCGTCTCATTGTGCCATTTCACAGCCCCGGATGGGCCCCGGGATGCAGGTGTCCATAAATCCCTCGGCTGCTGCTTCACTTGAGAGGCTCGGCGAATTCCAGCCCCCGTGACCCCCATTGTTCTCGGGGGGTGCAAACCTTCGTGGCTGGGCTGCTGTGTATAAATGAAAGTTCCAAGGTGCCCACAGGCAAGGTTGCACTCATCCAGCAGCACTGTAATTTCAGACGGGTAAAAGACATCACCGCATGTCGGTCTGCAGCTGTCATGTCTCGATTAAAAGCCTGACGCGTTTCTGAGCCTTCGCTCGTCATCAGAGGCTCGACTTGAGTTTCTTTGGCGCTTTGACACTCCCACTATTTAAACAATTAACCGCCCTCAGATGGGCAAACTCCTATGAGTTTAAACGCACTGCTTTGTGCGACTGGTAGTCCGTGTCACTTCCCTGTATGGGTGCGTCTCATTCTGCCATTTCACAGCCCTGGGTGGGCCCCGGGATGCAGGTGTCCATAATTCCCTCGGCTGCTGCTTCACTTGAGAGGCTCGGCGAATTCCGGCCCCCGTGACCCCCATTGTTCTCGGGGGGTGCAAACCTTCACGGCTGGGCTGCTGTGTATAAATGAAAGCTCCAAGGTGCCCACAGGCAAGGTTGCACTCATCCAGCAGCACTGTAATTTCAGACGGGTAAAAGACATCACCGCATGCCGGTCTGCAGCTCTCATGTCTCGATTAAAAGCCTGACGCGTTTCTGAGCCTTCGCTCGTCTTCAGAGGCTTGACTTGAGTTTCTTTGGCGCTTTGACACTCCCACTATTTAAACAATTAACCGCCCTCAGATGGGCAAACTCCTATGAGTTTAAACGCACTGCTTTGTGGGACTGGTAGTCTGTGTCACTTCCCTGTATGGGTGCGTCTCATTCTGCCATTTCACAGCTCTGGATGGGCCCCGGGATGCAGGTGTCCATAAATCCCTCGGCTGCTGCTTCACTTGAGAGGCTCGGCGAATTCCGGCCCCCGTGACCCCCATTGTTCTCGGGGGGGGTGCAAACCTTTGCGGCTGGAAACGGTGCATCCTTTCACGGCAGGGCAGCCGTGCAATTATATTCTACAATCGCCCGAAAGCTTCTAAGGACGCACTCACAGCAGCTGGAACCAGAAGGCTTTATTGTTTAGAGAAAAACCGGCATCTTCATTTCAGGTAACAGTTCATGCCGACGCGTTTCGAGGACACAGCCTCTTCCTCATGGGCATTTAATGATTGGAGCCGTCTGTGCGATGCTAGATAAAGCCTTCTGGTTCCAGCTGCTGTGAGTGCGTCCTAAGAATCTTTCGGGCGATTGTAGAATATAATTGCACGGCTGCCCTGCCGTGAAAGGATGCACCGTTTCCAGGATTGTAAGGAGAGGCTGCGTGGCGCACTGTAACCTTACTGAAGCCACGATCAGCGCAGCAGCTGAGAGGAAATACGAACTAGCATGCCATTTTAGGGCCCACTGGAGGGAGAACAATGCTCTTCAATATTAGCATCGCACGGAACTCACTGTGAGTAACAAAGATCTCCAACAGGGACTCAATATCCCAGCATGCAATGTACTATACACACGCACTGCGCATGACCAACTGGGGGTCTTGCATGCATTTAAATTTAATGATTGGAGCTGTCTGTGCGATGCTAGAGTTGCCCATGAGGAAGAGGCTGTGTCCTCGAAACGCGTCGGCATGAACTGTTACCTGAAATGAAGTTGCCGGTTTTTCTCTAAACAATAAAGCCTTCTGGTTCCAGCTGCTGTGAGTGCGTCCTTAGAAGCTTTCGGGCGATTGTAGAATATATATATATATATATATATATATATATATATATATATATATATCCAAGTCAAAAAGCACCCCATTTGGAAGAGCCAACTCACAGGTAGGTAATTTTCGGTTTTTAATGCAGGAAACAGCGCAGAGAAATGAAAAACAATGTCCAAGAAAATCTGTCTGCCTGACGCGTTTCATGCTCCTCGAGCATTTCTTCAGAGGCTTGGTTAAACACTGTGTGGAGCACTCACCTCATTTTAATCATTTACACCTGCCACAGTGGGCGTTGGCTCACCCAGAGCCTGCTGGAATATGTAGTGCCTCAATTCAGCTGCAGTGAGCTGCTCCATAACAGTGTTAATATTCAAACTTTAAAATGCCACAGTGGGTTTGGAAAATGTCACACTACCTCTGCGCTGCATTTTCAACCTGCAACACGACCATCCTGCCCTTACACGCTGCTTGCCAAATACCTGCAGCAAGGTCCATTTCTTTGTGGTGGGGCTCCTCCACGACCGGGATCGGCCGTTATAAATCCAAGTCAAAAGCACCCCATTTGGAAGAGCCAACTCACAGGTAGGTAATTTTCGTTTTTAATGCAGGAAACAGCGCAGAGAAATGAAAAACAATGTCCAAGAAAATCTGTCTGCCTGACGCGTTTCATGCTCCTCGAGCATTTCTTCAGAGGCTTGGTTAAACACTGTGTGGAGCACTGGCCTCATTTTAATCATTTACACCTGCCACAGTGGGCGTTGGCTCACCCAGAGCCTGCTGGAATATGTAGTGCCTCAATTCAGCTGCAGTGAGCTGCTCCATAACAGTGTTAATATTCAAACTTTAAAATGCCACAGTGGGTTTGGAAAATGTCACACTACCTCTGCGCTGCATTTTCAACCTGCAACACGACCATCCTGCCCTTACACGCTGCTTGCCAAATACCTGCAGCAAGGTCCATTTCTTTGTGGTGGGGCTCCTCCACGATCGGGATCGGCCGTTATAAATCCAAGTCAAAAAGCACCCCATTTGGAAGAGCCAACTCACAGGTAGGTAATTTTTCGTTTTTAATGCAGGAAACAGCGCAGAGAAATGGAAAACAATGTCCAAGAAAATCTGTCTGCCTGACGCGTTTCATGCTCCTCGAGCATTTCTTCAGAGGCTTGGTTAAACACTGTGTGGAGCACTGGCCTCATTTTAATCATTTACACCTGCCACAGTGGGCGTTGGCTCACCCAGAGCCTGCTGGAATATGTAGTGCCTCAATTCAGCTGCAGTGAGCTGCTCCATAACAGTGTTAATATTCAAACTTTAAAATGCCACAGTGGGTTTGGAAAATGTCACACTACCTCTGCGCTACATTTTCAACCTGCAACACGACCATCCTGCCCTTACACGCTGCTTGCCAAATACCTGCAGCAAGGTCCATTTCTTTGTGGTGGGGCTCCTCCACGACCGGGATCGGCCATTATGAATCCAAGTCAAAAAGCACCCCATTTGGAAGAGCCAACTCACAGGTAGGTAATTTTTCGTTTTTTAATGCAGGAAACAGCGCAGAGAAAAGAAAAACAATGTCCAAGAAAATCTGTCTGCCTGACGCGTTTCATGCTCCTCGAGCATTTCTTCAGAGGCTTGGTTAAACACTGTGTGGAGCACTGGCCTCATTTTAATCATTTACACCTGCCACAGTGGGCGTTGGCTCACCCAGAGCCTGCTGGAATATGTAGTGCCTCAATTCAGCTGCAGTGAGCTGCTCCATAACAGTGTTAATATTCAAACTTTAAAATGCCACAGTGGGTTTGGAAAATGTCACACTACCTCTGCGCTGCATTTTCAACCTGCAACACGACCATCCTGCCCTTACACGCTGCTTGCCAAATACCTGCAGCAAGGTCCATTTCTTTGTGGTGGGGCTCCTCCACGACCGGGATCGGCCGTTATAAATCCAAGTCAAAAGCACCCCATTTGGAAGAGCCAACTCACAGGTAGGTAATTTTTCGTTTTTAATGCAGGAAACAGCGCAGAGAAATGAAAAACAATGTCCAACAAAATCTGTCTGCCTGACGCGTTTCATGCTCCTCGAGCATTTCTTCAGAGGCTTGGTTAAACACTGTGTGGAGCACTGGCCTCATTTTAATCATTTACACCTGCCGCAGTGGGCGTTGGCTCACCCAGAGCCTGCTGGAATGTGTAGTGCCTCAATTCAGCTGCAGTGAGCTGCTCCATAACAGTGTTAATATTCAAACTTTAAAATGCCACAGTGGGTTTGGAAAATGTCACACTACCTCTGCGCTGCAAAATGAGGCCAGTGCTCCACAC
The DNA here is from genome assembly GCA_963921515.1 of Calotriton arnoldi. Classification (NCBI taxonomy): domain Eukaryota; kingdom Metazoa; phylum Chordata; class Amphibia; order Caudata; family Salamandridae; genus Calotriton; species Calotriton arnoldi. The sequence continues at coordinate 2,193,534 of CAWUFW010001798.1, forward strand.
AGTGTTTAACCAAGCCTCTGAAGAAATGCTCGAGGAGCATGAAACGCGTCAGGCAGACAGGCAGACAGATTTTCTTGGACATTGTTTTTCATTTCTCTGCGCTGTTTCCTGCATTAAAAAACGAAAAATTACCTACCTGTGAGTTGGCTCTTCCAAATGGGGTGCTTTTTGACTTGGATTTATAACGGCCGATCCCGGTCGTGGAGAGCCCCACCACAAAGAAATGGACCTTGCTGCAGGTATTTGGCAAGCAGCGTGTAAGGGCAGGATGGTCGTGTTGCAGGTTGAAAATGCAGCGCAGAGGTAGTGTGACATTTTCCAAACCCACTGTGGCATTTTAAAGTTTGAATATTAACACTGTTATGGAGCAGCTCACTGCAGCTGAATTGAGGCACTACAGATTCCAGCAGGCTCTGGGTGAGCCAACGCCCACTGTGGCAGGTGTAAATGATTAAAATGAGGCCAGTGCTCCACACAGTGTTTAACCAAGCCTCTGAAGAAATGCTCGAGGAGCATGAAACGCGTCAGGCAGACAGATTTTCTTGGACATTGTTTTTCATTTCTCTGCGCTGTTTCCTGCATTAAAAACGAAAAATTACCTACCTCTGAGTTGGCTCTTCCAAATGGGGTGCTTTTACTTGGATTTATAACGGCCGATCCCGGTCGTGGAGGAGCCCCACCACAAAGAAATGGACCTTGCTGCAGGTATTTGGCAAGCAGCGTGTAAGGGCAGGATGGTCGTGTTGCAGGTTGAAAATGCAGCGCAGAGGTAGTGTGACATTTTCCAAACCCACTGTGGCATTTTAAAGTTTGAATATTAACACTGTTATGGAGCAGCTCACTGCAGCTGAATTGAGGCACTACATATTCCAGCAGGCTCTGGGTGAGCCAACTCCCACTGTGGCAGGTGTAAATGATTAAAATGAGGCCAGTGCTCCACACAGTGTTTAACCAAGCCTCTGAAGAAATGCTCGAGGAGCATGAAACGCGTCAGGCAGACAGATTTTGTTGGACATTGTTTTTCATTTCTCTGCGCTGTTTCCTGCATTAAAAAACGAAAAATTACCTACCTGTGAGTTGGCTCTTCCAAATGGGGTGCTTTTTACTTGGATTTATAACGGCCGATCCCGGTCGTGGAGGAGCCCCACCACAAAGAAATGGACCTTGCTGCAGGTATTTGGCAAGCAGCGTGTAAGGGCAGGATGGTCGTGTTGCAGGTTGAAAATGCAGCGCAGAGGTAGTGTGACATTTTCCAAACCCACTGTGGCATTTTAAAGTTTGAATATTAACACTGTTATGGAGCAGCTCACTGCAGCTGAATTGAGGCACTACATATTCCAGCAGGCTCTGGGTGAGCCAACGCCCACTGTGGCAGGTGTAAATGATTAAAATGAGGCCAGTGCTCCACACAGTGTTTAACCAAGCCTCTGAAGAAATGCTCGAGGAGCATGAAACGCGTCAGGCAGACAGATTTTCTTGGACATTGTTTTTCATTTCTCTGCGCTGTTTCCTGCATTAAAAAACGAAAAATTACCTACCTGTGAGTTGGCTCTTCCAAATGGGGTGCTTTTTGACTTGGATTTATAACGGCCGATCCCGGTCGTGGAGGAGCCCCACCACAAAGAAATGGACCTTGCTGCAGGTATTTGGCAAGCAGCGTGTAAGGGCAGGATGGTCGTGTTGCAGGTTGAAAATGCAGCGCAGAGGTAGTGTGACATTTTCCAAACCCACTGTGGCATTTTAAAGTTTGAATATTAACACTGTTATGGAGCAGCTCACTGCAGCTGAATTGAGGCACTACATATTCCAGCAGGCTCTGGGTGAGCCAACGCCCACTGTGGCAGGTGTAAATGATTAAAATGAGGCCAGTGCTCCACACAGTGTTTAACCAAGCCTCTGAAGAAATGCTCGAGGAGCATGAAACGCGTCAGGCAGACAGATTTTCTTGGACATTGTTTTTCATTTCTCTGCGCTGTTTCCTGCATTAAAAAACGAAAAATTACCTACCTGTGAGTTGGCTCTTCCAAATGGGTGATTTTTGACTTGGATTTATAAGGGCCGATCCCGGTTGTGGAGGAGCCCCACCACAAAGAAATGGACCTTGCTGCAGGTATTTGGCAAGCAGCGTGTAAGGGCAGGATGGTCGTGTTGCAGGTTGAAAATGCAGCGCAGAGGTAGTGTGACATTTTCCAAACCCACTGTGGCATTTCAAAGTTTGAATATTAACACTGTTATGGAGCAGCTCACTGCAGCTGAATTGAGGCACTACATATTCCAGCAGGCTCTGGGTGAGCCAACGCCCACTGTGGCAGGTGTAAATGATTAAAATGAGGCCAGTGCTCCACACAGTGTTTAACCAAGCCTCTGAAGAAATGCTCGAGGAGCATAAAACGCGTCAGGCAGACAGATTTTCTTGGACATTGTTTTTCATTTCTCTGCGCTGTTTCCTGCATTAAAAAACGAAAAATTACCTACCTGTGAGTTGGCTCTTCCAAATGGGGTGCTTTTTGTCTTGGATTTATAACGGCCGATCCCGGTCGTGGAGGAGCCCCACCACAAAGAAATGGACCTTGCTGCAGGTATTTGGCAAGCAGCGTGTAAGGGCAGGATGGTCGTGTTGCAGGTTGAAAATGCAGCGCAGAGGTAGTGTGACATTTTCCAAACCCACTGTGGCATTTTAAAGTTTGAATATTAACACTGTTATGGAGCAGCTCACTGCAGCTGAATTGAGGCACTACATATTCCAGCAGGCTCTGGGTGAGCCAACGCCCACTGTGGCAGGTGTAAATGATTAAAATGAGGCCAGTGCTCCACACAGTGTTTAACCAAGCCTCTGAAGAAATGCTCGAGGAGCATGAAACGCGTCAGGCAGACAGATTTTCTTGGACATTGTTTTTCATTTCTCAGCGCTGTTTCCTACATTAAAAAACGAAAAATACCTACCTGTGAGTTGGCTCTTCCAAATGGGGTGCTTTTTTAATTGGATTTATAACGGCCGATCCCGGTCGTGGAGGAGCCCCACCACAAAGAAATGGACCTTGCTGCAGGTATTTGGCAAGCAGCGTGTAAGGGCAGGATGGTCGTGTTGCAGGTTGAAAATGCAGCGCAGAGGTAGTGTGACATTTTCCAAACCCACTGTGGCATTTTAAAGTTTGAATATTAACACTGTTATGGAGCAGCTCACTGCAGCTGAATTGAGGCACTACATATTCCAGCAGGCTCTGGGTGAGCCAACGCCCACTGTGGCAGGTGTAAATGATTAAAATGAGGCCAGTGCTCCACACTATGTTTAACCAAACCTCTGAAGAAATGCTCGAGGAGCATGAAACGCGTCAGGCAGACAGATTTTCTTGGACATTGTTTTTCATTTCTCTGCGCTGTTTCCTGCATTAAAAAACGAAAAATTACCTACCTGTGAGTTGGCTCTTCCAAATGGGGTGCTTTTTGATTTGGATTTATAACGGCCGATCCCGGTCGTGGAGGAGCCCCACCACAAAGAAATGGACCTTGCTGCAGGTATTTGGCAAGCAGCGTGTAAGGGCAGGATGGTCGTGTTGCAGGTTGAAAATGCAGCGCAGAGGTAGTGTGACATTTTCCAAACCCACTGTGGCATTTTAAAGTTTGAATATTAACACTGTTATGGAGCAGCTCACTGCAGCTGAATTGAGGCACTACATATTCCAGCAGGCTCTGGGTGAGCCAACGCCCACTGTGGCAGGTGTAAATGATTAAAATGAGGCCAGTGCTCCACACAGTGTTTAACCAAGCCTCTGAAGAAATGCTCGAGGAGCATGAAACGCGTCAGGCAGACATATTTTCTTGGACATTGTTTTTCATTTCTCTGCGCTGTTTCCTGCATTAAAAAATGAAAAATTACCTACCTGTGAGTTGGCTCTTCCAAATGGGGTGCTTTTTGACTTGGATATATATATATATATATATATATATATATATATATATATATATATATATATATATATATATATATATATATATAAATCGACCATCAAGATTTGAAGGAACGCTGCACTCCAGAAAAGCTTTCACAGTTCAGTTTATTCTCAAGTACAAATACTGCCACATACACCACCACAAGTATTTGAACTTGAGAATAAACTGAACTGTGAAAACTTTTCTGGAGTGTGGCGTTCCTTCAAATCTTGATGGTCGATATATATATATATATATATACCATACATTTGTCGATTGCTATTCGGGGGTTTGGTCCATCCCTGATGCAGGCACCAGCTATAAAACAGTGCTCACTATGGTTGGACTGATATGGTGGTGTAACATATATATGTATATATATATTACCTACTGGCGGTTGCCAGTAGGTAGTTATAGTTAGGACCTCGTTTCTATTCAAATAGCGTTGTTTCTTTTGCCAATATCTTTGGCGCCATTTGACGAATCTTCGCGAAATTTTTAAAACTAATGGTTCATTCAGGTTAGCTCCTGTCTTGAAAGTTTCGGGGTGATTCGTCAAGCGAGGGCGGAGAAAAAAGGGGGGTCCCAAAACGCGTTTTCCCCATGTTAATTTCCATTGGAACTTTAGACAAAGCTACAGCCCGAACTGCTGAACGGAATTACACCAAATTTGGCAAAAAGGTAGTTCTTGGTTCAGAAAGCGTGCTTTCTTTTAAATGGTGGAAATCCGTTCAGTAGTTGCTGAGAAGTTCAAAAAATAAAAATGTATATATCTGAGCACAGAGGAGGGTTCGCGAACCCTCCTGAGCACGAGCTTAATTCTGATTGGCTGCCAACACTCCAAACCAGAATGTGTTGGCAGCCATCTTGTGACTCGGTAACCGAGTCACAAGAAAACAGTAGAAAAAACATTAAAAAATAAGAAAAGGGGGCAGAGTAGAAATACCCTGACCCCATAGGCCTGCTCAGGGGGTCCCACAAGGACCCCCAGGGCTAAAAAAGCATTTTTTGAAAAAAACAAAATTGGCCAAACTCGCGCTGGGTGTGCGAATCCGGCCGAATATTTTTTTTTTTTTAAACGAAGCGGGGGCTCCTGCGCTTTGTTTTCTATAAGCCCCTGGGTGGTCCAGGTCCCGGGTGCAATGCCCAATTAATAAGCGGGGGCCCGCGGGGGCCCCCGCAGTCCTGGGGACCTGCCACCTCCCCGGGGCTTAGATAATGATAAAACAAAAATAAAACATTTTATAAGTGCGCTAGCGCCTCGGCGGCTGCATAAAGCACCGTAATTCCCTCACTGGGATGAACAATATAACAATTAAAATACATCGTTAGTTAATTTTATAATTAAATGGACTACTTTGATGTAAATAGAATTAGAGAAGCTGCCACTTGATGTAATAACGATGCATTTGTCGCCGCCGATGACCGCCCTCTGCGTTGTTATTGCTGCGGAGCCGTTAATACAACCAGGGAAGGCGCTTATTTACAGTTAACACCGCCTTGCAGCGCCTGCTGATGTCTGCACGGGATGTGCCTCGGTGTACTCTTTGCAGTTTGTGGCACTGCGATGGAGCACACAAACTTTACAAGTTGTTTCGTACACACAAGGCGTTGTGAGGATTGTTATGTGGAAAAGCCGCAGTCTTCAGTGTGCTCTGCACACGCCTGCTGCTGCCAGCCGTGCACAAGTATTTTATTACAGGGCCGCCTTCCATTATTAATGATCTGTTTGCGTTAATTTCCTGCTCGGCGGGGTGGTGTACAGTGAAAGACAAGGAACATGAGGTGGAAAAGGTGTTCTTATTTCAGCTGCCAGTGCGCCCACCTCTATCACTGTGCTTCATTTTCAGTGCTCCAGTACACCTGCCAAGGATCACACTATGGATCGGCTTGCGGCGTAACACCTTTTTATTTGTGTTGATTTTTTCAACTGTCCTTGAGCCTAAATCCACTCCCGCATTGCACTGTACAACACACCTCTGTTTATAGATGTTAGTTTCCCCAGTAAAAAACATACACATTCTTCGCAGGACGGGCGAACTCCCAGGAGAGGGATGTGAAAAGCCCACCAGTGTTAGCGCAGACCCGGGCTGGCTCAGCTCTTGTCTGTCCGAGGGTCCGAGGAGGCTGAAGCGGGGTTGCAGAGACATACCTCGGGCGTGTTTCAGGCCTGTGACTCCCACCCTGAGTATTTCACCCCCTCCGCGTGCCCAAATGTCTTCATTGTGCAGACTACAAGTGTTTTTGGTTTTTAAGTACACGAAGTTTGCACGCGGAAGTGAGGTTTTAGGAGCCAAGGGGCGTCTTTTATCACCCGAACGGTGTCAGGTGAGTATTTCGAATATTGTACATCAACATCTTAATATCTTCTCTTAGTTCGACGTAAGTGTCCTGTATTCTGAACACTTCCACGATTTGAAGTTTTGAAAGTTGGAAGTCCGCAGTTTTGACAGGCCAGTGGGGGTTGGGAAGGAAATCCAGGGAAACAGGCCCACTTTTCGGCTGCTGCCCTCACCGAGGCCCCCGCCCCTCACCCTCTCCCCACTCCGTAATGAGCAGCCAAAAGAGGACACGGAGTTTGGAAGTGGAGGGGCGAAGGCTGTTCCCACCCTATGGAGTGCGCATGCACCAACACTAGTCAGAAGGGATGTACCGCGCCGAGTCTACTACTTACACCAGCAGATGTGGCTAACCCACCCCGCCCTTCTCTTTGGTGCACTTTTTGTAAGCATTCCAGATGCTGTTCTTCCGGCCTTGTCACTTGTCCTCACTTTTAGAGCTGAATCAGGTATCTGTCACACGTGGACTTTGGTGGACCTGAGCACCCGTGTCCCTGTCAAGTACTCAGATACGCACCCCCACACATAACTCCCCCATGCCCCTCAACATACCCACGTTTGTCTTCAGTGTACGGAGAGTCAAAATTGGGGCCTGGAATTTGCTGAAGCTCCTGTGCCGCGTGGATCGTCGCAGCAGATGCATTTCAGAGCAGCAAGAATTCGCAGCATTGTTTACTTCAGGGTGGCCGACTGCCTTTCATCCTCCCATGGTGGGCGCAAACACTGAGTGCAGCTGAAAGTGCAGTGGGTGGCGAGGGAGCAGCAGCGGGGGCTGGAGGAATGAGGAAGCAGCAGGGAGGGTCTGAAATGAAATGGGGCCACGGGTGGTGACGGGATATGACACGAGAAGGCGGTAGTACTGGACAGACCGCACAATGGTAGGTGGTGAGAGGGTATCTGAGAGGGAAGACACAGACAGACCCCAAGAAGTGACTGTGTTACTGAATGACAGCAGAAGACCTGTGGAGCCAAACAACAGTAGGGGGTACGAAGTACTGAAATAACAGCAGAGGGGCTGTGGTGCAGAAGAACAGCTTTGCTAAGCCCGCTATTGAAACTCACTACTGTTGTTACTAAGAATAAAAATGACTAGAATAGTAGCGCTCATGTTAGTACTGCATAGAGGCCCCCCAGTTACTCGGCCAGTTGCACACATGACAGCAGGGAGTTCCAACTATAAAACTGTCAAAAACAATATCTTCACTCTTCTACGCAGAGGTTTTTTGGGCTCGCAATAAGTTCTCTCATTTATTCTGCAGATTACACACGTTCTCCATATATTCTTCTATGCAAGCATAAGGGTTGCCCATGTGTCCCCCTCTGTGCAGCGGATTGCATACGAGTTTGCCAAACTCACCCTGCTATGGAGATGACTGCACAAAGTCTATCTATCGATTGATCTATCTATCTTCTTTCTACACCCCTGTTGCCTCTTTCGGCACTTCTGTTGCTTCTTTCTGCACTTCTCTTGCCTCTTTCTGCACCTCTGACTTAGAGGTAATTTTAATCCCCTTGCCCTATTATGTACTAGGGCCTTACAGGGGAGGTCATGCCAATCACAGGGGTACCCCAACCCATAGTGTACCCTAGTGTATGTAGGTGTTTTTACTGTATTCTAAGTGTCTTTCAGCATAGCACTGGCTCCGGGCCTGGTTAGTCAGAGTCAGTTACCACCAGTACCAGTCAGCAAAAAGTTGGGGGCACAGGATGACTTTGCAACAAGGCCTCTTTCTGCACCCCTGTTGGTTCTTTCTGCATATCTCTTGCTTCTTTCTGCACCTTTCTTCGTCTTTCTGGACTTCTGTTGCCTCTTTCTGCATTTCTCTTGCTTCTTTCTGTGCTTTTCTTCCTCTTTCTGCACATGTCCTACCTCTGTAGGCATAGTTAGAAATTAGCATTTAAAAAACCTTTGAAATTCACTGAAAAAACCATAGGTTTCAGGGATGTTATAGTTAGAAATTAGCATTTAAAAAACCTTTGAAATTCACTGAAAAAACCATAGGTTTCAGGAACGGTATAGTTAGAAATTAGCATTTAAAAAACCTTTGAAATTCACTGAAAAAACCATAGGCAGGGACGTTATAGTTAGAAATTAGCATTTAAAAAACCTTAGAAATTCACTGAAAAAACCACAGGTTTCAGGGACGTTATGTTAGTTGGACATTTCACTCGTACAAAACCAGAGAAATTCGGCTGTTACAGTTAGTTGAGCTAACTATAACTCGCGCCACCGCAATACACTGCTGATGACGCCACATATTCCATAATTCATGACATGGTCAGTGACATCACTGATGACATCTCAAATGACAGTAGTAGGTGATATGAAACCTTGAGTTGAGTGCTTCCTTGTTTGCAATTGCAACACTGACTGTGAATCGAATGACATAAAAGTATGTGTGATTCATGAAAGTAGTTTGATAGATTGCTTATAAGTAAACCCATGGTTTGAGAGTAAGTAATACTTGATGTTTATCTCTAGCTGCAATAACAGAAACACAACAAAGAGGAAAGAGATCTCTGCATTTGTTCAAACCAGAAAGCATCTGCTTTGAGGTGCCTGGGGTTCATTGGGGGATTTAAGCATGGCGGAAGCTTGAGAATATGCAGGGAATGGTGTGAATATTGATTTTATTACATATAGATACAAACCAACATCATGGAGTGCCCAAAGGGATATAAGGAATTAGCAAATATGCTGTTAAGCTTCTTGACATTTTCATATGAAGGTTATATTATTTTTTGACTGGTAAGGAACATGAATTAATGGTTACGATAAAGTTTGAATACCCTGTTAAATTTCAGCAGGTCAAACCTGTCGAAATTTAACAAGGTAAAAATGGCCAGTAATTTAAGGGAGACGTGGATTTTGGTGCGGTAAGCACGAAAATCTTCTTGGCATTTCCAGTTATTGGGGAAAAACTCATTATAAGTAGTATTTATTGCACTAGATAAACTTTGACCCCTACGTTGTTGTATATCATTGGGTGCGATAAATATTGCACCAAACACCAGCCCACTTGTAATGGGTGCCAGAGTATGGTCCTACAGTACACAATCCAAATAGGATATCTTACGTAAAGGCACATTGGAAAGTATATTTTTTGGCAACTCTGCCAAGAAAGCACTGACCGGGCACAGCAGAAGGCACCCTAATCACGTATTTAGAAGTGATGAACTTCACTATTGTCTGATCAATCAAAGGTTACTGACGAAATAAAAAATAATAGTATATTTTGCTTGTTTTAAATAATATTTCTATCCTTATATTAGGGCTGTTTTTCATTTACAGTTGTCATAGATAAACGATGCAATGTTACCTGATATATATCCAATTGTAATTTAAAGTTTGATAATACTATGTATTCATATAGGTGCTCACCAGAACCCCGATTATAGATTAATAAAGAGTTGAAACTAACAAAAGTAACTAGCAAACATTTACTAGACTTCCTTAAGGACTGTTTAGCTAGCAGAACTGTGGGACCAGTTGTAAGATCTTTCTCAATGAAGTGAATGTGGCTCATAAAGAGCTGATCTGTCTTGAGCGGAAGCTTAGTGTTAGAACACATTTAGTACATTTCACTGAAAGTACTTTGGGTCGCTCGTAGAAATAAGGTTTTCACAAGACAGGAGACAGCAAATGCTGTAGGAAGACATAGACAATGGCACCCACACTTCAAGAGGTCACTTCAGAAACCTTACCAGCAGACTATCATGGTATCCTGCAGCCAAGAGTAATGCCATGATAAAGATGACAAAGAGCATCAACTGCATCCTCAAAAGAGGTATGCTACTCTTCTCATTGTAAAGCCCTCATATATTGAACTTAATTGAGCCATTCAGAAATCTTTAAATACACCTTAGTACTAGACAAGCAACAGATTCCCTGTGCCATGCATGAAAAGGTAGGATAAAGACAGATGGTTGCATCCAGTTGGATGAAAAAACCTTCTTATGTAGGGAACCTGTTCACAAGACTTTGTAGCTGACAGAATGATCACAGGTTTCACCTTAAAACGACAAAAACATTAAGGGCCTTATTACGAGTTTGGCAGTCCCATGGACTGGCGGTGGCGGTCCGGACGCGGTGAGCTCGGCGGTCTAACCGCCATATTACGATTTGGGCAGATTGGCTTTGCGAAGACCGCCGCTGAACTGCTGAGACTGCCAGCAGACTGCCAAGTTTGCAGTCAGGGAAAGGCAGCTGCCATAGGACGGTACAGGGGAGCTGCACCACCGTCCGCATTACAAGTTGCCTGTTCAACGAGCGGACTGCGGCGGTCCAACCACCTGCTTCAAGGTGGCGTGATGAAGAATTTGGGGTGCTTACTTACCCCTTTCTTCTTCTTCCAGGCAGATTCAAACGTGATTCCTTTTCTCCAGGTCTACCCATCACAGCACGATCTTTGCACCGAGGATTACTACCCTGTTTGCGGCGATGTACAGGTGAGTCCTTTTCGAACCATATACCCATTGCCAGGACTGCCGACATATGGGCTGAACCCCGGTAATGGGTATATGGTATTTTCCCACATACATCATGCATATGTGTGGATCTGCAGTCGAAATGCACACACAGGCATCGATATATTTGTAAAAGGTACTCACCACAGCTGCAAGATCCCCACCTCCACACTGCCGGCCCTGTGGTCAACTCGTAATACGGCGGTCTTTGGACCGTCAGCGGCGTGGGCTGCTGGCAGTGGGGGGCGCGGTCCTACTGCAGTCGGACCACCAAACTCGTAATAAGGCCCTTAGTAAGGTGTAAAGTGACGAAAACCGATGCCCTGTTAATATTAAAGAGAATCCCATCATTTTTTTAATGAACTGATTTTGAGTTTTAATGATTTTAAAAATGTTGAAAATATTTTGGTAAAATGGTTTTTAAGAATAAATTACATGTATGGATGTTGAAAAATTTGTGGCAGTAGACCATAGCTAACGCTAATCAATTTCATGTAATGATACATTGGTGAAACATTTATTATTCCTTTTTTTAATGAAATAATGATTTGATGCATTATATTTGACTCCAATTTAGTTTAATTCATTTACAGCTTTGAATGTGTTCTTTCTAGAGCTGTCATTTTTCCTTAGCAAACGTAATAGTTCATTGGCGTTTCTGCAAATGTTGCATTATTTGTTCTGTGCATGTTTCTTTTGAAATACAAAGGAAATTCTTTTCTAAGTTCACTGTGAAATGGTTCGGTGGGAAAATCAACTCTAACCTAGCTCCATAGACGGATACATTGTATATGTCTTAGTGTTACCAAACCTTTGAGGCCTGGAAAACAAATTAATTCTCATGAGGAATCTGGGAAAGAATGCAGGAGTAACTAAATTGTATTTGGTCACTACATGCAAAGACTAATCATACAATGAACTGACTAGTGGAGTGAGACCACGTCATTAAAGTGTCATAAGGACTATAAAAAAAGAAACCCCACGTGAGGGGCAGGACCATTATTTTTCTTCTTTCTGGTGCAACGTGACGCTTTCATATTTTTCCTATCTTGGATTACCTTTTTGCTGATGCTACTGCCTTTATGCAGTTGATTTAGAATCCTCCTTTGCCAAACTACTTGATATTGCTTTATTTCCTTTTGCCCATGCTCTCGCCCTTAGAGGAGTTTAAGCAATTTTCCATTATTTCTTTTACTCTGAATCTTTAATGCAGTTCGAGAACTGAACTCTCCTTCTGTCTTTAATGGTGGCAGGAATCTGCAACCTTGTAATTGATGTTTGATTTGAACCATCCTCTTCAATATTGAACTTTGCCTAAATGTGTAATCTAGCATCACATGCCTTAATATTCTTGACTGAGATGCTTAAGAAACTGCTTGTCTGTATGGGTTTTGGAACATTAATACAATAACAAATTACCTAACTTTCCTGAGTCTATTGTGTATTGATGTTCTTTATTTGAAACTATATTGATTTACTCTCTTAATCTAAATGTGTTGTAGGGAAAATCAGCTAATCTTTTCAGAATATCAAGTTCTGCTTCTTCTATTCTGTGTCACAGTAGCAGAGCTTCTAGTTTGTATTATTCTGGTTAAACTTAATATGTTTAAAATATTAGGTCCCCCTACTGTGATACTTTACTTTCATAGTATGGTCCTGAGAGTAGTGTATCTGAACCTTATTTCAAATTTGTGAGTTAGTCGCCTATTAATTGTCCTCATTGTGTGACTAACGTTGTGATTTGGACATCCTAATTCCCACCCCTGTTATCAGCGGAGAATGATCCATTAGAGGACCCTTTGGCTCTGTGGTGAAGGTAATGTAGATATCTGTCTAACTGTAGTGTGCCCAGTGCAGTTAGAGGGATAGATTAGAAAGTAGTGAAGTGAAAGTTACAATTTAAAATACTTATATGGCTTACACTGGATCACGGTTTTTAATTGACTGTAGAAAGTTAGTTTTTCATCAAGGTGTGTGCAGAATGAAAATTATTTATTACATTGTATTTGGATTTATGTTAATTCATTATCAAATAAAATTAAGTAATTAAATTCAATTAACACCTTACATAAAAATACACCAAATTAGATATGTCAGGTGTTTTTGAGAGTGTCCACTTGTATCTGTTCTTCTTCAAGAAATTGATTCATTAATATAAATGTTTACTCTAACTAGTAATTTGCCATTAGAATAATGTTTACAATTATTCATAGCTTGGAATTTACTGAATAAGATGATTTGTAGGAAGATTTGTATGTGATTCCGCAGCAAGACAATCTGCATTTTCAACTTGTATGAGTAAGTATTTTCTTATAGTGAATTGTAGATAACGGTTTTAATTGTGTTTTGCCAGAATAGGCTGTGAAATAAATCAGTATGGATTGCATACTCATATTACTTTTACATTAGTCTACACAAGCCATGTAGAAACTAAATATTAAATAAACACTCTACAAACCTCATACCACTAAACAACAGACACAATTAATTAATGGCAGTCTCAGTTCGACATGAAAGGACACCCAGATAGAGGATGTGCCATAATGTCATAAAAATGGAGCTAAGCCCTATACAAATGTTAGTAATGTAACAGAGCAGGTTTATACATGATTGATGATGTCACAGCACTGAAGATCTCGTTTCTTTCTTTAGCAAGAAGCCATTTAACATTGGCATAGCACACTTTTAGGTTGAAGAACTCTGTCCGTGATCAAAAATCTGCATCGTGAAGCAGCTTAAATATTGTGGGCTCGATTACGATGTTGGTCGGAGTTTCCTCCGACTGACACTGTCGTGGTCTCGGGGCCCACCGACCTCCGGTCAGCGGTCCCGACACCGCAATGACAATGCGACTGCACATGGTGCATTCGAATACTCCCATTTTTAAATGGGAGCTTGTGCTGCGGCCATAAACCAGCCGTAGCACAAGCTCCCATTGAGAAATGGGAGGTTCTGTTAATCCCTACACCGCATGGCAGGTGCTTGCCACGTGGTGCAGGAATTACAGGGGGGCACCATAGGCCCCCAACCAGAGGCCGCAAACTCGCTTTCCGACAGGCTTTCCATGTCGGAAAGCCCGGCATGGAAAGCCTGTCAGAAACCGAGCATCGTAATCCCAATGCCGGAAACACCGTCCATTGGGATTACGTGCCGGTCTCCGACTGGCCAACGGGCTCCTTAAGCCCAGCAGAATCCAGCCGGAATGACCGGCCGGTTTCATTTCCGACCACCTGCATTGTAATGAGACAGCGATGAGGTTCGGAAAGCCTCCGACCTGTGGTCGGAGACTTTCCGAGCCTCATCATAATAAGGCGCAGTGTATTCAGCGATACTAATTACTAGATTTTTAGCCTCTACTTAGAGGCAGTCTCTGTTTTGTTATTACACAGACTGCATGCTTTGTTTTCAGAGCGATGTAATGCAGAGTTTAAGGAAATTATTCAGTGTCATGCACAAAAGGTAGGAGGTGGGATACTCTTCAAAGATCATGAAAATTAGTTTGCTTATAGGTGGAAGAGGAGATATATTCACATGCTTGGGTAAGTTCTCTGATGCCAGGCGGATAATCTTCTGCAAGAATAGCTGCGTGCATATTAATACATCAGTTTAGTCAATGTCAGTTTATACAAATTGGTTTCAATTAATAATCTTATTCCCCGATGTAGAAGAATCAAAGCTATCCAACAATACAAGAAGTTGGGCATACTCCCTGGTTAAGACATGGGTGACCACTGATTACAGTGGTCACATTTGAATAACCTTTTCAGTAGTCACATGATTTGAATACAGGAACTACACATCATCAGACTCAGTAAGGGATGCTGCAATGGAGTTAAGTGTTCAAAGGAGACTTTCTAGTGACAGCTCCCTGTCCGAGGCATCTGCTCAGGTTTTCTTCTCATTAGAACTCTGTGTTGGGAGTTAGGCAGTCTTTAGTACATTTTTAAACGCCTCTCCCTTGGCTCCACAGATTAAGGTAATACCCCATCTATGTCCACCATGTTGGGTTGCACCTCCCACAGAAAGTTGACTGAAAGAATGCAGTTGAAGGGGACTCTACTAATTGCACTGTGGAGCAGGTCATGGAAACAGTAATGCCTCTATCAGGGGGGGATTGTGAATTATTTAACTACAGTTTAAAAATAACTTGTGGAAAAAGAAAAAGAATCTTGGTGGACAATACCACACAAATTCATCAGAGGGTTCTACTGATCTCCGTTTTGTAACACCCCAAACCCCACATGCAAGGGAGTAGCCAGAAGAATGAAATACTCCCCACTTTGAACAATATAGCACTATGTGAGTGACTGAAACTGATCATTTCTCACAAAGTTTCCTTCCTCCCTACTATCATTCTTTCTTTCCTTTTCTCCTTTCTATCTTTCCATCTTTCCCTCCTTGCATTCTTCTTTCTTTTCTTTTAGCCTTCTTTCCACTCTGCTTCCTATCTTTCCTTCCATCTTTACATTATTCTTTCCTTTGTTCTTTCGTGTTATTGTTTCATTTGCCTCTCATTTTTTATCCTTTCTCTTTCTCTCCCCATGCTTGGCTCCACTGTCACCTCCTGAGCCTATATCTGTGTCATGGTATCTTTTTTCTTGCAGTGTAGCATGTTAGCTACTGCTTCTGTCTTGTGGACCTGCGAGTCTCAGATCGAAGTAATGAAGGCTCATGAAATAACTGCTTAATTTGTCCAGTGATACTCCTGCTAAAGCTGATATAGCAGGTGTCGTGCTGCACCCTTGCCCACATATTGTGGTTTAAACGTCCTGTCTAACACACATACCTCATTCATTAAATGCAAATTCTAAAAGAGCACCTGAAAGACACCTGTTGATGGTATGGATGACAAGGAGTCACAAGTAAAATCAGCTGCTTCCTTTTCTCTTTCCTTACATGCTCTCTTGTAATTGACTCCTTGTAAAGATCCCTTCAAGATTTCTGGTGATTCCCAGACCTTATTACTAAATTACAGGCCCATAAATTCCAACTATGGTTGCCTACTACAATTTTTGCATTAAACATTTCTCATTTTTAAATGTAAATTCTGCACATTATGATCATCAATAAAAGCATTTTGAAAATGATCAGATTTCGCTCTAGCAACAGCTAAAATTTAGGGGATTATGCTTGTCACAGGTTCAGCTCAAAGTTAGAGTTATTTTGATAAGTTTTACATTTCTTGTTTCAGTGAGAAGGACTACTTTTTGTGTTGGTAGCTGATTTTAAGGAGCAAGAGGAAGATGAAGTGTGTCCCCATTACAATGAATCTAGAACAGAACAGAAGTCACTACATTGTAGGTATCTCATCAGGCGTTACTACATTGCAGCAGTTATTCCATAGTAGGATAGTATATGTAAGGAATTAATATAGATATATATTGCTTTTAATGTCTCTTAATCTTTTCCCTAAATGTAATTTCTCTATTTGCCTATATATTCTTCCACAAAAAGAATATCAGTCTGTTTCCTAGCAATAGCAGGAGGCTTGTGCAGTTCGTAGAGTGTCACTGTTGCATTCCAGAACTGAACCATGGCTGACACAGCTGATAAGAAGCTCTGTGTGCCTAATGTACTCCCAGGAAGAGGAGGATGTAATTTGCATTTGAGAGACTATGGAGGGAGAAAAAACATTGAAGCACTCTATAATGTGGGAGCTTTTCACACATCCTCCTGGAAAAACAGAACTAAATGTAAGAAGGGTAAGAGGCAAACTCTGTGACCAGAACTTTGACGATCACAAGACGCATCAAGTCCAAGTAAGAAAAGGAGTATCTGAAATTCCAGTAGGAACAAGAGAAGAAAAAAAAACAGCAAACACCAACTAGCCATAATGCCTGAACAAGACTACCTTTTCCTTGGCAAGTGCTACAGGAAGGTGAACAGGAGATCAATCCCCACTTATAAATCGTTATGTATTCCACAGAGTGAAAAAATAATGTGTGGCAGGGAGAAAACAAATCCCAGGATTGTAAACAAGAAAACTTTATTTCAAGTTTATAACTGGTCATTTTCCAGCACAGTTGCACCAAGTTAAAAATTTAATATTAAAATTTTTTAAAAACCCAAATTCTCCACCCCCAAAAAAATATTTCAATGTTTTTTATTAAATCAATATTTTATGTTCGCTGTTTGGATGTATGAAGGTGGGTTTGTTGCCCTATTATTGTGGGTGAGTGGGTATATTAGACTGTACATGTGTGATGGGCATTGTGTGGGGATTTATGGTGACTGTGCTGATGTAAGGTGGTTAGTGTGTGAATATACTAAGGGAGGCACGTGGTTGTTTATGACGGATGGTCTGTTTCGCATGTCGGATCTGGATGAAACTTAACATCCCAGACTAGGTTTAAGTTGCTGGCTGCCAAACTTCATGTAAATTCAACAATCAGCATCAATGTTATTACAAAATTAAATTTCTCCCTCTTAAATTCTGTCCCGACAATGGACCTACCACAGTTTGTACAGATCTGTGAGAAGGGACCAGGAACATTATATTAGCAAATGAATAGCTTTTGGCTCCCTTAAAACTGTGCTCTCCTAAAGAATTGCATGAATTGCAAAATACCAAAAGCAGGCTAAACATGCTGCCAATGTTTGTGCTAATTTTTCAGAAGGCACCATGAATATTAAAACATTAATGCCTTTTTTATCCCCCTTTTAACTATGCTCCCTTGGCGGATCTGCATTGAACGCAACATACCAACAGCAAAGTAAACATACTATCTGCCAAATTACATGCTGACCACTCACACGCGGCCATGATTAGAATGTCAAAGACCTTTTCACCCCACTCCCCTTCAACTTTTCACCTTGTCCCTCATTGGCATCTACCCTGCATGAAATCTGGTATTCTTTCGCTGTGTCCCAGATATTATGCAGATTCGTCAAACAATACCAAAGTTATTGTGGATAAAATGAAACGTTCATTGCTCCCCAAGGACCTGCTCAATGCTTGGAATGCGAGAAACCTGCTAAACTTCTCCCAAATTTTGTACAGATTGACCAACACTGCCACATTTATTGCCAGACATGAAACCTTTGAATCTTCCTCCCTTGACGGACCTTCATGAAATGTAAAATACCAGTAGCAAGCTAAGTATGAAATTAAATATGCAAACCTTGCTGCAGATTCATTTCTTAGTGCTAAATTTATTAGCAAATCACAACATAGCATACCTATGACCCACTTTCACCTTTAATGGAAATTCACGAAACCAGAGATCCATTTACGAGGTGTAATTTGCTAACTGCCTGTCACATTTTATGAAGGTATGTCATGAAGCATCAAATTAATTAGCAATAGAAACTTGTCAACTCTGTCAACGTTGCCCATGAGAGATTGGCAAAAAACTTGATATACCAATAGAAACCAATTCATCAAAACTTCTGCCAAATCTTGTGCAGATTTGTCACACAGTTAATAATAATTAAAACTTTTTGTCCCCTCCCCCACCCCTCCTTTTTTATCGGGCCCCTTTTAATAGATTTGCCTGAATGTAAAAATACCAAGAGTGAAACTACCAAGACTAAGCTAAAAATTACAAATATCTGCCAGATTTTATGCATATATGCCAAAAGGTGAGCAATCAAAAAATTCATTTTCCAGGGCCAAGATGTACATAAAATGAAACTTTCGAAACCCACCTGACACCTTTGTTTTAAATATCAGAACAGCTACTGAACAAGAAACCATAAGCAACACGGATACTAAGGGGCCGATTCCGATCTCGGTCGGAGGCGCACCCAATACCATTCGGTCGGGAAAAAAGCCATGCGAAAGCCTGTTTCCCGACCAATCCGTACAGCACACCGAACGAGTAAGTACGATGCGCACAACAGCACAGAATCCGGCCGAGCCGTACTCACCCAAACCAGGTCCTGTTCTCCGACCGAGGCGAATCCGGAAACGCTGAATCGAGTCGCACGGAAGGGAAAATGCAGCTCCGTCCGGCCGAACAAGTCCGATGCGCTTCCCGTACGCGCCGAACCTGTCGCTACGCACGGCACGTCAAAGCATCCGGGAGAGGCGCACATAAGCTCCGATTCGCGCCACAACACAATCCACGGCTACGAGACGAACACGCCAGCGACGAGGACGACGCGAAGCGGCGAGGACGACGCGAAGCAACGAGAAGGACGAACGACACGAACCAACCATGAATCCCTTCGTCCCGATCATACCAATATTCTACATTTACTACCGGAACAGGCACGGACGCGTACGGCGCAGAAGGTAAGTCAGACACCAACCACAAAACACATACAACACGTACACGACACATACACACACACACAGAGGGATGCAGAATATACTTACACCAGCAACAGCAGCACCATAGGGGCGGGATGCCCATCACCAATCCCACATATGCACACAGGGGCCTGAATGCGCACCACCACCCCTACCCAGGGGGGCAGGATGCCTACCACTACTACCACCCTCACCCAGGGGGCTGGATGCCTACCACCACTACCACCCTCACCCAGGGGGGCTGGATGCCTACCACCACTACCACCCTGAGCCAGGGGGGCTGGATGCCTACCACTACTACCACCCTTAGCCAGGGGGCTGGATGCCCACCACCACCCTTAGCCAGGGGGCTGGATGCCTACCACTACTACCACCCTGAGCCAGGGGGCTGGATGCCTACCACTACTACCACCCTGAGCCAGGGGGCTGGATGCCTACCACTACTACCACCCTGAGCCAGGGGGGCTGGATGCCTACCACTACTACCACCCTTAGCCAGGGGGGCTGGATGCCCCACCACCACCCTTAGCCAGGGGGCTGGATGCCTACCACTACTACCACCCTGAGCCAGGGGGGCTGGATGCCTACCACTACTACCACCCTTAGCCAGGGGGCTGGATGCCCACCACCACCCTTAGCCAGGGGGCTGGATGCCTACCACTACTACCACCCTGAGCCAGGGGGGCTGGATGCCTACCACTACTACCACCCTTAGCCAGGGGGCTGGATGCCTACCACTACTACCACCCTTAGCCAGGGGGCTGGATGCCCACCACCACCCTCTAGCCAGGGGTGCTGGATGCCCACCACTACTACCACCCTGAGCCAGGGGGCTGGATGCCTACCACTACTACCACCCTGAGCCAGGGGGCTGGATGCCTACCACTACTACCACCCTGAGCCAGGGGGCTGGATGCCTACCACTACTACCACCCTTAGCCAGGGGGCTGGATGCCTACCACTACTACCACCCTGAGCTAGGGGGGCTGGATGCCTACCACTACTACCACCCTTAGCCAGGGGGGCTGGATGCCTACCACCACCCTTAGCCAGGGGGCTGGATGCCTACCACTACTACCACCCTGAGCCAGGGGGGCTGGATGCCTACCACTACTACCACCCTTAGCCAGGGGGCTGGATGCCCACCACCACCCTTAGCCAGGGGGCTGGATGCCTACCACTACTACCACCCTGAGCCAGGGGGCTGGATGCCTACCACTACTACCACCCTTAGCCAGGGGGCTGGATGCCCACCACCACCCTTAGCCAGGGGGCTGGATGCCTACCACTACTACCACCCTGAGCCAGGGGGCTGGATGCCTACCACTACTACCACCCTTAGCCAGGGGGGCTGGATGCCTACCACTACTACCACCCTTAGCCAGGTGGGGCTGGATGCCCACCACCACCCTTAGCCAGGGGGGGCTGGATGCCCACCACTACTACCACCCTGAGCCAGGGGGGGCTGGATGCCTACCACTACTGCCACCCTGAGCCAGGGGGGGCTGGATGCCTACCACTACTACCACCCTGAGCCAGGGGGGGCTGGATGCCTACCACTACTACCACCCTTAGCCAGGGGGGGCTGGATGCCTACCACTACTACCACCCTGAGCCAGGGGGGACTGGATGCCTACCACTACTACCACCCTTAGCCAGGGGGGGCTGGATGCCTACCACCACCCTTAGCCAGGGGGCTGGATGCCTACCACTACTACCACCCTGAGCCAGGGGGGCTGGATGCCTACCACTACTACCACCCTTAGCCAGGGGGGCTGGATGCCTACCACTACTACCACCCTTAGCCAGGGGGCTGGATGCCCACCACCACCCTTAGCCAGGGGGCTGGATGCCTACCACTACTACCACCCTTAGCCAGGGGGCTGGATGCCTACCATCACCCTTAGCCGGGGGCTGGATGCCTACCACTACTACCACCCTGAGCCAGGGGGGCTGGATGCCTACCACTACTACCACCCTTAGCCAGGGGGCTGGATGCCCACCACCACCCTTAGCCAGGGGGGCTGGATGCCTACCACTACTACCACCCTGAGCCAGGGGGGCTGGATGCCTACCACTACTACCACCCTGAGCCAGGGGGCTGGATGCCTACCACTACTACCACCCTTAGCCATGGGGGTGCCAGATGCCTATCACCAACACCACCCCCACTCATAGGATGGACAATGCATGACACAACCAGCACACCACAACCTAGGGAATGCAAGAAAAAGACATCCCCCCAACACCATGACAAGCGTGTGTAGACTGTGTCAAATGCCTACAACACCGAACATGACTTTGAACATACAATGTGACCCCCTAGCACATGTGCCACACATATATGTGTGTGGCACCCACAATGCAAGCAGGCCATGACCATTGTGGCAATGGGGTCCAAACCCCCATCATCACAGTGAGCAAAATGTAAGTGTGGGGTCCATAGCTGAAGCACATTTTGAACATTGTGGCAATGGGGTCTAAACCCCCATCATCACAGTGAGCAAAATGTAAGTGTGGGGTCCATAGCTGAAGCACATTTTGAACATTGTGGCAATGGGGTCTAAACCCCCATCATCACAGTGAGCAAAATGTAAGTGTGGGGTCCATAGCTGAAGCACATTTTGAACATTGTGGCAATGGGGTCTAAACCCCCATCATCACAGTGAGCAAAATGTAAGTGTGGGGTCCATAGCTGAAGCACATTTTGAACATTGTGGCAATGGGGTCTAAACCCCCATCATCACAGTGAGCAAAATGTAAGTGTGGGGTCCATAGCTGAAGCACATTTTGAACATTGTGGCAATGGGGTCTAAACCCCCATCATCACAGTGACCAAAAGGTAAGTGTTGACAAAGAAAGAGCTGCAACTGCCAAACTGCATGGATGATTCCTGGTCACAGAACAAAAAACACATCAGTGGCAAAGTAGTGTATGTGTCCCATTGCAACATAAATTGGGTGAGCAAAATACTGCAGTGCAAATAAGACATACCTTTGGCCATGTGCAGACAAACAACACCCATGGGGGCTGACACTGTCAACATTCATCAATGACACAATGACAGAAGTGACCATCAGAATGCAGACCCACATATTTGCACCAATGGGCACACAAATGCAGATACCCTGTGGAGACTGCAGATGTGAGGTGAACAGATACCATACCATGGCAGCAATGGGACACACAAACCATGATCATTGTGCTGACCGATGACCTAGGAGTCCCAGGGACAGCAGGGGAAACCCACCAAACTACATACAGCCAATGGCACACCCAAGATATGCCAATGCAGTGGTGCAGATGCACAAACACAAACAGGCAGACCCACACTGCACATCATACACAACAGGTGAGGGGGGTGCCAGTGTCCCCAGGCAACCACACAACACATGAGGAGACCTGAATACCAATCATACAGATGTGCTTACAGTGCCACACAAAGGTAACTCATGGATCCAAATCCCCTATGTGGGCAAGCAGGCATTGTCAGATGAGAGGGAGCACAAATCACACATGTCACACAGGCACGTAGGAACAGCAACTGACACAGCAAGACACAGACACACCACAGCACCACCCCCAGTGCCCCCACAATGTGGTGACCCTGGGCTGCATTACAATCCCACTGTGATGACAAAGCTAAATGTGGTTCACACTGTGAACCACAGTCATGTGTCCTGAGCAACAAACTACCATCACACCTACACAAGCACAAATCAATCAACATGGCCAGTAAGCCAAGGCCAACATGGAGGCAGGGGCCTAGCCGGGCAACGACTCTCATCTGCACACACTCAACACCACACCCCTCGACCTCCAACAATGTGCAGCAGTGAAGTACACATGCACTGGTGACATTGCACATGCACCCATGACTATTCCAGGGTGGTGGGTGGGAACCAAGGTGCAGAAACACATCACACATGGCCACTCAACAAGACTCCTGAATGTCTGACACACTGCACACTACGCTGTACATGGACATGACGGCAATACCACACCAACCAATGGGATCCCAGCCACAGTCACACACCAATGAAGAAGCCAAGGTCACCCACAAAGAACACACATAGACAACAACCAACATTGCAGCCCGGACCCTGAGGAGTGCCAGCAGTCACACACACAACGTGTCACAATAACTGAAAGATAACACAAACTGGAAATCACATGACAGGGGCAAACAACAAGTGCCAAGGGGAAACCTGACTGTGACCCATCTGCGTCTGCACACAAACTCAGCCCTGACAGCAAACACACCTATGGGTGACACCCTGATGACCAGTAATGTGCCATGCACCCACATCACAGAGAACCCAGGGAGAAGACTTTGGGGGAACATAGGTCAACTCAGCAAGCATCACAAACAGGTACAACACTAGGGATCACAGCATGCACAGCTAAACGGAAGTGAACACACAGACATGCACATACAACACACACCTTGGGCGCAGGCAATGTCACAGGTGTACACACTGCCATGAGGGGACTCCACTCCTGTGTGAGGAAAGCTGTGCCATATGTTGCCTCAGTAGGGCCCCATCATGTCAGCTGAGCACTTGGTCACACAATCAACAATTAGCACCAAATGAGGGCTCCCGTCACATCAGCCTGGTCATGGAAGTGCCAACGGAATCATCAGCACAGATCCAACACACTTGTATAGCAATGTTGCACTGACTACACGGATGAGTCCTTCCCCATTGATGCCCAAACCTGCATGTCCAGTGGAGATGGCCACACGGTCAGGGAAGTAGACGAATTGAACAATGGCAGGCACAACAGATGTGCAGGGGTGGAAGCCACAGATGTGAAATAGCTAATCTAAGTAGGAAATCCCATTGCCAAATACTGAACACATGACACCCTCAGATGCTGCTATGGATGACATGGATACACCACAGGATAGGACACATTCCCCCTGGACCACATGGGTTCCTGCACAGTAACACTTCATTATCATGAGACCAAATATCACCATCACTGCAGCAAGGGCATGGTTAGCATCATCAACAACATGTACATCAGAAGCATAAGCACTAGAGAACAGAAAGTTGCTTTATTCAGCATATGTGTGGAATGAAAACAAAGTCCAGAAAAAACACAAAGGCCAATGGCCAGTCCATTGTCAAAGTCCAAACTTGGTGACAGTGGCAGATGTCACCCTACGCATGCCTGCACAAAACCAGGGACAATCCACTAGGAGGGGCAACCGGGGGGCAGGCCAGGCACCGCAGGGACAGGATCAGGGCTCACCAGGAGGAAGCAGGGAAGGGGTGGTGGGTGCTGGAGAGCCACTGACAACTGCAGTGGAGGTGTCTGACATGGTGTGTGCCGGCACAACTGGGGGGCATGACTCAGATGTTGTGGGTGCCGGCACGACTGCAGTGGACCCTGCAGATGGAGTGGACAGGTCCGCCACTGCAGTGCCCAAGTCAGACAGGGTGGTAGTGGACTCCACTGCAGTGCCTACCACCAGGGGAGGAGAATGGGGAACAGGCAAGGTGGGCTGGACAGAGGGGGAGGACACCCTCACCACATCAGTGGCACAGACAAGCGCAGCGGGGGGTGTGGTGCCGGGAGAGCAAGTGCCAGGGGAGAAGGCCGGATCCTCTTGGGGATGGTATATCTGTGGGTGGGGGAACCTGGGGCAGGGTGTGGTGGGGGCACCTGTGGAGTGGGGGCCTGAGGGATGGAGGAAGGAGACCTGGTGCCTGAGCTGCAGGGCGGCGGCGGGCTCTTGCTCTTACGACTCCCGGGGGACTTGCGGGTGGGGGCCTCAGTCTGTCTGCACCTGGGGGAGGGTGTCCGGGGGCGAGGGCACTCTGCTCCGTGTGGGTGGGCTTCCTCTTCCCCCTGGATGCTGGAGCAGCTGGATCGGAGGGAAGAGGCCGAGGTCACTGAGGAAGAGGCGCTGGGTCTTTGGGGTTGCAGGTGAGGCAAGGGAGGGTGTTTTGGAGGGGGAGGCAACTGAGGACTGCGCAGTGCTCGTGGATGCGTGTGTGTGTTCCAGGGCCCCATCCCCTGTGAGTCTGGTTTCAGTCCCCTGACTGTGCGTGCGTGTGCGTTTTGTTTGTGGCATAATCAAAATTAATCCCCTACTATTGTGGCATAAGGTATGGGCATCTGTGGAAACAGGTTTTAACAGAGACGTAATTTTAGACTGTATTAAACTAGATAAGGTGGCTAGTATACCATGGATTAGTTATATAAAAAAAATGTCGTATGAGATTGGTCATCCAGAATATTTTGATTCCCCAACTTGTATGGAAACGATATCTAGAAAAATTATAAAAATGTGTTATTTGAACCACCTAGCGGATAAACGATGGTGCATAGAAAGAGAGAAACAAACGGTAATGGAGAACCATCTGATGACAATCTGTCTAGGAATACAACCGTATTTGGTAAAGGTACAGAGTAGTTTTTGCCGTATGCTTTTAACCCGCTTCCGAGGTGGTTCTTTTTTCAGGTTGACTACTTTCCCAGAAATTAACGATTGGTCGAAAAATGTGCCCCTATGCCCTTGTGATGATATTTCTGTACAATCGACTATGCATTGTACACTGTTTTGTAAATATTACGTTTTATTGAGGAAAAAGTTTTTAATACCAATTTTAAGAAAATGGGGCTTAAGACAATGCAGAATTGCTTTTTAAGATTACAATCTTTGGAAAATGAACAAACTATTTTAGCTGTTTCTGCTTTTTAAGAGCTGTGATTAGGTTTAGGAATACAATGTAAATTGCTTTTTTAGACTAAGCGTATAGCAAGTGGTTATGAGGATAGATATGTATCGTTTTTTAATATTCTGTATCATGGTGTAATTTGTGCTTTACTCTTTTATACTTCTGTGCTTTTATGATTTTTATCGCATCAAAAATCGATTAAAGCGTATTTTGATTTGATTTGATTTGTGGCGTGTGTGTCTGTGTGCTGGATGTGTGTGTGCTGGTGTGTGCCTGTGCCGGTGTGTGTGTGCTTGGGACGGGTAAGGTGCTGGGGAGTGTGGATGGAGCAGAGGCAGGAGGGGTGAGGGACTGTCTGAGGAGGGACACTGCTGCCGTCAGGGAGGAGTCCATGGACCTATTGCCCCTCTGTAGGTCAGACATGCCCGATGAGATGCCCTCCATGAACGACACCAGCTGAGTCAACAGAGCGGTGTGCGCATGGAGGACACTCAGCATGGCTGTCTGCCCTACATGGAGCTGGCGAAGGAGGTACACAGACTCCTCACTCAGGGCAGCAGGGGACACAGGGGCAGGGGGTGCGGTGCCTGGCCCAAAGGAGACACGCTCCCGAACATGGGAGCCTCCACGGACCTGGGGAATGGGAGCCGATGGGAGGGCGGTGGTGGTGCTGGTGGTGGCGGGGACAGCAACACTAGCTGGGGTGTGGTGGCTGCTGACACCCGCCTCCATAAGGGAGTCATCCTCCGAGTTGCTCTGGTCCTCAGCTGAGGTGGATGGTGCTGAGGACTCCTCGGTGTGGCTCCCCTCGCCCTCCGTGCCACTGGGTCCCTCCGACCACTCCTCGGCTGCTGACCCAGTCTGGCTCTCCGGCTCCTCCTGGTCAGTGGAGCTGTCCCCTTCCGTGGCCGTGGATGTATCTGCAAACAATGGGGAAACAGACAGACATCAGTCACCTGCACCAAACGCACACACCACTGTGAGCACAGCACATTACAGAGCAAGCCCTGGCATCATTAGTTGTACATTGCTAAAAGTGCCCTAACTGAACAGGAGCAGCCAATTGTCAGTCTGATGCCAACCATGGCACTCACATCCCACATGGCCTTGCACCCATCTGTCTGGTGTCTGTTGGATTGCAACACCCCAGTGTGGACACATGCACCAACTACACAGTAGTTGGACAGTGCAGAGGACTCGGTGTAGCATGTGGACATGCACACATCACAGCTCTTGCCACTGAGTCAGTACAGGTTTCCGGATGAAAGGGATGCCCAGAGTCAAATAGGAAATGCATGTGATGCATACCAGCGACAGACACCATGATGCACCCATGTCCTGATAGCCATCGCCACAATGGTGTGCATGTAGCACATGTCACTCCCCTGCAGGATCACCAATAAGTAGACACATGCCATGGCGGAGGCATGACTGCTAAGTCATACATCACTGTCTCAGTGGTGTATGACTTGGCAGCCAGACAACAACACTCTGCACTGTGTCACAATAGTAGGTCATGGGGAATGCAAGTCCTGGAGCTGCACAAGTGCACATGTACATCCCCCCACAACACATCATCTTAACCCTCATCTGTCCAGGTCATACCTATTGGACATATGGGAGACCTGTGACACTACCCTCTGAACCTGAGCCCCTCACAATCTGCTGTGAATGGGGAACAGCTGCCTGAACTTCACATTCGCATACCCCAGTCTGCACGGGCAGCTGATCAAACACCTATGTGACACACAAGTATCGTCTCCTATGGTCACATCTCCAGTGGCATGCTGAGCCCCTACCAAGAAACACCCCAGCAGTCCTGGCAACTAATCCACAGCACACTGACACAGAGGCAGACACCTGAGGGGTCAAATCACTGCGCACAATGTGTCAGCTGATACACGGGAGTGGGAGTACAGAGTGCATTGCATGGCCTGGAGTAGGCATGACTGTCCTGCCCCACATGAAAGAGGGATGAGCCCTGGACAGTGGATAGCTGGCTATGTATGTGTGACACACGTAATCTGCACACTCCTGGGGCCCAAACATTGTTCCCACCCGCTGCATGGGCGTGTGCCACATACCCCAGGCACATGTGGTGGCTCAGCTCAGCAAGTGGACCGCATATCAAAGCAACACGCAGATTACATGTCCGAACACAGGCATTGTGTGAACAATGGACCCACCCATGATGCCCACAACAGAGTTAGGGAAACAGATGCTGTCCCCCACCTTTAGTGAAGCAAACTGCAAGGACACAGTCCCAAGTGACACAATTCCCTGAATGTAAGGGCCACACCTGGGTATCAGATGAGGAGTGGGCAGTGCACAATAGAGGGACATGGCTCCTGGACAACATGACTGCTGCACTGTGGCAGTTGAACCAGGCCAGAGGAGGGCACAAAGCATGTAATACAGAGTTCACAGTGCAGTCTTTGACTCACCCCCTCCTTGCTGCTGTCTGGCCTTCAGCTGCCCATCCAGGTCTGGAAACACCACCGCCAGGATCTGGAGCATGTGGGGGGTCAGGGTCCGTGTTCCGCCCCTCCTGCGAGGAGGCGACAGCTTCAGCTGGACCCGTGCAATCCTCCGGGTCCAGCCCCGAAGGTCCTGCCACCTCTTCTGGCAGTTGCGGATCCGGCGCTTGTAGACCCTCACGGACCGGACAGCCCGGACGATGTCCTTCCAGATCTCCTGCTTCCGATGGGCATTAACCTGTCAGGATGACAAAGTGAAAAGGCCATTACTACACATGCAACATATCCGTGCATGACACAGTTGTATATACATGTCTCAATCACAGGGGCACATGATGTACACAGGCAGTGCAAAGCTGCCCATGGACAGTTTGCCAGACGTCACTACATGGTATCATTGCATGGGAAGTAAAACCTTGTTCAAATGCACTGTACCTGTCCAGTGCATGTCACTACACACTATGGGGGGTGACAACTACTCAGTGAGCCTGCTAGCCAGTGGCGTGCAGACTTTCAGCCTTGCTAGTCAGACAATATGCACATTCAGAAAGGCAGTGCAAAGAACACTCACCTGCTCCCCTGGTGTCCCATACAGCTTGCTGTACTGTGGAAGTAGGCTGTCCAGCAGGGCCTGGTTCTCCTCAAGGCTGAAGGCTGGGGCTCTCTCCACAGTACGTGCCATTGCAGGGTCCAGAGGGGCAGAGACAGCAGCAGTGCAGTGGCAGATGTCGTCCTGGAGCATGTAGTGCAGGCAAGTGAGCTCTCAGGGGAACAGCCAGCAATATATATGTGCTGGAGAGGCAGATACTGTCCCTTGTGTCCAAAGTGATAGGTCCAAGTCGTTTGCATCTTCTGAATCTGGCCAATGCATGGAATAGCAGCACCAATACACGCCCACAGCATCCTTCAAATCTTCAACTTCATGACATACATGATTTTGCAACATTGTTGTGGGTGACCAACTGAATTTCCAGCAACCGACTCGTTCGAAATTCGAAAACGCGTCCGTTGCCAGGCAAGGCCATTGTCAATGGGTGCGCACCGATCGGTCCATTGCGGTACAACGCGTACAGGGGTACAACGCGTACCCGCACACATTGAATGCAATGGGCCGGCCGGGGGCACCGATCGGTCCATTGCAGTACAACGCGTACAGGGGTACAACGCGTACCCGCACACATTGAATGCAATGGGCCGGCCGGGGGCACCGATCGGTCCATTGCAGTACAACGCGTACAGGGGTACAACGCGTACCCGCACACATTGAATGCAATGGGCTGGCCGGGGGCACCGATCGGTCCATTGCAGTACAACGCGTACAGGGGTACAACGCGTACCCGCACACATTGAATGCAATGGGCCGGCCGGGGGCACCGATCGGTCCATTGCTGATCAACGCGTACAGGGGTACAACGCGTACCCGCACACATTGAATGCAATGGGCCGGCCGGGGCACCGATCGGTCCATTGCTGATCAACAGCGTACAGGGGTACAACGCGTGCCCGCACACATTGAATGCAATGGGCCGGCCGGGGGCACTGATCGGTCCATTGCAGTACAACGCGTACAGGGGTACAACGCATACCCGCACACATTGAATGCAATGGGCTGGCCGGGGGCACCGATCGGTCCATTGCTGATCAGCAGCGTACAGGGGTACAACGCGTACCCGCACACATTGAATGCAATGGGCCGGCCGGGGGCACCGATCGGTCCATTGCAGTACAACGCGTACAGGGGTACAACGCGTACCCGCACACATTGAATGCAATGGGCCGGCCGGGGGCACCGATCGGTCCATTGCTGTTCAACGCATCACTGTACAAGTGACTGGCATATGTCACCATGCCTGTCTCAGATGGACATATGCCAGCCACAGATAGCTCCCAGGGAGTGAGGGGCACACCTACATCACGACAGCCTGTCCAAACTTTATCATAAGGCATGTAAGGCTGCATTTCCTATTGTGTGTATGTTGGTGTACATGTTGTCCTGTGGGTGTCACCTGTGGGCAGCCACCCCCAGGCTGTGCACGTGTTCATGGGGACAGGATCCTGGGTGTTACGTGTACATGACCACTGTGATGTGCAACTGTTCATATCTGTGCATGTGCCATGGTCACATTTCACGGTGGTGTATGTGTATGTCATGTCACATACCCCGTGAGTCCCATGTGGGACGGTATGTTTGAGCCAGGGTGTCCCAGTGGCACAATAGTGATGGTCCTCCACAGTCTGTGTGCATGTAGTGTTTACAATGTCTCTGATTTCATGTGCACAATGGGAGACAGTCTCCACATCCACGTTGTGTGTGCATGGACTTTGATGTTGTGCGTGTGTGTGTCACAGACGTCCATGTCTGTCCTGCCGTGGCAAGTGGGACCACTACCTGTGGGGGTCATGGTTGTTTTGCTGTGGTGTATACATGATACTCCATGTAATGCCAGTGTCCATGTGGCAATACAGGGTCCCTGGGAATGTACCTGTCGTTGAGCTGTGGTGCCTGGGGCACATCTGTCCTCACATGTCACTGTGGGGGGTGATTGTGACACGGCAGCAGGAGATGGGAACTGTGACACGGCCTCATGATATCCAATGGGCCAACCTGGGACTAATTGATGCCACTTGTTGGACCGTGTTGACAGATGTTGGCCATGTATGTACCATACATGTCCTTACGGAACTGCACACTTCATGTAGTTGTGCCTCATAATGATGTATGTTGGGATATTGAGTGTATTCAATGCCGCATATGTGGGGTGACTGACAATCTTGCTTACTTCTCCTCTGCACTGCAGGGCTCCTGCTGTCCATCGACCATTCCCAGACCTGGCAACGATGGTGGAACGGGACAGCATCCGACGGTACCGCTTCACCAGGCAGCTGATTGAGGATTTGGCAGTGCAGTTGTCCCCACATTTGCAGCCTGGCCGGCTGTATCCTACAGCGCTGACCCCCAAGGTGAAGGTGATGGCAGCCCTACACTTATTTGCCACCGGTACCTTCCAACATACTGTGGCGACTGCTGGTGGGATGTCACAGACCATGTTGAGCCGTGTGCTCCGCGATGTTTTGGCGGCAATGTTGCTATTCCTGAACCGGTACATCTATTTCCCTAGACTGCGACGACTCACTGACGTGAAGAGTGACTTTTATGCCCTGGGGAGGATGCCGCATGTCATTGGCTCCATTGATGGGACACATGTGGCTTTGGTACCACCACAGGCCCAGGAGCAGGCCTACAGGAACCGCAAGCACTACCACTCGGTCAATGCACTGGTAGTGTGTCTTGCAGACATGACCATCACACACGTGTGTGCCCGTTTCCCTGGTTCAGCACACGATGCCTTTGTGATGAGGAGTAGTCGCATCCCCAGGATGATGGCACAGATGCAGAACCAGCGTGCCTGGCTTGTCGGTGTGTACTGACTTTGTGCCATTGTGTGTGATCTGATCTGTAGTATTCCGCCCACTTTTCCAAGTCAGCTAATGTGCACTTGTCTGTCCGTAGGTGACTCGTGATACCCCAACATGCCGTGGTTGCTGACACCCCTCAGGAACCCTGTGACACCAGCCCAGATGCGCTACAAAGAGGCACATGGTCGGACTAGGAGAGTGATTGAGCGGACATTTGGTCTCCTGAAGAGCCGCTTCCGCTGCCTGGACAAGACCGGAGGGTCCCTCCCATATGCCCCTGCGAAAGTGTGCAAGATTATCATCGTCTGCTGCATGCTCCACAACCTGGCAGTGCGGAAGGAGTTGCCTCTCATCCAGGATGACAATGACCAACATCCGCCACCTGTGGAGGATACTGGCCTGGACCACGATGCCAGTGACGATGATGATGATGATGATGAGGGTGATGTCCGCACCCAGCTCATCACCAACTTCTTTAGCTGAATGTGAGTATCCTGAGGTGTCATGTCAATGATGTGAGTTGGCATGATATGTGTAGGTGGTGCTCTGGTGCTGTTGGAGTATGTCCATGGGCTACTTGACTGGATGTGTGTTGCGATGTGTGCTTACAGGTGGGCTGTACTCCCCAACAGTGTTGACATGCTAACTTGGTTCTGGGTGGGTATCTTGTAACATGTATTGTGCATGAGTTTTGCTGTTCTGTCCTGTACTCCATTGCTTTTGACTGTGTGTCATTTCTGTCCTTCACAGGGTACTTTCAGATTCGTTTGGTCAACTGTGTCCACCGACGACGTGATTGCACTTCCAGGGTGGTAGCTGTTGTGTCCCTACAGGTGATGTGCGCCACACCCATGGACTTCCTTCCGTCTACAGTTGTTGACTGTGTGCCCACTGCCAGGTGGGATTACCTTGCATCTGTAGTGGTTACGACATGTTGCAACTGTGTAATAAACCTGTGCTTCACTTTGTGATGTGCGTTGTCTGTGGTCACACATTTGACTGCCATTTGCTTACTGCACCTGTGGGCTACTTGACTACAACTGGGAATGGGTGTGGTGTCTGTGCATTGCACCGTCTTCCCTGGCAACATCAGTGTAGGCAATGAGTCAGATGGCCTAGGTGTGTATGTGTTGTGCAGCCCTGGTGGTGTGTCTCCCTCATATGTGTCACGTTGCCTTTACTCACATGCCTGTGTTGTACTTGCTGTTGCAGTTCGCATACACAGTGTAATTTTGCAGTTCATCATCCCCATAACAGCACCCACGTTGGAATCACAACAGAGGCAAGTATGGTGTATTAGTGTGTTTATTGTGATACATTTGTGTGAATAGTGCATAGGATGGGTAGTGCTGTACATAAATCTTGCAATCAGAAGTTCCTAGGTGAATTGAAAGTCCTGGTAGACAGAATCCCCAGTATCGGGGCCACAGTTGTCTGAGACATTGGTCCAACTTGTACTCCCCATGCAATGTGTGGGAGTAGTGTTGCCGTCAACAGGGTGAACAGTCTGTGCACAAAGGTGAACATCCAGAACAGGTTCAGGCTTCCTGGGAGTTGCGCTTGGCCATCGGCCTCTCACTTGCCCCTCTTCGGACGACCCCTCTTCTTGGGGGGGGGCCCCTCAATTACAGGCTGCTGCGGTGCAGGGGTCTCTCCGCCAGAGTCATCCTCCCTCCCTGTGGCAGTTGCAGTTTGGGCAGCACCAGATGTTGGCACACAGGGAGGTGTGGACTCGTTGCTGTTCATCTGGCGGAGGCATTGTAAAATGTCCCTGTGCACCGCCGTCATCTCATGCAGTGCATCCCACTTGGACTCCACGCGGGACATGTGTGAGTCCACGCGGGCATGATGGGCAGCCTGCTGCTGTTTCATGTCTCTGAGGAGCCCCACTACCTGGCTGAGGTCTCCGGTGCTGGACTGGTACGCATCAGCTATGCGTACCAGTTGTGGGTCATCATGCACACCAGCAACCTCTGCAAGCAGCGACCTCTGTCTCCCACCCCTCCCACCACCCCTGCTGACATGTGCAGTGTGTGCAGTGGCACGCACAGATGACCCTGGTCCACCTTGGAGGTTGGTGGTGGTGGTGGTGTCCATGGCCCCAGGTTGGTCCAGGGTCCCTGTGCTGGTGTTGCTCCTTGTTCTGTCCATGTCGGCAGGGATGGTATTTGTGTTGACAGTCGTTGGAGGGGTGCAGCTGGTGGTCCTGCTGGTGCTGCATGTAGACTTGCACCGGATGTGCCAGGTTGGTCTTCTTCGTCCGAGGAGGGCAGAGGCTGTACGACACCAGTGAGCTCCGCATCCTCTTGAGCCTGGGACTGGGACTCCTCAGCGTCTGCTGCTGTGTCCCCATCATCACCTGTTTTTGGGAGACACACACAATGTATGTTATGTTTCTGCAGGCATCAATGGTTGACACACCTGACAGTTGTGACTGTGCCTCTGGGTGCGGGCCTGTACATTGCATTGTCCTAAGTCGTCACAGTCAGGGGTTGATATTGGTGTGGCACATTGTCCTGCATTATTTGGGCATTTCTATGTATTTGTTGGGGTGTGAACATGGTCTGCATTGGTTGTGTTTGGTTGACAGCCGGCCCTCCTTCCCACCCACCCAGCCAGTCAGTTATCCCACCATGGACTGTGCTTGCATTGCAGGGAGTGGAAGTTGTCTCTCAGGATGTCAGTCAGTGGTGTCCTGCTGTTTGTTGGTGCACAGTTGCCAGCAGGGCCTTGTGCTCCCCACAGCAGTAGCCAGTGTCAGCCATCTTGTGAGTCCTTCTCCACTCCCTGTGATGTGAGCATGGTTCAGGGTGGTGTTGATGGGACAGTTGTGGGGGTGACCAATATCAGTGACTGCCACTCCCATCATGCTATTGCCTCCACCCCACTTGCCAGCATTCCCATACTTACTTGCTTTTGTGGGGAGTTCAGTGTGTGTGGGTGTGAGAGCAATGGCAAGATGGCTGACAGTGGTGTCCTGCTGTTGGTTGGTGTGCAGTTCCCAGCAGGGCCTTGTGCTCCCCACAGCAGTAGCCAGTGTCAGCCATCTTGTGAGTCCTTCTCCACTCCCTGTGATGTGAGCATGGTTCAGGGTGGTGTTGATGGGCCAGTTGTGAGGCTGAGCAATATCTGTGCCTACTACTCCCTTCATGCTATTGCATCCACCCCCCTTCCCAGCATGCCCATGCTTCCTTCCTTTTGACTCTGCTTCCCTGTGGGGTGGGCTGGCTGTGCTGACAGGATGGCTGGGAGTGTTGTCCTGGCAGTTGTTTGGCTCAAAGTCCCAAGAGTGTCCCTGTGCTTCACACAACATAACCCAGGGTGGTGGTTCTTTGTGGGATCTTGAGTTAGGATGGGAGGCATTGCATTCTACCAGGTGGGTTCTGTGGAGTTTGTGTTGAGGGGGGGTGTGAGCGGAGGTGCTTGTGACTATGATCAGTGCTGCAAGTCCTCCTTCCCACCCAGCCAGCCAGATATCCCACCATGGAACGTGCTTGCATTGCAGTGAGTGGAAGTTGTCTCTCAGGATGTCAGTCAGTGGTGTCCTGCTGTTTGTTGGTGCACAGTTGCCAGCAGGGCCTTGTGCTCCCCACAGCAGTAGCCAGTGTCAGCCATCTTGTGAGTCCTTCTCCACTCCCTGTGATGTGAGCATGGTTCAGGGTGGTGTTGATGGGCCAGTTGTGAGGGTGAGCAATATCTGTGACTGCCACTCCCATCATGCTATTGCCTCCACCCCACTTCCCAGCATTCCCATACTTACTTGCTTTTGTGGGGAGTTCAGTATGTGTGGGTGTGTGAGCAATGGCAAGATGGCTGACAGTGGTGTCCTGCTGTTGGTTGGTGTGCAGTTCCCAGCATGCCCTTGTGCTCCCCACGACACAGCAACAGTGTCAGACATCTTTGATGGGCCTTTCCACTCTCTGTGGGATGTGCATGCGTGAGTGTGAGCTTGCTGGGCCATGTGGTGGGGGATGTAGAGCTGTGACTACGACTCCCATCATGCTATTGCCTCCACCCCCTTCCCAGCATGCCCATGCTTCCTTCCTTTTGACTCTGCTTCCCTGTGGGGTGGGCTGGCTGTGCTGACAGGATGGCTGGGAGTGTTGTCCTGGCAGTTGTTTGGCTAAAAGTCCCAAGAGTGTCCCTGTGCTTCACACAACATAACCCAGGGTGGTGGTTCTTTGTGGGATCTTGAGTTAGGATGGGAGGCATTGCATTCTACCAGGTGGGTTCTGTGGAGTTTGTGTTGAGGGGGTGTGAGGGGAGGTGCTTGTGACTATGGTCAGTGCTGCAAGTCCTCCTTCCCACCCAGCCAGCCAGATATCCCACCATGGAACGTGCTTGCATTGCAGGGAGTGGAAGTTGTCTCTCAGGATGTCAGTCAGTGGTGTCCTGCTGTTTGTTGGTGCACAGTTGCCAGCAGGGCCTTGTGCTCCCCACAGCAGTAGCCAGTGTCAGCCATCTTGTGAGTCCTTCTCCACTCCCTGTGATGTGAGCATGGTTCAGGGTGGTGTTGATGGGCCAGTTGTGAGGGTGACCAATATCTGTGACTGCCACTCCCATCATGCTATTGCCTCCACCCCACTTGCCAGCATTCCCATACTTACTTGCTTTTGTGGGGAGTTCAGTATGTGTGGGTGTGTGAGCAATGGCAAGATGGCTGACAGTGGTGTCCTGCTGTTGGTTGGTGTGAAGTTCCCAGCATGCCCTTGTGCTCCCCACGACACAGCAACAGTGTCAGACATCTTTGATGGGCCTTTCCACTCTCTGTGGGATGTGCATGCGTGAGTGTGAGCTTGCTGGGCCATGTGGTGGGGGATGTAGAGCTGTGACTACGACTCCCATCATGCTATTGCCTCCACCCCCTTCCCAGCATGCCCATGCTTCCTTCCTTTTGACTCTGCTTCCCTGTGGGGTGGGCTGGCTGTGCTGACAGGATGGCTGGGAGTGTTGTCCTGGCAGTTGTTTGGCTAAAAGTCCCAAGAGTGTCCCTGTGCTTCACACAACATAACCCAGGGTGGTGGTTCTTTGTGGGATATTGAGTTAGGATGTGAGGCATTGCATTCTACCAGGTGGGTTCTGTGGAGTTTGTGTTGAGGGGGTGTGAGCGGAGGTGCTTGTGACTATGGTCAGTGCTGCAAGTCCTCCTTCCCACCCAGCCAGCCAGATATCCCACCATGGAACGTGCTTGCATTGCAGTGAGTGGAAGTTGTCTCTCAGGATGTCAGTCAGTGGTGTCCTGCTGTTTGTTGGTGCACAGTTGCCAGCAGGGCCTTGTGCTCCCCACAGCAGTAGCCAGTGTCAGCCATCTTGTGAGTCCTTCTCCACTCCCTGTGATGTGAGCATGGTTCAGGGTGGTGTTGATGGGCCAGTTGTGAGGGTGAGCAATATCTGTGACTGCCACTCCCATCATGCTATTGCCTCCACCCCACTTCCCAGCATTCCCATACTTACTTGCTTTTGTGGGGAGTTCAGTATGTGTGGGTGTGTGAGCAATGGCAAGATGGCTGACAGTGGTGTCCTGCTGTTGGTTGGTGTGCAGTTCCCAGCATGCCCTTGTGCTCCCCACGGCACAGCAACAGTGTCAGACATCTTTGATGGGCCTTTCCACTCTCTGTGGGATGTGCATGCGTGAGTGTGAGCTTGCTGGGCCATGTGGTGGGGGATGTAGAGCTGTCACTACGACTCCCATCATGCTATTGCCTCCACCCCCTTCCCAGCATGCCCATGCTTCCTTCCTTTTGACTCTGCTTCCCTGTGGGGTGGGCTGGCTGTGCTGACAGGATGGCTGGGAGTGTTGTCCTGGCAGTTGTTTGGCTAAAAGTCCCAAGAGTGTCCCTGTGCTTCACACAACATAACCCAGGGTGGTGGTTCTTTGTGGGATCTTGAGTTAGGATGGGAGGCATTGCATTCTACCAGGTGGGTTCTGTGGAGTTTGTGTTGAGGGGGTGTGAGGGGAGGTGCTTGTGACTATGGTCAGTGCTGCAAGTCCTCCTTCCCACCCAGCCAGCCAGATATCCCACCATGGAACGTGCTTGCATTGCAGGGAGTGGAAGTTGTCTCTCAGGATGTCAGTCAGTGGTGTCCTGCTGTTTGTTGGTGCACAGTTGCCAGCAGGGCCTTGTGCTCCCCACAGCAGTAGCCAGTGTCAGCCATCTTGTGAGTCCTTCTCCACTCCCTGTGATGTGAGCATGGTTCAGGGTGGTGTTGATGGGCCAGTTGTGAGGGTGACCAATATCTGTGACTGCCACTCCCATCATGCTATTGCCTCCACCCCACTTGCCAGCATTCCCATACTTACTTGCTTTTGTGGGGAGTTCAGTATGTGTGGGTGTGTGAGCAATGGCAAGATGGCTGACAGTGGTGTCCTGCTGTTGGTTGGTGTGAAGTTCCCAGCATGCCCTTGTGCTCCCCACGACACAGCAACAGTGTCAGACATCTTTGATGGGCCTTTCCACTCTCTGTGGGATGTGCATGCGTGAGTGTGAGCTTGCTGGGCCATGTGGTGGGGGATGTAGAGCTGTGACTACGACTCCCATCATGCTATTGCCTCCACCCCCTTCCCAGCATGCCCATGCTTCCTTCCTTTTGACTCTGCTTCCCTGTGGGGTGGGCTGGCTGTGCTGACAGGATGGCTGGGAGTGTTGTCCTGGCAGTTGTTTGGCTAAAAGTCCCAAGAGTGTCCCTGTGCTTCACACAACATAACCCAGGGTGGTGGTTCTTTGTGGGATATTGAGTTAGGATGTGAGGCATTGCATTCTACCAGGTGGGTTCTGTGGAGTTTGTGTTGAGGGGAGGTGCTTGTGACTATGGTCAGTGCTGCAAGTCCTCCTTCCCACCCAGCCAGCCAGATATCCCACCATGGAACGTGCTTGCATTGCAGGGAGTGGAAGTTGTCTCTCAGGATGTCAGTCAGTGGTGTCCTGCTGTTTGTTGGTGCACAGTTCCCAGCAGGGCCTTGTGCTCCCCACAGCAGTTGCCAGTGTCAGCCATCTTGTGAGTCCTTCTCCACTCCCTGTGATGTGCGCATGGTTCATGGTGGTGTTGATGGGACAGTTGTGGGGGGCAATATGTGTGACTGCGACTCCCATGATGCTATTGGCTACACTGACTTGGCCAGCATACACAGAATTCCTTCCTTTGAGTGGTCTTCACTGTGTTTTGGTGTTGTTGTGGTGGCTACATGTCTGGATGTGTTTGTTAGTTCTATTTGTGCCACTGCCTAGCTGTAGTTGTAGTTGTGTTTGTACATGTGATGGCACGGTTGGATGTAACTTTTTTGATGGCATGTGTTGTGTTTATCTGACTGACATACACATTTTGGGATGATTCTGTTCTGGTTGCTGTGTAATTGCTATGAGTGCATGGTTTGACTCTCCCCTTGACAGTGATGTGTGTGTGTTTTGTGGCAGAATATTGTGTACATTTGTTGTGTACTCACCAGGCTCTGGGATGTTCTCTAGTCCATATACACTCACTGGCGGAAGGATGGCCCGCACCTTCTCCTCCCAGGGCCTGAGGTATACTGGCTTGGCAGGAGGGCCACTGCCGGTGTATTGGCTGATGATGTAGTCTTTCTTGAGCAGGTCCCGTACCCTCCTGCGCACGTCATACCACCTGTTCTGGATGTCGGTCTTTGTGCGCAGACATGGTGATTGTGCGTTCACCCTGTTGATGATCCTCTCCCACATCTTGGTTTTCCGGGAGATGGGGGTCTGTTGGACCAGTGTGCCAAACAGCTGTGGCTCTACCCTGAGGATCTCGTCTACCATGACTTCCAATTCACAATCTAGGAACTTGTGATTCTTCTTGGGGGCATGGTGATGGTGAGTGATGTGTGTGTTGGTGTGCAGGTGAGGGTGTGTGAGTGTGTGTTTTGCTGGGTGTATGTGAGGTAGGTATTTGTTGGTGTGCTGATGGTGTGTGGCTTGTGTGAGGGATGAGCTGTGGGTGTGTGGTTGCTGTCTCTTGGGTGCTGGCAGTGGAATGGCATTTGCAAAGGATCATGGTTGTGATTTGTGTCCTTTATATGGGTGGAGTTGTGGGTGTGTCTTTGTTCTCTGTCCCCACCCCCCCAGTATTTATTGGCTTTGTAATTGCTTGTTTGGCCTTTTTTTGTGTGATTTTTCCTTTGTACTGTCTGTGCATGTTGGAAACGTTCTTGTGACCGAGTCGGACCCTGCATTTGTCTCGTACGGTGTTCTCCGTTTCGTTCACGCTGTGTTTGTGCAGTTTTCTATGCTGCGTACGCATCGGTCGCGGTGTTTTGTGTTGCTTCGGCTCGGTTTTGTATGCGTCGGTCGTACGGCTTGTCCTCCGTCCGACTCGGTCGTGGTTTTCGCGCCTTGCATCGTACTTTGCGGTTTAGAGTTCGCGTGTACGTATCGGTCGGATTTGTTCCGGGTGCGTGTCGGTCGGTTCGATTCGCGTGTTTTTCCGGCCGGATTGCTGTTTTCCGTGCGGCTCGGTCGTTCGGCTTGGGTTCGGTACGTGTCGGTCGGATTTTGCACGCCTTGCATCGTACTTGGCGTGTCGGGCGCCACAGGTACGTGTCGGTCGGTATAATTTCCGGCTCCGAGTCGGTCGGTGCTTTTTCCGGCCCGAATCGGAATCGACCCCTTAGTGAAGTTCTGCTTTCATGCCAAGTTTGGTGCAAGTCCATTCAGCAATTTATGTCATAGTGTAGAGCACATTTTCCAATGGGACTTTACTATCAAGTGCTTTTTTTGTGACACAGCTTAAAGTTGTTTTCACCTTGAACAGATGAGATTACATCTCAATACCCTTAACACAATGACAGAGACTATAAATGT
Organism: Calotriton arnoldi; assembly: GCA_963921515.1. Classification (NCBI taxonomy): domain Eukaryota; kingdom Metazoa; phylum Chordata; class Amphibia; order Caudata; family Salamandridae; genus Calotriton; species Calotriton arnoldi. Next base: position 2,233,923 of record CAWUFW010001798.1, read on the forward strand.
GGTATTATTTATTGGTTTGAGCATGCGTTGTTACTTAATTCAATTCTGCGTTCAGGTGTTGTTATTTATTGGTTTGCATATGGTATGTTAGCTTGTACGGCTATTGTATGGCTTGTGAACTGTGATAAAATATCGATTTGTTAATTAGTGTTATGTATTTTAGTATATATTTTAAATGTATGTGATGTATGTTTTTTGCATAAGTATTGTTTATATTTTTAATATATGTGTTACATTTTTAGTAGTTATCAATTTTATTTTAATTAAATTTTGCGTTTTTTGTTTCGTAGCGGGTTGTGGGTTTACAGGGGAGTAGGGTGGGAAGTAATTTAAGTATAATAAATTAATGATTATTTTTTATTTATTAATATTTATTTAATTGAGATTTTATAGTGTTAATTGTGGGAAGTAATTTATTTGTAATTATTAATTGGCTGTTAATTAATATTAAGTAATCATTAATTATGGTAATTGTGTACAGAAAATAGGTGCGGGTTGTGGGGTTTATAGGGGTAAAGTGATGGAAGTAATTTATTTTTGATAAAATAATTAGTTGTTAATTTATATTAATTGATTGTAAATTCATTATGGAAATAATGTAATTAATTTTAGGTGCAGATTGTGGGGTTTATAGAGGTAAATGGTGGGAAGTAATTTATGTTTAATTAATAATTAGTTTTTAATTAATAATAATTAATTAATTGAAAATTAAATATGGAAATTGTGTAATTAATTTTAGGTGTGGGTTGTGGGATTTATAGGGGTAAAGGGTGGGAAGTAATTTATGTTTAATTATTTCATAATTAGTTGATCATTAATATTAATTAATTATTGATATTTAATTAGGATAATTGTTTATATTCTTTTGTGTGTGGGTTTTACTTTTATAGGGGTAAAGGGTAGGGAGTAAAATAATTCTAATTACATTATAATTAGTTGTTAAATACTATTAGTTTTTTAATTGAAAATAAGTTTTAATTGTGTAATTAATTTTTTTACAGTTTAATTTTAGCTGTGGGTTGTGGGGATTATAGGGATAATGTGTGGGAAGTTTATTTATTTTTATGAATTTTAATTTGTTTTTTAATTAATATTTTTTTAATTGTTAATTAATGATGTTAATTATGGAAGTACATTTTTGAAAGAAATTTAGATGTGGGTTGTGAATTGTGTGGTGTTATAGGGTAGGAAATATAAAAAATATATATTTATGTAATAATTAATGTTTTTGTTTCTAAATAATTTCTTATTACAAATATTTATTTGTTTGAAAATTATTTTTATTTTATTTAATATAATATTTGTAGGTAATTGTGATATGTATTTAATATTATTTTTAATATTAAATATATTTGTATTTTAATTTTTAACATTTATATATTTACTTATTTAGTTTTTTAAATATTTTTGTTGTTGTTAATATGTTGTTTGTTTTTAATTTTGAACTGAGTGGAGTGAGAATATTAATTGTTACCCCTCCGCAATCCAACAGTTTCCCTACTGTTGCACTGATTGGAGTAGGAATAGTAAATTTTACCCATCCTCTACCCAACACTTTCCCTACTGTTGCACTCACTGAAGTGGGAATAGTTATTTTTACCCCTCCGCTATCCAACACTTTCCCTATTGTTGCACTCACTGGAGTGAGAATAGTAATTTTTACTCCTCCGCTATCCAACACTTTTCCTACTGTTGCACTGACTGGAGTGGTAAATTTAAGTTTAAAGATTTTCAAATAGTTTAATGTTTTAATTTATAATGGAATGTTTTTTTTAAAATAGATTTTATGCTATTGGTATATGATTTTATTGATCAACTAAACAACAATACTGTCAATTTGAAATTTACTTCCTACATCCATGAGAACTGTATTGAATTTTTAGATGTGAGGGTTTTTATCAATGACGGTAAGTTAGCCACCTCGCTTCACAGGAAAGTCACTGCTGGAAATTTAACATTACATGCCAGCAGTGCTCATCCCAAACAGCTCATCAAAAGCATCCCGTTTGGGGAGTTACTGCATTTAAAGCGTATTTGCAGTACGGATGATGAATTTTTCAAATGCACTGAACAAGCCTTAATAAGATTTAGGCAAAGAGGATATGATGAAAGTATCCTCATGGAGGCAGTTAAGAAAGTGCAGACTAGACCTAGGGAGTCCCTGTTGGCTTCTAAAACCAACAAGGTAGTGTCGGATGATGGTGTCCCAAGGTTAATTACTAGTTACAGTAAACAGGAGAGGAAAATCCGTTCTATTATCAAACAAAATTGGCCCATTGTGTTAACAGATGGGGTGTTGGCACCCAGGCTTCTCGCACAACCTGTCGTGACGTATAGGAAGGGACCTTCCATGCGGACACAAATTGGAAAAACTTGCCCTGAACTAGCCACCGCAAAGACATGGTTACAGCCTAGACAAGGCTTCACCAAGTGTTCCTCCTGCAGAGCCTGCAGATTCGGGGTCAATACTACTGATTATTCTACTCCTTTCAGCCCCGAAAAGATTTCTATATTGGGTAATTTTACATGCAGGACGGAGTATGCTGTGTATGTTCTGACATGCACCTGCGGCTTGAGATATGTGGGCAGCACCAAGCTGCAGGTGCATGTCAGAATTTTACAGCATTTGCGAGCCATCGTTAATAACGATCCTAATTATCCGGTGGCTCGCCATTTTAAACAAATGCACAGTAACAACCTAAACTGTTTGAAATATTTTGTGGTGGCAAGTATTCCCAAGTTGCGCAGGGAGGCGACAGGGAGAGAAAGCTTAGGCAAATGGAATCAAGGATGATTCTAGAGATGGATAGTAAACATCCACATGGCCTCAACAATACTGAAGATCTGCATCATTTCTTATAAATTTGATATTTTTATGACTTCAATTAGTATGTACTTAGATTAATAACTGTTTCAATTTCCGCTGCGTCCAAATGAATTAACTTTGGAATAATGGCTCGCATGGTTTTATTCATGTTGTGTTTATTAGAATTGTGATATATTTTTGTAATATGTAGCACTAGCACTTTAGTAGATTAGTATATGAATTGTACAATGAGGCACTTTAAACACTTAGCACTTTAGCACACAGCACTTTAGGTGCACCCGATGGGCTTGTATATTTCAATAGCCCAATGGGTCGCTGCATTTAAGCAGACATCGGTCAACAAAACACTGGAGCTGAGAGTCACCTTTATGGCTAAGTTACCCATTTAAAGTAATCAACTTCAGGCTTTGCGATATTTTGCACATGTTGTTTTTTTTGCAATTTTAGAATCACATTTTTGAATTAAGATTGTTTTATGAATAATCTGTCAAACAATGAATAATGGTTTTATTGCAAAGATTTAACATGATGGTTTTTTAATTATTAATAGTAATAATCTTTTTTAACATTATTAGCCTGACATGTGTTACACAAATATTTAGAATGGTAACTAAATGTAAAAGGTTGTATATATATACAAAAACAACTGTTAAAAAAATATCTTGAAAGTGTATTGAGAAAACAGACTCTGGTTGTTGAATTTCTAGTGTGCTATTAGTATGTTTTTTATGTTCACTACTCTTGTTTGTCACATGGTGTATGCACGTAACACACAGCATATTTAAAAAGTAAGGCTAAAACACTTTCTCGATTAAGTGATCAAGGGCAAGTGGTGCCCAAAACGCGTCTTGAGGAAGAAATAAAAATACGCTGAATGCCGATATTTGAGTGGTTCGTGGTTCTTTGGTGATTTGGGGTGCGCCAACATTCGAGTACGCCGCTGCACCGGAATCGTGGTACAAGGTGATATATATATATATATATATATATATTCACTGAAAAAACCACAGGTTTCAGGGGCGTTATAGTTAGCTGGACATTTTACTCGTACAAAACCATAGAAATTCCACTGTTATAGTTAGTTCAGCTAACTATAACTCGCGCCCCGCAATGCACTGCTCATGACGTCACATATTACATCATTCATGACATGGTCAGTGACATCACTGATGACATCACTGATGACATCTCAAATGACATCACTGATGACATCACTGATGACATCATCCAGTGACTGTGTGTTTCTTTAAAGTTTAAATATGTATTATATATATGCCAAGGTGTATTGAAGAATGAGTGGGTGTATAAGTGTCTGGATGGAGGATTTAGTAGGTGCGTGACTGACTGTTTAAGTGAGTGATTACATGTGTTTTACTGAATGCATGGGTTAGTGACAAAACTGTGTGAATGTCTGTATTAGTCTGTCTGTTGTTGTATAAGCTGCTGCATGGGTTGGTCAGTAGCAACATGAGTGTCTATATGGGTTATCGATTGGTTGCCTGAGTATTTGTATGGGTGCCTGAGTGTGTGTGTGTGGGTGGGTGGGAGGTGTGTGACTCTGTGCATAGATGTTGGAGTGGTTGATTCAATGGGTGTATGGGTTCAAGAGTGCATGTGGAAACAGCTGTATGGGTGGCTGAGTGTGTGTATGGGTGTGTTGGTGAGTGAATGGATGTCTGAGTGGTACAAGTCCAAGTAACTACATATGTAAAAGGCAGTGTATGTGAGAGTTGGAGTATATAAATGACTATACGTGAGAGTCAGTGATTGTGAGAGTGGCTGTATGGATGAGTGTGTACTTGCATCAGTGATTGTATAAGAGAGTAAGTATGCGTTTGTTTCTGTTTGAATAAGTGATGTGGTGTGTGTATAACTGTATAGGTCAGTAAATGGAAGTGTGATTGATTCTTTGCATGACTGACTAGGTGTGTGAGTAACTCTGGATGAGTGGTGGTGTGTGAGTATCTGTATAGGTGTATGAGTGCATATGATAGTGTTGTATTGATGAGTGACTGCATGTATGAGTGATTGTATGGGTGAATGAGTGGATTGGGTGTAGACCTAGGAATCAGTGAGTCCATATGTAGTAACTGGTATTGGTGTGTCGATGGTTTCGAAAATGGTAGTCTGTATTTTACAGTGGGTGTATCAAAGGTTATATTAGAGTGTGAGGAGCTGCATCAGATTTTCACGTGGATGATGTCATCAGTGATGTCATTTGAGATGTCATCAGTGATGTCATCAGTGATGTCACTGACCATGTCATGAATTATGTAATATGTGACGTCATGAGCAGTGCATTGCGGGGGCGCGAGTTATAGTTAGCTGAACTAACTATAACAGTGGAATTTCTATGGTTTTGTACGAGTGAAATGTCCAGCTAACTATTACGCCCCTGAAACCTATGGTTTTTCAGTGAATTTCAAAGGTTTTTTAAATGCTAATTTCTAACTATAACGTCTGTAAAACCTATGGTTTTTTTCAGTGAATTTCAAAGGTTTTATAAATGCTAATTTCTAACTATAACGTCTGTAAAAACTATGGCTTTTTCAGTAAATTTCAAAGGTTTTATAAATGCTAATTTCTAACTATAATGTGCCTGAAACCTATATTGTTTTTAACTTTTTTTAAAAAGACGTGCATACTTTTTGTAGTGAAAAACTAACTGTAACAGTAGTCTGTTATAAGTTATAATTTAACAATGTTTAAAACTTAATTAGCACTAATTAACATATAAGTGTGGAAAAAGTTTGACGCAGCAGCTATGATACCTGACTTCGAACAACAGCGTTCACAGTTCGATTCCCGGCTCCAGCGGCACGTTAGCCCACCACTATGTCACTGTGGGCAACACCTTGATTAATCTTTCCGACGCCCCCGAGCGCCGGCACACCTTTCCAGGGGTAGCTGTACGCTTTACAAATGCTCGCATTTTTTTAATTTAAAGCTATAGTGATGAGAAATATTATCACTGGTTTTTTTCTTCTATTCTGAAAGATCTTTTTTTTATGTCTTCTATTTAGAATTACGGCAATTAAGAAATGTATTTACTCATGAGAATGGAAATGACACGGTTTTCCAGGTAACAGTTTTTAAGCTCTCCAACGTATGTACATATTAAGGACCTTATACGTGTTAGGATCGAAATCGAAACTTTTTCCGCTTCACATTTTGTAACTTTTCCCAACACGTGCACAAGTTAAACAGTTAAAACGTGAGCACGTGTCAACTGTAAAACGTGACATCTAAATGGGCGGAGCCGTATCTTCCTTCCATAGACTACTCAATAACCAAAAAGTATATAAACCACACCCGTTTATTGATTAGTTTCGTTTTTGCGAGTTATTTACGCGTCTCCATTCAGTGATGCAGGTGCTCTTTTCTAGAGTCGGATTCTTCTTTTGCGGCCACAAAACATAATCCTGAGTTGTAAGTTGTTTGATTATGGCATACTAGATATTTATAATACGTAGCTATTTGTCAATATTTAAACACTTGTATTTAGAAAAAAGTGGTATTGGTTGTTTTTGCCATTTATATGTAACGTCAGCAGCTTGTTTTCAGAAACAGACAGAATACAGCAAACATTGTTCCTGTTCTGGCTCCTTTGAGATCATATAGTGTGACTTTGTATATTATAATATTGACACTGTACTTGACCTCAGAAGTGGTGACCCGTCGGCGCGAAAACTAAAGATTTATATGTAACGTCAGCAGCTTCTAGTTTGTAGTCTATTTCCCCCTTGAGATCATATAGTGTGAGTATGTATATTATAATAACCACACATTATGATCTCAGAGGAGTTTGTGAACCGTCGGCGCGAAGACTAAAGATTTATATGTAATGTCAGCACCTTCTGGTTTTTAGTCTATTTCTCCCTTGAGGTCATATAGTGTGAGTATGTATATTGTAATATTAACATTTATACTGACCTCAGTGGAGTTTATGACCCGTTGACGCGAAGACTAAAGATTTATATTTAACATCAGCACCTTCTCGTTCTTACTCTGTTTCTTCCTTGGGATCATATACTGTGAATATGTATATTATAATATTAACAGTCATTGTGATCTCAGAGCACTTTATGACCCGTTGGCGCGAAGATGAAAGATTTCGAAGTCCCGGAGAAAAGAAGCTCTGAACATACTCATCGCTGGAAAGTATTTCGTTATTGATCTTGTTTTGTATTGATGACTTCATTTTCATTTTCCTTTTTGTGTGCCATCAGTGACACTGTGTATATTGTAAGAGTGTGATATTTCCACACAACAGGAATTGGAGATTTGTCGCCGCCAGGAGTAAACCATCTGAAATACAGTTTACTGACCTTTATAACTTACTTGATCAGATATTTTTACAGTGATAATATTTTTGGAAATTGCAGTTTAAAAAAAAAAATAGTTCCCATAGATGCTTTCTTAGTGAATCCCTTTGATAAACCCTACATTTCTGAATGTTTTTTTGCTATTTCTATTTTTGTCTGTTTCGGTTCCTATTCACCTTCTCCCTATAGAATATATATGACCAGCAGTGTATATTATTATACTACTATCCTATATATTCTTAAAGGAGTACGTGATTTGTTAGCGGAGCAGTGAGCGACCTCTAAGCACTACGACCGAACTTTCCCGAATTCTACAGAATAGAAATTATAAAAAATGATAAAGCGTACATTTCTATGTAATATAAAGTGATTTGTGTTTAACTGTTTTTTACTTGCTATTGTTCTTGTGACCTGAGATGATGTAGTGCGGGAGTGTTTCTTGTAGCAATTCTTTTCTACTTTATCTAAAAGTAACTCATGCCCTATTATATTATCAAGAATATGGGGCAACACTTTTACAAACTATAGCAGAAAAAAAAGGGATGGTGTGCCCACGCTTAAGGGATATTTTATGAATTGCGTTTTTATTTGTCACCCCTTTGATATATACAGATTCAGTTTCCGAAGAAAGTATATTTGTAATTGCTTAATAAAAACTATTTCAAACTTAGTCTGAAATTTTTGCTGCGCAACCACAGCTCCCCGTCAGAAAAGTAAACACCACATTATAACTAAACAGTGCTCCTGGGAAGTATCCCACCCGCAAACTTAATAAAAAGAAGACAGCAACACACTTTGTTATTTTCCCGCCGTGATTTGTACACCCCACGCCAATTATATAAATTATATATGAACCGTTCCCAGCCAATAATGAGCAAACCTGTACTCGGAACAAGGAATGGTTGGGAAAATGTCGCGCTATGTTATGTATCGCTGTACAAGATCAATTATAATGCTCAAAGGATATAGATGAAGGCCATTCACAAACACCAAATATGCGGACAATGCCCACACATATAAACCCAAACAACAAAATTATATCCTGAGCAAATCAAATTCACAATAATTCATAATGTCCATCAAGTCAAAGATCAGAAAATGTTCTTCTTATTCTGTAAATGTTCTTCTTTATTCCATTTATGTATTGCTTCAACATAGGTAAGAGCCAGGTACTAGCCGAGCCAACACGTGTTTCGTCACACGGAGTAACCGCTGACTTCTTCAGGGCCCAAGTAAAGTACAACTGGATGAGGAGTACCAATAAAAATTTTCAAAGTATAATTGGCAACATATAAACACCAAAGGACAAATTATCAACGTCGACAAAGTGGTCAAAAATAGAGACAGTAGTCAGTAGACGATCTGCGTCCAGATCCAAGTTTGTGTTCCTGAGTAGGGCACACAACCGACCAAACAGCAACCTGCTCTCACGCGTGGCGTCTAGAGCAGGTTGCTGTTTGGTCGGTTGATAATTTGTCCTTTGGTGTTTATATGTTGCCAATTATACTTTGAAAATTTTTATTGGTACTCCTCATCCAGTTGTACTTTACTTGGGCCCTGAAGAAGTCAGCGGTTACTCCGTGTGACGAAACACGTGTTGGCTCGGCTAGTACCTGGCTCTACCTATGTTGAAGCAATACATAAATGGAATAAAGAAGAACATTTACAGAATAAGAAGAACATTTTCTGATCTTTGACTTGATGGACATTATGAATTATTGTGAATTTGATTTGCTCAGGATATAATTTTGTTGTTTCTGTACTCGGAACACTTTAGCCAATAAAATGTCCATGGTGTTCCGCAGAGGGGGAGGGAATCGCTGCCAACACTTCTACTTTCAATGGTTTACAGCCAATGAACATTAAGCATGGGAAGGTCCTGCTTGGAACACGTTACCCAATCAGATGTCCCTGATGCTCCGCGGAGGGGGAGGAAATGGCTGGCAACACTTCTACTTTCAATGGTTCGCAGCCAATGAACATTAAGCTTCGGAAGGTCCTGCTTGGAACACGTCAGCCAATCAGATGTCCCTGCTAGTCCGCGGACGGGGAGCAAATGGCTGGCAACACTTCTACTTTCAATGGTTCGCAGCCAATGAACATTGAGCTCGTTGTTGGAACACCTCAGCCAATTAAACGTTAATTTTATTCCAGACACACGAACAGAACACGCCCTCCCACATAATATTAAATTTCGTCTGAGAAAGTGGCACTGTCCGTGATAAAAGTGAACACCGCATTATAAGTAAACATTACTGCGCATTATATTAAAGGAAGGCTGCAATACGGCGCTTTGTTATTTTCCCAAAATGATTTACACAGCCTACTGAACATTGCCGCAATACCGCACATTCACACTACCTGTGTGTGCACCCTACACACTGCTTGCCGCAATACTGCGCATTGTTTTCCCGACGGATTTCCAGAGCCTACGCAACCTTGCCGCAATACCGCGCACCGTTGTTCTGCGGACATGATTTCCACGGCCTACGCAACATTCAAACTCCCTGCCTCTGCACCGTACAGACTGCGTAAACTAAGACCACAGTGTTCCTACTATACCCTCTTATACAATTTTTCTCTTTTGTTTCGCCCTACGCCTTTCAACTCAGTCACAAAATGACTGCCAACACTTCCTACTTTCAACAGTTCGCAACCAATGAGCCGCACGCTCGTGCTCGTAACGCCTCAGCCAATCAGATGTCAGAATTCTCAAATATCGATATCTGTAAATTTTGATATTTCTCTAAAACTACTGAACGGACTTACCCCATTTAAACAAAAGCGTGCTTTCTGGACCAAGACCTTTCTCCCTGCCAAATTTGGCGTAATTCCGTTCAGCAGTTTGACCTGTAGCCTTGTCTAAAGTTTCCTATGGAAATTGCATGGAGAAAACACGTTTTGGGACCCCACCTTTTTCTTAGCCCCCCCCCTTGACAAATCACCCCCAAACTTTCAACATAGGAGCTGATCTAAAAAGAGCAACTTTTGGGAAAATTTTGTAAAGATTCGTCAAACGACGCCAAAGTTATAAGCACATCAAAAAATGCTTTTCCTATGGAAACTAGGTTCTAACTATAACTATCTACTGGCGACCGCCAGTAGATTATATATATATATATAATCTACTGGCGGTCGCCAGTAGATAGTTATAGTTAGGACCTATTATCCATAGGAAATCCGCGACATTCTATTTGAAATAACTCTTGCGCCGGTTGACGAATCTTCGCTCCTACCCTGAAAGTCTCGGGTTGATTCGTCAAGCGGGGGCCGAGAAAAAAGGGGGGTCCCAAAACGCGTTTTCCCCATTCATTTTTCCATAGGAACTTTTTGTCGTAGCTACAGCCCGAACTGCTGAACGGAATTACACCAAATTTGGCAAAGAGGTAGCCCTTGGTTCAGTGTCGTGCCTTTTGCTTAAATTGTGTAAATCCGTTCAGTAGTTCCTGAGAAAATCAAAAGTAAAGTCACATATATATCTATGGGCGAGTAGGGTCCGCGTATCCTGAGCGCACCCTGCGCGCACCGTCCCGATCACGAGCTGCATGCTAATTGGCTGTCAAGTGGCTGTCAACACTCCAAATCAGGAAGTGTTGGCAGCCATTTTGTCCCTCGGTAGAACCGAGGGACAGAAACAAGTGCGCAAAGCGCAAAAAGGGAGCAGGGTAGAAACACCCTGACCCCTAGGTCTGCTCAGGGGGTCCCACAAGGACCCCTGGGCAGAAAAAGCATTTTTTTTTTTTAAACGGCGGGATGCGCTTAGGGTGCGCTGATCCCGCCGATTAAAAAAAGCACAAGAAACAAGTGCGCAAAACGCACAAAGGGGGCAGGGTAGAAACACCCTGACCCCTAGGTCTGCTCAGGGGGTCCCACAAGGACCCCTGGGCAGAAAAAGCATTTTTTTTTTCAAAATCGGTGGGATGCGCTTAGGGTGCGCGGATCCCACTGATTAAAAAAAAACCACAAGAAACAAGTGCGCAAAACGCACAAAGGGGGCAGGGTAGAAACACCCTGACCCCTAGGTCTGCTCAGGGGTCCCACTAGGACCCCCTGGGCAGAAAAAGCAACAAAACAAAAAAAAAGACCGGCATCGTGCCGAGGCCCCGCCCCTCCCTGCAGCAGTCTGCAAACGCGCCCCCTGGCGCGTTTTAAGAAGGGGAAGTAATTCCCCTTGAATACTGGGGGTTCCTGGGGCCAACTAGCCCACCAGGAACCTCCGGTATGCGCCAGGGGCTGCGTTGCAGAGAGGTGTACAGAGGCCACGCCCTTTTTACACCTCTCTGCAACGCAGCTCTGTGGCGCTTTTTGGAGGTACATGGTGGGCTAGTTGGACTCCAGGGACCCTCAGTATTCAAGGGGACTTAATCCCCCAACTTAAAACGCGCCACGGGGCACGTTTGCACAGTGGTGAAGGGAGGGGCGGGGCTTCAGGTGACATGTGTGCAAACAGGCCCCGTGGTGCATTTTAAGATGGGGAATGAAATCCCCTTCAATCCTGAGGGTCCCTGAGGGCGAACTAGCCCACCAGGTACGTCCAGAAAGCGCCACAGAGCTGCGTTGCAGAGAGGTGCAAAAGGGGCGTGGCCTCTGAACACCTCTCTGCAATGCAGCTCCCTGGCGCATACTGGAGGTACAGGGTGGGCTAGTTGGACCCCAGGGACCCTCATGATTCAAGGGGACTTAATCCCCCAACTTAAAACGCGCCACGGGGCGCGTTTGCACAGATGTCACCTCAGGCCCCGCCCCTCCCTTCACCATTGTGCAAATATTCCTCTAAAATCAGCCGAACTACGAATTCCGATTTACTCACCTGTTATCAGGAGAGACCTCAGTCCTGCATCTTTCAGCCCAGTACTGATCCTGAAAAGTAATTTTAACCGTACTTACCAGTAACTTGAATTTCCTTCCATAGGATATCATTGGCTGGTTTCACTTGGAAATTCTTCTAAGTGTGGAGTTTTGGAACTTTATAATATTCCTCTAAAATCAGCCGAAATACGAATTCCGATTTACTCACCTGTTATCAGGAGAGACCTCAGTGCTGCATCTTTCAGCCCAGTACTGATCCTGAAAAGTAATTTTAACCGTACTTACCAGTAACTTGAATTTCCTTCCATAGGATATCATTGACTGGTTTTTGCTGAAAAAGTTTCTAAGTGTCGATTTTTGAAACATACAAATATTCCTCTAAAATCAGCCAAAATACGAATTCCGATTTACTCACCTGTTATCAGGAGAGACCTCAGTGCTGCATCTTTCAGCCCAGTACTGATCCTGAAAAGTAATTTTAACCGTACTTACCAGTAACTTATATTTCCTTCCATAGGAATCCATTGTCTGGTTTTCAGCAGAAAAGTTTCAAAGTGTTGATTTTCACAAACTACAAATATTCCTTAAAAATCGCCTGTATGACTTAAACGCATTCTTTCAACTGTTTACAGGAGATGCACCAGTGCTGGATCCAGGATCCACCACTGAGTAAGAAAAAGTAACGATAACACTACTTACCTGCTAAGTGAATTTCCTCCCATAGGATAACATTGGTGATTCTATGTGAAAAAGTTTCTAAGTGTCAACTTTTAAAATACAATAATATTCCTTAAAAATCACTACTGTAACCAAAACGCTTTTACTCAACTGTTTACAGGAGATGTCCCAGGACTGAATCTAGGATCCAGTCCTGTGGTTAGAAAAGTAATCCATAAAGTAACTAATTGCATTTAGCTAGAAATTCACATTGAGCTCAATGTTGCATTGTGTTTGAAATTGTGTTGCCCATTGCAACAACTGTAACTACTGTACTTAAAAGTCTATTGCCTATTTGCAAAGTATTTAAACTAAAGTAATTCATTCTGAGAAAGTATATTTTGTAATGTAATGTATAATGTAATTACAAAGTAATTTAAAAAATAAAATATCTAAAAATAAATAGTTTAAAAAATGTAGTAAATCAGTATCAAAAAAAATAAATATAACAATTAATACATTTAAAAATTGTCATTTACAAAACCTTTGAAATTCACTGAAAAAAACCATAGGTTTCAGACATGTTATAGTTAGGAATTAGCATTTAAAAAACCTTTGAAATTCACTGAAAAAACCATAGGTTTCAGGCTTGTTATAGTTAGGAATTAGCATTTTAAAAACCTTTGAAATTCACTGAAAAAACTATAGGTTTCAGGCTTGTTATAGTTAGGGTTTAGCTTTTAAAAAACCTTTGAAATTCACTGAAAAAACCATAGGTTTTAGGGAAAGTTATAGTTAGTTGGACATTGCACTCGTACAAAACCCGTGAAATTCCCCCATTATAGTTAGTTCAGCTAACTATAACTCGCGCCCACAATGCACTGCTGATGACGTCACATATTACATCACTCATGACATGGTCAGTGACATCACTGATGACATCACTGATGACATCTCAAATGACATCACTGATGACATCATCCATGTGAGAATTTAATGCATCTTCTCACACCCTAATATAACTTTTGATACACCCACTCTAAATTACAGACTGCCATTCTCAAAACCATACACACCCCAATACCAATAAGTACATACCCACTCACTGATTCTTAGGTCTACACACACACATCTACTCACTCACCCGTACAGTCACTCATACTTACAGTCACTCAGTACAGGACTATCATATGCACTCATACACCTATATAAACACTCACACAACGCAACTCATCCATAGAGGTACTCACACACCTAGTCAGTCATGCAAATAATTAATCACACTCCAATTTACTCACCTATACAGTTATACACACCAGCTCACTTATTCATAAAAATACTAGCACATTCTTACGCTCCTATGCAATCACTGATGCAAGCACACACTCATCCATATAGCCACTCTCACAATCACACACTCTCACTTATAGCCATTTATATACTCCAACACACATATATACTGCCTTTCACATATGTAGTTACTCACACATGTACCACTGAGATATACATTCAATCACTAACACACCCATACACACACTCACCCACCCATACAGTCCATCACAGACGCACTGTTGAAACCGTGCACCCAGTGAATCACCCACTCACACATCTATGCACAGAGTCACACACACCCCACCCACACAAACACTGAGGCACCCATATAGATACTCAGAGAACCAATCCATAACCCATATAGACACTCATTTAGCTAGTCAGAAACCCATGCAGCTGCTTACACAACAACAGACAGACGGATACAGACATTCACACAGTTTAGTCACTCACCCATGCATCCAGTAAGATACATTTAATCACTCACTTATAGACTCAGTCACGCACCTACTAAATCATCCATTCAGACGCTTATACACCCACTCATTCTTCAATACGCCTATCCCTATATATATTAAACATATTTAAACTTTACAGAAACACACAGTCACTGGATGATGTCAGTGATGTCATCAGTGATGTCACTGACCATGTCATGAGTGATGTAATATGTGACGTCATCAGCAGTGCATTGCGGGGGCGCGAGTTATAGTTAGCTGAACTAACTATAACGGGGAATTTCACGGGTTTTGTACGAGTGCAATGTCCAACTAACTATAACTTTCCCTAAAACCTATGGTTTTTTCAGTGTATATATATATATATATATATATATATATATATATATATATATATATATATCACCAAACGACCACTCTTGTTCAAAAGTAATCCAAGGACACAGCGGGGTACTTGACGGGAGACTTTTATTCACATGATGGTTTCAGCATGATGCATTTCGGCAGTCTCGCCTTCTTCTGATGCTGTTTGCCATCAGAAGTCACCTCCTCCCCCATTTTGAATATACTAGAGCGCTCCCATTGGTGGGAGACCGGCTGGCCCTGCTGCAATCACAACAGCTGTAGTTTAATGTTCAACTACAGCTCCCAGCATGCACTAGGTGGAATAAGTACAGCAGCAGGAACGGATACTGTTCATGTGAGCGCCGGGATTGCTCAGCAAAAGGGGGGCCGTGTAGCAGCTGGTGACTCCAAAACTAACCGTGTCCAAAGCTCCCTCAAGTCCCCAACGCCCGAGCCCCAAGAGTCAGAACAAACAGGGCCGTGAAGCGGGAGGGAATCAACCGGCCTCCCCGTGAAGTCACAGGCTGCCATTAACAGCGGCCACTTGCCTGGTCTGTTCCCGAGGCGGTCCTGGGTCAATCAATACCTTGAAAGAGTCCGTTTTTGCCAGCAAGACCCAGGACACTTGCAGAGTGGGTCCTTGTATCGCGCTCCTGTCAGACACGAAAAATATCACCAAACGACCACTCTTGTTCAAAAGTAATCCAAGGACACAGCGGGGTACTTGACGGGAGACTTTTATTCACATGATGGTTTCAGCATGATGCATTTCGGCAGTCTCGCCTTCTTCTGATGCTGTTTGCCATCAGAAGTCACCTCCTCCCCCATTTTGAATATACTAGAGCGCTCCCATTGGTGGGAAACCGGCTGGCCCTGCTGCAATCACAACAGCTGTAGTTTAATGTTCAACTACAGCTCCCAGCATGTACTAGGTGGAATAAGTACAGCAGCAGGAACGGATACTGTTCATGTGAGCGCCGGGATTGCTCAGCGAAAGGGGGACTGTGTAGCAGCTGGTGACTCCAAAAATAACCGTGTCCAAAGCTCCCTCAAGTCCCCAACGCCCGAGCCCCAAGAGTCAGAACAAACCGGGCCGTGAAGCGGGAGGGAATCAACCCGCCTCCCCGGGAAGTCACAGGCTGCCATTGACAGCGGCCACTTGCCTGGTCTGTTCCCGAGGCGGTCCTGGGTCAATCAATACCTTTAAAGAGTCCGTTTTTGCCAGCAAGACCCAAGACACTTGCAGAGCGGGTCCTTGTATCGCGCTCCTGGCAGACGCGAAAAATATCACCAAACGACCACTCTTGTTCAAAAGTAATCCAAGGACACAGCGGGGTACTTGACGGGAGACTTTTATTCACATGATGGTTTCAGCATGATGCATTTCGGCAGTCTCACCTTCTTCTGATGCTGTTTGCCATCAGAAGTTACCTCCTCCCCCATTTTGAATATACTGGAGCGCTCCGATTGGTGGGAGACCGGCTGGCACCTGCTGCAATCACAACATATATATATTTGTGTCCACGTTTCCTACCAAGGGCCACCGAACTCACGACGGGTGCATCCAAAAGCAGGGTTGGGACCCGCTGGTTCCACAACCACCGCAAAGAAATGTTGGAGCACTCACGGGATTTAAAATATGCCTTTATTCTGCCGCAGACGCGTTTCAGCATGATTGCTTTCCTCAGTGCGGCCAAACGAAATCCGACATAAGCAGCCCAATTCTATTTAAATTGTTCCACTATATCATTGGCTGTTCTCCTAGCCAATCATATAAATATATATATATGAACATTTTTATATAATTTTAAAATTATAAAATAAATTACAATTAATAGTTTATTAATTGTTTAAAAGTAAATATATATATATATATTAATTATTATGTATGTTTAACTTTTTTTAATTAAGTTTATTTGTTATATTTGTTAAAATGTATATTAAATCTACTTTATTTTTTTTATTAATTTTATTATTTTATATATTTAATATTTATTTTATTTTATATATATATAAAAATCGATATTTTGTACAACTATATTTTTAACATCAATATTTTTTTTTCGCCATTTTTGTACTTCCCTGTTTAAGTATAGGGAGTTGATAGTTTTGTATTCTATATTTTTTCACCGATATTTTTTACATCTATAATTTTTAGATCGATATTCTGTCAGCGAACCATACAACACATCCAACACTTGTCGCAATGGGTGATCAACCTCTTTAAGCAACTGCACCTTAAACAAAGCTGACCATAACTTTACTTTAAATTTATGTTTTTGGAGCTTTTTTTCATTTACCACATTCACTACTTTGCTGCACCCAACCTGCTGCAGGCGACCCCCATATTGCGCATGGCCCTTGACCGTATACAGCAGTTGATGGCCGCAGGCCTAGCCCTAGGCAATTCTTTGCACCTAACCCGTCATGGGAAGTCCACTCACTTTGGCTGTGCATAGTGGGAGTTAGCCACAGGACAATTTTTGCTGCAGTTTTTAAAGGCTTATGCACCCTGCTATAAGGTTTGCATATCTTTGCTGGGTGGTGGATCCATGTTGGACCTTCCGTTGGGTCAGCAGACCTGGATCTGGAACCACAAACCCTGCAAAAGGTCTGGGGTTTGGCAGTCTCTTGGCAAAGAAATGCTGATCTCGGATGCCCCGCTGTGGACCCAAAATCTAGCCCTGAAGTCTGTGAACCCCATAGCATAATCAGGGTATTTTCTATTTAAATCAAAATGGGAGCTT
Organism: Calotriton arnoldi; assembly: GCA_963921515.1. Taxonomy (NCBI): domain Eukaryota; kingdom Metazoa; phylum Chordata; class Amphibia; order Caudata; family Salamandridae; genus Calotriton; species Calotriton arnoldi. The sequence continues at coordinate 2,251,423 of CAWUFW010001798.1, forward strand.
TTCCCCCTCCACCCCCAGTTGAGTCAAATTGTCAGGGATCCTACCCCATCCTCCTAAAGGCCCCATAATAATGTGGGGTTTTTTGCAGGATATGAGGACCGAGTCCCTGTGTCTTGTAGAGGTGGCAACAAATTCTTTTCTGAAGTTGAGGCCAGCCAATGACAGGGCTTTGGCCCCACAAATCCAGCATTGGGGTTGCAGACCCAATATGCCTGATGGGAGAAAAAGCTTCCTTGTACAATCAAATTTTGGGTCCACTGCAGGTCCTTGAACCTGTCGCTCACCTCCACGAATGAATGGTCCAGATATCACTAAAATGTATTGTTTTCAAGCACACCAAAACTAATTTAAATGCTAATTTCTTAGAAACTACTTAAAGGATTTACACCAAACCAAGCAAAGAGAATTCCACTTCCATGCCAAGTATGATGTAATTCTGCATCGAGAGCAAATAATCTAGGGGGAATTAAAATATGAAATATTACTTTTATTACGCTCTGTTTTTTAGTCCCCACTTCATAGATATGCACAAAACTTGCCACACCAAACCCAAATCGGATGAACATCTTTATTAGAAGGGTTTGTGAAGATTTGTCGAACATTGCAAAGTTGTTAAGAAAAGAAAAAATGCCTTTTTAATAGACAGTCTGACCTAAGCATAATTAAACACAGGCTATCAATGGTATGTTTTACATGCATAGCTGACAAATCCGACAAATCATATTTTATACAAATTTGTCTAACTGCACTAAAGTTATAGACAAATAAAAAAATACAAATTGTCAAGATATCTCTTTAACCATATATATAGCCACAATACATTACCTATATCTTGCACCTTCTCCATGCACTGCTTTATACCCTTATATATTATATAATTTATCGCATTTAAAATTATAGCATTTACAACACTTATGACATTGCAAATCACATCATTTGTGAGAACAAATGCATGATAGAGTGGCAAATTATAATTAATGTATTGTGGCTACCGAGTTGAATACACTGTGTATGGATGTGCAGGGGTTATAATAATTTGAAAGTATTGAGTAAATTATAAATTAAAGGTATACGTATAACTTTAGAATTTCTACGTTTTGTGTAGGCTACGTTTTGTTTGTATAGATAGAATAAATAAAGTTATAGTAATGTAAAGGTGGTGCGTAAATTATAAATTTAAAGTGTAACTAAAAGTTTAGCATTTCTAATATTTGTGTAGTTTAGTTTCATTTGTATAGAAAGAATATATAAAGTTTTCCTAACTATAACAAAAGGTTTCACCTTTAGTTTTTTCCAGTGAATTTTAATGTTTTTTTCAATAAAAATGTGTTTCAAATCGTAGACTACAGTGTCATGGAGTTCAGTGGTGTGTTGTCTAGTACAGTGGTATGGAGTGCACTAGAGTGGACAAGAGTAGCGTAGAGTCGAGTAAACTATTATAAATTCGAGTGGCATCCTGCACAGTACAGTGGTGTTTCGTAGAGTTTAGGAAAGTGCAGTAGAATGGAGGAGAATGTTGTACACTGGAGTGTAGGGGCAAAGAGTGGAGCAAAGGGTTGTACAGTGTAGTGTAGGGGCATAGAGTGGAGTACAGTGTGGTATAATAGCTCAGAGTGTAGTAGAGTCTTGTAGAGTGGAGTTGCATAGAGTGGAGTAGAGTGTGGTAGAGTGAAGCGGTGTAGAGTGGAGTGTGGTACAGTGACATAGAGTGGGGGTAAAGTGTTGTGCAGTGGAGAAGAGTGGACTGGAGTCCAGTGGAGTGGCATAGTGTAGAGTGGAGTAGCATGTTGGAGAGTAGAGTGGTGTGGAGTGGAGTAAAGTGGACTGACATAGCATACAGTGGAGTAAAGTGCTGTAGAGTAGAGTGGTGTGTAGTACACTGGAGTGGACTGGCATGTTGTACAGTGTTGGAAAGTGGCATTGAGTGGAGTAGAGTAGTGTGCCACAGAGTGGATTACAGTGTGGTACAGTGGAGTGGAGTGGCATGGAGTAGAGTGTGGTACAGTATGGTACAGTAGAGTAGCATACACTCTCAGAGTTGAGTGGCATAGAGTGGCTTACAGTTGAATAGCATAGAGTGCAGTAGTGGAGTACAATGGAGTACAGTGAAGTAGTGTCTCATAGAGTAGAGCACAGTAAAGTAGGGTGGAGCGGCATAAAGGGAGTTGCGTAGAGTGTCGTGGAGTAGAGTGCAGTGGTATAGAGTAAAGTAAAGTGCTGTAGACTGACATTGACAGGAATATATAGTTGTAGAGTGCAGTGCTAATGAATCGAGTATAGTCTGATAGAGTGGCGTGGCTTAGAGTGGAGTGGAATGACGTACAGTGGAGTAGCATACAGTGAAATAGTGTACATTGGAGTCGTGCACAGTGGAGTGGTAAAGAATGAAGTAGCAAAGAGTGGAGTGGGGTAGAGTGTAAGAGCGTAGATTAGAGTCGCATAGAGTGGAGTGACATACAGGGGAGTGAGGTAGAGTGTAGTGGCATATAGTGGAATAGCGTAGAGTGGAGCAGCATAGAGTGGAGAGTCGAAGAGTGGAATAGCGTATAGTGGAATGATGTACAGGGGAGCAGCATAGAGTGGAGTAGCATAGTGTGGAGTTGCGTACAGTGGAGTGGCGTAGACTGGAGAGGTATAGACTGGAATAGCATAGAGTGGCGTAGAGTAGTCGAGTGGGGTAGTTTAGTGGCATAGAATAGGGGGAGGTGGCGTAGAGTGGAGTGGCGTACAGCTGAATAGCATAGAGTGGAGTGGCATAGAATGTAGTGGCATACAGTGGAGTGGCATAGGCTGGAGTGGCGTAGAGTGGAGTGGTGTATAATGGAGTAGTGTACAGTGTAGTGGCGTAGTCTGGAGTATGGTAGAGAGGAGTTGTGTACAGTGGAATAGCGTACAGTGGAGTGGCATAGGGTGGAAGAGCATACAGTAGAGTGGCGTGGAGTGGAGTGGTGTAGAGTGGCGTCGCCTAGAATGTAGTGGAGCACAATGTAGTGGTGTATAGTGGAATAGCGAAGAGTGGAGTGGCGAAGAGTGGAGTGGAGTAAAGTGGAATAGTGAACACTGTAGTGTGTAGAATGGAGCGGCAAAGACTGGAATGGTGTAGAGAGTAGTCGTGTACCGCTGAATAGCGTAGATTGGAGTGGCATAAAGTGGAGTGGTGTAGAGTGGAGTGGCAAAAAGTGAAATAGCATACAGTGGAGTAGTATACAGTGGAGTGGCAGAGAGTGAGTGGCGTAGAGTGGAGTAGCATAGAGTGGAGTGGCGCAGAGTGGAGTGGGGTTGAGTAGAGTGGGATAGAGTGCGGCGGCATAGAGTAGAGTGGCATAGAGTGTAGTGGCACACCGTGGAATGGCGTAGACTGGAGTGGCGTACAGTGGAGTGGCATACAGTGGAACAGCATACAGTGGAGTGGTGTACAGTGCAGTGGCATAATGTGGAGTGTGGTAGAGGTTAGTGATGTCCACTGGTATAGCATAAAGTGGAGTGTGGTAGAGTGAAGTGGTGTAGAGGGGAGTGGCACAGAGTGGAATAGCGTACAGAGTGGCATGGTGTGGAGCGGTGTAGAGTGGATATGCATTGAGTGGAGAGAGGTACATTGTAATGCCGTATAGTCGAAAAGCGTAGAGCGGAAGGGCATACAGTGGAGTGCTGTCCAGTGGAATAACGTACACTGAAGTGGGGAAAAATGGAGTGGCGTAGAGTGGAGTGGCATAGAGCAGAGTGGCTTGGAGTGGAATAGCGTGGAGTGGAGGGGCGAAGAGTGGAGTGGCACAAAGTGGAGTAAGATACAGTGTAGTGGCATACAGTGGAATAGCGTAGAGTGGAGTGGTGTACAGTGGAGTGGTGAAGAGTGGAATAGCATGCAGTGGAGAGGCATAGAGTGAAGTGGCATACAGTTGAGTGGTGTACAGTGGAATAACGTACACTGTAGTGGGTTAGAGTGTAGTGTTGTAGAATGGAGTGGCATAGACTGGTGTGATTTAGAGTGGAAAACCGTAGAGTGGAGTGTTGTAGAAGTAAGCGGGGTAGAGTGTTGTGGGGTAGACTGTAGTGCATACAGTGTAATAGCATACAGTATAGTGGCGTAGCATAGATTGTAGTGGTGTAGAGTGGAATAGCAGAGAGTGTAGTGCTGTAGAGTGGCGTGGCATACAGTGGAGTAGCGTACAGTGTAGTTGTGTAAAGTGGAATAACGTTGCCTGTAGTGGCATACAGTGGAGTGACATAGAGCGGACTGCCATATAGTGGAAAAGCATAGAGTTGAGTCGCGTAGATTGGAGTGTCGTACAGTGGTATAGCGTAGAATGGAGTGGCATGTAATGGAGTGGTGTAGAGTGGAGTGGCGTGCAGTGGAATAGCGTACAGTGGAGTGGTGTACACTGAAATGGCATAGAGTGGAATAGTGTTGAGTATAATGTCATAGACTGGAGTTGTGTACCGTGCAATAGCGTAGTGGGGTAGAGTGGTCTGGCGTAGAGTGGAGTACACTGGAGTGAAGGAGTGTGGTGTGTGGAGTGGAGTGGTATAGAGTGGTACTTGAAACTGTCATATCGTGAATGTGGGTGAACGGATGTTGACGTAATGTGGAAGGAATATAGATTATGAGGTCTGTAGAAATCGATTAAATACTATATTTCGGCTTGTAAATCATAAAAGCAATACAGTAATAAAAACAATTCATATTAATACAATTCCTACCATGATACAAACAAAGTGCATATTATCAAACAGCAGCTATACGACCCCTAGGATCGTTTTTCAAAATTCTGGGTCACTCTATAAAAACAGTTGCTAGTACATTTCATTCAAAGACATCTTAATATGTGCATATTATCAATTAGCAGCAAGTGAGGTGCAGTACATACTTGTGGCATGTCACCTACAGCACGCATGTTAAACCACAATTTAGCCGCTGCGATTGTTTTTCACAATTCATTAGCCACTTTGTACGATCTGATTCTCCATGCCCAGCAAAGATACCTAGAGACTGCGAACACAATCTGTTCCCTTATGTCACATCTGAACAGTCTATGGGCTTCCCAATAATGAGCCACGCCCATGAGTTTACAGATTGCAACCAACCACCTTCTTCGAGCAGAGGTGTAGCTTCAGGGGGGGTGTTTGTGGTGTTACACCCTCCCCCTGATAAATGTATTTGTAAAAAGATGGTGATAAAAACATAAACATAAACAGTACAACATGATCAATAGCACCAGCACATGTGACATTTGGCAAGTAAAACAATTTATTACAGTGTACACTGTTGCTTCTCCATCTTCTGCGGGACATATAGAATGAGACTTGGAAAGACAAGGAAGTTGATTAGTCTTGCAATCCCAACCATTTACCCCAGATCCTCCTGTGTTTGGCCGGACAACCCCAGGCCTCATATAGCGGTAGCTCTTGTGCGGCGCACCAGTCCACTCCCCTGCGCCATTTAGTTATAGTGGGCGGGCGGGATTACTCCATGCCATTGCGATATCTCGTTTGGCCACTACAAGGGCAGCCCCCAGAAACACTTTATCGGCTCTCGAGCCATCTAACCCATCTGTGACACCCAGCAAAATATTTAGGGGGTTGTGTGGGACCTCCCACCCCAGCACTCCTGTGAGCTCTGTCTCCAGGGCAGCCCAGTAAGAGGCTACACGTGGACAGGACCATACCATGTGAAAGAAATCTGCTGACTCAGCATTGAATCTTGTGTATGTTGAGTGTGGAATTAGGCTTGCTCTGTGTAGGCGGGCAGGGATAAGGTAGGAGGCATGCAGGTAGTAAAGCTGGACTAGTCGCAGTTTAGCTGAGACCGTGATAGTCTTGGGTGCCATCAAAGCGTCTCTCCAATCCTTCTCCTCTAGAGGGCTCAACCATGTCTCCCATTTAGTTCTCAATGGGTCAAGGGAAGTCGGACCGTTATTAGTTAGGGACCAATAAATACGTGAGACTCCTCTCCTTCCGAGGTTACCCATCAGGACTTGGGCTTCAAGGGGGCTGTGTTCGGGCAGCGTTCTGCCAGGCTGTACGTGTGTACCTAGGGCGTGGCGGAGCTGTAAGTATCTGTAAAACTGGGACGGGTAAAGCGAATGTCTGGTTTGCAGATCTGCAAAGGAGCGGATGTGGTCACCCACCCACACGTCTCCAAGCTGTGAAATGCCAATAAGATCCCAGCTCCCAAAACCTTCCAGGCCCCCCACCTCCCGCAACCATGTGCCCTGCCAAAGGGGTGTCTGCTGAGTCAGTCTGTCCTTCCATTGGGTGTGTCGTAGAGCGGCACGCCAGGCTAGAAGCACTGCCTGGGTCACCGTGGGGATGTCCCTGGGAATGGGAGATCCATACATCATAGCCTGGACCCAGGAGAGGCCTAAGTCCCTAAGTTCGGTCCTGTAAGCAGGATCGAACCACCCCCCATTAAACCAATCGTGTATTACCAGGAGGCGGGTTGCAAGATAATATAAGTACAGATTCGTTAGACCCATGCCTCCGTCAAAGGGTGGGATCTGACAGAGCGGGAGCGCCATACGCGGCCGTAGGCCATTCCAGAGAAACATTATTAGACTGTCTATTCCGCTGAACCAGGCTCGGGAAATATGGAATGGAGTGTTCAGAATGACATAGAGGAATCGGGGGAGGATCATCATTTTGAATAGCGCTATTCTCCCTAGTGGGTTGAGCGGTAATTTTTGCCATTTCTGCAGGTCGAGTCTGGTTTTGGCGACCAGAGGAGTCATGTTAAGTGCCCAAGCTAGATCAGGAAGTAGAGCGACCCACATACCCAAATATTTGAAGGATTGCCGTCTGATGGGGATAGTGGATTGCCAATCAAAACATTCTCTTGAGAGATGCAAGGGAACTAAGGTTGACTTGGCCAAGTTCAGGCGCAGACCCGAAGTCCGCTCAAAGGACCATAATATATGCAGGCATCTAGGACCCGATCGAGCCGGGTCTGCGAGAAAGAGCAGGACATCATCTGCGTATAGAGCAATTTTGTCCTCTTGTGATCCCGCCTACGTCCAGCCCTGAACCCGGTCATCCGAGCGGATGAGATTGGCCAGAGGCTCCATTGCTAAGGCGAAGAGGAGGGGCGAGAGGGGGCAACCCTGTCTCGAACCTCTTCTGATTGGAAAGGTGTTCGAGAGCACTCCGTTAACCAGCACTCTTGCAGTTGGCTTGGATTATAGGATGTGAACCATACGGCAGAATTTAGGGCCCATGCCCGTAGCCAACAGGACGTCCTCTAGGTAGCCCCAGTCAACTGAGTCAAATGCTTTATCAAAGTCAACTAGAAGGAGTGCTAAGTACGGGGTCAGTGCCTGCCGCTTGGCCAAGGCCAGATGTAGACGCCTCAGGCAATGTCTGGTACTCCGTGCCTGCATGAAGCCGCACTGGTCGAGATGGATCAACTTGCTAAGGTACGGTTTGAGGCGCTGAGCTAGAATCGTGGCGTATATTTTGACTTCGGTATTAATCAAGGAAATGGGACGATAGTCAGCACAGGCAGGTGAGGGCGGTTGCGTTTTGGGGGTAATAGCTATTGTGGCCGTATCGGTCTCTGGAGGGAAAGAGCCAGTTTCTATGGCCTCCTCGTAGAGGGCCGCAAGGTGTGGGACAAGTATGTCACGATAGGTGGAATAATAGTCTTGCGGGTAGCCGTCTGGGCCGGGAGTTTTACCGGCCAAGACGAGCGAAAGGGCGGCTTGTATCTCTTCATTTGTGATCGGGCTTTCTATTCCACCTGACTCTGGTGCTGTGAGTTCACCTGGGATATTTAAATACTTACTCAGACAAAAACACACATACATTCTCGTCTCTGTTTTGAAGGTCTTAAAACATTGGTCATTTACAAGATACTGTGTTTTAAGCACCCCTCACGGTCCGCACTCCATTCCCTTTCCCCTGGCCCTTAAGCCCCCCTTTTGCGCTGCTTCCTATAAAATGATTAACATGAGATGTTAGCGTGATTGTCAGAAAATCTGAAGCTCACACCCCCCAGTCTTACTGACCAATCTACGTCCCTGTCTTCGTGACCCTAAGCAGGGCAGATAAGCGAAAAGTGTTCTTCCGTCTCTGGAAAACGTGGGCAAAATGTATACTGAGTCAGCAATGATCTTGCTTTATCCCATTTGCTTGTGAATGACCTTAGCAGCAAACAGCCAACCCCGAATTTCAGGTACAAAGTTTTAGCTTGTGGAGGTCTGATCATATCCATAAGGGGCTCAAAGTAAGGAGTGCATTTATGGAGGAAGAATTTTTCCGTAAGGATTCCCATTCTCTGGTCATTCCAGAAAATTACCACTTAACCTTAGTAAAGTGGTAATAGGTAGGGAAAAATATAAAACCTACTACTTACATATATCTAAGGGCGTAACACAAACACAGCCAAACTTTTGTAAAGGCTGTCTTTAGCCAATCACATAATGCCTTGCCATCACTATGTGCTGCGGTACTTTAACGAAATACCGCAACATTACCGTGGCCACAGATATCACTAAGATAAAATGCCTTATAACTTACAAAATACTCCAAAAAGGATCATCTGCACACCATAATCTATAGTCCTGCCAAACTTAATGGAAATGCGTTGAGCCATTTTCATGTTATGTCTGACAGAAAAGTCTATGGAAAATGCACTGGTGGACACATGTTTTGGGACCACTCTTTTTTCTTTGCACCCCCTTGACTAATCACCACAAACCTTTGCATCCTTCGCTAATGTAGAAAAAGCTATAGGTCTGGAAAGTTTAGTGGAAATTCGTCAAACAGGTGCAAAGTTCTTAGCAAGCAAAAATCTGTAGAATTCCTATACCTGGAAATCCTAACTATAACTATGTCACTGTGCAGTTACAGCTAGGTCTGAGTTCCATAGGAAGAACATTTTTTTGTCGCTAATAACTTTGGTGCAGTCTGAAGAGTCTTACAAAAAACCTTCCATTCCCTTAGGAATATTTGGGAAGCGACACAGAAAAAATGGCTGAACAGAGTTACACCAAATTTTGCAAAAAGGATTTGACTCCGAAAGTGTGCTTTCTGTGATTTGATGTAAATCTGTATAACTGTTGCAGAGAAATTTGTCTTTAAAAAGGTGCTTAGGATGGGCTTGAAAAGGGTAACAAACAGGATATCTGGACAGTTGGTCCCGTGAAATCCCCACAGTACCGTAAATTAAAAAAATACGGGGTTCTGATAGATCGAGAGAGCTTTTTCTTCGGTCGGCCTTTTTGGTCCCATCGGGCCTACCAAACGATCTGGTTGGCTGGCCGCAATATGAAGATAAATGTTGAGGCCACATATATAGGACACCGGGCTTCGGTACCCATGACCAGAACTAGTCAAAAATAAAAACTTATAAGGTTGCAGTGCTGGCGCACCCAAACCCTCTGGCATTCATTAAGGGGACCCAGAGGGACCCCCTAGGGGCCAAAACGTTTCTTAAAATGTGTACTATGGGTACCGCGGTACTCCCACGGAACCCAGCATGGCCCTACCGTGAGGAACCCTGGTACCCCAACAGGAGTTGTTCTGTGCAAGCTTCTCTGGGTGAAGCTTGCATGGTTCCATGGTACCAAGGAAGTGACCCCTGATATCGGTACCGATGGAGTACTGCGCTACCACAAAAAAACTTTTGAAAAAAATAATAAATACACTTGTAGGGTGGAGGTCTATGGGAGGAATAGCACCTACAGTGGCTGGGCACAGGGCCTGTCCAGATGCCAGGTCCTTTGGCCAACCCCACGCTGCACACAGCCAAATGCCGTGCGATGTGAGGGGTAGGCCACCCACAGAGTATTGGGGGCAGGGCACAGCCTCCTCCTATGCACAGCGAGGGGTTAGGTGTCTGCGGGTTGGGGGCTGGCGGCCTATGGGTGCTAGGTGCAAAAGAAAGGCCAAGCCCTGCAGGCGACTCACAGGTGTTCACAACCACAATCTATGCTCAGAGGGGAGTTGGGTGAATATGAGCAAAATAACCCAGAAATTCACTGATTAAAAACAAAGTTTAAAGTGACTTTATGGTTAGGTAGAGTAATAAAAATGTTGCCCCGATTTAAAAAAAAATAGAAATTCACTGAAAAAATCAAAGATTAAAAAAGATTGAGTGATTTTATAGTGCGGTGTTGAACTAATCTTTAAAAAAGCAAAATAAAACACTAAAATTCAGTAATAGTTCAGTGAGCTAACGATAACTTGAGCCCGCACTGCGTATGACCTCACACATTATCACTCATTTCATGTTAAAAGTCATCATTGATGACATCACTGATGACATCTCAAATGACATCATTGATGGCATCACTGATGACCTACAATCATTGTGACACCATTCTATTAGGTTTGTCAACTTCAAGTGATTCAAAATGCAACACGTGTGGACACTTTTCTATTCACCTTAATGGGATTAAAGACTTAAAGACTTCACATGACCTACAATTTTAAGTCAAGAGCTTGAAAGGTATACAGTTGGTACTGAAAAGACACCTTCTGTGAGGCATTGTGGACAACCCTCAGTAGTTTAGTAAAATACACTACACACGTTTCTGAGATGGTAGAGTGGCAAACAAACATAGAGCTATGCTTACAACACCAGTGAGATAAACAAGGTCTAAGTGGGACACCCTTACACTGTATATTATTCTACAATTTGCAATGCCTCAGAACCTTCAGCAAAGTTATAGAAATAAACACCCACACCTTATAAATGTCCTTGTTGCATTGAATTTCTGTATCCCACTGCATTGCAATTATTTAACATGGGCATGTGTCCAAATATCAATAGGTGGATAATCTATTGTCAACAGCAGCTGTAGCCTTTCTTTTAATAGGCTTTGGCTTTAAGCGAAAACCTAATTTCCAATTCAAATATACCATTAGCTGCACCAACTACATGGACACCCCCACATGGAACACTTCAAATTCAAGATACGCATCCAGCTAACTCTTCCCTGAGTAAAACCCTCATATACAGACCACCAGGACTGCCCACCAATTTTGCCAGCAACATCACAAATTTTGTTGCACCCCTCATCATCAAAGCTAGCACTCTCCTCCTCCTCGGAGAACTCAACTTTCACCTGGAACAATGCACCGACCCAAATGCAACAGCACTGCTAGAAAACCTCAGAACATTTGACCTCACACAGCATGTTACCAAACCCACCCACACCACCAGATACCTATGGATCGGATTTTCTCCTCAATCAGCAACATCAGAGTTGACAAAGCAACAATTATGACCCTGACAGACCATGCCCTCATCAGATTCAGCATACTCATTAGGCACCACCACAGACCTACCACCATTGAAACCAGCCACAACAGCTGGAAAAGCATCATAGAAGAGGAGTGGGCTTCTGCCGTCTTTGTGCACCGGGCTCCTACACACCAGAAACTTACTGAAAGAACCTCAACAGCTGGATCACTGCATGCGCCAACACCCTGGCTCCCCTCAAGCGCAACTCAATTTCAAGAGCCTCACCACAGGCCAGTTGAAATACAGAGGAACTCAGGTTGACAAAATGACACAGTAAGCAACTGTAGTGCAAATGGAGAACATGTCAAGACACCACAGATAAAGACATCATCAAATCCGCGATAAGGGCTACCACCAGCAGATAAGGAACATCAAGTGCACAACTCTTGCAAATCACATCAACGCTAACACTAACAGCAGCAAGGAAATCTTCGCGATCAAAGATTTCACCTGGGAACTCAAGCAACATCAACCCCTCACAAGACGTTTGTAACAAGCTCTCGGAATTCTTTGTAACAAAATCAACTTAAGATTCAGAAACTTCGACCCTCAACCGGACACCGTCAATGTCGCAACTCAACTTCAAATCACAGCCGAAGAACGACCGTTGACTTTGTGGCCGACATTTCCACGCTCAAAATTGCTGCTACCATGAAGACCATCACTAAGGCCTCATGTGGCCCTTGCCCCCACCACGCCTCCACCAAAGGACTCCTACCAATCAGCGAAGGACTGACACCCATTCTCAATGTACAGACCAATATCCCTCCTACAAACCCGGCAAGGTCATAGAGAAATTAATCAATTGACGCCTCACCGACCACTTCAGCAACCACCAGCTCCTCACCGCCATGCAGTCTGGATTCAGACCCAACCACAGTACAGAAAAAGCTCTCATTGCTGCCACACACACGATCCTTGACAGAGGAGACATGTGGTGAAATGAAGTACTTGACAAGGACAGCAGCTTGAGGTATAGATACTTCAGCGTTATTCTTAACACAGTCTGGCGTCAGTCCTTCCCAAGGTCACAGCAGCAACTGGCCTCAGTGGAATTCCTATAGCCTTACAATCTAAAGCAGAACATGGAGAAAGAACACATGCAAATACAGGAATGCAGTTGCATCATCAGTGAATGCAACGGCATCATAACATATCCCCCTCTCTCCCAAAAACAGGAAGAAAATACAACAATAAGATTAAAACAATAAAACTAAAAAAACAAAGGAAAAGAAAACCCAAAAATGAATGAACCGTCAAGTAAATGAAGCTTCTCATATAACAAAATCATCCAGATAAGCAGGAGTTCTCCGAAGTCTGGTACTACTCCTTTCCAAAGTGCTATCCCTCCCATAAGAAGAGATGTCATTGGTATGATTCAAATTCTCATCTCTAACCACCACATCATTCATGTACATTGCTGCTGAGCAACCACCATCCTCCATCCTTGGACATTCTCCTCCCTTCTGGTATAAAGCAATATTCCTAAAGTTCCACTTTTCACCATTTTCCAACTTCACTACATACTTTCCCACTGTAACAATGTGAAATGGACCTTCGAATTTGGACAGTCCCCTCCCAATTCTTCCAGATCTCACCTTGACCCAGTCACCAACGCTAAATCTAGCATGCCCGCTACCCGGCCCACCTATTACACCTTCCCTGACCTCCTCGTGCTCTACACATTCCTCCAACCATGCGGGAACCACCTTAGAACCAGGTAAACGGCCAAGCATGACCATGAATCTCCCCTGTAATGCTGTGCCTGGTGATGCAATGCGCCCATACCATATGATCCACCATTTCTACAACATCACACCTATTGCAAATGGCCAACTGAATAGTCCCTTTCACCAAACGGTTGACCCTCTCTGCAATGCCATTGCCCGTGGGATTGTACAACGTGGTCCATGCATTTCTGATGCCATTTTCCTGCAAACAAATTCACCATCTGATGAGAAGTTAACTGGGTGCCATTTTCAGTTAACAATACTCTCGGCAGACCTTCTTCTCTGAAAAGTCCTTTCAACATAGCAATAGTGGAACATGTGGTAACATCTCTCATAAACTTACAAAAATCCACTTGGAATGTACATCAACTATGACAACAGCAAATCTTAGGTGCAGTGGCAGTTCAACCATGGGGCCAATAAAATCCAGACATATAGTATGCCACGGTTTGCCAGGATCTTCTATATGTCCACCATGTTCCTTGCCCCCTACTCTTAATCTTTATTCACTTTCCTTGCAAATGGTGCAATCTTCCACCCATATCTTCAATTGATCATCCAATCCTGGCCACCAGAATTCTCCTTTGAGCCTTTTGATAGTCAGACCTTGACCTAAGTGCCCCTCGTGTGCAAGTTCAAACAACCTTCGTTTCAACCCTTCAGGGGGCACAAAAGGATCACCCCTCATTAAAAGATTCAACCCGCAAATGGACATCTCATCAACAACCTTAAAGTACGGCTGAACAGTTTGCTGCCAAGCACTCTCTTTTACCGTCTCACCCTGAATCATCCTAAACACACCGTTAAGCTCCAAGTCCCGTCCCATCTCCTCCTCCCACTGTTCACTAGTGAAAGTTCCTAAATCACATTGAACCACGTCATTTATGGATGCCACTGCACCTTCAGTTTCGAACTTCTTTACCGTAGTGGCATCTACCACCTCCCAGTCCATTGACAATCTCGATAAACAGTCTGCCTGTATATTCCTCCAACCTAGCACAAATTCCAGAGTATATGAATATTCTTGTAACCTAACAGCCAATCTAGCCAGTCTAGCAGACCATTTGCCTGCACCGCCTGAAGACAAAATCAAAGGTTTATGATCCGTGCGTAAGACAAAGCATGCTCTCCATAAGTAAACTCCAAAGTACTCTGCACCCCATGCAGCTGCTAATGCCTCGTGCTCAATCATGGAATCATTTCTTTCCGCTGGAGTAAGGGTGCGCGAAGCAAAAGCAACTGTCTTCTCTTTTTTTCCATGTACCTGAGAAAAAACCAGCCCTAACCAGGTGCCACTCGCATTCACTGTCAAGATGGACTTCAACTTGTTATCAAAAAGTGCTAGTACTCCTGCATTACAAATTTTGGTCTTAATGCAGACAAAGCAAGAGTTTTCTTCCTTACTCCACACAAACTTCTCTCCCTTCCTCAATAGTCTCCTCAACTTCTCCTTCTTGTCTGCAAATCTCTCCACAAACTTTGAATAATACTCAATAAGTCCTAGGAAAGATCTTAACTGATCTTTATCCAAGGGGGTAGGTGCTTTACGATTAGCATCCAGCAAGGAATGTTTGGGACTGACACCTCCATTGGATATGGAATATCCAAGATAATCCACCTGTTTAGTTAAAAACTTACATTTGTCTTTATTCAATGTCAGACCAACCCCTTCCAACTTTTTTAGCACCCTCCTCAAAGTAACATTATGCTGTTCTATGCTTTGCCCCATGATCAGAATGTCGTCTTGAAATAGATGACGTCCTTAACTCCCTCCAAAACCTATGTCATCACCCGCTGAAACACGCTCGCAGCCGAGGCCAAGCCAAGCGGCATAAGAGTGAACCTAAATGTGCCCTCAGTAGTGATGAAAGTGGTGAGATTCTTTGATTCTTCATGCAATCTAATTTGATGGTAAGCACTCCTCAAATCCAATTTTGAGAAGTACTTACCACCCTTCACCATGTTCAACATTTCATCTATGTTAGGAAGAGGGAACGTATCTACTATAATCTCTTGGTTTAGAGACCTCAGATCAACACAAAATCTCAGGCGGCCATCAGATTTTTGGGTGATTACCACCGGAGAAACCCATGGTGACGATTCGACCGGTTCAATGACTCCATCCTTGAGCATGTCGGTGAGTAACTCTTTAACCCCCTCCCTCACTGATAAAGGTACTCTCCGAAGTTTATGCTGCCCCGGGACCGCTTTCTCTTTCAACACAATTTTATGTACATAACCCTTGAGGCACCCAAACGATTTATCAAACACTCTCTCTGCTCCGTTCAACACATCATCCAACTGCACGTCTTGCACAACCATAACCTGGTTAGCAGCTCTGGGGTTAATCATTATGCTTAGGTCAAATTGATGCATCCACCCCGGAATCTCGAATACATACACCTTCCCGT
Source organism: Calotriton arnoldi (assembly GCA_963921515.1). Taxonomy (NCBI): domain Eukaryota; kingdom Metazoa; phylum Chordata; class Amphibia; order Caudata; family Salamandridae; genus Calotriton; species Calotriton arnoldi. The sequence continues at coordinate 2,266,803 of CAWUFW010001798.1, forward strand.
TAGTGCTACGCATTCCAAAATTGATGTCCCCTTCCATGTACCCCACAATATCAATCGCTTCACCTTGGTACCCTGCGGGGTTAATGTCATTTTCCAAAAGTCTTACACCATCTCACATAGTATTGAAAAGTTTCCTTGGAATAATAGTGTACATAGATCCTGAATCAACCATCAGTTCGATCTCCTTCCCACACACTGTGAATTTCACTACAGGTCTCACACGCCTCCTCACATCATCCATTTCATGCCTCTTCCCACCATTCTCACTCTCATCCACCATCAACACCCTATCAACATAAGTGTTGCCCTTCACATCCCCAACAACTACCACCTCCGATTTATTCTCTTTGCCCAACACACTACCATTTTTGCACATTCGGGCAAAGTGTCCTTTGCGCCCACACTTCCTGCACTCCTTATTGAATGCAAAACATTTTTTTGATTCAGCAGTGTGATAGGCACTGCCACACCTATAGCACTCTCTGCCCTTACTTTTAAGTGCAATCGATGGTAACACTTTCCCATCTTTCTTCTTTACCACGCAAACAACCTTTTCCATATCATCTTCACAGCACTCATTGACAACAGACGTGTCCCCCCACTCTCTCTTTTCTGCTGAGTTCTCTCATACATCTTTGTGACTCTTCAATCACTTTGGCCAAATCTATTGCTTCCTTAAGAGAAGGATCTTTAGCTGCCCATAGTCTCTCTTGGATTTTTTTATCTTTGCCTGGACAATCAGCTGGTCACCAATCAATTCATCAGTCATATTCCCAAAACGACATTTGGTTGAGAGCTCCCTTAACCTTGATACAAATTCCTCGATTGATTCATGTTCTGCCTGGGGCTGAGTGTAAAATTTGTAGCACACCATAACCAAATTAACCTCCTTCCCGAATCTATTCTCTAATCGCTTAATGGCTTCTTTGTATACATTGGTTATGGCTTGACCATTGGACCCCACAGCTACAGGTAAGTACTTAAAGATCCTTTGTCCTTCATTCTCCAGCACACTTAAGAGTAACGCCTTCTTTCTTGCAACTGAAAACTCATGACCATCAAGGGCTATTATGTAATTGTCCATCATTTCCACCCAATCCTCCCACAGTATTGATGGAGGCGCTGGTTGTGAGAGGAAAAATGGTGGTGTAATGATGTTATTGGCTGCGTTCCCAGTATTGCACCAAATTCCAGGAGAAAATACAAATAAAAATAAACAGGTGCTGACGATAGTATATAGTAAAGGAAGATCACTAAAAATATGGAAAATGAGGGTGAAGCACTTAAATGGAGACATAATGTAATAAACTTCTGTTGCCGAGTTAGAAGCAATATTAATGTCTTTAGTGCTGAACAATTCTACTCCTCATCGTAAGATAATGCTGTCACCGCAAGAAATCAATAAATCGCAATGAAGATTAAGTTCTGAGGTATCTTCATATAATCCGGTATCTCCGTTGACGACTCTGTTCCTGTTTGCGGAGGCATGCCCACTGACGCACAGCAGATTGTGCAGAGCTGAGCAGTCTAACAATCACCCTGACATGTTGGTTTGCGTAACATGGGCGGAGAGCGTATTGCGTACACAAAACAAATACGTGGCTGTGCGCTTCGGTATGCACGCTCTGATGCACGCTCCAGTGCGTCTTTTAAATCCTAAGACTTTCGCTCACGCCGGAGAGGCTTTTACACACGAAAGGGAACCGGCAGATCTCGCGCTGAGTCTTAAGGTTCTAAGGCACGTCTTCCGCTGAGTCTTCAGCCTCCCAGTCCGTATGTACCCTTTTAAAACTTTTACGTGACTGTACCTGAGGGAACATCTCCTCGTCCTTTAAGTAATCACAAGTCACGTCTCTCGACCTCCTCTGTAATGTCACGTCTTTCGTGACGCTGGACCACCCAGGCTGTGTGTTCTCCTTACGTCCGTGTACCAGCTTTCAACTCGTCGCCAAAATGTGGTGAAATGAAGTACTCGCCAAGGACAGCAGATTGAGGTATAGATATTTCAGCTTTATTCTTAACAGAGCCTGGCATCAGTCCTTCCCGAAGTCACAGCAGCAACTAGCCTTAGTGGAATTCCTATAGCCTTACAATCTAAAGCAGAACATGGAGAAAGAACACATGCAAATACAGAAATGCTGTTGCATCATAAGAGAATGCAACTGCATCATAACATAACACAACAGCCCTCATTCTTCTGGACCTCTCTGCAGCATCTGATATGGTCTCACAACCAATACTAATCAGGTGCCTCAACAAGATTGGCCTCCAAGGACCCGCACTCCACTGGATCTGCTCCTATTTAACGGATAGAACACAAGCTGTCAGCCTGGCAACTTACTCTTCAGAAGCCTGCAATCTACTCTGTGGAGTGCCTTAAGGTTTATTGCTTAGCCCCACCCTATTCCATGCATACATGATCCCTCTGGCCAACGTCATCCGCACATACATCAACATTCTTTCCTACCCTGGCGACACGCAACTCAAACTCTCCCCCACCACAAGAAACATGTTAACGGCCTACATGACTTAAGTCTCTAACTGGAAGAAAGCCCACTGTATCAAGCTCAACACTGACAAGACAGAAATAGTGATCGTTGGCAAAAAACACCTCACCAAGGGACTCCAATTGGTGGCCGGCCACACTTGGACCGACGCCCAGCATCCATGCCAGGGACCTCAGAATAATTATCCACAGCAAACTGTACATGACCGCACAAGTCAACACCATCACTGCATCCTGCTTCCACACCCTGATGATGCTGAGGAAGAGCTTCAAATGACTCCCAAGCAATACTAGAAAAACTATCATTCACACCCTAGTCACAAGAAAGTTTGGCTACTGGAACACCCTCTACATCGGAATTACCAAGCACCTCACTAGAAGATTACCTACCATCTAGAACTTGGCAGCCAGTTTCATCCTAAACCTCCTACACAAAACTCACATCACACCATACCTCAGGGAGCTCTACTGGCTCCCAAAACACAAATGAGCTCAGTACCAACTCCTCAGACACACATTCAAGGCACTACACAACCTAAGCCCACCTACCTGAACAGTCACATCTCCTTCTACCAACCACCCAGACCCCTCTACTCCACAGGACTCCTACTGCACACATCCCATGCATACACAGAACCAGATCAGGAGGACGGGCATTCTCTTACATAGCTCCTTAAGCATGGAATGGCCTCCCACTGCACATCAGAACATCCTCCTCTCTTCTTGAATTGCACAAGAAGCAGAAGACCTGACTTTTCATTTAACTAACCTACCATACGCAGTGCTAGGCAAACTCACCTGCTCGGCGCCAGGATACCCTCGTAGGTGATAGTTCGCTTTACAAATACGCATAACATAACATATCATCAGGTGTGTTCACACTTTACCTTGTTAAACTTAGAGCACTAATTCCACTGTAAACTTTAGCAATTTGTAAATGGTGCACCATAAACTTTCAACATGCACAATTACAATTCACTCATGGGCTTACACGATATCCATGCTATGAATCCACATATGTACACTCAGTAACTCCATGATGTAAATACCTATTGTGGTATCGGTTATGTAATCAGTGATTTCATCAATGATGTCCCTTGAGATGTCATCAGAGATGTCATCAATGATGTCAATTAACATGTCATGAGTGATATAATATGTGAGGTTAGGCAGTGCATGGCAGAGGTACAAGTAAAATTTAGCTCAGTGAACTATAACTGGTGGATGTCAGTGTTTTATTACATTTTTAAATATTATTTCAACATCTAACTATACTTTGATGAATAAATATATATACATATCACTGGGTAGTTATAGTTAGGATCGTGTTTCCATATAAAATGCCTTTGTGTTGCTGATAACTGTGGCACCATTTGATGAATCTTTACAAAACTTTCCAAAAAATTTGCTATTTTCTGTCTAGTTTGTGCTTGAAAAGTTTCAGGGTGATGAATCAAGCGGGGGCTGAGAAAAAGGGGGGTCCCAAAACATGTTTTCCCTACTAATTTTTCCATAGGATATTTAGACACAGCCACAGCCCAAACAGCTGAATGGATTTACACCAGATTTGGCAGAAAGCTAGATCTTGGTCCAGAAAGAGTGCTTTGTGTGATTTGGTGTAAATCAGTTCGGTACTTTTTGAGCAATTAAGGCTAAAGTTGAACATAAGGGGGCAGGGTAAGGATACTCTGACAGCAAAGGCATGGTGGTGTGGCCCTAGAGGCCTGGGGCCAAAACCTTTTTTTTTATTTGCTTCTTATTCTCAAACAATCCGCATCTCCATGGCAATTAGTTTTTTTTAAAGTGCGGGCTCACGTGCTGTTAAGAAACCAGCACCCCCATCGCACAGCATAGGCGAAAGGATGCCGCAAAATCGCAATATGCTGGTTTTTGGGGAGGGATGATGCATGGTCCCCCTCCCCAAACCTTAAGGAATCCCTGAGGACCCCATGCCCCAAGGCCATTCTGTAAATAAGGGGAGGGGGCACACGGCCCCCCTCCTCTAGCCGTAATAGACCCCAGGGACCCCATCCCATGGTACCAAATGTTTCTCAAAAGGGGAGGGGGCCTTGCAGCCACCTTCCGTAAGCCTAAACAGACGCTCGGACTACATCCCCTAGGGCTGAATGTTTTACAAAAGGGGGCCACGGGCTCCCCCGCAGCCCTTAATGTAGTGGTTTGCAGGTGCCCCAGGTAAACACCAAGGCACCCACCAGAGGCCCTGGGGGATGGGGTCCCCAGGGCCCAAGGAGACTCAGAGAGGGGGCCGCACACCCCTCTCCCCTTATTTAAAGAGAAGGTTTCTAGGGATGGGGTCCACAGGGCTCAAGGAGGCTCAGGGAGGGGGGCATGCACCCCACTCCCCTTATTTAAAGAGAAATCCCCCAGGATGGGGTCCCTGGGCCCAAAGGAGGCTTGGGAGGGGGGCTGTTCACCCTCTCCCTTTATTTAAAGAGAAAGACCAAGGGGAATGGGGTCCCTGGGGCTCAAGGAGGCTCGGGGAGGGGGGTGCACCCCTCCCTTTATTTAAAGAGAAAGACTAAGAAAGATGAGATCCCCAGGCCCCAGGAGGCTCAGGGAGGGGGGGGCATGCAGCCCCTTTCCCTTATTTAAAGAGAAAGATCTAGGGAGATGGGGACCCCCGGCCCCAAGGAGGCTCAGGAGGAATTTTCCTTAGGATTACCCATAGGCATTTTTAGTTAATCTGGATCCCAGGTATTACCCAGTTTTTGATTTATTAAGATCTTCCTCTTAGTGAGGTTGAGTCAACCCTGGTAATACCATCTTGCCAGGGTGGGATCAGTTTGCCAAAGTTGAAGCCTGCCACAAAATGTGGGTGAGGACTCCCCATCCAAGTAAGGATTGATTCCAAACTTTCCCCGATTGCAAAGCCTTTGCTGAGGCTTACTCGCAACAATTTAGAAAATCCGGTGCATTTGATGAAGTCCTTCATAGAGCTCAGAAAGAATCTTTGAAGCTCACCCACTCTAGGAATGCCCAATTACAATAAATCGTAATTTTGCTTTACTGCCACAAAAAATGGTGCACTTTTTCAGCAATAGTTCAAAAGCATGGTGAGGTAAAGTGGCCTGTTGCTTACTTCTCTTCTACATTATATCCAGTAGCCCAGCTCTTCTTGGTTGTTTGAAGTCTTTAGCAGCTGTTTGCCCAGCAATTGAACAAAACAAAGAATTTGTTATGGGCTATACACTCATTGGGCCAGATGCATCAAGCATTTTTCTCCTCGCAAACGGGCCAAATCGCAGATCCGGCCCGTTTGCGATGCAAAAAAATGCTTTTCCGTTGCAGCAAACAAACTTTTGTGATTCAGTAACCTGTTACCGAATCGCAAAATGCGTTTGCGATTCGCTATTTGGAAGGAGGGTGTTTAGGGCGTCCCTTCCAAATAGCGAATCCTAATGGGATGCATGAATGTTTTGTGACCGTGAATGCCGTTGCACAATATTCGCATTTTACCACCTACTTTAAGTAGGTGGTAACCCATTCGCAAATGGGAAGGGGTCCCCAATGGATCCCTTCCCCTTTCTGAATGTTTGTAAAATCATTTGTTAAGAGCAGGCAGTGGTCCCACGGACCACTGCCTGCTCTTAAAAAATGAAAAGAAAACTTTTCATTTTTGTTTTTGAAACACATCCCGTTTTCCTTTAAGGAAAACGGGCTGCATTTTTAAAACAAATTGCTTTATTTAAAAGCAATCACAGACATGGTGGTCTGCTGAGCCCAGCAGGCCACCATCCCTGTGATTTTTGCGATTCCTAGGGGGTCGCAAATTGCGACCTACCTCATTAATATTCATGAGGTAGGTCATTTGCAATCCCTAGGTATCGCTAAAAGTGTTCCACACACTTTCATGCATTCCACTTTGCGATTTCCTAATTGCGAATTACAAAGATTCGCAATTAGGAAATCGCAAAACGGTTTCTTTATGCATCTGGCCCATTGTGTTAGTCCCTTATTCAGCTGAGATTTCACCGGCTCGTACTCGAAGTCAGCACCTGACAAACTACCACCATACAAAGTATGAACAAACATTACTGGCAGATTGGAATAGTTCAATCAGATGGCGATTGCCTTAAATCCAGCAATGCTGCTACCAATTCCAAACAATGATGAAGATCCTGATCATGATTGCAACAATGTAACAGAGTTGTGTACCAAACAAAGACCAGACATTGAAGATGTCCCCCTTTATATGGCTGATCTGACATTATTTGTGTGGTTCTTGTCGGTTTATAATAGGCTCAAATACATTCTTGTGTTTTCTAAATGGGTTGAGGCCTATAGGACCAGGTGATATGACAGTTTGACTGCAGCGAAACTCTTGTTGAGTGAGTTAGTACCGAGGTTAGGCATGCCTACTTCTACTAAGACAGATCATGGAGCTCATTTTTTAAAGTGAGGTCCTAAAATAATTATGTATAGCCTTACAAACTGAGCAAATGTTCCACTGCAGTTAGAGACCAGAAGTCTGGCTGATGTTGTTAAATCTGTCTCTCATCAGGTGAATTTGGCAACACCATCAACATAAAATGTTCAGTGTCATGCACTGCAACAAGGAGACTGGGTACTGGTGAAAAAGCACATCTGCAAGAATTGCCTGGAACCTAGATGGAAGTGGCCACATCAAGTCATACTTGTGACTAACACTGCTGTGGAGTGTGTTAGAATTCCACATTGGATTCATGCAGCTCACACGAACAGAGTGAAGACTGCAGATGAAGACGTGGTGACAACAACCACTGATTCACAGTGTCGATTTTGAGTTCGCTGCATGGATTCAGCAGTGGGGGGAGATGATCCTGGTAAAAATACTAGCCGCCAGATTGAAAATTAGCAAATTGAAAATCAAGAAGAACCACAGTTGCAAAGTCATCAGCAACAAGAAAAAATAAAGACTGAAACAGCAGTTCCAGTTTGTGAAAAAGTTAAGCTAGAAATTTGAGTCTCAAGAACCCCATTGAGAAGTGATTCACAGTGAGTCAAGTAGCTTATGAACAAAAGCACAAGTCCACCTGTGAGTGGAAAAGATTCAGCAGTAGTCACAACTGAAAAAAGAAATGTTTAGATTACACACCGAGAAGACAAGTGGCCTGTACCCATGAGAAGCAACAGAAAACACTCTGAATATGCGTCATTTGTTTAAAAAATGTATTACACATATGTAGCACACAATATAAATAGGCTATCAACAAAAGTGCAAAATGATTGTAGTTAGATGTTTACAGTCCTTTCAAACGTTATGTTTTAGTAATGTACTGATTGTACCTTATGAAAACCTTTATCATAGCTTACCATCAGTGCTTAATTTGAGCCAGTGGTTTCTGGAGCTCTGCATCAGCACGTAATTGTCATCACTGGGACTTATGACAGACTGCCACATGGTGGCACTGCATATCTAATGTAGAGATGAGGAAAACAACAGTTGTTTATTCGTTCAATATACAGTAAAAATTACTAATACCTACCGCCCAAGCCATTCTGATAGCATTGGGGGCATGGAATAGTCTAATTTGTCACACTTGTAGGAGTGTGATGATTAGTAGTTATGTTGGTACTGTCATTAGCAATGCTGGCAGTGGCAATAGGTGTCGCAAGCTGGAGCTGCCACCTGAAGGAAGGCCCTGGTACTTATTTCTTTTAATATAAATTAAGCACTGGTTACCATTAAAAGGACAAATTCTATCAATTAAAGCTTACACTGAACCCCAAGGAAACTTTCGATTTACTGATTAGCCAACTCCACAGACATACATTTCTTTAAGGTAACAGGCACCCTGGAGAGAAGTCTTTTTTTCATTTTTTTGCTGCTCTCTCTTCTCTGACTTCAAAGTAGAACAGATCCTTCGTCCTCTTCCCATCTTGTTCCACCCTGGAGCACCTCAACCGTTCAGGAACTGTTGTGTTTTTAAGAAAAACTATGGGAACTGCTTGGAAAAGCGCGTACCTTAAGGACGCGTGCCATTAGGACCCGGGACCCTGGGAGCCTGGCCCCGCCTCCGTGGCTGTACCTGACTCGTGGGCCAGAGAGGAGGGGTTTCCGGACTCCTTCTGGGGCACGGGTGTGGTCGCTTCCGCCGGATGTTGAAGGGAGGGGGGAAGGGTCAAGGGCCTATTTAGGGTGCCCTGGCCTGGGCCCTCTTCCTCTTTGCATCCACACCGGCGCGGGAGAAGAAGCGACGCAGACCCGCCCACCCATCCCATTGAGGAAGTATATCGAGGGGTGTACAGTTGGGTGTGTTGACAGTGAGGAGAGCCCATAGATTGCTGTACAACATCAAGGGGAGTCCTCCTGCATACTCCCTAGGCCACCACCGAGGGGGGAAACGGTAAGCTGACCCCAGAGAGAATGGGGACACCGGCTGGGGGCAAGGGTGCTTAGTTAGGCACTCCAGGGCATGGGGTTGCTGCCTCTGGTTATACCGTACGAGCCTCCGTGGGCAGCCTGGTGTTGGAGGGGTGGGCCCCTAGGGTTGCGGACAAGGAGCAGATGGCAGGGGCTCACCTCTCAAGGATGCAGGTGGGTTACACCTGCGCAGTTCTCTCTGGGGGCACGGGTCGGCAGGCCCCTTAGTGCTGGATAGGATAGGTGACCTTCAAGAAGCACATGGATTAGCCTGCTGTATGCGGACTAAAAATGATTCTGATATCTGCCTGTATTGTTCTTATGTTGAGATGATTATACTTGTGAATATGATTATAGAGACTCGTGTTTAAAGTGGATTCATGTTTTTGATTTTGTATGATTTTAGAATTGGAATATATTGTCATGTTTGATTGTTGAGGACTTGAATAAACATGGCCACTTACACCCACAAAGCTTGCTTGTCAGTCACTGATTCGTGGGATTGTCAGGGTTGGGGTCAGGGGCAATTTGGGGGATCCGGGTTCTATGATCAAATAATAAAGCTTGAGAAGGTCGTTTGCCTGTTCCCCTACCCACTTGGACCAGTGGCAGTATTCCGCAAAAAACAACAAATCAATCATGCCTGCATAAGTTGAAGGAAAGTTGGGAGACCCTATTAGTTATAGTGACATCTGCTGGCGTTTAACCAACAACCTGCAGACAATAGATAAGGAGCTCACAGATGATGAGGGAGAGAACCCTTTGTATATTACACAGATAATGGAAATATGAATACACAGAGTCAGGTAATTACTCCTCATAGCAGCAGTGAATTACCTGGCGCTGAAGAGGCACTCACACTGGATTGGTAAAGAGTGATTATTATAACTTTATTGCATGATTTGTTAAAACCCTTGCAACAATCTACAATGTAGAGAATCATTACTGTATATAAAATAGATAATATGATTAAAAACTTTGCATACAATTAAAAGTCAGCCGTCATCATGACATGTAAAACTCTGTTACAATTACACTGTCCTTGGCTTTCGTTAGATTGTTTTCAGACAAGGAAATGGCAATCCCCAATAGACTAGAGATTAGACGCGTCGCACCTCCTCTATCGTTTTTTACGAAGCGGTCCATAAACCTAACCAAGGCGCAGTTTAGTATGGTGTTCCCGGGGTTGAAGCAGGCCAGCACTGCTCCTCTGCAAGATCTAACGTCCTTATCGATCCAGCCCCTTCGTAATAGGGTTCTTCTATCCTCTAGGAGATTATAGCACAAGCATAGCACATGCAGTATGTCTTCATTATGTTGACCGCAGAGCCAGCACGTTTCCTGAGCACGATCTCTTTTCCATTTAGCGAGATGGCAGTTCATAGGAATCACCCCCATTCTCAGCCTTAAGAACTGGAGCTTAGTACGTGCATTGAAGGTGGTCGTTAGGTAGCTCTGAGGTTTCAACTGTGGATAGGTGCGAAGGGTCATCCAACCGTGACTCCGTACCGAAAGGCTGGCCCTGTCTTCTACTGAAGAAAGTCGTTTCGCACTGAGTTTTGCTAGCCTCTTAAACTCGTGTTGGCTGGCATGTAGGGCCCAGAGGTTGCTCAGGCCAAGAGTGCTAAGGCCGCAGGACAGAGAGCGGTTCCCTGCCTGCCATCGACTTGTGGCCAGCTGGCTCCAAAGGTAGTGGGCCAAACTGCCTTCCTTTGCCGCCCTCAGCTTATGGCAGCTTATTAAAAAAGTCACTATGCGGCCCAGTGACTGTCTGCAGAGTCCAAATTCCAATCTGATTTGTGCTGGTGACGTGTGGGGAGGTAACTGGAAGATCGTTCTATAAATGTTTGCAACTGTTTTATCTATTAGCGCGCTATCCAGGCCTTTAAGCGCCTCACACCCATAGGTTAGAGTTGGAATGACCTTTGCCTGGGCCACCTGGAGGATTGGAGCGAAAGTTTGGCCATTTAGTTTCTTTTGAATGGAGTTAAGTGCGAAGGACAACGCAATTCCTTTCTTTTTCAATTCACCCAGCTGGTTCTCATATCTGCCGTTGTTGTTAAAGAAGACTCCAAAATACTTATGGCATCTGGTTGCTTCTATTCTTTCCTGATTTAAGAACCTTGCCGGATTTTTGGGCCCTGATGTACGAACCACAAGAATTTTAGTTTTCTTGTTATTTATCTGTAGCCCATTCTTGTTAGAGTACGTGGCAGTTGCGTCCAAGAGACGTTGTAATCCTCTCTTGGTATGGCTAAGAAGGACCAGGTCATCGGCGTACAGAAGATTGGACAGACGAAGGCTACCTATCTTGGGTGGATGTGAATTGACTAGATTTAGGGCTGCCGGAAGATCAGACAGGAATAGATTGAAAAGTGTGGGAGCAAGGACGCACCCTTGCGTTGTTGGTACTGGTCGAGACAGTCGTGAGCCGTCTCCGATCTTGATCCTGACCCACGAGTCCTGATGCAAGAGCTGCAAGGCCCTAAGTAAGCTATTTGGAATGTTCAGTAGGGAGAGTTTCTGCCACAGCTTCGTCCGGTTGACCTTGTCAAAGGCCGATTTGTAGTCTATGAACCCCATATATATGGGGCTAGTACTGGATTCAGCCTGGTCGATCAAGAGAGATAGTGTGATGAGGTTGACCGTTGTGCCAGTGTTGCTCATGAATCCAGTCTGATTTGGCGGAATTATTGAGCTTGTGTCGGCCCATTCCCGTAGAGAATTTAGCAGAATGCCTGTGAAATATTTCGCATCATTGTCGATTAAGGCAACCAAGCGGTAGTTTCCTGGAGATTTTTTGTCGCCACCTTTGAAAATCGGAACGAGAATCGATCCTTGCCATGAGGCCGGGATGGTACACTTTTCTAAGATGGAAAGGTAGAGCGGGGCTAGCTGAGTGGCCCAAAAAGCTGGATCCTCCTTGAAAAGGGCTGGTGGAATGCCGCCCGGACCAGGGGCCCCGTCCTTGCGACCTTTACTGATGTGCTTTTGAATTGTTGTCACTGTGTATGAGTGCCTAAGAGGTGACTTGTCATAAGGCAGAGGTTGCGTCTCCGGGGCAATGCTGCCCACAGTATCATTAGACTGTTTGTATGTCAGATCAGGCTGTGGAGGGTCATTGAAATGGTTATATAGATAGAGGTACTTTCTCAGACTCCAGTATGTTGGACGTTGCAACTTTGGGGGCCCTACCCCCCTAAGCTATTTATGGTGCGCCAAAACCTCACAGGGTTGCTGGACCTTATGTCGTATTGTAGTCTGGCCCAAAAAGAGTTCCAGGAGATCCTTCGTTGTTCCCGTTTGGCCACCTTCAGTTTACATCGTGGCTCTCTTAGTTTAGTTAAGGTAGTTAGGTCCATTGGCATTGTTTTCAGTTTCCGCCACAACCGATTCATGCTTCGTTTGGCAGTCCGTATTGCGGGAGCAAGAGAAGTCGGTTGTTTGGGCCCCGTCGCTTGTACATGCTGTATCGGTTTTGCAAACCTGGCTGCTAGGCAGTCCGAGAACATTGCCCAATTCGCAATAGGGTCCTCCGTTGGCCTACGGGTGTTCACAACTATTTGCTTTGCTTCTGTCGCCAGGAGCTGAAGGTTATTAACTGAGCACTTGATACGTTTCAGATTGATGGAGAAGCTTTCGAAGCCCTGGTCCACTGCCTGGTAAAGAGTGCAAACTGAACTCCAAAAAGAGCACCGTCCATTGGGATAACCTACAAGCAACCCACAACCGGAGATACCCAAAAGTGTCATGAGGGCAATGAAACAGCATATGCTGTACTGTGTAATGTAACATAACAAACAGCGTCCAGATCGGAACAGAGGAAAACAGAGGTAGAACAGGTCTATGTCCAGGACAATGCACGAACTGGATTAGAATAAAACAGAGTCAAAACAGAAACAGGAAGAAGACACTGTCATGACTAGAATAGAACAAAGTGCTACACGAGCTGAAACTATACCTCAACAGTGCCAGAAACCCGTCCAGAACCAAAATGAAATAGAACAGAACAGCACCGGAACTGAAAACAAACAAAATGGGGGTTCGATCAGTACTGAATAGTGGGAGAACTAGGACAATATAGATCAATGTCAGACATACAACAGCACCAGACTAATGGTGACAAAAATTGAACTGTGCCTTGAGTAGAACAGAACACTGCATAGTTAGATTTGCAACAGCGCCACAAAAAGCCAGAACTGTAATAGAACTGAACCACAATAATACCAGAACAAAAGAGAACAATGCAAAACATGGGATGAAAATAGGCAGAAACAGAACCAAGTTATGCAGCACCAGCAATATAAGAAGCCTGAACAGGCACAGAGTTGGAATAAGAGTGAATGGTGCCGGAGCAAAACAGAATAGTACCATAGCTGATATAGATCTAAGCAGTTTCAAAATTAGAGCAGATGTGAACTATGAGAAAATCAAACACAAACTAAATAGCCTATATTCAAAACAGTGTCAAAATAGAACTGATTCAGTACCAGAACTAATCAGTGCCATAACGAAACCCAATAATGCTAAAATCTCAAAAGAACAGAACAAAATGAAGCAGTGCAAGAAAGAGCCAAACTGTGCAATTGTTAGAAAAATAACTAAGAGAATGAGAACTGGGACAGAACTGAATATCGGAAGAACAGAAAGAGAATCAGACAATCGTAGGACTGGGACATGTACAAACAGTGCCACAAGTGAAACAGAAACAAAGAACAGATTTTGACTGCTATAAATCAGGATGAAAACTATAAAATAACAGTGGCAATAATAAATGTAATCGAACAGTACCAGATGCAAACCTAAACTTAGCAGTACAGCAACCAGAATTTAAAAACTATTAGAGAACACAAACTGAAGTTTGTACTAGACTTTCCCAGTACAAGAATAGTACTGCGCATTGGTGTTACGACTGCTGGAAATGAAAATTGTGTATTCTGTGAATCCACAACTTATTGGGGAACAGAGACAGAGAAGGGAAAAGAGGCAAAGATATAACAGAGCCTGGAAGGACAGTGTCATTCATGATGGATTGGGTCAGAGACAGTCAACCCATGGTCTGTTGCATGTATACATTATTTTTACAAACCCTGCCTTCCAGGGAAAATGACAGTGACAAGTGTTGTCCTGAAGCTGCTCTGGATTCCTGTGTTGGTCACATACAGACCACATTGTCATATAGCTCAGGATATTAAGGCATCTTCTGCAAAGAGCTAGAGATATCCAGATATACAACACTGAAATGTTCAGGATGCAATTGTGGAAAGAAAGGTAATGTGGTTAATGCCTTTCTGGGGAGATATGTGTTTAATCTACTGGCTACAGGTTTGAATTGCCAGAAAATAGCTTAGAGAGTGAATTTACCTGCTGGAGTCCACCTCATGTAACCAGTAGAACACAGATAGGCATACAAGCAAAAAAGCTTAGTTGGTAAATGTTTTTATTACACATATCCTTGTGTAATCTGCATCTGAAACATTCCAACCCAGTAAATTAGCACAGTTGGTGATAGGCCTGCTCCAAACATCTGCATGTAAAGTGCAAGGCGTAGGTTCGAATCCTTCCAGGATTTAACTGCATCTTTCATTCTTCTAAGGTTGATAAAGTTTGTTTCATTAAGCTCTGTAGCATTAAACGACAATTGTTAAGTGACAAAATCCATTACTGTTTGTATTAGCCATATGGTCGTTACTTATGCCATTTCACACATAGGCCTCATTCTTTAAATACACACGGAGCAGAGAAAGACATGAATCTCTTGCCTACAACGAAAAGTGAGAAAATAAAACACTTTCTTTTTTCGGTTTATCTTTTTGCTACCTTGTGTGTGAAATGACATGTTGAGAGTAACTTTGCTTCAAGTGGTGGGCTCCTGAATTTGGGAAAAGGTGTAGGAACATCCTTCTCTGCTAGCTTAAGCTTCACCCCGATTGTCCAGAAGGAATACACACAGTGAGTCCTTTGGAGCTAGGTGCACTGTCGACAAAGAAAAGGTGACCAAAGTCCCCAGCTTACTACAAACTGTGCAGCATATAACCTGAAAGCGCACGCCACTGTGGTGACTGCTGCTATGTCTAATGCTGTAATGCTGTGGACACACTGCGCCGGGACCATGTGGAGATGATTAACCATAGCTGGAACCTCAATCCAGCTGGTCCCACCTTCATCCTTGCACTGACAGGACACAACGTACATTGTGTGTATTCGCATTTTCAAAAACCACAGTTTCCCCAAATATTCTAGGATAGAAGCCACACTCGTATTCTATTCCATCCTGTTTGTTAGGGGTGATAAAGTACCCCTGCTAAAAGAGAAGTGCATAAAAAGTACTGCATGCAACAGACTTTCTATAGCTCTTCTTCTTTACTAGGAGGCATGGACAGAAGGAAAGTTCAAAGAATAACAGAACTGTAACAGGGCTGAAGACTGCGAGGAAGGCAAGAGAACCAGAAAAAAGCACATAGAACAAGGACAAAACTGGGGAGAGGTGCACTGCACAAAAACTACCTTCAGCCAGAAATCGAACAGCAGCCACAGGTCACGACGGACCTGTGCCAAAACTGGAACCGAACCAGAAAAGCTAATGACCATGATAGCACACTGCCAGGACCGTCTCAGATGCAAACAGTGGTAGCATCAAAACACTACCCCGTGGTAGGGGTAACATTCGATCCAACAGTACCTGTATCAGTGCTGAAGCGGAACTGCGGAGAAGCAAAGGTAAAACAGAAACAAGATTAATGTAACAAGACAGCAGTGCCAGAGCTAAAGCAGAAATAGGATTGCTTTAAATAGCTTGGCAGGCCAATTGCTCGTAGCAGATATTTCTGTGTAACTGCAACTACAAATGCTGGTAGCATGGATCAAAGTTTCATCATTCTAGTGTCGGTAAAATTAACACTGAGTGGCTTTCCCGTTAATGACGTCACGACACCATTCAAACCCCCAGCTGACATCATCCAACAAGGCAACATTTTGGAATGCTTATGGTTGCTGACTGTTATAAATGTAAGACTGGGTAAAGAGATCTGGTTTCCCTACACCGGATGGCCCCAGTAACACCCACTATTCAAGCCCCCAAAGATCCCTCCGTTCGTTACATGCGCTATATAAAGGAGCAATGTTTTTGGAAGTAACATGGACGAGTCTGCTTTGCTTGTGTTCCGCCTGTATTCTGGTAGCGGCTCGACTCTGGCCCCGGTTCTTCTTACTTTGGCACAGAACAGTTGGCACAGGGCACAGAAGGGTGCCCCTATCCTGGCCGGAACCCCTTAAAACATTCCCAAAATAACGACCAGGCCATTATCTTCAGATTATGTGTTTAAGCAAAGCTCCATTTTCAACCCACCATGCCTTAAAGTGTTAGTGTGTCATTTCCGCGGTTGTTTCGTCTTGCACTTCGGCACACCTCGTGTGAAATACACCAACAACCTGTACGCTCGTTCAGTTCCTCCTCAGTGTGAAGAAGCACTGAAAAAAAGGGAGGGCGAGGCAAGTATCCCGGTGTTTCTGCTCCCCCCTCCCCCCGTTCCTCCGGATCCCTCAGCTGCTGTATTTACCCCGTGCTCTCTCTCCCGCGTTAACTAACCTTTTCACACCAGCGCATGGGGCAGAGGGGGATGGCGGGGAGGGGAGCGCTGTCTGTCTCCTCAGCTATCTGTCTGCTGGAGCACAGCCTGGCAAATCACTCTCCTTTCACACCCTGCCTCGCGCCACAGCCAGCGCGTCTGCGGTAGACATGCAGGAGAGTCGGCGGCGCAGTCCCCGCGTCTGACGTGCGGCGCACACCCAGACAGACACTCGGCGGATATCTATGGCAGGGGGGTGCAGCCATCCCCGGACGGAACTCTGAGCCCCGGTCCTCGGCGCTGAGGTCATCCCTCCCCCACCCCAGAGGGCCGCAGAGGCTGATGCAGCCGTCAAGGTGAGCAGGTGGAAGGGGGTGGTTGTCGGTGCTGCGATCACACTCAGAGCAGGGTGGAAGGGACATGGAAACTAAGATGGACAGTCCCCACACGCACACCTCTTCTCGAAGTGGGGGGCTGTGTGCATGTGGGTGCACACGTCTCTGTGCGGGGCGATCTCCCTGCCCGGGCCAAGCAATTTTGCATCGTTCAGTATCTGAAAAATGATACAGCGAAGGCGAATTCAACAGATGCGCTGTTGGGAATCTGAGACGTATTTTCCCTGCTTCATGTATTTTTTTAAGAGGCTTGAGGAGTCTCAGGTCAGGTGTGCCAGTCTCTGCCTCAGCCACTGACAGGCAGAGAGTCATTTTCGTGGACGCGGAATTTGGTGGGGCCAGGCACGAGAAGGTCAATTTCAGAGGTACACTGGCGAGCGCTCAGCAGTTTCCCGGAAATGAACATGCTTATGGTGGGAGTGGACTGCCTCACACCCAGAGAGACAAACAGACATTCATCCGCTCGATACTCAAGTCCCACAGTTCCGAACTTCAGTGGCCACTTTCTAGGGCAACTTGACGCCCAGTATGTGAGTTTGTCATGGCCCGAGTGCAGAAATTGACATGCAGGGGCCAGGGTCCCAGAATCCAGTTTTGAAAGCGCCAGTTTCCCGGTTTCGAGTCTGGGTCTCGGACCCTAGGAGCGGCAGGTCTAATGCAGCGTTCCGTTTCTTGTTACACTAAATGCAGACTAAGGTTGCCTGGGTCAAGTTTCCGGACTTGGTATGTTTAGGATCTGACCTCACGAGGGGTCATGTTCATAGCGGCTGAATTTGGAAAACCGTAATGGGTAGGACCACCTGCCACGTACTGCAGATGGACATTTTTCTATTTTTAAGTAATGGTTGCTAACATTGCAGAGGGTCTAGTTTCAAAGGTGTGCTGCCTGCATAAGTAAGTGTGTGTGGTTTTCACACATATGTGCTTATTTATTTCATACAAGGACATGCCCAACTCACACTACCCGCAGCACCTGGCATGTGTAAATCACTCTAATACAGTCCATCGTACCATATGGTCATATGTACAACTGTTTTGATCCAGATGTTGCATCCAGTACCAATGCTACATCTGTAATGAAATTAATTAATAAAACGTTGGTATATTATTATTCTGCCCCTACCCCCCCTCCCCCCCATCAGTGCCCCTGATTTAATATTTTGCAATCGACACCGAGAGACATATTTGCAGATAATTTTCGCATTCTGGTGTTGTCAGTTTCAACAAATTCCAGGCTTGGGAGCTGCGGCGCGTGGAGCAGAAAGGGCGAATTTTACAGTGGAATGCTGCGTCGGAGCCTTTAAGCTTGTGGGAGAATCGCGCGCCGCTTCACAGTGAGCCAGTTCCCTTGGGATGTGCATGATCGCGTTATTATTTTTACGGCGTGGTTCCGAAGAGCTGTACCTGCACCCGGCACCTACAGTCGCCACCAGATTCGGCCACACTGCAACACAATTAGGATTTCTCCAACCTCCGCGCCCGACTCGCTTTTCGGTTACAGTTGCTTTCCTTTATTGGCAGTCATTTACATAGCGCTGCATGCCCCGCTGTCGGCTTCTAGTAGTGTATATATTAGCTGATTCGTTATGGCCTAATTAAAGTGTTGAGGATGAAAGGCATAGAGTCAGTCTCTGTTTTTCCTCTCTTTTTTCTATAGGCACATTATAATTCATGCACATGTATTTTCAGGGACATATTTCTGAGTAGATACTGCGGCACGTGTGAAACATAAATGCTTTCACGTTTGAAGGTTATTCTGTTTGGTTGTTATCACTTCTGTTGCAAACATAAGCAAATAAAGGGTCTTAGAAATGTTAAAATCACTTACATCCAACGTGTTACTTATTTTTTATCACAATGAAATTGGTGCATAAAATGTGCCGCATTTTCTTGAGAACATGGCAATAGCAAAAAGAAATGCTCTCCAGAGTATGTTTGAATATGATGGCAGTGAACTCTTTATTGGCGTTCCGGTGGAGCACAAAGAGTTGTCCAAAAAGCGCAGGGTGGGTCCTTTTGGTAGGGGCGAAAAATGGGATGCTAAAAATGGCGCAGTGCATCAGCTTCCGAAGTCTCAAATAGATCGAATCCCAAAGCCCTTTCCCCATCGTCCTGCCTCCACATGTGTTTAGTGGGGGCTCAGTTGCTAAATATTTCAATATTTTCCCAGAAGTCTAAATGATCACGGTTTCCGACAAATAACAGAGGTAAAACATAGCTGCCATTTCCTGTTATGATTGAGTCTACCCAATTTTTGATTAGTTTTCCTGAAAATATTATTTTTATGGGGTTTTCTTAAAAGCAAAATACATGCACGTGACTGCGACATTAGGAGTCGCCTCCGGTGTCTGCTCCAGCTCTCACCGTGCGGTTTGTGCAGTGCTGCATGCAGCATCTTACAAGCCAGACCTGCTTGCACAAGGTCACACCTGTTACAGTCATCAGGGGAAAGAGAATCACACAGACAACGCAAAGAACATGTGTGAATGAAATCCTGCCTTACTTCCCATTCAAATGTGTGACATGCACGAGATGGGCGCTGCACCCACAAGCCAAAAATTACATAAAATGCCACCTTTTCCATCTCCAGCCTTGACTATTGAATTAACAGCAGTGAGGGTGCTTTGTACCAAGATATGGTGTACAAGGCAAGGGATGCGAGCCTTGCCAGGCTTTCCTAAGTATCTGCCAGGCATATCAAATATTACTCATTAGGTGTGAGCCCCACGCCTTGGTTCACGTCTCACTCTGGTCTCGGCCCTGGATAACGGCTTTCTTTTGAAACATTAACTTTTGGTGCAATATGCGGACATGTGACCACCTTGGGCTCCTGGTCTTGAGCTGTCTGTGGTTTTTGTGTTCGATGCATGCCAATTACGGTTACAATCAAATGAAATAGGTCAATCAATCAATCAGGGGTTTGTTAAAGCGCGACTACTCACCCGTAAGGGTCTCAAGGCGCTAGGGGGGGGGGTAAAGGTTCCATCCATCAAGGAGGGGGTCTGTCAAAGAGCCAGGTTTTGAGGTTTCTTGCGAAGATGGGGAGCGATGTTGTCTGTCTGAGGTGGAGCGGAAGGGCGTTCCATGCTTTGGCCGCGAGGAAGGAGAAGGAGCGGCCTCCCGATCTGGTCTTTCTGGTGCGGGGGACCACGGCGTAGGAGAGCTGGGTGTACTAGGTGTACTTATTAACAGAAGAAATCAACTACTGGACACGTGTTTCAGGTTGACTGAACGATATAGCTGTGCAAGGGTGGAAAAAAGAATAGCTGGTGGGTTAGGTAATCCAGGCGTTCTTTCCTGCGCCTTTTGCCCTTCATTTGTCAAAAAATGAGTAGCCATGAGTTACACAATACTCATAGTTTGGCATGTGTTCCACGCCTCCCAGGACACCTCCCTTCCAGTCCTGGGCCTTGTAAAACTCAGTGCAACCTAATGCACAAGGCCAATGGATATGATTCGACTACAACTCCCAGCATGCATTCGGCTGAGACGAGACATCAGGCGTCTCGAGTGACATGGAATGATCAAGTAGCCGAAAGATACCTGTTATGTAGAGCGCTACGAAGCCCGAGAGCGTGGCCGATCGTGTGTTATAAACAGTTGTTAGTGTGAATCAGTTGTTAGTATAGTACACTGAGGGCCCGGATGGGCTGGTGTCAAGCACAGGTTCTGCACACGAGGTTGGAGAGGCAGAGATAAGATTTCTGACTGAGGCCTTGAGGGCCCGGGTGGGCTGGTTTCACGCACAGCCTCGGTACAGTTTGGCACGCACAGTTGAGATTTCTGATTGCCGCCCGAGGCCCGGGTGGGCTGGTGTCATGCACAGCCTCGGCACACGAGTTTGGAGACGCACAGATGAGATTATTACGGATTGCCGCCCGAGGCCCCGGGTGGGCTAGTGTCACGCACAGGCTCGGCACACGCGTTGGAGACGCACAGATGAGATTTCTGATTGCTGGAGTCCCCGGGTGGGCTAGTGTCACGCACAGGCTCGGCACACGAGTTTGGAGACGCACAGATGATATTTCTGATTGCCGGAGGTCCCGGGTGGGCTAGTGTCACGCACAGGCTCGGCACACGAGTTTGGAGACGCACAGATGAGATTTCTGATTGCCGGAGGCCCCGGGTGGGCTAGTGTCACGCACAGGCTCGGCACACGAGTTTGGAGACGCACAGATGAGATTTCTGATTGCTGCCGGCTGCAGTAATCGCACCGCAATTGCTCGGACGGAGAATCAATTTTCCCAAATTGAGATTTTAATGGGGG
This sequence comes from Calotriton arnoldi, assembly GCA_963921515.1. Lineage (NCBI taxonomy): Eukaryota > Metazoa > Chordata > Amphibia > Caudata > Salamandridae > Calotriton > Calotriton arnoldi. The sequence continues at coordinate 2,287,903 of CAWUFW010001798.1, forward strand.
TTGTTCGGCAGCTAAATCCGACGGCCCCGAGGCGGTCTTCGGTTGCAGTTGATATAAACTGGATAATGTGCAAGAAGATTAGGTAAACCACAGCACCACCTGCAGGACATGAGCTTCGGCTGCGCCAAAGCCGTCTTTCCTTTCCTTGCAACTTCGAAGAACCGGTAAAAACAGTACAATAAAAATAGAGCGTTTAAGTATGTTTTTCCCTCGTGTGGGTTTGAGCAAGATGGACAATGTAGTCCCCAGCGCTATCCATGACAACAGCTGAGAGCTCAGTACTGGGGCTTAAGGGGTCTCGGCAGAAATAAGCTCAAGACGGAAAAATCCTATATGTCGAAATAGACAGAATTGGGCCGCACTGACAGGAAACTACACGAAAGGAGAGTCGAGAGGTAGCTCAGAGAACTGGGCGCCTGCTGCAAAGATCTGTGTAAACAAGCACATCATAATGTTTAATTATCATAAAGGAGAGCACTCATTCAGAATTGTGGCTGACTCAGCATTTTCTCCTAACACTTATTCTACAAGAAGTGAGAAGAATTCGTTTTCTGGTAAGTGTTATATAAGACGTGGTTAATGCAACTGGACATCTACACGCAATCAAAGCCAACCCCCCTCATCCCCCCTCACGCTTTACCTCCTATAAAGGTACTGCTGACTGGGGGGGAGGAAGTAGAGGTCCTCTGTATGAAAACACTACCACAAGAAGCCATCACGCTCGACCTGACAGCACTACCTGTTGTCATATTCCCATTTCTATAACGGAAGCAGAGCTTTGTTCATAAGAGAGGAAACCAGGACCCTCATGTTAAGGATCCAGCGTAAAGAAAACATCCAAAAGCTGGAAATTTAAATATTTAACCGTTCTCCTACTATTTTCAACTTAACATTAGTGAGCAGAGGGCTGGATCCAAAAAGACCGTATAAATGAACCGACAACAAGCTCATCTTTTAATATACTTGATGCAGAACATCATAGGGGAAACAACTCTGTTCTGTTCTGAAGTACTCTGCATGTGCAGGCTAGCCTCAGCTGAAAGCAGGCGTCAAAAAACATTTTCAAGCCCCTGTAAGTAGGTGATGGGAGAATTATCTTCTATTCCGTTTTGGGGGGGAAATAGGAGGACCCCGTTCGATGGCGAACGTGCTGGGATCTTCAAATATGTTCTCCGTTTTCACAAGAGTATGATCTTTTTCACATCCCCTTTCCCCCCTAAAATGCATCTTTTCGTCACCTCTTACTGACAAGCTGTCAGAAGATCAAGAGCAGTGCCAGACTGTCATAGAGGTGTATTAACTACATGGACTTACTGCTTTTGAGGGAGTACAAGGCTTTGATTTTGTTACCAAGATCACACAATATCATGTACATGGCTGTCTGCTCTGGGCGTAGAATCTCCAATAAGAATTCCTTAACTAGTTTGAGTTGTCCGCTGTGCTCCTGCGAATCCATAGCACATGCACCTGCAGTGCACATTGGTCCAGACTAAGTAAAGGCCTAAGAATGTCTATCTATCTATCTATCTATCTATCTATCTATCTATCTATCTATCTATCTGTGAAGCAGTCAGCATAAGTAAAACGTTTTGTGTTTTCAACCAGTGCCCCACCATTTTGTGTTACACAACTGATGTAAACATGCTGAGTGTGTCCTACGTGTCAGAATAGGTTGACACCTACTGTAACGTCCCCACTACCGACAAGGACAGACACACTCATCTATTTAGTCAGCATTGTGTTACCCTTTAGAACCCCACAACCCCGCCTACAGTATTATGGTTTACACTTTACTCTCCCCAGTCCCATGGCCCCATACAGAATCCTGCTGCTCACAGATGGGAATCATTACATTAAAATGCCCCAAAACAATGTCCTGCCTTAATGCATTGTTGGCTATATATCCACTGGGCATCTTTTACATGTTGATGTCTTATCAGCCTCAGTGAAGTGCAGAGTTTATGGGCCTTCTGTTACTCATAAGCCAGCGTTTAGCGCCTTGCGGTTTATTGAACCAGAATGTATTGGTGATGGCTTTCTTTCTAACAGCTGATCCCACACCCATGAGTCCTTTACTGCTCTTAAATGATATGCAATTGGGATTTACAGTCGCGTCACATGGTATATACACACTTTGGCCCATCCTTCAAGGTCTCTCGGGTGCATACCAGATGCTGGATGGTTAGCCCTGGAGGAAGACAGAGCTTTTAAAAGCAGTGGGCAAACAGCACACCGCCCTGGCCTTTGGAGCAAAGGGCTGAAATGGCCGGACAAGGAGCATTCCTCGTTGCCATTATTTTACACTTACCTTCTTAAAACCAGACGAGGTATTCCAAACCTCCCCGTCTCAAGGAAGGCTGCTCGATGGGCTAGAAATTGCCCGGATCCTGATATACACCATAAATGTACTGGAATAGGAATACCCTATGAATATCAGTGTCAAATTTATGGTGCATATTAATAACACTGACAGTGTTATATCTCGCATCACAAACCAGACTGTGTGTTGCCGGGCACACACACATCTCAGCAGGGGCAGGTGGACTTCCGTATATATTTTCAAGGCATCTAATTTGTGGGATTCTCAATATCTTCAATATTATTCAGGCCATTAAAACAGTCTACAATGCGTCTGCACACCCACATTACCTGCATGTGCACGGATTTGCTGGAAACACCAGTCTTATTGGATGCTTGGCCTCTTTATTGACACTGGCAGCAATTAAAAGATAGAGATTGTCAGGAGAGTAGTATAGTTGCAGGCGAGGAGGGTGAAACAATTACCAAAAGAGGTCTTCAAACTTTGGAGTCAACTGCCAGGTGGATAGGGCACTGTAAACAACAACCGAGGACAGACTTTCCACTTTCACTCACTTTTTCAAGGTTATTTTGAACAAGGGTGGAGGTGCTGAAAGCCAAATTTAAAATGCTGTAGGACTGGAAAGGCTGGAAAGAAGACAGCCCTGATCAAGACGGGGCGGCACGCTTCGGGTGAGACTGACTAGAATACGGGGCCTGATTCGCAAAGATTTTTCAGTTAATAGGCGGGGTTATGCTTGAATTTCCAGAAGTAGTAGCACCAACATATAATTTAATATTAACTTGCTTTATGTACCCTTCATGCTGAACTTCTGCTCTATTCAGTGCTTTAAATGGAACAAGAGAAGTTCTGGAACTCACTATTCCAAGAGCCTGTTTCCTCTCAAGAAGTACTGGTACTCTCCCATTAAATGTATTGCAGCACTGCTGAAAAGTGTAGGTACTCCCCCTATTAAATGAAAGAAGTATGGGCACTCAGCACCGGACAGTAAAGTATCTGCCCATTAGAAGCACTGGCCTATTTCGAAGTTTTGTACATACCTGTTGTTGCCCTTACCCAGTTTAATCATACTCAATTTAGGACCTTGAAAGGCTGAGGCCGCTTTGCTGGAATTCATCATCAGCATTGCAGCAGATGCCAGCAGTGAGCATTTAGCTCAGTGAGCCTCCTTTCCAGTTTGTGGCATTCTATACGAATCAGACTCTCAGTGCCCGCTCCTGTTATCTGTAGTTTGTGACACAGTTAACCTGTACAAGGCAGTGCTTTATTTGTAAGAAAAAGTAAGTGCCAGAGCCCTTCTCGGGAGGCCACTGCAGCCTGCACCACTGATTGCCCCTGCCAGCGCTGCCAATGACAGAACCAACACAAGTACTAACCATCGCACTGCTACAAGTGTGACAATGTAAACTGCCCGCGGCCACCCAAAGCTATAATAATGGCATAAGCAACATATTTTATTCATTTTTGAAGTATATTGACTTATGAAACACTATTGTTGTGCTGATATAAAAATTTGACAGACAGCGCCACCACATGGTGGACTGTCACTAGAGCTGATACTGACAATTAAGTGCCAGTGCCGAGCACCGGAAACCACCAGCTCAAATTAAGCACTGGTACAAGGTAGCTCTTAAAAACGGCCAGTGATATCCGAAGACTGGGTGAATGGCCTAGAGTATCTGTTCTCTGAAGTTGTCATACCTAGTCCAGTGAGGAGTAACAGAATCTGTATCTTCCTACAAACGTGTTGTCACAGCACAGCTCACCTTGAAGGTGCTTTTATAAAAATCCAGACAATGCATGAGACACGGTCCCACACCTTCCTTGGTCCCAAAGGTGAACAGAGTGATAGAAAACGTCTACAATACGTCTAGTGTGTCTGGAGAGGAGCAACTAGAGAAATACCACTTTCTTCTCCACAGAGGCATCCAGCTAACTTGCACCAGTGACACACTGAAACCTTTACCACCATCTGTCTGTTGGACAATGTTACAATGGAAGTAAGAAGCACACATTAGAAGTACTCCCTTCATTCGATCTGCCCTCACCTCCCAGTTGCACTGGTACACTTTATTTCAATCCTTTTGTCGTCCAGGGCTGCTTAAATGTAACTCAGGCCTGAACGAGGTACATTTTTTGAGCCTCCTTACCATTTTAGGTCTGGCCTTTGAAGCAGCATTAGCTGTTTTGCCAGACTACAGTTTTTCGCTATTTATTTTCAAATCAAACATAATACACGTACATTTTGCCTCCACCCATCGGAGCACACAGCATGGGACAATGCATCAGCTCATTTTTACCATTGGCTCCCTTCACTTTGTGTGATTGCACAAAGACTGTGTACATCGTGCACATCCGCCTAAAAATAGTTCCTTTATCTTCGGTGATTTATCTTCTGCCTCCTTTTCGAAAAACCATTGTTCTAAAGTTTTTAAGTGATATTGTAATGTAGAAGCTGCCTGTAATTTGAGTGTTTGGTTAGGTGGTGATTTACTGTTGTCTAGTTCACAAATAATAAAGTGCAATCAAAATGCTTATTACTTAAAAACATCAATGGTAAACAGCCACATCAGTGAATTTTATTTCGGTTTAACATTTTTATTGCAAGCATACGCAACCACACTTAGGTGGCGTCATGTTTTTTTTTCTTTTTGCGGCACATGGTTGCAATTTAAAAAAGTACCAGTTGCACAAGCTTGCCAAGGCAAGAACTATAGACCTTCACAATGCTTGTTTTTCATGCAAGCTGCCATGGAACAAAGCAGGACTGCACATTGGGAATGTATTATGTTCCAGCACTAACCCACTGGCACTCTTTCCATTCAGTCAGTCAAACAAAAGTTTATTTGGACTAGTTACTCCTTAAACATTTAAAATCTCCATACATACAGACTCTTATAATCTCAACTCTTAAATAAAATCTATCATAAAAATTCATACATTTAAAATTCATTAAACATTTCGTTGATCCGTATAAAATACTGTATATCTGTTAATATTTAAAAACAAGTTTTTCAGCTCTATTCACATTTAAGGGTTTTTAAAAACTTTTTGAAGGCACTCTTTCCATTCATTTCAGTTATAGCTTCTGTTGCCCCATTCTGCGTTGGCCTGAAGCAGAGCGAGAGACCGCTTCCCGTTACTACCCCTGAATCGTAGCGCAGTGGGCTGTCCAACGCTCTCCTAGTTCTCCCATATTTATAGGTAGATTTACTATTTGTTCTGAAATAACAATTACCTTTGCAATTAAAGCGGTAATTACTTATTTTCGGTTACTGAACAAAATGTACTTGCCCATAGGAGAGTTAAGAAGAGAATGTTAAAGTGGCCTCTTTTGACTCCACTGCCCTTCACTTGGTTATTTTGGATGTGTTTGTTATGTAGTAGGACATTTCTGGACTATAAGTAGCTGCAGGTTAGTATAAGTCATGTGATGACTTGTCCTACATGCATTCTTCTCTCTCACTGCGTAGTTGCCAATGAAACAGAGGAAAATTAACAAATGTAAAAATACACATATGATTGCAGTGCCATACCTTTGGCTGGGATCTTGCTGGGAAGTCCTTTCAAGGTTCAGAATGGGCAATTTTGTAACAAGAAATGCAGCAGTGGGTATGTGAATGTCTTTGTGTTTGCGTGACCGTTTGCAGCTCATTTCTTTCTCTTGCTAAGTAAAGCTACATCCTGTCTCCTTTTCGTTAGGCTCTGAGGTTCTAAAATAACGCAAAGTCGGGCTGACACTGAGGGCCTCATTTACTACATTTTGATGCACGGCAGCGCAGCAAGCCTCCCTGCTGCGCTGCCGTGCATCAAAATAAAAGGGCAGGAAGGCGCCATACTTACAAGAGACGCACCGTGACACAAGCCTTCATCACCAGCCAACTGGACTACGGCAATGCCCCCTACATAGGAATCGCCGCACACCTTCTACAGAGACTACAGACCATACCGATCACCGCAGCCAGACTCATCCTTGGAAGGCGGGCCCAACTCGGGCACGCCGCCATTATGGCGGTCGCGCCGGGCCCCCGTACACAGGGGAAGGCAGGGAGCGCCGCGCACAATAGTGACGTGGCACCCTGCCTCCCCTGTTTAGCATCCACCTGATTGGGTACCGGGGCGTGAACCGGAAGCACTTTCAAGTGCTTCCGGTTCACGCGTTTGGTGCAACATCTGGTAAGCCGGACGGAACCGGCTTGTCTGGCACCAAGGGTTTAAAAGGCTGGGGAGCAGAGCGAACAGTCTCTGTTCACTGCTCCTCAGCCGCCGGACACACAGGGACAGGGCCTCAGGCTGAGGCCCCCAACGAACCGCAGCCAGACTCATCCTCAGCCTTCCCCGATGAGCACACATCACACCCCACCTCAGGAAACTCCACTGGCTCCCCATACAGAAGAGATGCCAAATCAAGCTGCTGATCCACGCACACAAGGATCTACACAACCAAGAACCAGCCTACATTAACCACCGCCTGTACTTCCACCAACCATCGTGAAGACTACGCTCCGCCTCCCTTTCACTTGCCCATACTCCCCGCATTTACCGAAGCAGAAATGGAGGACGCTCCTTCTCCCACATCACAGCAAAGACCTGGAACAGCCTCCCCTTGCACCTCCGGATCATCACCTCACTTTCGGAATTCCGAAAGGCCATCAAGACCTGGCAGTTCGAATAAGCCTCCGGGGCCTGCAAACACTTGGATACCCTATCAGTTGATTAGCCATGCTTTATAAATCCTGATTGATTGATTCCTGTCCTTCTTCCCTTCGCCGGCACACAAACAGCAGCTGTGCGCCAAAGCAGGCACCCTTGTGCCTTGGTGCAAGGGTGCCTGTGTTGCAGGGAGTATTGTTGTTGTGCAGGAAGGGACACCTTCCTGCACAAAAACAATCATTTATGGTGTTTTGCTCCTTACATAGAAAGAGCAAAAAACGAGGAGAAATAAGAGGGCCTCATTTACGGTAAAGCAGCCATGCTTGTGCCTGCATCAAAATAGGTTACGACGCCATGGATGCGCCGTATTTACAATACAGGGCTCCATGGTGCAAGGTCCTAAGGATACGTCAGAAATTCTGACGTATACATGAGAAGGATGCCGCAAGGCATCCGGCGCAAAAGTGGTGCATTGCTGTAGTTGGTCATAAAACTGACTCCACTTCAGCAATTCGTCAAAAAAGAGGCGATGCGTCAGTTTAAACTGAAGCAAGTGGCCTACTGTATGGGAACCAATGTAATGGAGTGTTAAAAGGTGAAAAACTCACCTTGTACTCTATTATATTAGTCCTGGATGTCACTCATACAAGTGGGCATAGTCTACTTATGTGTGCCATTATGCCTACGTATATGTGACATGAGTCAATAATGGTGTGCAATGTGTGATGTACTGTGCTACCTACCTTATGTGTGCACTTACCTGTTGAGGAGATGTGACTTGATTGCATCAAAAAAAGTGATGCAATGGCGCTAGGGGCTTGTAAATGAGCCCCAAATTATTTCTCCTCGTTGTGCCACTCCTACGCCTCCCCTGGGGAGGAGTAGGATTCTGACGCATTCCCAGGTTTACGACACTTTGTAAATCTGGGAATGTGTCAGGTTACATGGATGTTGCATGTGAACACCCACAGCAACAGCCATGGAACGTCCCTTTCATGCAGAATAATGCGTGAAAGAGGCCCATATTTAGAAGGCCATGAAAAGTCATGCAGAATGACTTTACGCGGCCTCGTAAATATGAGCAGGCACACTGCGCCACCGGTGCATCAAAAAAAGTGACGCGCCGGCGGCACAATGGGCTTTTAAATAAGCCCTTGAGTTCAAGGATGGACCAAGTGGCATCTGCCAGCTAACTAACCAGCCAAGAATGGATGACCACTCTACTAAAAATCCAAAAATGAAACTCAAAAGTGTTACAAAACCCACAGCATTTGCCAGCTCTGAGCAGTACCTTGTACTCTGGATCCCCATAGATGGACCATCTGTGAAATCCGGAAATTTCAAACTATTGTTGGGCAGCAGAGAGCTAGAACTCGGGGTTACAAAGGAAATAGCATTGAGTATGGCTCAATGACCGAGTGCTAGGCTTAAGTGACAAGTTCTCAAATTCATGGCTTAGTGAATGTTAGTTTTTTAAATATTGTAAGCTTAACATTGGAACTTGCTTGTTTCTAGTACTTCCAGGTAGGAAGGGATGCACTGAACAATAAAGTAATATGCCAACTGTCTTACAATTTAGTCAAAACGAGCACGAAACAGAAGTCACTACTTACTTAAGAAGACTGCTACTGAGAACCTGATTCAAAAAGAGCCCAAGGTACTATCCCAGAAAAGGGTTAACACATTTCTTGGTCAAACACATCCTTGCTGCCGATACATCATTTTACATGCCTTGTTGAAGGTAACAAAACTAGCAGGGCTAGCTCTCCCTTTATACATGTCTCGTTTATCAGCACAATTTGCATTATGTGCATCAGTGTACCATTTACAGTCAAATGCAGGTTGCACGCAGAAACGCAGATAGAGTGTATACAATGCACTGTTTACATCACGAGCTTGGTGCAAGCAGACTTTAAACAATGCACTTTTAGTATCATGTGGCGGGTGCACTCAGACACAGATGGAATGTAAACAACGCACTATTGGTATCATGTGCCAGCCTGGTGCAGTCAGACACAGATAGATTGTAAACAACGCACTATTAGTATTGTGTGCCTGGTGCAGTCAGACACAGATAGAATGTAAACAACGCACTATTAGTATCGTGTGCCTGGTGCAGTCAGACACAGATAGAATGTAAACAACGCACTATTAGTATCGTGTGCCTGGTGCAGTCAGACACAGATAGATTGTAAACAACGCACTATTAGAATCGTGTGCCTGGTGCAGTCAGACACAGATAGATTGTAAACAACGCACTATTAGTATCGTGTGCCTGGTGCAGTCAGACACAGATAGAAAGTAAACAACGCACTAATAGTATCGTGTGCGCGGTGCAGTCACACAAGATAGAATGTAAACAACGCACTATTAGTAACATGTGCCTGGTGCAGCAGTCAGACACAGATAGAATGTAAACAACGCACTATTAGTATCATGTGCCTGGTGCAGCAGTCAGACACAGATAGAATGTAATCAACGCACTACTAGTTGCTTGTTAATACTGTCTAAGCATGGGTTTCACTTTATTATACTGATATAGCACCCACATATATAGCAATAAGCAATAGAAAGGTAACCAGTTAACCTTTGAGAAAGGCCTTCCACTGTGCGGCAAACGTGTTTACACATTTTTAGTAATTTTTCATCCATTTGAGCTAGAAACTATTTTTTGTGTTAAATCTGCTGATTATGCTGAGGAAGGCTGAATATGTGGGAAATGCGGCCTTTCCATCATTATGAGGGAAGTACAGCAGCCACAAAATCGCATAGTTCCAGTGGCCCTGGCTATTAGCATCATGCGCCTGGTGCAGTCACACAAGCAGAAAGACTGTAAACAATTCACTATTAGCATCATGTGCCTAGTGCAGTGAGGCACGCCTGTAGATTAAACCAATGCATTATTTAAATCATGTGTCTAGCACTGGCTGACTCACAGACTCTTAACCATGCACTATTTATTTATGTGCCTACAGCAGGCAGACGACACTGTAAATAATGCAGTAGTTGCATCACATGCACAATGCAAGCAACCACTCAGACACAGGCTGTAAACCATGCACCATTTATATAATATGCATATAGCAGGCAGACTCTAAATAATGCACTAATTGCACCGTGTGCTTGGTGCAGACAGACACGCAGGCTGTAAGACTGGACAATTTACATTTCATGTCTAGTCCAGGCAGACATCCAGATAGACTGTAACAGAAGACCATTTACATAATGTGTCACGTGTAGCCAGAGAGACTGTGAACAATGCACTAAGTATGTGCTCAGTTCAGCCAGATACACAGATAGAATGTAATAGGTGCACTCATTATATTGTATACCTACTCCAGGCAGATACTCTGATGGCCAGTAAACAATTGACTATTTATATCATGCTCTTGGTGCAGGCACACTCACTACTTCATGTGCCTCGTGCGGGCAAATGCATAGAAGAGTGCAAACAACGCACTATTTACAACATGAATCTGGTGGAGCAAGGCAGACTGTAAAAAAGGTACTGTTAACTTTATAGGACTATATGAGGACACTATTTACATCGGGAGCCTGGTGCAGGGAGACAGATAGACTGTAAACAATGCATTAAGAGCCTCCTGCACCTACTGCAGCCAGACACACAGTAGACTGTAAACAATGCACTGTTAACTAACATCATCTGCCTCGTGTAGCTATAGACACATTTAAAACAATGCACTAAATGTAATCAGAAGCATGATGCAGGTAGGCACACAAACAAACTGTAAACAAAGCATTATTTACATCTCATGAGCCTGTTCAAGCAAACAGAATGCTGTAAACAGTGCGCTACTAACATCATGTGTCTAGTGCAGCCAGACACACAGATCAGCTGTAAACAATGCACCATCAAAAAATATGTGCCGAGTATAGCCACATATACAGATAAACTGTAAATAATTCACTATATACATCATATGCGCAGTACAAACAGGCACTCAGAATGTAACTCATGCACTATTTACATAATGTGTCTAGTACAAACATACAGGCTGTAAAGAATGCACTATCTGCATCATGTGCCCAATGCAAGCAGACACTCAAAGTAAACAATGTCGTATTTACATCATGTGCATAGTGCAGCTGCACACACACAGACTGTAAACAATGCACTAATTGCACTAGTGCAAGCAGACACACAGACAAACTGTAAAGATTGCACCATTTACATCATGAGCCTGGTGTAGTCATTTATAACATGCGTCAAAGGCAGACATACCGATAGACAACATATCAGACACTGTTTATATTCCTATTGCAGACAGACACACATACAGAATGTAAACAATGCACTACTTGCACCAAGTGTCTAGTGCAGACAGATACACGGATCGACTGTAAGCAATGAAATATTTGCATGATGTGCTTAATGTTGACAGGTACACGTACAGATAAAAATGAGTGCCATACGCTACGTGTTCCTGACGAGAAAGTTTAGCTTTCTAGATTGATTGACATGTGTCATAGTGCTATTCCTCTGTGGTCAGTTCCTGTCTGCTTACCATACTACTGTGTGAAGGACTCCCAGATTGTAATGTTTTATATGACTGTATTGGTTCTATTTTTATGATGACTGTTCTTTTATGGCTATCTCTAGATAGTCGAATAAAGATTTAATAAGAATAAGACTCCCAGATTCAAGAGACCTTGGAAAAAGCCAAATCTGGCTCACCTTTGGATCTATGTCCTCCATGGATTACATCTCTGCTCTCTCACCAGATTGGAACCACTGTCTGGGCACTTTTTAATCAATCTGTGGACACGGGGAAGATTCCCCTTGCTTGGAAATCAGCACAATGGTACCTATTCAAAAGAAGGCCAATGTTGATCATAGTAATCTAGCTAATTATCATCCTATCTCGTTGCTTCCGCTCCTGGGCAAGTCGCTGGAAGGTCTAATAAATACTCAATTTTCATCCTATCATGAGGAAAATCAGATCTTGGACCCAACACAATCTGGGTTCAGATCCTCTTACAGTACGGAGACTGCCTTGGTTGCGGTACTGATTCCATAAGACTATTTAAAACCCCTTGTCATTAATTTTGATTATAAGAAGGCTCTTTTACTTTTCACTATTTAGGACACCACAAGTCACTCTAGAAAGATGGGTTTATTTTTACATTTTATTTACATTTGTATTTTTCCACAATGGAGGGGGGCTGACAGGCATGCACCAGTGTTCATGTAAGCAAATTCATTGTTCTTGCAGCAAATTCCTTGCCTTTGCAGACCTTCACCTTTGGGGATTTAAGAATGATAGAGAGTGAGTAACGTCACCTGCTGCTGTGTCAGCAGGTTGTGAGAGATGGCTCTGGGTTGATGTGGCCCACTGGTTATCAACAGGTCTGGAGAGAATAAAGTTGACTGCACTAACTCATCATGTGATTGGATGGAGCCTCTTTCACTCACAAGTGTACCTGGTTTGTGTATGTGAGCAGTGTGAATAGGGAGTCTGGTCAGTTCTGTGAGGGTCAGAGATAAGTTGGTCAGTAGTTGTCTTGGGGATCAGTATCTAGTCAGTGAAGGGCAGTTCATGTACGAGTTCCGATGAGTTCTGCTTGGCTGCCTTTTCTGTGCTCAGGTTGAGTTGCTGCTCCTATACGTTTTCTATTTTTTTCTGAGGTTGACAGGCAAGAATTTTTATTGTGTTTTTCTTAAACATAGGTAGTTTCACCCCCAAGAAAAGAAAGGTGGATATGTTGTGCGCTACTGATGAGATGAGGTATTTTTCATAGCAGATGCCTCTCCCCTCATCGCTCATCCCTGTAGAGTGATGTTTTGATAGGTCTGACCAGAGACACGTGCAGATACAACTGTGCTCTCTATTTTCATTGACATTGGCTGTTTATTGAAACAAGATTACTAGTCTAGATACTTTACAGTAACAGGTGAGATCCCTTGCTGCCAAACCCAAAAGCATCACAGCAAGGTGGCGGTACTTTATAGATTACTTAAGGGGCTATTTTTAATAAGATCTTGTCTGGGGCTCAGAATAATAATATAATCTCTTTCAACAAGTGTTTACTCTCTAGGAGGAGTATGCATAATATCTCCATTCTTCTATAGAGTGCCATAATCATTAAGAGAAATAATGGGAAAAACAGTTGCCCATTCCAAATTTCTCTCCTTCAGCTGCACCTATGAGCATGAAATAAGTAGTGAGTGTCAATGTAAAGGTTACACATGAAATGTATGACGTTGCACATTAGCCATCTTGAACAAAGGGCACCTTTGTATATAGTGCTTTCTACACCACAGGAGTACAAAGTGCTATTATAAAACATGATATTTACAATCATCCTTTAACAGACTATGGTTCTTCATGCAGATTTACCAGACGAGACAGTGAGTCAGACATCTTTCTCTATCATGGAAGCAAAATAGCCAGTCGCATAGTGAGATGTGCAGAAAGTCAAAGGAACATCTACTGGAAAATGAACACACCAGCATCGCAGCGAAGTCTCTACTTTAGCACCAGTGCTTTTTGTAGAAACTCATAAAAACAGGATAGCAAGTTCCAGTGTAAAGGTCATTTATAGCGTGCAAATATTTGAGATCCTTATACTAGAACTTCAGCTACTTTGTACTTTGTCTCACTTCCGCATAGGTGTCATGACATAAAGGCATCCTCCTGGTCAGAGCTCTAAATGGAATCAAGATTGTATGCTGCAGACGTGACCACACCCTCTGTCAGATTCCAAGTTCTTGCTGGTCAATTTAAAAATGAAATAGACATCCCCATCCACAAGTAACATCCATTCATGCAATCTTCAACAACCCTGCATATCAGCTTGTCACCACTGCCATTCCTACTCGTTGTTCTCACACTTTACCCCAACCAACATCACCACTAATGAAGAAGATATTTAGTTAATAGTGTTGTGTTCTACAAAACTCTCAACTCACTTGTTGAGTTGAGAGTTGCCCAAGATCTGATAACCTCTGGCTTCCACCTCACTGAATCCTCAGCCCCAATCTTCTTTTTCACTCTTAGTGTATTCATATCTGTCCAAAAGTTCAAAATCAGATGCACGAAGAGAACAATACCACGATTTTTCCATTGACCCGTGTGCCTCTGAAAATTCCTCCTTGCCATTCTCCCTGTGGCTGTCTCCTTGTAGATGGTGTGCTCCTATCACAATCTGTTTTTAAAGACATTCATGGACATCTCATGACATTTTCGTGCTCCACATTAATCTCACTTCCATTGGCCTTGAAAAAACATAGCTCCTAAATGTTCATAGTGTATGTTTCAGTTGTGGCTCCTCTCTTTAATTTATTCAGCACATCTAAATAAATGGTTTCTTTTATCAAATGCTCTTGTATTACAATCTTAGTATACACACTTGTTGTAACCCCTTCATTTTGTGGGATCAGAAAAGTGAGTGGTAGGAGAGAGAAGAGTCAACAAGGGGAAAAAAGTCTGGTTGAGGTTCAAAAAGGTCACCTATTAATACATAAGACCAGTTGAGTCGAAACTTGTTGCTATATATCTACATTCTGTGGCACTAAACACAGAGTTAACTAATATTTTGAACTTCACCAAATCCCACCATGTACCATTTGCACCTAAATATGCTAGGGCTGGATTTATAATAGTTAGAATAGCACATTAACCTAGTCCTAAAATATGTGGGAATTTAGTTTGACTTGACTGGGGTGTTATTTACAGGTCGAAGGGCTTGTAGGAAAGGGTTTTTCCGCATCGAATCTGCCTTACGTAGCCTCACTTTGTCCTCTAGCACTGGAAAGGAGGCAGAAAGAGAGAGAGAAAGAGAGAGAGAGTGTATGTGTCAGAGATTGACAGACAAACAGATTTTTTACGCAATGTGAGAATTATACGTTCCAGTAAAGCTCACTTTTAGTTGCCCAAGGCCCGCTTCTGTATTCATGCCAGGACCAGTAGAGGTGTGCTAAGGACAGCCATGCTGTAATTAAAAAAATTTTCTCACAAACTCCAGCCCATTCATTCAAGGTGAGACTACATTAATAATAGATTTTCAGAAATAAGCTCATTCGTTTAGAACCAAAATTCTTGGCTTCAAAAAAACCATGATGTTCAAAATTAGACTCCAGAAAAAAATCTTTATATTTTTGCTATAAGTAATGCGTAAGGCCATACTTTTAGAACACAAATTCTTAGGTTCAAAAAACCATGACGTTTAAAATTAAACTCCAGAAAAAAATCTTTACATTTTTCCTATAAGTTATTTTATTCAGTGAATGAATAGAAAAGGCCCTTTATCATAAAAATGAACATCTAGTTACAATATAGGGAGGGAAAAAAAACAAACAGAGTCATTCTTTTAACAAGGTTATTTCACTTTAGTGAATGGGGACATTGTGAATTACAAATAATGACTATATTAAAATTGTTTAACAGATAACATTTGTCACACATAAATTATTAGGGTATGTAAAAAACAAAAGGAAGTTATTTTGGCCTCCTGCACCTCAGAGGTTGCCCAAGTGCAGGGCCTTCCAGCGTTGGTCCAGAGGGCCTGATCCATGCTGAATATTTGACCTGATCCATGCCAGATCTTTAGGATGACCAAATGAGAAAAGGGTATGCACAACTGATTCTACATTGTACTAGTAGACATAGTCAATGGACATTCTGATAAACTGAAGTGGATACCTGCATTGGAGATGCTTATCCCAGTGGCGTCCAAGACCTAGATAGGACGGTGGATTATTAACTTGCAGCTGGACATGCACAGTGCTTATCTACCAACCTTTACTCGGGTTTAGCACATGGGTCACTTAGAAGGAATCTTTTTGGAGAAATTGTAGACATTACAAACACTTTATTCAGCTTATTTTACCACACCCTACTCCTATTTCCTCCATTCCTACTAGGTTTAAGTACTGAGCGAGTGTCATGCTATAGAAAGAAGCATATGAGTTGGTCATGTGTTCACGTGGATGGGACGAAAAGTCGAGAAAAGAACTGAATGGCTCATTCAATAATTTTTAATACTGTGGATTTTCATTAACATTTTCAAATTAAAACTGTAGTTAAACACGAACATGGCCAAAAGCCAAGAATTTGCACGTTGTTAAAAAATGTTTGGCATTTATCTTTGTGGCAACCGCTAAAAGGAGTGGCTCCACCCACAGACCGGGTGTGGGTTTCTTAAGACGTTGAAAAGGAAGTTTATGTTTGATTCTAGATGTGATTGATTTCATTGTGTGTTGAGTTGGGTCTTATATTCAGTCCCGAAGCGCCACATGACAAAAGAAGAATAAAAAGTTTGCAGAGGGGCAGCTCCCACTGCCCTCCTTTTTGTAGACTTTTTTCCATGTGGATACTCACTGTCTCTATTTAAGTGTGAGTGAACTCTATGCTACGGTACTAGGTAAGTCCCACTTGTGGTAAGAGTACGTCTTGTGCAAGAGCACACATAGAGCTTGCACTTTCATCAGCAGTAAAACTCTATAAATATTAAAGTAGGTCCTTCTTAAAACAACAGACCAGCCTAAAAGTGTGCATGGTGGCATGGACAAACATGAATTAATGTTTTCATGGGACACAGAGGAGAATGTGAGGGGTCTGTATGTTATTGCGAATCTGTGGCTGTGCCTAGGAAATATCTGTCTCCGCAAAGATCTATACTGACTCCATGCTTAGGCAGTGGGTTAGGCTAATGAATGGGACTCCTACAAAAGGAGTATCTGGGCCAACTCACACGTTAAAAGAGTGAAGGTGTACCAGGCACCCTCTGCACGGACTGCAGGAGGTGCAAGGGCTTCTTTTACTTTCTACACATTTGGCTTATTTATGATTTATTTTGGTGATTTCTTAGCTTTTTCCCAATACTGTTAAGCGGAAGGGGTTTTGTGCACACTGGGCCAACACAGATCTGTGGACTATCCGTGAGGCTGGACTTAGCTATAGAAAAGGCGCAAAGAGTTCCTCTCTCACTGTCCAGAATTGTGTAACATCCCAAGCCTGATATGAGGCTGTCGCCTGTTTATCACTTTGTTAAAGAAACAAGTGGTCAGAAAAGCCCCTCACATGAAAATGTTAAGAACTGCATGTGACTTTTCAGCCCCATTGGCACTTGCCCTTGTTAGGCTCTGGCTTAGTTGGTGCGTTTAACGCCACTACAACAAAGTGTAAATGTCGGAGAAGAATCATACGGCATCATGCCCTAGTCCCCCCACCCCCTTCAGTCTTTGTCAGACAGCTATGCATCTTGTTACATTTTGCTCCAGCACTTCTTGGTGAAAGTATATCATAGAGATTCCTTTGATCCAAATGAATACATTGGAAACGTAAGCATTGCCACCCCATGCGGTTGCACACTACAGCTCATGTTAAAGCGATGCTGATTCACGGACTCTCCATGGGCTGAAATAATTGTAGAGCTAACCTCTCTCAAAAACTGTGCATGAGTGAAGACTATGCCAACAAATATTAATATTTTAACCTGGGAAAATGTACAGAGGTGGTGCTGTCAATGACAGACTCTCATAAGAAGCATGGAATGTGTGGTAAGCATGCTTGTCCTCTTTACACAAATGCCTTGCTGATGAAAAAAGTCTCAATATAAAAGAGGGGTTCCTGCTCCCTATCTCCAGAGAGGCTCTTGCTGCGAGGTCTGTATGCCCCTGTGTTGTGTCCTGTCTTTCTTTCTTTCTTTCTGTGCTTCACCACTCAATACCTCACTTCACCTTTCTCTCTGCTCCACCTCTCACTACATGGCCTTTCTTTCTCCCGCTTCATACATTCAGCTCTTTCTACCTCCCTCTGCATTACATCTCCATTCCTTGCTTACCTTTCCCTATGCCTCATCTCACGCTCTCTTGACCTCACCTTTCTCTGTTTTGAACACTCTGCATATCATCACTAAACATGCGTAGACTTACCAGGACTTTTATCCATTAGAAGGAACAGGCTGATCAGGCCCACCATGACATATCAAATATCATTTTCACAATACAATTGTTTCTACATACAAACGTCAAAATATGCCTTTGTTGATGTTTGTGTTAGTAGGTATACAGTGGAGAAAGATATCTCTTTCAAAGCACCTGGAGTCGGAGGCATTTTAGGGCTGCCTGTGTCATAGGGCTTCGTGTGAAACACCAGCCTTGGTGTAAATCGGCCACATGCTCATTTCTTTGTTAGAGAAAACCAGGAGGGTGAGTGGGGTAAGATACACTTCTTTCAGTCAAGAAGGTGCCATGGATTGGGTTCGTCCAGATCTCCCTCTTCCTTAAATCACCTAATAGTTCACTCTGAAAATCCATCCATTGCCTTAGCAATGTGCAAGCCTGGGGAGTGTTTTCTACATCAGCTCTGGGTCAAGAAACAACAAAACTCTCACGGTTTTCTTTACACAAGAGTGGTGGCTAGTCGAAATGCCTGCCCCCACACCATTCTCTCGGTCAAAGCTATGACTATGGGTGCCTCTGGCCACTAAATCACCCAAAGTCAATTGGCTATGCATCGCTTTGGCTTGCATTTTACCTGAATGATGTCTATGTGCCTTGTATGCACTCTAGACTATTCTTGAGCTATGTCTGCATGTGTTGGTATAAATAATGTTTTGTTTTGATGTCTGGATCTCCATTATTTAACTTGTGTTTGGGTGGATTCCAATGTGAATCTAGGAATTAAGGAGCACCCTGAATGAAGTACTGGATTAGCAATGGGAAGCCTTTGCTTAACCTCAAGAAAGTGATTAGTTTGTGGAGGTGGTTACAGGCGGTGGGAAGTGGCAGTCATTTCTGAGGTCCAAGACTTACTTTCATCTTTAGGCTTTGATCCAGAACAAAAGAGAGAAAGGCAGAAAAAAGAGAAAAATAAGAAGACAGGGGCAAAAAGGGAAACAGAGATGAAAAATAGCTTAAAAAAGTGATATAAAGAGACAGGAAGTGCAGAGGGGTGGAAGAAAGAGGCAGACGGTTGAACCAAGACTAGACAGCCTTGGTATTTGGCAACACTGTTCGGCAGCAGTGGTGGTCGACTCATAAGAAGACCTTAAGGTATCTGTCCTTATTATTTTTCATATTAAAACAGAAGGGTTTTGGGTGAATTGCAGTGAAAGTACAAGGGGTAAGAGTATTTGCCACAATGGAAAAAAAGATTGCTAGAAAAGTTTCATATGATGTTTTTAAACATTTTACATCACTTTCCTAAAAGTACCAAGGAATGAAAAGGATCAAATACACAAAAGTAAAAAAAATATGCAAATTAGAAAATGCAATTGAAAGCATGGGCGTAACTTAAGCTTTTGCCCTAGTTCATATATGTGTCTGCCTACAAACAGCAGCCAACAAGTACAATTTCCTATATATAATTTTCAAAGGGTAATATATCCACAAATTAACATATCCCAAAGACCAATGATATTATCTAAAAAGTAAAGTTTATTAAATTGTCTAATGTAATGTACGACATAAATATAAATAACACATAAAGCTGAAATTATCATAAAGATCATACAGGTGTACATCAATAATTATGGAGCCCCATAATCACAATACGTAGACCAATAAATAGTGTGCAATTACAAACTACAAAACAGATCACAGACATGCAATAAATCAGGTACATACAAAAAAATACGGAACAAGAAACAATAAATTCATACACAAAAATGTACAATACAAATATTCACAAAAAACACAAAAAATGCGCTGACGCGCGTTTCGGAGGTGAGAAACTTTATGCCAATTCCTTCATCAGGGCGCTGTGAACATATGTAGGGTGGTGGCCAGCAGCCATCCTGGATACAGTTACTGTTTCAAAATGTCCAGTAAGAGGGGCTCAATATATATACATATTACATAGGTTGGGTAAAAAGATGTCATCTGGTGACATAGAGTATAATAGTAGTAGCAGGTAAAGGTCGGTGGTGTTTCTCTCCCCCCTTGACGGGATGCTAAGAGTGGCTTGTACTGCCTTATTATCAGCGAAACAAAATCTGGAGGGGGGTCCGCGCAATGTGATACCAGTATCGTGAAGCATGCATGCTGCCGTTTGGACAGCCTTATCCATGCCGTAAACCGTTCGTTAGGAGAAGGAGGAGCTGAGTATTTCGAACTCCCCTGGTATGTTTTAGCAACTCCCTATTCCAGGCTGCATCTGTTGCCTGATGGTCCTATCGGCATTTAGCCTCCCCTATGTTGTAGCCTTACTGCGCCATTCGAATGTTCGCTATTGAGGCTTCACAATACTGGTATCACATTGCGCGGACCCCCCTCCAGATTTTGTTTCGCTGATAATAAGGCAGTACAAGCCACTCTTAGCATCCCGTCAAGGGGGGAGAGAAACACCACCGACCTTTACCTGCTACTACTATTATACTCTATGTCACCAGATGATATCTTTTTACCCAACCTATGTAATACGTATATATATTGAACCCCTCTTACTGTACATTTTGAAACTGTAACTGTATCCAGGATGGCTGCTGGCCACCACCCTACATATGTTCACAGCGCCCTGATGAAGGAATTGGCATAAAGTTTCTCACCTCCGAAACGCGCGTTGGCGCATTTTTTGTGAATATTTGTATTGTACATTTTTGTGTATGAATTTATTGTTTCTTGTTTCGTATTTTTTTGTATGTACCTGATTTATTGCATGTCTGTGATCTGTTTTGTAGTTTGTAATTGCACACTATTTATTGGTCTACGTATTGTGATTATGGGGCTCCATAATTATTGATGTACACCTGTATGATCTTTATGATAATTTCAGCTTTATGTGTTATTTATATTTATGTCGTACATTACATTAGACAATTTAATAAACTTTACTTTTTAGATAATATCATTGGTCTTTGGGATATGTTAATTTGTGGATATATTACCCTTTGAAAATTATATATAGGGAAATTGTACTTGTTGTTGGCTACTGTATTCCCCTGGTCTCCCTATCTATCTGTCTCAGGGGCCCTCTTCTGTTTCTTTACGATCTGCCTACAAACAGCACCAGGCTCACGCTATTGTTCCGATTCAAGATGACAATTGAAAGTTGTGTGCCCTATGGCAGAGTAATGACAGCGGGAGATGAATGTAGATTAACGTGCATTGTGTGATCTCGTATATTAACGTTAAACCCTCACTTGGGAGCTTGCCAACAAAGCAATAAAATTAAAATAAAGTGCCGTCAAACAAAACATAATACTTTTGGGGTGGATTAGAATAACAACTGAATAAACCTATGTACAAATCTTGTGGTTTACCATGATGCCCTAAGACTCTATAATATATGGGTTTATTTTATATGATGTATTTATTATCTTGCAATTATGTACAAGCAACTTTCGTGCTCAGGCCGTAGCTGGTGGGATGGCCCCTCGCACGCTAAGGACATAACGTTCTGCTCTCTTCTCCTCCTAGGAGCTAGTCTCACATATAGTTCGTTCTATTAGAAATTAAAATGTATCAAACTTTAACAAACAGACATTTTACACTGTGGGTTATAATGTGGCAGGGCGGTTTCCTATTGGTGCATGCAAGAGCAAAGGGCCATCCTTTAGCGTGGAAACGGTGGGTTTAGCGTGGAAACGGTGGGTTAAATGTGCAAATTACAAACAACAAAATAGGATTTCTGAAGTGTTTGTGAGTGATCTCTGTGTCACTTGTGATGTCGGAGGAATGTCTCCACTCCACTGTCTCCTGATCTGTAGAGGCGTCAGTTGAACTCTTCCATTGCTTTTATGTGGCTCTAAGAACATAGGGGAGGATTTTAAGGGTGTGCTAGAATTCTCTTTCAAATAGAGGTTTGCAATAATATTTCATAGAATGGGCGACATTGTAACAAACTCTTCCCTTCAAGCCAGCTAGATCACTAAATGCTGCATACATGTGAACAGGCATCTTAAATCCTTTAAGAGGGATATGTGATGTACAAAAAATGTATTTTTCTTTTTTAATGGCTGTTTAATATACACTGTTATAAAATGTAAATCATTTTATAAAGTGAAAAGGCGCAACTGGTTAATGAATCGGTCAGAGACGACAGTGAGTCTATTGGGCTAGGTGGAAAAGGTCCCATGTTAACATAGGGTGCAGTATCCTAATGTGTTGTGATGTTAATACCAGCTTCTAGCCTTGATCTTTCGTGCCTGTGCCCAACCATTCCTCACACAGAGAGGTTGTGT
This sequence comes from Calotriton arnoldi, assembly GCA_963921515.1. Taxonomy (NCBI): domain Eukaryota; kingdom Metazoa; phylum Chordata; class Amphibia; order Caudata; family Salamandridae; genus Calotriton; species Calotriton arnoldi. Next base: position 2,310,023 of record CAWUFW010001798.1, read on the forward strand.
GACAGAACACAAGGCATCACTCAAACATGGCAATTGGAAAGAGATGATGTGTCCGGTAACCTCTCGGTCACACATATAGAGAGTGACCCCATAAACTTACCCTCCACATCATGTCTTACTCATCTTCGGATGGCATCCAAACCTCAGCCGACACACCCCAGCATCCACCCACCTACCATGCTCACTTGTAACCAGGTATGCTGTGTTAACCTCCACCAACCATCTCTTGAGACTTAACTAATGTGCAGGGTTCCATCGCTTTTTACCTTGGCTTGCGCTATATAACCACACACATACAGAAACTATTAGAAAGCCATTTATTGTGGGAATACATAATGTAGGGTGGCATTTAACTACTTAGGGTCCGATTCCGATCTTGGTCGGAAGGGCTCTGAATCGGATTTGGGTTTACCTAAACCGATCCGGAGCCCTTGTTTACGACCGACTCGTTCCCAATTCCGAACGACCAAGTACGATGCCTGGAAAGCCTTAGCGCTAACCGAATCGGTTCCGGAAGGCATACCGAGAGATAGAGCCCTCCGGAGCCGAATCGTACAGCTCTACGTAGTAGGTTTTCCAAGCGAGCAAGTACGATGAACGATTGGGACAGCCTTTACGATTCGTTTTGCCTGGATCGAAAAGGCTGCCGGAATCGGTCTTTGGGGGCCCGTAGCAGGCCCCACTTCATCCGGGGCCCTCCGAATCGTGCCCGTGGGGGTACCCATGGGTCCCCTCTTTCAGACCATGCACAGTGTGGCAGGCACCAAGGGGTGCCCGCCACAGGGTGCACGATGATCCACAACCACCCTTTTTGTCAAAGGGAGCCTGTGTACGCGTTCGGTACACAGGCTCCCATTGAAGTCAATGGGAGTCCGACCGAATCGTATCCGGATGCATTCAAATGCATCGTACTTGTTCGGTCGGACTCCCCTGACACGAGTTGTATGGAAAGCATTCCGGACACGAGTCGTTCGGTTTGATTTCCGAACGAGATCGGAATCGGGCCCCTAGTGTTTACCTCTAGTCTTTCATTTCTCACAAACCCAATCTCCCTAAAATCAACAAAGTGTCCTTTGGATATGTCAGTGCTTCTGGTCATAAGACGGATTGAAGTTCACCCTCAAATGGCTGATGATCTCTTTTATCCCAGTACTAGCTGCCAGTCTGCCTGCAATAAAGAAACTGATACAAGAATTAGTAAATTGGATTTTTTGTTACTCATTCCTGGGTAGAAGGGCATAAGATGGCTGGAAAGCAAATAGGGCTAAATCTAAAACCCTGCCAAGCAGGCAGGTACATTGACTATGTTTACGCACACGAGCAATATATGAGCTTATCTAAAATAATGTGGGTTACTGTTAAGGTAAAACATTGCTGTTGGCCTATCCTTGCACTGCAATTACTACGTGCTCTTCTGCTACTTTCCCAAATCTGAGCGCGGACATGTATTCAGTAACATATCATACACCTTATCTTCACACATCTGGGTTCCCATAAATAATAGACCATACTTACAAAGCACCTAAGGTGGGTTTTAATCTTTTCAAATGTACATCGATATAGATGTGCCATATTGTGGGAATTGCATGATTTCTTTTGCAGCTACAAAACATGTCGTTTTGAAAAATCATGAAAATTTAAATCTGGGATCTTTGGCCTTGTGCAATATTGTAACGTCAAATATTTTAACTTTTGTATCATCAACTTTTTTATTATATACCCTATTTTTTTCTCTTTTTTAATAGTGGTTTTCTATTGGAAAGATTTTAATTGATCAAACAATAAAGTTTCTTCTATTTTGCAGCTACAACTTATTGTAAGGTTTACCTGACAGCCTCACAGAAAGTAACTGTGTCTTACACTATTGGTCACATTCCTAACTCTTGGTTTCGGGTGTGGAATTTTTTCTGCTGCAAGAAAGGCTATCTGAGAATACAACTCTCCAACTTAATACCTTTCAGCATTGATTGTATGTTTCTTCTCCTCCTTTACATTGTGGTGACATCTGTTATTATTTAATATTGGGGTGTTGCTTGGCTACTATGTCTAAACAAAAGGGGCTGTTCAAATGATTAGCGTTCAGTAATGTACATAGGTGCACTGTACACACCTTTTTTTTTTATTATTCTTTTTTATTGAACATTACTCAAGTTTACAGCGTAAAAAAATAATATTGAGACATTGGTACATAAATATCCATCATTTGTATGCATCATACATAGTTATCCGTTAACAAATATATTTCTTGCCCATATTTTTATGACATTGCTGTGCTGTGTTTTTCACATTACGTTCCCCTTGCACTCCCATCATTACTAAGGATCTGATACCCGATTGTATCCATTCGTGCACCTAGTAATCAGTTCAATCTTCCACCCAATGCAAGGTCAGTCCCATCTATCACAACTCTGTTCGCTCATCATTTTAGGCCCGTGTATACCTTGCAGTTTGTACCTTCCTCTTGTCCGCACTATACTTTCGTCTAGTACATCGCTTCCAAACCCCCCCCCCTTTATCTACCTGCATCATCAGTAACATTTTCAACTGGGTGGGATATTAGATAGGTCTTGAGAGGCTCCCATATATCTATAGGGCGTGATGTAGGAGGGAGCAGCTCCTCATATGTAAGCAGTTGTTCTTGACGGAATAAGTCCCTTATCCATTTCTTAAACTTAGGAGCTCTCCCCCATCCCCATCTACATGCGAGTCTACGTTTAGCCATGAGGAAACCAATTGAGATGTATTTTCAGTAGCCCCTGTCCATTTGCTCAGTATATCCCAACAGGGCTATAGCCGGGGATGGCTCTATTTTTTGTGAGGTCATTCTCTCCATCGCTTTAAAGACTTGTTGCCGGTATTCGCTAATTTTAGTGCAGTTCCAGGCTAAATGTAAAAAATCTGCTCCTTCCATCCCACATCTGTCGTACTTGTCACTGTCCCTCAGCTTAAACTTGTACATTTTAGTGGGTGTGTAGTAAATGCGGTGGAGAAATTTGAAATGAATAATATGCGACCGGCTGCTCGCCGATGCTTGCTCTGTTTGAATACAGCAGTACGTCCAGTGTACATCTGTCATTTCATATCCTAGATCCTTGTCCCATTGTTCCCTCGCAGGACACTGACTATCTACCTGACCGGTGCGCACTCTATGGTACAGTGCAGAGGCAACATGAACCGGTGTTTCAGATTGCAGTATCATTTGCAGTGGGGGTAACGTCGCTGGTTCTAACGGATATGTTGGCGTATTTTCTTTAACTCTCTGTCTCAATCTTACATATAAAAATATATCCATAGGAGTGGATGTTGTGTTAATAAACTGGTCTAATGCGCGAAACTTCCCGTCCTGATATAGATCTCCCCAACATGATATATCTGTCGTTTTCTTGACGTTTTTGAATGCAGTTTCTTGAAGCACTTGTATGTGCGGGTGGTATACCAATGGGAGTAAAGGAGAATATATCCCTGGAACTTGTAATGTATCAGCTATGTGCTGCCACGCCATCACTGTACATGTAACTGTCGTAGTGTCTTTCTCCCGAGGTTTAGGAGTGCTGAGTATCATGCCCTCCAGATGGATGGAATCCACAAGCCATTGCTCCACAGCCACTTGCGGCATGTATTTGGGAGGGTGGAACCAATAGTATGCATAATGGGCCTGGGCGCAGTGATAGTACAATTCCAAGTTAGGGACATCAAATCCCCCCTGGGAGTAAGACTTGGTGAGTGTATCCCATTTTAGCCTCTGTTGTTTGCCTCCCCAAGTCAGCCTGATCAACTCTGTACGCAGAGCCGTACAAAAAGCCTACCAGGATGATATGGAATATTCATGAACAAATACAGTAACTTGGGCAGTATCACCATTTTAATCAAGGACGTTCTACCCGCCAATGACAGTGGCAGTGAGATCCAGCGTGTTACACAGTTTGTAATATGCTCTAAGGCCCTACCGTAGTTAAGGCATATTAATTCAGTGAGATCTGAAGTGACATGGATTCCCAAATACTTTACTTCCGAATTACACCACTCTATTGGGAAGTCAAGAGGAAACGGCTTTGCAGCAGAGGTAAGTGGGAATATCTGCGACTTCCCCCAATTAATATGGATCCCCGAAAGTTCTCCAAATTTAATGAATTCACATAAGATGGGATTTAGGTTCTGTTGCGGATACCTGAGGTACAGGGTGATATCATCCGTGTATAGAGAGATGAGTATCTGTCGCAGTTGACACCTCAATGCTTTGTCCTGATGGTGCTGGCGCAATTTGGCCGCAAGGGGTTCAATTGCTAGCGCAAAAGTAAAGGGGATAGCGGACAGCCTTGTCTCGTGCCCCATGTGATGTAAAAAGGTGAGGAGAGCTGCCAGTTAATCAAGACTCTGGCTGTCGGGGAGTTGTATAGTAGGCTAATCCATGAGAGAAATCCCATTGGTAGTCCCATACGCTGCAATATTCCCACCAAATAATCCCATTCTACCGAATCGAAGGCTTTCGTGGCTTCTAGGAAGACCGCCACGAGCGCCAACTCGGGATCTATATTTCGCAATACGGAGAATAGGGTGCGTAGATTATGGGACGATGCTCGCCCTGGAATAACCCCAGCTTGATCGGGTAGTACTAATTTCTCCATTAGCAGGCTTAGGGGCCGATTCCGATCTCGGCCGGTAGGGCTCCGAATCGGATTCGGCTTTACCGGATCCGATTCGGAGCCCTGTTTCCCGACCGAACCGTACGCGGGTCCGGCCGAGCGAGTACGATGCGCATTCGCCGACCGACTCGTCCGGGCGTCCCGACCGCTCCGACCGACTCGCTCCCGGCTCGAACCGCTCCGACCGACTCGCTCGGACTCGACTCGCACCGCGCAATGGAGACGTTCCCCGGCCGGGTAAGTACGATGCGCGCCGCGAGCAGTCCGACCGAGCCGCGCACTCCGGCTCGAAAGAGCTGTCGGAGCCGTACTTTGGGGGTCCGTGTCGGACCCCCTGTACGCGTAGCCGCGCGAGTCGCACACAAGGGGGACCCATGGGTCCCCCTACCTGTGCGTGTACGGCGCGAGTCGCTTCGCCGCGTACCCGCTGTAGGGGGCGCACTTGTCCGACTCGCACCCATTGAGTCAATGGGAGCCCGCGTACGCGTTGTACGACCGGCTCCCATTGACTTCAATGGGAGTCCGACCGACTCGAGTCCGATAACATACGGACGCATCGTACTCGTTCGGTCGGACTGCACGGGTCCGATTCGGTCGGAAATCTCTCCGGGTCCGGCTCGGTCGGAGAAATATCCGGCCCGAATCGGAATCGACCCCTTAGTCTGTTAGCCAGTACCTTGGGAAGGATTTTCGTATCATTATTAATCAGAGACAACGGTCTGTACGAGTCGCAGTGTTCTGTGGGTTTCCCAGGTTTTGGTAGCGATGTTATAAGCGCGTCCCTCATTGAACGAGGAAGAGTGTCAGTTTCCTGGGCCTCCTCATAGACTTGTTTCAGTATGGGTATAAGTTGGTCAATATACGTTTTGTAAAAATCTATCAGAAGTCCATCCATGCCTGGTGCCTTCCCGGACTTCATTTGCATTATTGCAGCGTGGATCTCGTCCTCCTCAAGGGGAGCCGCCAAAAACTCCCTCTGTGAATTCCCTAACCATCCCAACACTACGTCATCTAGGTAGCTGGTCAGATCTAACGGTCGCCTTCGTCCAGTACTGTATAATTTAGCATAATTTGAATTAAATTCATTAAGTATTTCCTCGTTGTCTCTGAGTCTAGTGCCCTCACTGTCTAAAATTTCTAGCACATAACTGGAGAATCGGAGTTTATGAATTTCTTCCGCTAGGGCTTTACCCGGCTGTTCCCCCTCCCCATATCTACGTGCCACAAAATATTTGCACCTGAAACGGACCTCTAATTCTGCTGTATCTTTATACTCTTGACATCTTTTCTCTAAACTCTTTTTGAGATGTTCCATTTGTATCATCTTCCATCTCTCCCTCTAATCTTTTCAGCTCCACCTCTAGTTGCTGTAAGGTTCGTCGTATGGACCCCAGAGCTTTTAGCTATGCATAAGCCGCGGATCATGACCTTGAAGGCCTCCCACACTGTCTCTATATGCGCAACCGATCCCAAATTCCGCTTAAAGAAATCTGCGATTTCCTGCCCCAATTCCGTCTGAAAAGCCATATCTAACAATGTAAGTGGAATCAGTCTTCAGCTCCTATGAGACGTGCCCAAAGCCAGGGAGGATAGGGTCCGTCGGATCGGAGAATGATCCGAATATGTTTGCTCTAGCTGTTCTACTGTATCTATCCATGGTCCCATACCTCTAGATATCACCCAATAGTCCAGCCTCGCCCATGTCGAGTGCATAGCAGTGAAGTGCGTGCCCTCCTGTTTCTCAGGGTGTACATGCCTCCATGCGTCTAGAAGCCCATTATCTGATATTATGCCTTGCAGTAGTTTATGTGTTTTGGTATAGTGATGCGGAAGGGGGTTGGACCTATCTTTCTCTGGGTTCAGTGCAGTATTAAAATCTCCCCATATTATGTGTGCAGGCCCTATTTCAAGGATTTTTCCCCACAGCGTGGCAAAGAAATCAGAGTCATCTATGTTAGGCCCATAGCAGCACACCAAAGTGATTGATTCAGAACCCAATCTACCCCACATAATGCAATATCTTCCGGAATAGTCTTGTGTCATGCCACATGGAGTGTATGGGGTGTTTTTGTTTATCAAGATCGCTGTCCCTCTGGAATATGAGGAGTACGAGGAAAAGACCCTATGCTCTGCCCATTTCCATTTATTAGCAAAGGAGGGAGTCTTCCGGGGGTCAAGGGGAGTTTCCTGAAGCATCGACACTTGGATCTGTTGTCGATCCAAGTAAGCTATAACCTGTCGATGTTTGCGGGGGTCCCCCAATCCTCTAACATTCCACGTTAACAGTTGTACTTTTTGTACTACCTTAACTGGAGCCATATATCGATCACATACCCAATACTTGTCAGGCTTATCATTTGTCTAGCTTTTTCTTGTGCATACTGTAGCAAAATCAAAGGTATCATACCATGCCTCATCTCATGTTGGACAAACTTTTCCCATCCCCCCCCCCACTTCAATATCCCCAATTTGCTGGTATATCTGATCCCACCCCATCCCAAAACACCCCAGCTAACATAACATTGCTTCATATCAACCCACAATAAGGGGATCGCCCTTGGGGGTACACCAGGGGCCTCGCACAATTCCTCCCTTCCCCTCCAACCGATGTAATGGTTAAAGTTATCCTTAGGGGGGGAAGAGGTGCCCGGAACAGTTTGTTACCCAGTCCCAGATATGAACTTATCTGTTTGTTGGAGCTCTTCTCAGCCACCTCAATGTGTTCTCCCTTCACCCTCCTCTCATAGCATTTTGGTCTTAGAGATGTAAAATATTTTGGAGTGTAGGAGGGAAGAGATATTGATCTACGTCAATCCATCAAGTGTTCTTAATCACTCCGCAGTTGGAGATGCGGATCTCGACCCATGTTCCTGTGCGGCACGAAGAGTGTCCCGACGTGTGACTAGTTTCAAAAAATCGCCTACCTGTTGCGCAGTAGCGAAAAAGTATTGCTTGCCTTGATGCATGACACGCAGTCGTGCTGGATACAGTAATGCGTAGTCTATTTGTGCCTGTCTCAGTTTACGCTTCGATGGAATGAACTTTTGCCTCGCCTCTTGCACTGCAGCTGTAAAGTCAGGATAAATTGTGAATTGGTTTCCTTCGAATGAGAGTTGTTTTTTCTCACGTGCCATTCTCAGAGCCATATCTCTATTGCAGTAGTTAAGCAGACTCGCAATGATCGGGCGGGGCGGGCTTCCTGGGGGCGGTCTAGGGCCCAGAGAACGATGAGCTCTCTGTACTACCAGTTGAGAGGAGAAGGACTCAGCCCCAATTGCACCACATAACAGACGTTCGATAAACTCCTCCATTCGCCCTGTGTGGGTGCTTTCCGGTATACCAATGACTCGTATATTATTCCTTCTACTGCGGGCTTCTAAATCCTCATTTTTATCGGCGATGACTTTTAGGAGCTTGTCCATCTGTGCCACTTGCTTCTGTAGTGTTGCTACATTATCTTCAGCATCAGAAATTCGCTGTTCTGTCTCTTTGATGCGCTCATCGTGTTTGTCCAGCTTGTGAACTATGGCATCCATTCTAGTGGTCATAGAGTCCATTTTATTTTTAATAGAGGCGAGGCTACTTTGCTTTGCCAGTAAGAGTCCTTTAACATCATCTCCTGCAGTCTGCGATTGTTCCTGTGATTTCTCCCCATTCACATGCTCAGGTTCATCTTGTTGCGGCCGATTCATTTTCTTAGCTTCAAATGTCAACTTCGTTTGTTTTCCATCCGCCTTTCCCATGGTGAGGACAGCGCCCGGCCCAGCTGTACGCTGTGTAATATAGAGAGCACTCCCTCAGACTGTTTACTCTTCTGCGAACTGCTATGTGGAAAAAAAAAACTATTATGTTGTCCCCTTCTCTCTATGCGGCTATGTGAGGGCTAGAACATCACAATGGCGGCGATCCAGGTCCCACTTTATGCACCTCTATATTGCTGCTTCGTGTTACAGGGACATCTGTCTGTCACCCTATATCTTGTTGGGCCAGTGGTATGATTATGGCAGTAGCGCTTATTTCTTCTTTGGAGTTCTACACGTATCACACGATTTTTTCTGTAGCTAGTAAAGAAATGCTGAGGTTTGCGTCCGTCTGTATTGTCTTGTCTCAGTAATATCTACGCCCGGTGACGCGGCGCAATTTGGCGCGGGTTGCTGCTTTGCCTCCGCCTATTGTAGGCAAGTGCTCCCAGACTTGAGCCGAGCACTAATTCCTCACCCCGGTGGACAGTCCGGTGCCGGACTTCACACGCGCTGCACACAGATATTTTTCAGCCCTCTCCTCATGCAAGCGCACCAACCTGGGCAGCTCCGCCGGGGGTCTCGCCGCACTGCTGCCCTTTTCGCCACCGTTTCGCAAGGGCCCGTAGTGGTTGGACGCGGAGTTAGTTATATCGATTTTTGTACCCCAGCCGACCTCGATTTGTCGGGGTGTGCTCCCCAGTCGGCTTTCACCGAAATTGTCCTGCGTGCGCTACCGCCGCCCTTGTAGTTCCGTACTGTGGCCTTGATACCCCGTGTGCATCCTCGGAGTCGCGTAGCAGCTCTCATCGTAGTCAGCTCCGGCGGGGCACCCCCACTAGTCTGGCCTTCAGCTTTGGGTGGTTCCTTCCCGGCGGTGCCTGATCGTTTGCGCTCCAACGCAGAGATCTCCTGGGAGGTCAGATATATTTCAGTTCGGGCCCACTTCAAATTACTGCGTTCGAGTCATCTGAGTAGGATTAATGTCCGTATTTATTGTCCGAGCTGCAGGAGCCTCACTCCAGTGCGGCCATTTTGCTTGTGCGCCAGCTAGCGCCCCCACTGTAAACACTTCTTTAGTGTAAAACAGAAATACCACTTTTTGTGAAACATCCCTTCTCAGGGCCTCAAAATACTGCCTATGCATGGTACAAATACAATCCCTTTCCCCACAGAGCTTCTTTATCTTCCATTCTGTAGCTGAGGTTTTTACTATTATACTCTAGAATGATTGTATGGCTGTATGGGCCTCTTTGCAAGCTGTGAGTTACTAATTCTGGGAAAACTGTTTTTGACTACCTTTTCATGAAAAACGTTTTAGAGGACACATAGAAGTTAGGCAGAGTATTCTTTTGAGGTACCCCAACCATACAAATATTCGGGTGCCTCTTCTTGTAAGCTGCTTTCTTTCCATTAAACGAGAAGTACATTTTTTTTAAATATATACTTGTGAGTCAGCAAAAGCCCCCAATCTTCTAATTCTGTCATTCAAACTGCAACATTTTTAGTGACCATCAAAGAAAACACTAGCTTTTGGTGTTTTCGGAAGACAGCGTTGTAAATTAAATTCTCGTCTTTAAAAATGTGCTGCTGCATGGATTACTTCACCATAAATTGATTTTCCACCATAAATTGATTTTCTGTACTATTCCTTCCGTCGTTGACCCTACTATCAGGGCTTTTTCATCTACGTCAAGTCTATCAGATTAAATGCCAATGGTACCAACCTGATTTTTGTTAATTCTTTAATCTGTCTATTTTTTTCTGCTCATGCCTTTTAAGTCTGATAGGCATCCGGCAACCACAGTCAATAATGATCCTTGTTATCTCTTATATATATATATATCAATAGGCATTTAAAGACAACTCTGTGTTTCAGCCTATCCTAGGGAATGCCTTCCTATTCACGCCTGCTCATACAATGTGTAGTAAAGTTTATGTGGGAGTAACACCCTCTCATGTAATGACACATTTGGGATGGTCAATGTCAAGTCATTCATGTCTTTAGCAACCTCTAGACCCAATGGGTGAGAATGCTTGTACTTTTGTAATCCTCCAATAAATTGCAGTGAATCTATAGTTAGGATCATGGAAAGTATTGTCTGTTGAATATTAATCATTGTCTTTAAGTCTGTGTGCTACCCGACACCCCATAATACCCTCTCACACCTATCTATAGCACATCCAGCCTAACAACGTTTCTGTGAATTTTTATCCTCCAAACAGGCAAGACTCTACACCGCTATTTCCTTTTCCCCATGAACCTTGCCAAATACCCTTCACAATGCTAAATTGAATCTCAACCTGCAGATCACACTAGCCGTCCTAATTCAGTCTAGCACTTTGGCCACTTTGCTTGATCACTGCTTTATTGACTGTTTACTTTCTTCTCAATCAAGATGCTGTCCAACTCACTATGTCATTCCTTCACTATGTCACGCAGGCCCGTGAAGTGTGCCCCTCTGTTAACGTTGTCCCATGCCGGGCACTTGCTTCCTCTGTGCTTGAGAGTCTGCCACCCACCAGTGCAACAGTGGATACTAGACCTCTGCATCCAAAAGGTGGTACTACCCTTCTTGCCTTTCAAAATTTGGCTCCACATCATCCACGCCAGGTGTTTGCCAGCCACCAAGGTTTATGGGGTCTAGTTTGACGTTCCCCCTCGGAATTTCACAGCGTAAACACATTCAAACACTGCAAGTCTCACCACGCTCTGTCCCCGAGCCCCCAGAGTTCATATTACACCCCCAACATGATGGGAGAGTGACATCTCCAAGCCTGAGGTTCAGCATCTACTATGAATCAAACCGCGCTGGATCGCTTCAGCTAAAAGATGGCACACCCCACCACTAAGTGGGCTTTCAGACTGTCTTTTTCATTGTCCTGCACTGCACAGTCTTTGATTCATTAAAATGGCAGACCTAAGAGGCCACGAATGACATCACCTACATCCAGTCCTATCAGACGCAGCCCATCCTATCAGCTGCATCCAGTGCTGCTAGCTGCATCCAAAGCTATCAGTTTCATTAAGTGGTATCTGTTTCATTCACTACCATCAACTGCACTTACCACAAGCAGGCCTTACAGTGAATATAAGAGAAAACAAGCACAGCCGTGTAAATCATGACGTCAATACATGCACACTAGCCACTGGCTCCAGCAATGGATGATTGTATTGTATTGTTAGTTGTAAAGCTCTTTCTTACCCTTTGCAATGCTCAAACCACTTTTAGGATGGTCATGTTGCATTATTTATATAGCGCTTCATATACCTAGCGAGTTTATGAAGCGCTCCGGTTTGCATGGTGTTCTGGTGCACCCTCTGAAAAGCGTGGCTACCAACGTCAGTTTGGTACACATATGTACTACGGCAACATGATTATTCCTTCTGTTACGCTTGCCATGTGTGACTGTGAGCACATAGATACTGATTAGCCGAGGGCACGCATCATAATTGTGGGATTGTGTCCTGATTATTGTAACATATTTATTTATCTGGTCTTATACAACTACCAAATTCAAAAGCTTCAAATTATACAATTTTTAGTGCCGAGTATTCCTTGGCTTACCAAGATGGGCACTTATCACCGACCACTTGAACCAAATACATTAGTTTTCCGTTCACAAACGTGTCAAATTCAAAAGCCAATGCATCTGTCATAAAGCCATTTATGGCAACAGCGCCTCATGTATAAAGAAGATGCAGAATCAGAGGCTGTTTTTTTCCCCTTTGCAGCAGCAAGGTTATGGAACTCTCCCCCTTTCTCGCTTCACCTCATTGCAGATTACTTGTGCTTTCGGAAATCTCTGAAAACGTTTCTTTTTGTTGACTAATGAATTTGCTGGGCCTGTTTCTCAGTACTGTGTGATAGAGGTAGCGCCAAAATGCCATAGGGATAAAAGCGTGCTTTATAAATCCGCAAATACCTCAGGATGGGGCAGGGCTGGTGCACTCACAGGTGTCTGTGTTCAAACGTTTCTTGGTGGCTGACTATAAAAAGATTTGGCACCTGACTTGAATGAAAGGCAGTTCATTAAAGCAAGTTATTGTGCATCTTATCTCTGTACCGCCAAAAGACCTACCCCGTGTGCTTGGCTGAACAATACTGCCAGTGCCTGCAAAACCGCAGATCCCGCTGCCTCTTGCGCAAGCACCAACAGAACAGACCTGTGAAGAGAGGAATTCCTTTTTTTCTCTGTGCCAAGGTCGCTCTTTTAACAGGTCTCTGAGTAAACATTTATAGATGTTTACGCTCTGTGTCCTGGGAAACGCACATATCAGTCTTTATGCCTTCGCTTGATGTGATACGCCTCTATATGTTAACAACCTTCAAGTGCTCTCTGACATACACTACCTGCATAGGCCTGCTGGTGCTGCCCTGTTGAAGGTGGTGGATTGCTGTTGTGATTTTTCTGGCGCTGCCACTTTTAAAGAAATGATAGTATTTTGAGCGGTCAAAGCGTGCCTACCAATAGAAATTTCACTCACATTGGCCTGACAGCAACATTACCTTTGTCTCTGATTCCTAGCACTCAGATCCCCCAAGTTTTAATTCTGTATAGAAGACACAAACAATTCCTCCACTTACATCTCTGTCACTGTTTCTTTTTGATAATGACTTCACTACCACCCCTCTGATTTGTCATTCATTCACACGCTTTTGCCCTTGAGATCCCCCTCTGACAGAAATGCCCGAAGTCCGCGTGCACTTATTTATGTAGCACAATTTTTATCACACTGCAGCCCATGCTTTCTTTTTAAATAAATAGAATTCATTTACTCCACCTCGTCTCTCACTAGAATCTTAAATATTATTTTGCCCATATCCCCTCTTTAGTTGGAGCAATACTATTTTTAAAAAAAACTGAGGTTGTTCTGTATTTTTACAATGTCTCTACTAAAATGGTGTTCAGACCAAAAGAATGTATATAGGCATTTTCTGTCCCACAAGTGAATCTCTTTTCAGATTTCTTGACAACACCCAACTAAAAGGGAGGCTGACATCTTCCACTGACATCATATATTTAAAATGCTTGCCATCATTTTTTTCTGAAAAAGTGAGACTGTGCCTTTCTTCTAATTTGATGGACAGCCTGCCACCATCTTTGTTTCTTCCCAGAGCAGAGGAATCCTGTTTAGTGCAAAAACCTCCGTTTAGATCAGGTATTCACGCAGAATATGTAAAAGCACTTTAAGTGATGCCACACCTTAACGCACAGAACTGTGGAAGGCATTGACCAATCATTGTTAACGGGGATATATTGTGCCATGGGTTTCAAACCATGTTACCGACAAGTAAATGTAGCCCAAATGGACTATGAAATATTCTGAGCCCCATGAGACAGCCGTGTACATGCCCTTCCATCCCTCGATCCGACCACACTCATGTCTGTACTGGGGCCGTGGAGTTAAATAGGAGGGTAGTGAACTGAAAAGAGGGGGAATAAAAAGCTCAAAAAGTACCAAGTCTCACTTTTTTCCCCTTTGCTGCCTCTCTTACCTCTTTGCCCTGTTCTTTCTTTCATTGGGCTCCAAGTAGCAGCAAATGTTGTATGTGATGTTGTATTGTAGTTGCATTAGCACTTCAAACCCCGATGAGTTGCTGAAGTGGGTATCAGGTAGCTAGGTGGAAGTGTCAGTCTGCCATGTGATCTGCGCGAGTAGTGTTTGATGGGTCTGAGGACCAGTGTGATTCGCTCGTTGTGGTTTTGGTGCAGCGTCTTGGTGTGTAATTGGGTGTTTTGTAAACTGCTATTGCACTGAGAACTCTGCAGCTGTGTACAATATATTGCATTTGGGGTGCCTGCATTAATTACAACAATATGTTATGCTATGAGGTTTCGTTAGTACTCACACATTTCAGAAGCGCAGTCACGATGCTTCGGTGCTTTAAATGGGCAGGTACTGTCAGGTACTGAGCGCTTGTACTTCTTCAGTTTGAAAAGGAGAGTACCTGCACTTCTCAGCATTTGTGCAATACTTTTGATGGGAGAGTACGGGCATCTCAGAAGCAACCAGGTTCTTTGGGATAGTCAGAATCTACCCTTCTATATATCCATTTCAAGCCCTGTTTATAACGCCCAGTTCTACAATACAGTCTGCATTTTGACTTTGTGTAGACACTGAGCCAAGACAAACAAGCCCTGGTGAGGAGTAAAGCGCCATGTGAGGCCAGCAGTGCTGCCATGATGTTTTGTTCTCACGAGGCAGGATTCCAGGTTTGTGGTGAGGCCCGTTTTCTTTCCTTGAGGGGAGAGCATGTGACGAGTGCCTGCAGCAGCAATGCTTGCATGCCCAAACAGTAATATGTTTGCTACTTCTGCTTAAGTTTCTTTACAAGTACAATTTCTATTGGTGTCTTTTCCACCTACTAAGTGTGCGTGCATTGCAGGGCTCACTGCGGGATATGGAGCCGCCGAGGGAATAGTTAATGCGTCCTTCTTTTGTTTCCACGCCTGGGCAGGATCCCAACTCCCCCTTCCTCCCCTCCCTATCCTGGCCCTAGCCTACTCCAACAAGAACTCAACCCGGAGAGTGGGGGCGGGCCCTCTTTCTGATTGGATAGGCGAGGTTGATTGATCGCTTCTGCTGAGGAGGAGGAAGGTGAAACAGAAAAAAGAATATGTAATCTTGACTGAGTGCTGAAGGAGTCTGGTGACTGCTGCTGCGTCTTCTCTGTACCTTCCCGGACGCTCACTCCTTCCCTCTCTTTTTCTCCTCCCTCACTCTTCTTGCAGGGAGAGGGCAGTGGTCAAAGGCCGAGCTGGATGGATGGGCATGGGGAGAGGGGCAGGACCCGCAGCCCTGGGAGTCGTGGAAGCCCTGTTCACCGCCTTGCTGCTGTGCATCTGCCCTGCAGGTAAGGAGACGAGCGAGCCTTGGGAGCGCTACTCCCACCTCTGCACTGCGTGGGCCTCGTGTCTGCAGCGCGTCACCCCCAAGCTACACCGGACCCTCGTGCTCCAGTCCCATGGCTGCAGTTTGTACATGATTCAGTACGCGTGTGTGTGCATCCGTGTGCCCGGGAGCCCACACCATACGTGCAGCAATGCGGCCAGGTCACCGCATGTGCGCAGCTGTATGCCCCACTCCAATTACACAGGGTGAGGCCAGCATGTGTATCTGTAATGATTGTGTTTCTAACTATAATAGTAGGCATTTATTCAGCCCCGTTTTATAATACATAACTGGAAACATGTGCTTATTTGTATTTTATGTCCAGGTGTACCACGCATAGTGTAATAGCACACTGTCCACCCTGAAAGCTGTTATCGCAACTTTCTGCGTTTTGGTTAGTACCGCATTTACGGTTATATAATTGTAATGTATGTGTGAGCAGGAGTGCCTGGGTGATAGGAGCACGTGTGTGTTCTATTTCACACTGCCGGTGGCAGCGCCTTCTTTACTATTTATTGAGCAGTTGGTTTGACAATCCCTACCTTTCTGTACGTCTGCTTTCTCTGGACTATATATTTTTGATATCTCAATGTTTATAAGTTTTACCGTAGCGGATATTGTAGGCACGCTTGTCTCATTTGTGTACGTCTTCGTCCTTGGGTATTTTTGGCACTTCTGCTGTCGGAAATGTACGCTCGTCTTCCTTTATGCATGTTTTGTAGTGTACGTTGTGTACTTATCGTTAAGTCGTTCTGCAATATGTTTACATTTACATGTCTGTATTTGCGGCTGTATGCGTTAACGAGTACATGTGTACTGAATATGTATATGCTGGCGAGGACGATGTTTATTGGGCACTTTGCAGAGCTGGCGTAATTCACGAGTGTACATGTATGGGTATTTTGTGGCGGTGTGCGTTCCTCGGCATATTTATTCTGGGCATTGTTTATGGTGTTACAATATCCTGTGTAAATATGACCAAAAAATGCAAAATATGTAGCCAATGTTGTGTGGAGATAAATGCAGCTATGCGAATTTGCATACTATATATTCAATCTCATCGCACAGTACCTCTGGATTTGAGACATGTTCATGTTGTAATGTTGGTGTTTATGGGCATGTCCGTTAATGGATGTTTGTGTACTGTGTTAAGCTTTGAATGTAAGTAGAACCCATTGGATTTAGTGTTTTCTGGAAAGATTGTATTGTGGGGAGCCACGTCAGAGGCCCTGATAGTTTTAATGAAACGCCTGGAATCACCCCCTGCGCCCCAATCCATGACGCAGCTGCAGTTTTGTTCAGCTCTCCCAGACTTCAGAAATGTTATTCCCGTATGAAACTGAGCAGGGTCAAGGGGACAGTACATTTGACTATTTCGCTCCCCACTTCGCAGAGTGCTGCCCCTTTGCTGTGCGAAGTGTGTTTCTTAAGACCAGGAGGCAATGGAAACTTGTTGGCTGGTGTTGCCCTAAATTCCTCCTGTTCATTTTATTTTCCCTGCTGAAGGTGGGGGCAAAGGTACGTGGAGCACTGAAGCTGAAAAGACATCTGCTTCCAATGAGCATCCCGTGGTTTTCACGGTGTTGCTGGCAGTTCTCTGCCTTACAAATTCCTTGGGGCCTTAAGTCCGTGTTTTTGTTGGGGGGAGGGGAGCGGTGCGCCTCCACAGAGGGGGTTTTGTTTCTGCCCAAGCTCTCCCGTTTCTCCAGCTTTCCTTTTCTGTTTACGTTTTAGCCTGAAAGCGGGGTGCTGCAACACCCTAACTTATATAAAATTAACTCCAAGCCGTCTAGTCAACCTTGTAGCCCACGCTGCTCGATTAAGCATGAACATTGGAGCGCTTTACATGGTGCTCATGTAAAGCGCTCCAATACCTTCGGGTCGAGTTCGCGCTATATAAATCTGCAACAAAAAAAAAAAACATTACAACACTTTAAATATTCTGTGAGATTGTGTCTGACTGAGCTCAGCATTTTACCCAACTGATAGTTACCCCGGATCCTTGTTGTAGTCCCCCTTAGGCATTCCTCTACCCCTCCCCCCACACAAATACACACAACATCCCGTTTCCAAGTTGCAGGGCAGCCGGACACTGGCAATAACTTATCTGAAGCACTTAACATGGCCCACTTGAGACCGCTCTTCCCAGAAATGCCCCCAACACGGTGTTTTGAGATTAGTGAAGTAATTTGTATCAGTCGTGTTGGTGTGTGATTTTTTTCTTAGGGGTGGGTGGCTGGGGGTCCTGGGAGTGCGTAGTCTTAATCAGGACAGGATAAATCGGTCAGGTCGGTGATAACGCGAGGCACTGCACGGTTTCTGTGAAAGCGTTTATCGGTGTGTATTCTGTCCGTGGAGACTCGAATCACCAGACCCAGGCCTGCGCGCTGCTCCCTTTAAAACTGCGACCAGACTTGCTGGCAGCAAATGGAGCTCTCTTTTCCAAAGTGCGCTTTTGTGTCCAGGCGGTGGGGTGGGTTTCTGCCTCCATGGAATTTTCTTGGGTTGATTAATGGTTTTTGTCTCTGAGAGCAGCAGGGTTATTCTTTTTCAGCACTGAACTGAAACCGGGAACAAAGTCTTGGAGGCTGTCGGGCGGCACATTCCCGGGGTTCACGCAGACTTTAGTTTTGTTCGCTCCCCTCTCGGTTGCAGTGTTGGCCATAACATGCCAGCTTAGTGGTTCGTTATTAATTCCAGAAGGATTTTAGTGAATATCTCGTCCCATTGACTCACTCTGAAGGGACGGCCGTTTAAATCGGGGAGAGCGATGTCCAGCCAGCCTGGTACCTCCAAGGCCGCATCATCAGTTTTGGAGGTTGAGCCTGCCATATTTTTTTAATACCTTGGTTCTGGTGGTGAGGCCGATCAGAACCCCTCTGGTCTTATAATCCACTGAGTGCTCGTTTCCACAAGCATTCTGTTGTCTTTGTATGTAGGCCTCACCGTTTGCTTACTATTGTTAAAAAATTGATAAAATAATTGGAATTCCAAAAATAACTCTAAGCAAAAGCCTTGCTGCTCAGCGGTTTAGGCCAATGTTTTCTGTGGGTTTTTTCCCCTCCCTTATTAACTACAATGACATTAATTATTTAACTACAATTACAAGTTACCCTCTAACTACAATTACTGCGCCTCTGGGTGCTTGTTGGCTACAGTAAGTAAATTCAGGTATTGTGAGAGAGAAAAGCACAAGCCATGAAGCGAAGTTCATGACCTCTGTTTTCAATCTACTCCGTTGGTGTGAAATTCGGATGTCTGGAAGATGGCTGTTCCTGCTCAGAAAAGCCTTGACACCTGTTGGCGTCTTGGGACCTGGCTGGCGTGGCAAAGATCACACGGTCCATAACCTGTTCAGTAAAATGCACGAATGGTTATCCACCCCTCATTTGTCGTGAGCCCAGACGGACCTCATAAGGGGCTTCCAGGGTGGTCCCAGGTCCCGCGTGCGTGGTTAATCCACGGAGTCTTTGCTCTTTGCGCATGCTCACTGGCGGTACTCGTGCATTTGCTTGATGCGTCACGATGGAAGGCCATCATCGGTTATTCCTGATTGAGGATGGGGCAGCCGAAAATCTCTCCAGTGAACCTGTGCCCCGATCAGCCCCAGTGATGGTCTTTGATGCGCTTTCGTTGCCCGCAGCAGATATTGAAGCGACATTGATGGAATTGGTGGGCCGTGTGAGGGTACCTACAGATCAGCCAAAGTGACATGCAGTCTCGCCAGCCATGATCTCTCCCACTTTGGACAATCTCTACAGGTTCCCCCATCCAACTAATAATCGTCCTAACCCAACACCCCCCCCCCCCCGTCCCCAACAAAGGCAACCTTTCGAAAAGGTTGACTACGGATAGGGCGAAATAAAACGCTCTCTCCCCTCGGGTTCTTCCACCCACGCCACTAAACCAAACATGATGTGCATGCCATGAATAGGCGGCTGCTTAGCAGGTTGAGGACCCCCGTCTGTGGGACGGTTGTGCAAACCCCTTCTTCATGGTCTTGGTCTATTATACATTATAAAACCCTAGCACCGCTCTATCGCAGTCTGATAGCCAATGGACAACTCAAAATTTGTTGTTCTAAAGTGCCACCCTTCCTCCCTCTGAAAGGTGGCTTGCATAATGCAGTCTTTGCTGCAGCGCTCTACGCGCTTGACGTCGATTGATTCATCCATTCATTCTGAATTGGGCTCTTGCAGGCACACTGTGTGAAAAGGGCGCCAAATTCGCCTGTGGCTGCATAGTTTTGAGAACTTCAGAATTTTACGGGACTCATGATGCAGGTTTAATGGCGGCACTGATTCTGTTGGAGGGGTCTCCCAGAATCCTGGCACGTGTCCAACATGGCAGCGAAGAGAGCTTCGCCTGAGCTGCAGACATGCCGGAGGGGGGGGGGGGAGAGGGTGTTGCAGTGGAGAGATAAATCTTCCCTCGATGGCGTCCCGTGCTAGCCCCTGGCGACGAGCTTTCTGCACAGGGGGCTAAACGTGTGAAACAAAAATGTTTGCTAGAGACACCACTTCTGCCACGCAGCCAGTGACGGATGAGTGGAAATATTCTATGACAAGTGCGAAGCTTTTTTTACAAGGAATATTTTGAAAATCAATTTGTGCCTGCTTGTGGGGCGCTTTGGACGGTCGTTAATCGTACTGATATTACAGGTATGTTTTTGTTTACAGGTGTATTTTATGCCCACATGCATGGAACCCTGTCTGAGAGGTTCTACCGTGCAGCAGATGTATATGCACTTGTGCTAACATAAGGCCTCTTCAAGGCGCTGAATTATATAGTACAAGTGGGTTTCATACTGATTCTGCAATGCTGGTGCTTCGTATTGGACATTTCACTGTCCCTTCTACGAACATTTGTAGACATGGCAAGTTGTCAATTTTTCATGTGTACTGTACAGAACACAAACAAAGTGGGAACGTTTTAGACTATGTTGAGGATGGTATTTTGAAGTGGAAGAGTACCAGTCCAGTACAAAAACTTTGCTAGTCTCACACAAACAACTTTGTAGTATGGTGCAAAGGTGTGTAGATGGCGTTAGGGAGCAAGAAAGTGCATCAGCACATGGGATGGCAATAACAGCCCCAATTTTAGTAGATATGGCACTGTCCTGTCCTGTCCTTTCCCTTAGCAAAGCAACTTTGGGTGCTGTGTTGCATGAAAAACAGTAACTTTGGCCCTACGTTTCCAATCAGAAATGGGTTCCTTAGTGAATATATTGTTTTCTTTAGAGCATCTACACCATCCCTTGACTTTCTGCTCCAGAGATCTATTTTGGTGTATTGTCTTTCCATTATCTATAATTTTAGTACAGTCTTTGGCAGACCTTACTGGACTGGTCAGGAAAGTGCTTCATCGGTTATTTGTGGAGTACATTTAAGTTTTCATATGGCTGGTTACTACCTTAGTGGCGTTTTATATCCGAGTTTAGGGAGCTTTAGACTTGTATGTGATTTTTCGCTGATGGATACATTCTGTGGCTCAGGTTCAGCTGTGGGTGTGAGAGTGACTGTGGAATCCAAGCATGGGGTATTTTGCTTAGAAATGATTGCCCACATTTGTCTGCTGCCCAAAGACAGGTCAATAGGTAGGTGCAGAAGGCATACACATTGCTGGTTGTCCAAACCAATTAACTGGGTGACAAGAGTCAAGATAGAGGGTCTATTAGCTATTCCTATGTAATCTACTATACATTACCAGCCTAAGGAGCAACCAGTCAGATTCTGCACTGGTATTCGAGTTTATAGGTCTCTTGCTACTTAGGAGCAGCACATTATCATCAAGCAGTATATTAATTTCTGTTAGGGATTCTTCAGTGCTCGTGCTGTGCATAAGATAAGCTTGATTGTCTAGCTCACCTTTGCCTTGAGTAGTATTCTCTGGCTGGTTCAGGTGTATAGTATGCTTGTCTGATGGAGCTATGTAGTCATATACCTTAGCTGGTGTAGTTGTTCTCAAGGGAGACTGCATCTGACAGCTCATCTCTGCGTGAGGTTATCTGAATAGCTAGAGATAGCAATGTAAGATAGCGTTCATTGCCTGTGTGTTCTCCAAAACTTAGTGTGGCGCTCTGTATTGCCTCCTCATCCGTCTTCGTCTCACAGTCCTTATGTATGAGTTTCTCTTAAGCATGCAGAATAATGATTACCAAACTTGAATTTACTTCCCCAATCCAATATTGCTACATCAAGTGGAGTGTGTGTGTATTTATGTACATATATAACATTTCCTGCCCAGGACAATCGATTGCCATCTTGGATACAGGTATGGTATATTTTCCTTTATGCTCTCTTGTTCTTTATCTTATAAAGGTGTTTTTTGCTGTGAATTGTGTTCTCCAAGGCTTGGCATTGCCATGGATTATGTATTCTCCATTGGTTGGAGTTTCTGTGCATTATGTACTCTTCATTGCTTGTTTTTGCTGTGCACTATGCATGCTCCTTTACTTGATGTTGCTGTACATGGGTTCTGCATCGCCTGTTGCAGCTCCTCGGTACGTATTGTTTGGCGTTGCTATTCATTATTTAGTCCCTATGATTTGATGTTTCTGTGGTTTGTGTGTTCTGCCCTGCTTGTAGTTTTTACTGTGCATTTTGTATCCTCATTACTTGTTTTGACAGCATTCTGAATTGCTTGTTATGATTCACTGAAAAGACCTAGTAAGCAAGCTTTGCGTAACCTTAGCC
Source organism: Calotriton arnoldi (assembly GCA_963921515.1). Lineage (NCBI taxonomy): Eukaryota > Metazoa > Chordata > Amphibia > Caudata > Salamandridae > Calotriton > Calotriton arnoldi. The sequence continues at coordinate 2,331,999 of CAWUFW010001798.1, forward strand.
TCATTCTGAGAATAAAAAATTATAGAAGCACCTGGTATAATTTTACACGTGTGAACTAAAAAAACAAGCTATACCTTCAAATGCTGTGAGCTCGGGTCCTTAGCCTCTCTTTTCAATGTTTTCACATACTGGACATTTCACTCTGCACTTAGAGATGACCATAGCAGCAAAGGACGCCCACTGTTGGATCCCTGAGGTTCCAGGAGTTTGCATGCTCGTACTGCAGCATGCTCCCAGTCTTGCATGGGGGGAATGTTAGCCTACAACTCATTTAAAAGGAGATTTCCCCCTTCCTATAGAACAGATCAGTGGCAGCCTTTCCTTAGTTCAAGGCATTCTGGGGAAGGTTTTAGAGTAACCTGATTCTCTGGCAATATCAGCCTAAGTGACTGAAACAATGTATCTTCTTACAGCTGTAGCCTCATGGCAGATCCTCCAAGAATGGGGGGAGGGAGAAGGACAGGATTATGTACACAGCTTATGTTTTTTCAAACACTCACATTTTTGTCCACAACCTGCACTCGCAGTATGGCCAGATATTGCCGAGTCCCCTCCCAAGAGCGAGCCCCCCAAGGAGACCCAACCACTCCATTCTCCCCCGAGGCATAGAAAATGGCAAAACCATAACTGCTTGGGTTAGGGGTTGGAAGAACCCCGGCCGTATTTTATTAAAATGACAAACATATTGAATAAATTGTTACAAATTTACAATACGCAGAAAACCTGCCAAAATCAAATTCTGTACACAATGTATTTACATTTGCTATGGAAGGTTAACCTTAACATAGAGTCTAATACATAGCCACTCCTAACCTAAAACTAAATTATGTACATTTTGTTTCCTGCATATCCCGAATGAGCCTACGGGCAAGGTCATGACTGGTCCAACTAAATGCTAGGTACACCCTTCCAACTGGAGTGACCTTGTGCAGGACACCCGGTTGCCCGGAAAGGTTACCTCCCTCAGGCACCCCCTACGCCCTCAAATACTACCCCCAAGGGGCTGTGCTGTTATGCCAACTTGGCGCCTGTGCGGCGATTGGCCCAAAGGCTTACTGGAAGCGGAACTTCCCTACCCACCGCACCCTCCAGCCTACCGGCCTTAAACGCCCCCCGGGGTTCCAAGAGACTACTGTCTCCCCCCCTCCCCAGGCATCCTTATTAACAAATGGCGATGCCTACTAAGGACCGTAAAATGCCCCTCCAATCATGACCTTACCGCAGACCAAGGATACCATAACAATAAAATATGACATAAATGCTGCCCTGTAAGAGAAAATCTTTGTTATATATACCATAAAGACTGCCTTGACAAAGACTGCCACCTGCAAAAGAAAAAACTTTTAGAAAACTTGTGTTACAAGATACAAACACTGCAACCAATCAGTCTGCGGCCTCCGGGGATGGTGGGTGGGCAAAAGAAGAACATTTCGGTGCGTAGCCAGTGCAGCAGCCGACAACGTGGGACCAGGACAAGTGGAGCAGCGTAGGAAAAAAGCCGTCCACTGCTCCTCAGCCCCCTTCAAAGGGGGGCCGCAAAAACTACCCCTGACCGGCAGGATCCGGGTGGGGCCCACCTCCTCTGCCCCGGAAGCACGGGCACCCCAAGCACAACCAACCAGCAATCACGGTTGGGGCTGGCGCCGGACACGTCACAGGTGCCATCACCAGCCCCGCCCCCTTTCCGGCGTCGGGCACCGGCACAACCGCCATAGATGCGGCGTGCCCGAATCCCGGTTGGTGCCTTGCCATTCTGTGGTCCTCTGATGCTTTTGATCAGCGAATCTTATTCTGAGTTTTTGGAGTCCAACATCTCCCTTCATATTTTAGAACTAAAAGTAAATTTTGAAAAACTCCAGCCTTTTCACTAAAGTTAAAATGGCGATTATTATTTTTTTGTATATATTTTTTTACTTATCGATTTAAAGAAAACATTTCATGCTTTTTATATTTGATGCATACTTGTTTCTATATTTTTGTGTATAATGTTCAGGTGTGCCAGGTGTGATTCTATGCTAAAATGTGTGAAGGAGTTACACAGCTGCTGAAATATTAACAGGATGAACGGTAAAAAATTGCAGTACTTAAAGGAGAGGGTGTGTTGTGACTGTGGCAGGTAAATGGAGATGCAAGGACTTGTGTGCAGAAGAGTGGGAAAAGGATGCTGAAGAGGAAAAAAATGGGGAGTCTGATATGTAGATGAAGGGTTTCAGAATGATATCTGGAGAAAAGGCATGTGTCTAACCAAGAGACTACAGAAGAAAGTGGTGTGAAGAGGAGAACTAGAGTGATTAAAATACTCCAAAGACCACTACCCCTTCCCTAGACTGTATTAATGTTTAGTTCACAGTCTGCTTTAAATGTTTTAAGTCACTTGGATGGATGGATGGATGGATGGATAGATTCACTGAAAAAAACAAAGGTAAAAGTGACATTAAAGTTAGGTATGGTAATATGTTACTTTGCATTAAAAAACAACCTCTGATATGTACTAAAAAAATACAAAGGTTAAAGTGACGTAGTAGGTAAAAATGTCAGTTTAAAGGTAAACTTTTAAACTAAAAATACTGAAATTCATCAGCTATAGTTATTTCAAGTAACTATACCTTGCGGCCCCACCATGCACATTGATGTCATGAGTGATGTAATTTTAGATGTCATCAGTCATGTTATTAATGATGTCCTAGCAGCAAACAAATGATGGACGGAATGCTGACAATGCAAACAGTCTCCCCCAGTCAAAAGATCTGGGTTAAATCCATCGTTCTTTTGCCCACTATGCCACCCCAGTTTGGACCCAGCCATATGCAAATCAGTCTTGACCCTGTGCCCCATGGGAACAGTCCAGACCGAACTGCCAGGCCAGGTCCTCCCTGGACGGATAACAAGCATCCTGGGACCGGTTTCAGGGTTTGTCACCCTTTCTTCAGCCAGGCTAGCTTGAATCCAGTGGCACAGTGAGCAAGGGACCCACGTCTGGGCATACCCATCCCACTTAGGGCGAAAAGTGTTACAGCAAACAAATGATGGACGGAATGCTGACAATGCAAACATTCTCCCCCAGTCAAAAGATCTGGGTTAAATCCATCGTTCTTTTGCCCACTATGCCACCCCAGTTTGGACCCCGCCATATGCAAATCAGTCTTGACCCTGTGCCCCATGGGAACAGTCCAGACCGAACTGCCAGGCCAGGTCCTCCCTGGACGGATAACAAGCATCCTGGGACCGGTTTCAGGGTATGTCACCCTTCTTCAGCCAGGCTAGCTTGAATCCAGTGGCACAGTGAGCAAGGGACCCACGTCTGGGCATACCCATCCCACTTAGGGCGAAAAGTGTTACAGCAAACAAATGATGGACGGAATGCTGACAGTGCAAACATGATGTCCTAGAACGTCATAAGTGATGTAATATGGGAAGTCATAAGTGGTGCATGGCGACTGTGTGAGAGTCCTGCAAACCCAATCGTCCAGATATACATAATTTTTTCGCAAAAACTACATTTTTACCAAATCACAAAAAAGCATGCTTTCTAGGTAACTTTTTTTTGTAAATGGAAAGTTTCTTGAACATTTTTTAAATGGCGCCAAAGTTATTAGCAAACCAAAAAACACTCTTACTATGGCACCTAGGTCCTAACTATAACTGCACAGTAGCGATTGCCAATATACTACATAGTCTGCATAGTCTCTATCGCAATGCCTGTTAAGTGTGGCATTAGCCATAACCTTTGAAATGTCATGCAAAAGAAAATAAATAAGTAAAGTTAGCAAAATGAGAATTAATTTCAGTGAATGGTTTCTTCTTTCCCGGTGCTGCTGGTTTTGTACCTCATGCACCTCAGCGGAAGGCCAAAAGTGTTCATGTGAACGGGTTGCTACTATGACAATGTGTGCTTTTTGAGACCAAAATATTTTTTAGGTTTAAGCCATTTTTTGTATTTTATTTTTCATTGGCGAGGGCTGGCAGCTCCTTCAGTGGTAAACAAAATAAGCATTGACGAAGCCAAAAGGTTGGCAGTCAACCCAGATTTATTAGCTTTGCCAATGCTTGTATTTAATTTTATGCGCAAAATGGAAGGCGGTAGAGGCCGCAGGGCTGAAAAAGTCCTAATATAAGCCTGGCGAATCTAGAGAGTGACACATGGAGACGAGACAGGGCAACAACTGCCCCCTAACCAGTTTAGCATAATTCCAAGACTCTTAAGACGGAAGTGACGTTTTAAACACCATGTTTACTGTGGAGGTCATTTGTCCACGGGGCAGACATCTTCGCACTAAGCTGTCACGTCGAGATGTTCAGCGAAAAAGACCCTCCCCTTCACTAAAACATGAAAGTGGTCAGAGGAGAGCTGCGTGGCACACCTCTTCAACCAGTGTTCCAAGAGAGCTGCTCCCTCCCCCGCCCATCCGCCCCTTTCCCTCGGCCTCCCACCCCCACTTCAGCGCAGCTGAAACCTGAGCTCACCCCTCTCCCACCCCGCCCCGCCCCCCTATTCTCCTCGTTCGCAATGCTGGTAATTTATTGGTCAGTTGGGCCTTTCTTGAAGGCGAATTGTATTGTCTTAATTCCTAGTCCACTGCATTCCTGGCTGCTTCATTTTTTCCCCCTCTCCTTCTGAAAGCTGGGCTTTCAAGCTTTCACACCCCCTCTGAGCACAGCCAAATCCGTTTTATTGGGTTCCTTTGTTGTGCAAATAGGGCAATAACACTGGGGCTATTCTTGCCAGAGATTGTGCCTGATTAGCAGTAAAAGGGGACTGCATGGGAAGTCAATGGCTTGCACAAGTCACACAAACACTCCCGCGCTGCCTGACCTGTGTTGCAGACACTGCGCTCCGTCCACTTTCTACTGCGGTCTTTTGTGCTGCCGGGCCGGGCCGGACCCAGCCTGCCGAGCTGTTTACATGCTGATCACGAGACTGCCGAACAACTAAAGAGAGAGATTGTTGATTTTTAAAATTGAGATTCTCATTTATTTGCTTGCCTCCAAATCGTCACCATTTGCCTATGATGAATTTTGTTTTGCCACGCAAAGTGTATGTTTGCTTCTGGGTATTGTTGCGGTTTATGGGGTACAGACAGACGTAAAGGGGTCATGTGAATGCTTTTTTAAAGGACAGAGCTTTAGTTACCTTTGTAACATGGAGCTGGGAAGAAAGCGACGCGCGGAGTTCTGGGACGCAGAGGAAATTACGTACTGTCGGCGGCCGGTGGGTTGCGTGGGTTCAGGCAGAAGCAAGTAGATTCTGTTATGTATGTGGGGTGTTACAACAAATACAGCCACGTGCAACCGTCTTGCCTCCATTTTTGCAGATCCTAAAATGTTACATTCATAATCCACTAAGCGTTTGTAGTTTTTAGTGCAAAAATGTAAGGTGGTGGAAGTAAATCATCCCGAAAGTTGGACACTAATCCCCCCAGTATTTTTTTGCAGCTTGACCCCCTTCTAGAGGCCACCGAAGAAGTTTTCAACACTCCGCAATTAGGTAGCCCCCTTCACTGGATCCCACAGACCTCTTTCTAAAGTCGTTTTTCCTGAACGAAACTTCACTTTTATCATGCACGAGAAGGCACCCGTTTACCTGTGCTACATTAAAAAAAAAACCTAAAGCTTAAGTAATTGGCGAACGCTACACCGTGTAGCTACGCAGTATCATGACATCACAAATGCGTTTGGAACACACCCTTTGGTGGATCGTCCAACAAGGGGCTTAGTCATCTGCCTTTTTCTTTTGATGCAGTTTTATCAGCATTTTGAGGTTTTCAAAGTGGAACAACTATGTGGAATTCTTTACAGTAATAATAATCTTAACCTTTTTTCATATGGCATTGTGTACCACACTTCGGCCATTCTAGCACAGTAAATATCAGAAGTTATTGTTAACCAATTTAGAGCACCTCAATTTTCCGACCATAAAGGGATAGAATGAAGACTCAGTTAACTTTGCCAGTGGATGATATTCTGTAGGGTGAACATTAACTCGTCACATCTGGTCAGTTCACAGGAGACACCAGGAAAACCTGCCACTTTGGCAAGACCTTTGCCTAACTGGATCGTACTACACCTGGTTTGATGCTGCATTTTTACCACTCCCGTCCTTCTTCTCCTTCTGCATTTTTGTTGTTGTTGTTTTTGAGCAGCTCATCCATTTCCCCAATCTTTCCCCATTCCATGACCAGCCATGTCACTCATCTTGTTGCTCCTTCGTGTTGGTAGTCAGTAAGAGTTTTAAGAGAGGTTGGCTTAATGCAGCAGTGCTTTGTAGGCTGAAATTCATGCATCGTAATCCCTGAACATCAGTTAAAAAAGTATAATCCTTTGTGATGGATAAGGATCTAGTGTGTAATTGTAATATATTTAAATTGTTTACCGTTATTAGCATGTCCCATCGGTCAGTGGCCAAGAAGGTGTAGTCATGCTACCAGAATAAAACAATTCTACTTTTACGGGCCAGAGGGTCTATGTAGTGCTTGCTGATATTATTCGGGTGGAGTCGATTTGATTTTAGAGAGGCATTTTCCCATAATCAAGCACGTTGAAGGGAAAATTGTCATGGTGAATGTAGGGTGGTTTTGCATTGAACTTCCTGAAGTTGACAAGTGCTGATGGTAACCTTCTCAACCATTGCTGAGTGAGCACAAGAACGTTAGTGTATGGGCGATGAGCATGCACCAGGCAGTGGACTGGCTATGTCTAGAATGCAGACTCACTCTACCACGCTCTCTTTTTGCGTAACTTGTGTTTCGTTCACATTCACATGACACAATGGAACAGAGAACAAGCAAGCATGCTTAATTTCTAGATGAGTTACTTCTAGCCTCCAACAAGCAACCTGACACTAAATGGGTGGTCAAATCTTGTATGGATCAGGGTATTTTACAGTACACGAGCATCCTTCAAGGTATCAGGCCAATCCTAGCCTCATTTACCTTCTAAAGGGCATGCTACTAAAATCTCAAGATCATGGGGTTTGTCACTGTACACCCGAGAAACCTCTTCAAAGTGTACCCATCTCCTTTTAATGCTGAGTGTCGAGTGTATCATCAGACCTCGCTGGCCCTCCCACACACACACAGCAAAGAGAGGTTGCCTGCCCCTCTGCAAACACAGTGATAGTTTCCTGCTGAAGTTAATAGGTAGGTACACATCCAAGCTGTCCTCTTTGTTGGTACTCCCATGGTCATCCCACACCCTAAAACCTACCAAAGGGGTTGTGCTTTCATCCTTGAAAGGACCAAGGGAGCGGTCAAAACACCGAATGAAGAAAGGCTTTTCAAAGTTGACAAATTTTGAAACTTAATGAAGTTGCAGATGTTGTCTGATTCGTCATGCAGTTATATTTTCATTTTGGGTCTGCCAACTAGACTATTGCTACATGGGGACTTGAGGAATGACAACATTATGCTGCTTTGTTTACATCGTCAAGGAAAACCACTGAGATTTAAAGTGTCTCCTAAAAGGATACATTGGTGTTAGGCCAGATAAAGAGCATCACACCTAGTCCCGTCCATGGTATGCATCAAAGGTACATAGTGAAAATAGTTCAGAGCTTTGTTTTTGGTACTATCCTCATTACTTCCTGAACTAGACCTTTTTTTAGGTCTGCCAAAGCCAGCCTCTTGAAGAGTGGGATTTGGACCTACCCTATTTAAACCATTGGCAACCTCCTCTTCAATGGTGCCAGAGAAGTATTTTAGTATTGCCATTAGACTATTGGCTGTTTGGGTGTATCTTTCCGCCCTACTGTCATTGTAGCATCGTAGCTGATTTCTTGCTAGGCTGACAGTACTGTATTCCCTCAACAGACTTTTTGGGGTATATTAGAGTTTTTCACAGTGTGGTGTTCAAAATTCTTCTTTTTCGTATCTGATGTGTTTGTTACTGAGAATGCTTCTGAAAGAGCTGATGTATTTCTAACTTTATGTTTCCTCCCCCCTTGAAATTAGGAACTGCTCTCTTCTACCCAAGTGGTGCTTGTTTTCTAAGCACTGGTCCTCTGTCTAGCAATTTCCGACCAGTGTTCCACTGTCGGAAGTGCATTTGGCTGCATATCTAGTGTTTCAGTGACTGGCTTTGCCGAATTATGGGGCATATTAGCAAGACCGGCGATAAAATTATCGCCGTTTTAGCGGCAGGAAACTGCCGCTAAAACGGCGATAATGAGCTTGCTAATATGCGTTATAGAATTCAATAGAAGCCCAGGTTAGATGTCCTGCACATCTAACCTGGGCTTCTATTGGAATTCCATAACGCATATTAGCAAGCCCATTATCGCGGTTTTAGCGGCAGTTTCCTGCCGCTAAAACGGCGATAATTTTACCGCCGGTCTTGCTAATATGCCCCGTTCTTACTAGTCATAGTAAAATATACGCCCTGTCTGTCTTAATATTTCTTTATTTTAAAACTGAATTAAATTCTGCAGCGTTGTTCTCAATCGTTCTGCCTCACGTAGACCCAAACAAATCACCGGTTGGGCACATTTCAGTCTGTGATAACTTGGAAAGGCCTAGTAATTCCCTGCTACTCCTCAATCCCTTGCTAAAGGTGCGTTGGGGTGGTGCCTGTTATGTGTGGAATAATGGATGGTCTGTGATGAATTACGGAATATTTTTTGAGTATCACAACTTTGTGTCAAGTAATACTTTGCGCTTGTCGAACCACCGATTTAATAAAATGCATTCTGGCTTAGAATGGCTAATATGCAAATACATTCATTGACGTTCATTATACAATACATTTTTCTCATACCTGCTCAGTGTTCCTACGTGGATATGTATTTATTTGTGTGTATTTTTATATATTTTGACAGGGTCGTTAAAAAAAATGTCTGCCTTGAAATTTGGCAGATGGCAAACGCTTTCATTAAAACCATGGTGTGGATTAAAAGAATGTACGCGTGGGACATTTTGTCCCAGAGGGAACTTGCGGGCTTAAAGGTACCGCTATAACTCATTACCAGTTAAAAATAGCCTTTAAGGAACGAGCGGAGAAACTGGGGAGATTTTTTTTTTTCTTAAAACTGAAAAACGAAGGTTCTTGTTTTATGGCAAACAAACCCAGCAGGACATATTTGGAGCGAGATTTGTTTTTCTGCTCCAGTTCCATCTGGCTGCTAACATCAGGGGTGAGGCTGCTAGTCACTGGGGGTGTTATAGAATCCAGGATCAGATTAGAGCCAAGTTGTTCAATACATAGTGATTTTGTGAGTAAATATTTCTTTCAGCCATAGCGAATTATGTCAGTACCAGAGTAGGACTCTGTCGGGTCATCTGAGGCCTGGAAAATGTTTGGGCGCAAAAAACATAACAAAAAGAATGTCTTGTGCCATGCCGTGTGTGGTTTCCATTGAGCTACCCACCTGGGTGATAGATAATGGAAAGGCCATTGAATTAACTGGTGTAATCCCCCCCTTTTTAAAGTTGTTTAATCGTTCTGCTTGAAATGCAAACATTATCGGCATATTAGCAAGGAAGTGGCGGAGAGAGGCGTTAGCCTTCTTGGCTTAATGCCTCTCTCGGCCACTTCGGAAACGCGAGGCTGCACCATATTATCAAGGATATGGTGCAGCCTCGCGTTTCCCCCTGCGATGGCGCTAAGTTTTACAACTTAGCGCCAACGCAGGCACCCTTGCACCAGAGTGCAAGGGTGTCTGCGAGCAGGGAGGTTTGTTTATGTACAGGAAGGTGTCCCTTCCTGTACGTAAACAAACCTAAAATGCCAGTTTGTAACTTACGTGTGTGCTGCTTCATGCAGCACACATGTAAGTTACAAAATGGCATTTTTAAAAAAAGGTTTGTTTATGTACAGGAAGGGACACCTTCCTGTACATAAACAAACCATGGCATTTTGCTTTTTCCATGTGTGCTTGATGGAAAAAGCAAAGAAGAGGAGAAATAAAGCATTTCTCCTCTTTTCGCCATCTTAAGTCCAGGATTTTCCTGGTCTTAAGTTCGGTGCTGCCACCTATTATCGCCACCCTTGATAATAGGTGGCAGCGTCGACTCAATGGGTGTTGCGGTGGAACACCCACCGCAACACCCACTGCACGCCCCTTTCACGCTAAATTTAGTGTGAAAGGAGGTGCACTATAAAAGGCAGCGTTAAGCCACTTAATGTGGCTTAACGCTGCCTTGATAATAGGGAGCTGACCCTATCGCCACCACAACGTCACAAAAAGTGACGTGGTCGCGATAGGGGCTTGATAATATGCCCCTATGTCTTTTGATGCTGGTTTCGATCAACTCCATTTACTTTTTGGATGGTCTCGAAGACGTGGCCTGCCCACGAGATGGGGAGGGTGTGCGGGCAAGTCTGCTCGCCTCCGACTCCATAAACAAGTCACAGTGTCGTAGTATTCTGCGTGCCAATAAACTCAGTTGCCAGCGGCGATTGGCAGCCAGGTGTGCACGTGTGAGGTCCGGCCCTGGCACTGCTGCAGCGCCCGGGTGGTCAGCGGCTGGTGAGCACGCTTTTCCACATGTGAATGCTGCTGAATGTTCTGAGGAGTGGTTTCCACCGAGGGTGCTGCTGGTCGTGAAACGTAAGCTGCTGATGTGACTTTTACGACAGCGGTCTTAGGAAAAAAAGCATGTCTTCGAAGAACTGTGAACTTTGTCTGTGCAATTATGCACTTAACACCATCACACTGCTATGGCGGTGTATTAATATTTTGTCAGATGAGCTTTGCAAACCATACCTAAATCGGTCCCAAAGTTTCCATATTTTATAAACCAAGGCTTAGTGAGATCCAGTCATTTGCACAGGATCTGAGGTCCACTGATTTGCTCAGGATCACACATTGTGATGAAGTGGAGAAGCCAAGCATTAGAACGCAGTTCTTGTGATTACGCATTCGACAGTATAGCCGCAATACAACACTTCCTTTGTTACGGTTGTCCTTTGCTCGCTGTACCATTATATTCCGTGCGTTACTACTTGAAATCATGTTTCTTTTGTAGTCAGTATCTTAATATTTAACTCCGAGGAGCAGCAGACGTGAAGATATCGATGATTAAAGATAGGAGGATATACAGTTTGTTTCATGTATTAAAAAAAATATGTATATTCTGCGTCATATTAAAGGCATGCACCAGAATTCCTCCTACATTTTTGAGTTGGGAAAAGTCGACTGCAAAATGTACGCTACAGCTTGTCAGCCTCTGTCTGATTGGTGATAAGTAAAACACTTACTCCCCCTAGAGGCTCGTCTTAGTTGTTGGGCAAAACTTCCCAGTGCGCTAGCATTTGCGTCGATTAGTTTATTCAGCGCTTTCGATATGCACACCCAATTTGGTGAAATCATTAGCACAACAAAGCGAATGCTTTCAGACTGTCGGAACCAAGGCAAACATGACAAAGAAGGAAAAGAAGGACTCAAAGGTGTGCCCTCGTAAACGTCATGTAGTTCTTGCATATGCTGAGTTAAGTACCAATCGTATGCAAAGATTTCTGTACGTGACTTTTCACATTCAAATCAGGGGCCTCATTTGTGACTTTCGTCCCCGGAACGTCAACATCACTTGTGACGTTCTGTGGTGCAGGAGCCTGCTCCATATTTACGAGGCAGCACTTAGCCACTTTTTTCTGGCTTAATGCTGCCTCGTAAATATCTTACCCTTTAAAGAAGTTTTCTGCATTAAGGGAGCGTGCAATGGGTGTTGCTGGGGGCGTTCCTAGCAACATTTTTTTTTTTTTTTTACGGAGTTTTATATAGCGCAAACTTGACAAAAAGGTATCTGGTATCAGAGCGCTTTACATAGCACCAGTTGCATTACATGAGGACACATTCATTTTTGTTAGGGACGGGGAGATTAAGTGATTTGCCCAGAATCACAGGATGTTCAGCGTCATTGCCGAGACTCGAACCCAGTTCCTCAGATTCGAGGTCGACCGCCCTAGCCGTTAGGCCAACTCCTTTGATACTGCCCCAGATTTACGAGAAATCGTAACTCTTAAGGCAGCACCAAAAACTTACGCCTCCCCAGGGGAAGCCTAAGGGAGGCACAAAGAGGAGAAATATTTATTTCTCCTCGTTTTTCTTTTTCTATGTGTGCTACATTCTGCAGCACACATAGAAAGAGGAAAAAGCCTCTTGTGATATTTTTTGTGCAGGAAGGTTTCCCTTCCTGCATAAAAATATTCATCCCTGCAACGCAGGCACCCTTGCACCATGGTGCAAAGGTGCCTGCGTTGGCACACGGCAGCCCATTGTGTGCCAACACAGGGGAAAAGGACATGAATGTGCCATATCTGATAGATCAGGTGCATTCATGCACTTTTCTTTTGCTGTAGGGCAGCGCAGCAGTTAGGCCTGCGGCGGTGCCCTACGGCAAATCCTCATAAATGAGGCCCCATGTATTTAGTGCTCCTTTTAAAATGTTGTGAAGGGTATTAAAAAAAAAAGTCACCAACATCCATCCAGTTTCAGTCTTGAGCAAAGTGGTTTTAAAATGTACTCATGAGAAAATAGCGCGTATATTTCCCGATCTAGCTAGCACTTATGAGGAAATATTGCCAGTTAACGTGCGCATGGGATACATTTACTGACACGCGATTTACTTCATTGCCTCACGTCTTTGTGGTATTAAACTAAACTGGCATCTTCCTTCATGGTCCACAGCTAGCTGTTGGAGATTTAATCTGCCCGGGAAACAACCTTTACTACGCATGCATTACATCGCATGCCATTAGATCGCGGTCTTTACAACGCAAGTCGTTACAACGACTTGCGCTGGAGGGCGCTATAGGACAAGGAATAGTTTAATTTACTATCCAACACCTTCCCTACTGTACGTAGGCTGGAGTTGGAATAGTAAATTTAACTACTCCTAAATCCAGCGCCCTCCAACGAAAGTCGTTGTAACGTCTTGCGTGGTAAAAACAGCGATCTAATAGCATGCGATGTGAATGCATGCGTTGTATAATCATACATTCATCTGCCCCGGCCCACAGGAGGGTGGGGAGTAATTCCCGCCGATATCCTGCACCAGGGTCTTTAGCGCTATCTGAAGTCAAAAACTGGTAGCTTAGCTCTGACGCCACTCGCCAGCTTGGATCAAACCCTGCCTACATTTGGCAATCAATTTAGCCATGCCCACAGTCAGCAGTTGGGCTATTGGCCCAAGACACACTCGGCAAGTTTAAACCTAAACGCCCCAAGTCAGAACTTGGGGTTGTACACCCAAGCCACATTTGCCTATCAGGCTATCCGCACTGCCCACAGACCATGACTTTGCTTAATCCACAGCCTGGATTTCTGGATTTTGCCCCGTCACAATCTGAAATTGCGTGCAGCATTCGGCCCGCTTGTGCAGTTTCACACATCGAAACCACACAATCAACTGGTAGACCAATTTGGGCAGTCGTAATCGTATTGAAAAAATGTCCAAAAAGTGTTACTTGCACGACACAGTTTAAACCATTTGTCAGATACCAGAAAATGTGCCTGTAGGACAATACACATAGACAATTAATGTTTAGGCATTTATTGTCCTATTGATACACTTTCTGGTATCTGACAAATGGTTTAATGTGTGTCGTCCAAGTTGCATTTTTGGGCACTGTTGTCTTTTTAACCCAGGTTCAGAAACAGGCTGCAAGTTCTTATGCGATCGGATTAACCCTTAATAAAACCGCATAAATACTTGCACCTGACCGGAAGCCATGCCCCCACCCCAAACTCCACCATCACCTCATCCAACGAGGTGCCCTGATCCTACAATTCGCTACACTGCGCTCCAAGAACCACCCAAAGAGGTTCCTGGCTCCTGTCAGGGCAGCCTGTCCTAAAGCTGCCCTTTCCCATCACAACACGGTGCACCGTGCATACAGTGGGCATAACCGCGCTCCTTCCATCAGTCAGTGCAGTACCCAGCTCCTCTCCACAGGAAATCAGCACCCTGCAGTTACGACGTATTACAGCAGTATTTGCTTATAATACATTGATTCTGTAATCCCTGTACAAATGCACGTCTCTAATTTCTTTATAATCAGGGACTTATGACAAAGAGGTTAGAACTGGTCAGGTCACGAAGCAATTGAAGCAGCTGTTTAAAGCAACTGAAAACAGAACGTTTCTTTTCTTTCTTCCACACTATTTTAATAGCTTACAAGAAGAACCTTAGAGAATATGTAGATTTTTTTGCATTTGGATGGAGAAAATATAGACTCTTTCTGCATGTTTCTACACATTTCGAGCTACTGCAGTTTTTTTTATTTAAACTTACTTGTATTGAACTGTTTCTAATATCTGTTTGCAACAAATTAACAGATTTTTGATGTGTTAATTTTGCACTAGAGGTTTTATTTCTATTCTTCGTGTTTGCAAACACTCTTGCTCTTTCGTATGAAAGAGCTGCGCACCAAGGTTGTAAGTGGTTTGTGGGAAAGGTGATGGTGTGACCATATATTATGTGGGATAAATTACCTCGGACGTGCATGATTAGGATATTGCACGTCACCTCGGAGTTCCATAACCTTATAAGGGAACTCGGTCTTCAGCCTTGTTCCTTTATATGGTTATGGAACTCCTCAGTGACTTGCAGTAATGTACGGCGGGGGTACTTAATCCCTTATCTCCACTCTTGGTAAAAAATGGCTATCCGGATATTTCGGTCTGACAAGCCCTCCCAGAATCACCTTAGGGGCATTACTGTGTCGGCCCCACTGCAGGATACCGAACAATAGCATGCTGACTTTAATACTCTGTACAGCTTACACATCAACTGAGCCTCGGGAAAAAAAACACTCTTGTATTCCGTATATGGGGCAAAACGCGTTGGCTGCAAAACATCAAGACTACAGACTTTGAAACTGTATAAAAGCTACCTTAGAAGACCACAGCTGGATAAAAAAGCATTTGCTAGAACGATTAACTGTACTCTGTCTTGCGACTCTGAGCAAAAACTTGTATTGAAATTTGTGTTGCCTGACAGTACAGTATTGCTGTCAAAGTCTTTGCCACACATATGCAGCCTCTACGGTCCTATATCTCAGTTGTGTGCATTGAGGCGCTGTGTCAATAGCAACTGCTTGTTAATCGAGTGACAGCAGAGACTCCAAACCTCACTAAACCTGAAAAGCTTACTACATACGTCATTCACTACTACTGAGAGAACAGCAATAATCTAGCACCGAAAGATGCACTTACATTCTACAGCACAAGAGAAGTGTGGTAAAATAATTAAGCAAATGTATGCCTTTTCTCTACCTCACAGCTCCAACACAACATATTAGGCAGATCTTCCCCACTCAGTCGTGTACAACACTACTGCAGAGCCACCCCACGTTTGCCAAAACAATCCTTCTACTTCTTTAACAAAACTATCATTCACAAACGTAAGATACTCCATCGTACTTTCATGTGCACAACACATTACCATAGCTATTTACCTATAACATTGGGAAACTCCTGACTACAAACCTGTTCTTCAACCACTAGAGCTGAGCTTACAATCCTTCAGGCATTTCTTCCTTTATGACCTGTCACATAGCCAGCGAACGCTGTCAAAAGCCAGCAGAGCATTCTGTGACATGGCAGCAATCATTGGTTCCAGCCCTTCAAAGCTAATTTGGAGGCATTCTAATTTTAAATATTTTTTTGCAAAGCTTTTCACAATGGGTGTGTGTTGTTACTTGCTCGTGAAAGCAGACTCCACGTAAGCAGTGGGAGGGGCTGAAAATGGCAATATGGTAGAACTACTCATGCAAATAAGCATTGGTAAAGCCAAAAGGTCTGGGTTTAATGTGCTAACACATGCTGCATTAGCACATCAGAGAGAGACAAAGTAAGATTGGGCTCGGAAGGATACAGTTGTAAAGTAGTTTGTCATGGATTCCATGTAAGGAGTGGAGGGGGATGGATACACAAACGGCCAATATTAATAGGTGACAGGTGATTATTACATTGTGATAAATGAGGACATGGTTGCCTATGTCTCAAGCATATGGCTGTAAGAGACTGGTTGAAGAAGCCAGTGGTTCACAAAGGCAGGCCCAAAGCCCACTCTGTATATTATTGGCAATAGGCCAGTTGATGGGTGCACTGTCAAGACTCAGACCGAAAAATAGCATATGTCAGATGCACAATCTCTGCACACCTACTTACATATATGAGCTTTTAGCCAGCCCTCTTCATTCATAGGTCTCTTGTGTAATTTTCATTTTTCTTCCACCCAGTACATCATACAGTTTGGGGACTTGGTTAGCCCATTTCAGCCATTAGCTAATTTCACTAGGAGTGGTGGCATTCGGTTCTTTCACAATTAGCACATCTGCACACAATGTAGTTCCTACAGTACCAGGGGCCACTATGGAAATGTGGGAATTTTTTTTTTTAAGGACAATCTTTTTTTGCTTTTGATGAGGGCAGGCAGCTCACCCTACAGTAAAGTTTTACAAAACAATGACCAAACAAAATAAACATTAGCAATGTTGTTTCCCAACACCAGACCTATTTGCCAATGCTTGTTTCCATATGAACCTCCAGAAAAGGCATCTCTGTAGCCCCTAATTGTTCATCGCTTGCGGCGCGTGCATCATGGAGTCCTACTCAGCCCCTGATTGTGATTTGGCTCTACTGCAGTGTACCGAATTGCAAGTGGAAAACAAGTGCCAATGCTTCTGTAGCCTGGCAGAATTCATGCCAGCACATCTTGAGCCTCACCTGTTCTCTGATTGGAGGGCTGCCCACTTGCTGATTTCACCTGAAGCAATATCCTCTTCCATGGCCTACAAGCAAACTGCAAACTATTACATTACATTGATGAACTTTGGGATACCAGCTATTATAATGAGAAAATATAAGCTCATTGCCTAAGTTTAATCGCCTTAAAGTCTTGTACTTTTTTTTAATCCCATTTAATATTGCGCTTTTAACTTACAAATGTATCTTTGTTTGTTTTTGTTCATCAAATTCACCTTGTCCTTCACCTCACTACACTTTTTGCAGCATAGCCTGCATTCCTCACAATGTGAGGACTATTGCACTGCTGTCCTCCTCCAGGTAAACCAGGGCGGGCTGGGACTCAAACTTTCATGCCTCCGACTCTTGGGTTTCAAGACGACTATAGGCCCAGTGCTTGCTGATCACTCTGACAGTCTTGATTTAAAGAAAGCTGCACACCAGTTTGAAAGTGGAAAATATAGGTTGGGTGTTTTTTGAAGTGTATATATCAAGACTTTACTGTCGTTTACCACCCAGTGCCCCAGATACCCTTTCTGAGACCAGTGATGACTGAGAAAAGTTACCAATAGGCTCTCAAGCGATTTTGGGTCACCAGGTACATGACAATCTGAAACACAGCAGATGACCACTCGTCCACAACCTCTCTGCACTTGTGTTCTAGACTGTCACCATCTAGTCATTTTCTGACTGACCTATTCATAGTGCCTCAATCGCCCTATAAACGCCTTATGCACACCAAGAGATCCCATCTTCCTGCTTTTTGTGACTACAGTGTGTGGGTCAGTGCATGCAGAAGTCACAGCTTAATCGTTCATGACATAGATGTGACTAAGTTTCCATTATGTCGAATCTGGGATCAACGGGTCCCTCCTGGACCAATTGGTGCATTCCAGAGCAGAGCTCTTTATGTCCATGTGCTGTCTGGCAGGAGTATCTGGAGGGTATTTGGTTTGCAGTAGGCATGATGAAAAAACCATCAGCCCCACTTGATGCAAAACCTAGGCACTATAAAAATATCCTGACTTACTGCAAGAACTTGGCCTTATTTATGAGAGGCTTGGTGTTTTGGCGGATACTTATTCGACATAATAACACCTGACTTCCCCTGGTCGGAATTTATCTGGTCTCATAAATAACTCCCAATTACCAACTTGTCCCCAATAATGGAGACTAACATGCAGATTTTAATGCTTATCGCACCCAAAAAAACACCTCTTGGTAATTTTAGCAGGTCAGACTGTGGGAGTGCGGTTTTAGCCCCCTAACTCCTAATTGCAATATGTTCGGTAATGACCGGAATTACCGCTCATATACCAATTAACCAGGCCACCTTTAACGAGGATCCTACCGTAAGACCGTTGAGTTAAACCAGGAGTGTCCACCGGGTATCTTGGGAGGTACACACAGCTCCCAGGCGGCCAGGTGGCAGCTCTTCAACATGGAGCCCGTCTTGCGCCTGCGCAGAAGTCAGCGCAGCAGAGTTGCTGAACCTTTAAGTGTCAGGCAGCTAGGCCAAACACAAAGTCTCGTGCTCAACACACTCAAAATGTTTTTGACAGCATGAAGCCTGCATTAGATTTGAAAATGTTTGAAAAATAAAGAAAGAAACAAAGGTAATATAGTCTGGTTATTCAACTGAATGCAGGTTTTCCTCCTAGGTTGTGCAGCTGGATTAGTGTGGTTAACGCAGGTGAAGCGAAGGACGAAGAGGCCCCGCCCTCCTCTCCCTCACCACTTCCTTCTACACAGTTGCCTTTGATATCTCATATCGCCTTAGCCTTGAAGAAACCGCGCCGGCGCAAGGGTCAGAGGTCAGCACGCACCGTTCTCTCGTTGACTCGGATCAGGCCGGGCGTGCATTGTTCTGGCGCATGGAATAGGAGAGCACGTCGTCAATAACCGTCGGTGAAGGTTACTTTGAACTCTGCTGGTTGTTAATTTCGGTGTAGATACTGCGCTTGTGTGTGGCTAGCTTTGTGCATCGAGATGCCGCCGGGGGCTTTAAGATGGGGGCTTCATGTTCGATACCACAAGACGACAGTGTCGGTAACATTGTAATAAATGAAGAAAGATCTAACGGTTTAAAACAAAATAGGCTGGTATTATTAATAAAACTAAATACCTGATTTATGTAGTGCTTATTTCTGATGTTCTGCAGCCTTCTGGCTCTGTCCATACTGGACCATCAACTGCAGCCAGATTTCTACAGGAGCTGCTTTTTTCCGATGAACTATCATAAAAGTAATTTTGTCTGAAGCACTTAGGGGCAGCATAGCCGTGAATTCTACAATAACTCTGAACTGGAGGACAGATTTAGTGTGACTCCATACACAGAGTCCAATCAGATTTGGTAACATGAATGGAGCTCTGGTGGCATTCATAGTAGGGAATAGTTGAACCCACAAAAGGCTAATACTAGTTTCCAAAGTTTTTAGCCTGTGTTTTTTTTTCTCTTGAGAATATCAAGACCCGTTTTTAATGTTCGACACAGTGTGACAACACCAGGGGAAGAAGTACTGTCTCCTAGTATGCTAAGCAGGAAAGGGGGATACACTCGGTGGCCTGACAGTTGATTTCTGGCCTTTAGGGGTTTTGGTAGGTTTCCCCCTACATCTGAGGAACAGAAAACTAATGACTGTACTAAACAAATATTCTGATCCCAGTATTAATTTCCACGGTGAATAGTATGTGATCAGGGAACCAGAGTTTAGACTCTTAGGACCAGACCTACAGACCCATTTTATGATTGTAAACCCTGCGATTCTGAATCGCCATTAGAAGGGGCTTCCCCTCGTAAGTGCGGGTCAGAGTGTCCGGGATCTTCAGCCTGTCTCACTTTCGGAGCAGCCCTGGTGGTGGTGCACTCAGTATTCTTGTGAACACATACATTATTTGCTGCAGTGGGAAATAATGCACCTAGATTTTCTGCCATATGTCGAAGTGTTGGAAGATTTCTTTATTTTTCTCTGTTTCCTGTAAACTATTACATCTTAAACATTATTTTTGTAGAACTTCTGTAAAGTTAATCATTCAAGCACTTAAAAAATATTTTTGTATGCGAGAGGACTCACTGTCCTCTTTAAGAAGGTTGGGCCTGCTCGCAGCACTTTCTCATCCAGTGCCTTGTGGTACTGCTATTACAATATTTGCCAGGGGTGCCGTGCCCTATAGTTCAGACTCTTGTCAGTGATGCCAAAGCAAGAGGTAGGGTGAGTCAAGCAAGACCCTACATACCATGTTCTCTGGTCTCCCTAGTTAAATTGATGGGTGTCTAATTATAGCTTGAACTCATGTTGAGTTGCAGTCCTAGTTGTGTGGCAGGGTCAGGTATTTGTCAACAGCCAGGTCTTTGAAGCTAATTCCAAGTGGGTATGCACATTTTTGTGATCACTTGTCTTACAGGAATACTCTTTAACATTTGGCTTTCCTGGTGTGCAAAACCTTTCTTGCATCTGGTCATCAACAACACATTTTTCGCACAAAATTAACATTTCCTATTCTCATTCCCGTTTTAAAAGACCAATCTCAGCATAGTGTTTAGCTCTGCATTGTTGAAAATATCATTAATTTATGATAAGATTAACAACATTATCAAATACGACTTTTACTGTAACTTTTATTCTGAGGTTTCATGACAATGGTTTTGTAATATTTCCCTCTGTCGTTTTTAGGTCGAGCCCGCAGGCAGCGCGCATGCGCTGTAGCTATGAGGTCGATCTCTTATGTTTTTTAAAAATAAAAAGCCTCTACTGAAAAGGGGCTTTTACCCCGCCCATTACTTACCATTCGTTGCTACCATAATCGCTCTTCTTTGCTGCCTTCTAATTCAGCATCGGTCACAACACATCACTTCTTCCATCACTTTTTGCTCCTTGTGTGGAGCATGGAACAAATACAGATTGATTAAACTTTAGAAGTGTCCCTCCGCTCCCCCTGTGATTAAGGTACTATTTCTTCTTTTTTGACATTTTTATTAGTGCAAACTCAACCCGACCCCTGCTGTCTTGCTGCCTTCCTTGTGAGCGTCTCCACCTCACGCCTGCTGCTCTGTCCCTCCTGCCTACACCAAACCCCATATCCAATATTTTCATTCACTGCCTATGTTTATTTTTATATAGCTGGAACGCAACCCGAGTGCCTTTACAGGGGCACCAGTAACAATACGCAAGGTAGCATTTAATAGGGACAGCATATTAAAATGATTTGTCCAGAATACAGGATGTTGAGCCAGCGCCAAGACTGGCATGGCTAAAAACATTGACAAAGCCAATCGATATCGCATCAGTGGGACCTATTGGCTTTGCCACTGCCTGTTTTTATTCTTATCCTGCGCATTTATAGAGTGGCACACTTTTACCAATCTTTAGGAGTCTTTAAAATAACCACTATTCAGTGTCGGTAGCCTTTTCACTAGAATTTAAAGATTGCTCTGTTAACCACAACCAGCTTCTTATCCAGAGCCAAGGCCAGGCGTATCAAAAGACCAAATGAAGCCATATGAAATGTTGTGACATGCCTATGTTTCTCTTTGTAACAGTATTTTGTTTCTCTCTCTCTGCAGTGAGTTATGAGTGCAAGATTTTGAGGTGTAACTCTGAGTTCCTGGCAGCGACCTCAGGTTCCCATCACGTGGTATCGAAGGACTCGCCTGAGTTTTGCACCGCCCTGCGTGCTTACGCCCACTGCACCCGGCGCACCGCCCGCACTTGCCGGGGAGACCTAGCCTACCACTCAGCTGTCCATGGCATAGATGACCTCATGAGCCAAAACAACTGTTCCAAGGATGGCCCGACGTCCCAGCCGCGCCTTCGAACTTTACCTCCAGGAGACAGTCAGGAGCGGTCCGACAGCCCGGAGATCTGCCACTATGAGAAGAGCTTCCACAAGCATTCTGCTCCTCCCAACTACACCCACTGTGGACTTTTCGGGGACCCGCACCTCAGGACTTTTAGTGACAGCTTTCAGACGTGCAAAGTGCAGGGCGCCTGGCCCCTGATAGACAATAACTACTTGAATGTACAAGTTACCAACTCCCCAGTTCTACCTGGATCAGCAGCCACAGCAACAACAAAGGTAAATTGAGTCTCCCATTTGTTTAAACATATGGCAACTAGATAAATACGTTTTAAAAAACATCTATGTCTTCTATTACTGGAGCATTGTGTCTTGAAAGGATGCACCCAGCCAAGTGATAATATATAAAACATTAATAGACTGAGCTAGTGAAAGAGTAACTCCATGTTTCTTTTCACTTTAAGTTTTCCTCGAAGTGCAATGTCCCCCAAGCAATCAGTTTCCCATTCTTTTTGATGCAAGGGAGAAGCTGTTAGCCTCGAGGCTATAGTCTAGTATCAAAGGGTGCTGTATGGGGTACTAGGATACACAAGTTCTAATCCTGGCTTCGCCACTAGGTCAGACTGTGATTGTGAGAAGATTTGCTTTATCTCTGTGGCAGACAGCAGGATAGAACTCTGAATGTAGTTTCTAAATGACATAACAGAAGGAGTCGGTGAACTAAAAGGATTTTGCCCACGTCTTTTATTTGCCTTTTGTATAGTACTTAATCTCCTCTCGGCACATCAAAAAAAGAAACCTCTGAGCATGTGCAACTAGTGGGACCCGAAAATAAAAAGGTTTTATTTGGCAGGAATTCCCATTTTTTTTTAGTGAGAGCTCGAAAAAGACATCAATATTGTGACAAAGCGCTACTTTATTCTGTGCAGCCTCCTTAAAAGGTGGTTGAAAAGTCATATACTTTTTATAGGCAGTTGAAATGATCTACCTATGCAGTTTGTCCTATCTTTTCCACGATGTATTTAGCATCTTTCGTCACTTCAGCTTTACACTATAGTCCAGTCTTCCATCCACCCCAAAAAAAAGATCAAAGTTCTGTTTTGTGACTAAGAATCTACTTGGAACTGGCAGATGGGAAGAGAAAAGTTGTACAGATTTAGCAATGTCAGATCATAGGCTGAAAAGCTATCCCTCTAGTCATACAAATCTCGCAGTCACAGATACTGAAACTACCACTTAGTTTACAAAGACATTGCAATTTCAGAAAAAATCTGCGTAAATATCTCTTGAGTTACACCAATTGTACAGCATTGGGCATTAGGCAGAAGGGGTAAAAATGAATAAAGTCATAAAGACGAACATAAAAATCAGTCTTAATTATAAAATGTTTCCACGTTATTTGTGATCAAACAGTCACACTAAGAGGTGTCCTCTGGCACCAGAAAATGACCTCCGCCACAAGCATATGATTTATCACTCAAAAGTGATCTTTAAGTAGGTTAATGCAATCTGTTTTCATCAAACCTCATTATTTTTTCAGAACACTCAGATTTTGGCATTTGCTCATGTTAAACAGATTTTTCCTCAAACATTAATTAGTTTCTACCATTCTCTGAAAGTACACACATTTTGGTTCCCAAGTAATATATCAGTTTTTCATTTTGGTGAAATAAACACAATTCCCGGTACAATAATTGGTCACTATCTCTAATAATTCCCCTAAAAACAGTTTTAGTTTTTTGTAAATATGAATCCGGCCACTAAATATCAGCTTTCCATTTTCATCATATACTACTTCCCCACAAAGTGTGCCTCACATGCCCAGGTATCACCGTCCCATGACTGGAATTAATGCCCACCCTTGACCAGTGGTAGCCCCAAGATGTCAGAGATGCTCTAATGCCTGTGATTCCAGTCAAAAGGTAGAGGTGGCCACCATGTGGCATGGAGGGCACAGTGGGGTTTGGGGGCCGAGAGGGGGTTGTCAGTCACCTTTATGGCAGTGCCATCATTATGCTAAGTAGAGATGCTGCTGTGCCTGAGATTTCCATCATTATGTCAAGCATTCCCATACTATTCCATTATATCAGAGATAGCCACCACGGTGGACCAGATGCCCACCATCATGCCAAGGATGTCCACAGTATGACATGTTGCAGTTGATGCTGTTCTTAGACTCAATGATGCCCGATTGCTTCCAGTATAAATCGGATGAGTAGTGTTATGCCACAGATAGCCACCAAACTGCAGAGGGGGCCTGCAAAATGCCATGGGTACCATTATTCAGTGATTGCAGAAACCATTATGCCGTTGGTAACTATAACTGTGCCTCAAAAGGCCTTCAGAGAAGGCCAATTGAAAACTCCACAGTGTGTCATTGGCAGCAATATGCCAGGGGTGGATAAAATAAAGCCAATTGAGCAGAGTGAACCAGTAAACCATCTTTATGCTGTTGACTACAATCATTGGTCTCAATATGCTAGGGATGAACTCAGTATTATATGGGCAGCTTTATGCCAGGAGTGGACACCAGAATAGCCACAGTATGCCAGCATTATTGTCATGAATGATAATGATTTGCCACCACGAAGTACTCTACTTATGTGTGGCACTAATACCTAAGTTAATGGTAATAATTTCACCAAATTCATGACCTTTAGATCTTAGTGTATATTGGTGTTAAGCAGTTAACTCCATGATCTATATTGCAGGCTTCTAACATGGGTGGCTACCATAATGCTAAGTTGGGCACAATATGCAAGGGAGGCACATAATATACAGAGTCCACCATAATTTCAAGGAGGCCGCTATATTCTATTACCACCGTTATGCCTTGGCCTTCATCCTGCCACTCCAAATGACGGGTGAATCCATTCCAACGAACATGTATCCATATTCGCGCTTGAACTACACACTCAGGCAGACTTGCAAGTAGACACACTCATTCAAGCATGCCTGCACGCAGGCATCCTCATTTTGTATGCATATTTGTATACATGCACACTACCTTAGCATGGGCCCACTTGCCTGCAAATCAATTACTGTTGTTGGTGGCTTTGCAGTGTTTTCCATGGACATGAAAGAACTGGAAAAGTTAATCAAAGGTAGGTAGATATTTGGGCGCCTATAAGATGCCTTGCTATCAAACCAAATGGCATGGGGATAGATCTACACGGAGCTCAAGAGATGGAGATCTGCTGCCTACAGCTCTCTGCTCAAGACTAGCTGTAGAAAGGGCACCGAAAAGTGCAGACAGCAATGGCAGTTACATGGTCATTGTGCCAGCCAGTCCTGCACCTCGACCTTTATATGGGAGGCTGGTGCCTGTGAGTTGGGATGAGCGTCTCTCATGGGAAGGTTTTTTCCACTGTGAGCCTTGGTACAAATTCTGTGTTGGGTAGTAGTGGCTTCCTACCTCACCTCTGCGTCATACAAACACATTGCGCATGTGCGTTTAGGGCAAAATTAAAGGCACCACATCTTCAAATGGGGGTGTGTGTATGCGAGCTCGGCTACTTCACTCCTGCAGCTATGCTTGGGAGCAGTAAACCAGCAGAGGAGTCTACTGACCTCCTGCTCCTACCTCCCTCCTCTTCTGGTGGAACCCTGCCCCAAAAACCCTTGTAGGCAGGCCACCTCTACTGCCCATAAACAATAGGGCAACAAGTTTGTTGAGGTGAACTATCCTTACCGTGTAACACTGTTGGATAGTTCATCAGTAACATTAATTCTGAAGCAGTATGTAGTGCTGTGTGGAATCCCAGCGACAAGGGAGTGTAGTTCGATGTCTTCTGGTAAACAGTTTCAAAGTCCGGGTGCAAAGCACAGAACCCTCGGTTTTAGATTGATTTACCAGTCGAGCATATTGAAGCAAATTCAAAACTTGGTTGTAAAGAAGTGAGATACCCAACCCCTGCCTCACAAAGCTTTTTATGGTGGTAATTGGAGGTGTGTAACTACATGAGCGATGGAGGGGTTGAAGTCTGTTTTGCGACCCTAAGTTGGCTGAGAAATTTGAGAAGAGCAAGGCAATAGGATCCAATTTCTTCACCCCTGTGACCAGAGAGGCTAGATAATGTAGGGTTGCTTTCATAGGCATTAGAAATGGTTTGTAAACGTCTTAAAATATTTTTCCCCCCATCGAGTTATGAGAGTGCCATTCACCAAGGAACCACTGCTAAACCTTCCAGGGACATGGGTGACTGATCACCTGCGGGGAGGGGGTGTTAAATGTACTTTTGGTGGGGAGTGTTAACTGTAATTTTGGTGATCTGTGTTTGGAAAGAAAAGAAACTGGAATCTAGAGGGAAGCTCGAAAATGTATCCGAGGGGACATGTGTAAGCTTGATCCTTCATATGTATTTTTTCTTGAGACTGAGATAGGTGTGAATGTGATATTCAGCTGGTTCGCCTGGGAGTTGTTTTGCTATGATTTAATCTGAGGAGAAACTATTCCAGCCAGATCTAGGTCAACTAGATAGTTTCACATTTAGCATATTGGTCAGGGCATATACATTTGGGTAAAAGTTTAGCGTCAGCGTTTGTTGGTGAATTGCAATGTTCTTACTCAGTTTTCCAATCCTCGTTGGCATTATACATCCAGTCACAGTCTCTTCATTCATTGAGTAATCTGGTGATTCTACCTCTTCCAGATTTAAGTAGAATGCTGGGATAAACATTCCTACATAGGTCGCACCAAGGTTGTAACATGGGATTTAAATAGAGGGAATCAATCTCTCATAGTACATATGTATGTGTAGGCATGAGCCTAATTAGACTGGAATGAAGTGTTATATATAACAATAAGGGGCATAGCAACTACATCGGTAGAGGAGAATGAATGATTCAAGATAACATACAGTAATATGTGTTGGGGCGATTCCTGTTTATCAGCCCAGTTAACAGAGTAGCTCAAATGGGTGTTTATGATTGATCCCTGAGCTGCTCTCTGAATTGCAGGAGTGAAGGTAGGAACCTAGTAAGTTCAGAGTTGTTGTTCATTTTTTTTAAAATTTTGTAATAGCTCTTTTTTTGGTTTTAACATAGCATCTGCTACGCGTGCATACAATTCTGTGCATATATAACATCAGTATTATCCACATTGATAAAACAGAGGATACATTGATAAATGTCAGTCTTGAGCTTTGATCCAACATAACAGTCCCATTACAACGTATCCTTCACAATTCCAATCTGTCTGGTTGGATTCACTGCGCTATTATGCATCCATTTATTTTCGGACCCCGCACTCCCTTTTGCATTCCCCTTATCTTGCCTATGTCAACCCGTACTCGTGTATCTCTCCCGCATGCTTATTTCGATGTCTTGTGAGGCGGGCCGCTCATGCATGGGTTCACTTATTCCACTTACCCGATCATCAAGTTGGGATGAGTGGTGATTTACACAGAAGTCTCATTTGGTCCCATTGTGGTATTTCTTCCAGTGCAGTGATTGGTTATTCTCAGTCAGTGCCTCCTGGGGAGGTGGGGGGGCTCTTGTCTGGTTTGGAGTGACATTAGTCGAATGTCTCATTCAGTCAATGATGTTCTTCTCCGTCTGTCTATGTATGCGCAATTGAATTGCGATCTCTGCGGTGGTCCATTTGATCAAGTCTAGGTAGCCATCGAGCCACCGGGGGAGGCGCAGCCGCCTTCCAGTGCATTGCTATGTTGCGTTTTTCTCCAGTGGTAAGCCCAGGTCCAAAATTGTAGACCAATGGCTTTCATTGGCTTGGGGAATCGTCCCAGGAGGAATGCTGCCATTGTTAGTGGTAGCTGTTGGCCCTTCGGGTCGGTTAGTGTATCTATAAGCAGGGTCGGATGGGTAACGCGGGCAATGTCCGAGAGGCCGGTGTCCAGTTCCAGCCGTGGGCTGCTTTTTTGAGCAGTCTGGGGGGCGATTTGGGTGGTTTCTGCATTGTTCAGATACCGCCAGCGGCCCAGTGGGGGCCTGAGTGGCCTTTCTGGAGGCAGATGGGCGTCCATTACCTCCCTTTTATCAACGAGCAGAGGTGTCACTCCCTTTCTCTCTCTGGGCCGGCCCATTAATGTATGCATACTGAGCGGGGCAGGGGGCCTGAGCAGAAGTGGCTTCACTTGTTTTCAGGTGTGTTTCACCAGTGTAAACTAATCGGTGCATTTCTCGCCTCCCCCCTTTTTTAAATAACATTTTGCCGAAGCAGTGTTTTGCGGAAAGACAAAATGCAAATGTGGGACACTTTTTTAGCGTGCCCGGGCCGATTTTTAATCCCAATCCAACCCTGTCTATAAGGGTTGTCCAGTAGGTATGTATGTGGGGGCAATCCCATATACCACGTGAAAGAAGTCGGATGCATTCGTTTGGCATCTAGGGCATGTCAATGGCATTCCCAGATATATTTTAGCTAGTCGGGTTTGAGACAGATATGTGCAATGCATGTAATTAAGTTGTGTATATTTAAAACAGTGATTCCTGCTGACCGTTTTCGCATGCTTTAATATGCGGTCCCATTGTTCATTGGTCAGCTTTGTTTCCATTTTCTGTTCCCATTTGCATTTCAACTCTCATGTGTCAGCATAGTACGCTGGGGCTATAGCACTTTTGACGCAGGTTAGAGCTTTGCGTTGTACCCCATGTGTCAATAGGAGTGTGAGAGCTTCCAAGATCGGTGGTCCGTTCTCCCCTGCTCCCCAGTTGGTATGTATGGCCTTCTCCCCTGCTCCCCAGGTGGTATGTATGGCCTGCTCCCCTCCTCCCCAGGTGGTATGTATGGCCCCTTTATGGGCATGATATGTTAAGAATTGCCCCTGGTGGAGACCGCAGCCTTCTCCCATGGCCTTGAATGTTCAGAGTTGTGATTCGTCGTCGTCAGTGTGTATGGGAAGCAGGCTTGACTCCTGGATTTGACCTTTTTGCACATATTTGTGCTGTGCCTCTCTACGTCTTGCTTGGATCCTTTTGTTCAGCTGGTCACCTCCAGTTGTCAGTTTTTCGGCCTGCTTTGCTCTGTGTGTAGTGGCTAACAAGTACCTGGTAAGGCAGGTGTACATACAGATGTATTTGACGTCTTGTTTCTGGGAGCCAGCATATCCTCATCCTCGCCTACTATGAAGGGTGAAATGCGATGGATATCAGCCGTATGGGTTGAAGCATTTATGTTGTTGCTGGAGTGATTTCTTCCCAGTGGACATGGGTAATGGTTTTTATGCTACCTAGATCAGGAGTTTGATCTGTGCTCATCTTTTTGGACTGGAACTTTTCTCCATTACGAGCTCCCATTACTCCAAAGGCATTAGAGATGTTGTGCTAAAGATAGTGTTCGATGCATTAGTGCAGGGAAGATGGATGAACCACAGCCATGGCTCTTAAGTAAATCAAATGGAAAAAGCAGGGCCTGAGTAGCGCAGCAGGGCTCGGTATCATGTGTCAGCTGGGGGGCGAGAGATGCTGCACCGTGAAGATGATATGGCCATCAAGCTAAAAATGTAGCCATGGCCCACTTTGCAAGATCACTGACACTGCACATTTGTGCAGCCGACGTTTAACTGGTGGGCGCGGCAACTCTTCTCAGAATGCTTTGGCTTTTATTTCCGGCAGAGATGCAAATGTTAACGAGGATTAGTCTCAATTTAAGGCCAGGGATCGCATGTGAAGCCTGTGGCCACAACTTGGTCCTCATTACGAGTTGGCCCTCAAATTTCTATACATTGTGTAAAGCTGATTATAATATATGTTGGAATTAGGAGTATTGTGATAAAAATCACACCACCAGTTTAAATTTCGGCAGGTCAGTCTTGCATTTATTTATCAGGGAAAAAATGGCAAGTAAGTACTGACATGCAGATGCTGTCGTGGTAAGCACCAAAATCTGCACGTTATTGGCCATTTTATGGGAAAGATTTGTAATTCGGTGGTATTTATTACACCCGATATATTCCGACTCACAGGATTTGATCGAGTGCAAGAAATATTGCACAAATTACCAGCCCACTTGTAATGAGGGTCATAGTGTCCTATTTTGTTCCTTGCACATTGTAATTCTTATGTTTCGGAGCAGTCTAAAGAGTTACGTTCCATATGGGCATCAAGCTTAACAAATACAACACCTTAAATTGATATTTAATTCTGTTCTGCCGACAGAAGAGCTTGGAATTTAGCTGTAAATTAGTGAGGCCTCTTAAACAGCAGCGTCAAAGAAGAGAAGCTATAATCCCACCTCTGTCGCTTGGTAGCAGAGGCTGAATGAAGTTCCTTCATCGACACATTAGACTCGCTCGTTTGTACTTCTATTTTTAATCTATAAACGCTGCTAAATTTGAATTTCACCCACAAAGTTTACGAACTTTTCAACCTCACTAAACTTCCCCTGTAGGTGAAAATTCCACAAGAAATGTTTTAGCAGAATCTTTTCACGTGTGTTTTGTGTGGTTGTTTCTCGCAAAAGCTACCATTTGACCATGCTTGCAAACTTTTGAAAACAGGCTCTAGAGTTTTTATAAGAAAATCTAAGCAAATGTGTACATCCCTAAGCAGAATACTCCAGACCCGCCCACTCTTTCAAGCAACACAGCACATCAGCTACAAAGAGAGCTCGGTCTTAGTTGCAGACCACACCTGACAAAATACAACTCTCTGACTAATGTGAGCAAATGTTGCGTAATTAAGCCTTGTCCCTGCAACATTTTTAAAACAGGCCGTCTAATACCGTACAAGACGCTCCACTGTATCACTACAACACCAAGATCATGTACAGCATTAACCAGCTCGCCAGGCTGAAAGCCATCATCAGACGCCAAGGGGCATATTAGTAAAGGCCATGCGACACATCTCTCACCCACTCACGTACAAACACAAACTCTTCATAGGAATAAGTACATGCTAGCCAATAAATAACACGGCCACTTATGGGTGAACCATTAGTTCAATAGCAGATAAGCGCAGTCTTCATGATTCAAAAAGCATCGCACACAATGGACACTGACATGCTGACCATCAATCACACTCAACAATACTGAAACATCTGCATCCGAGACAACGGTCCCTAGCAGGCGAGACTCCGTTTTGTGAGCTGGCAGACTCCACACGCCAGAAAGCCCACAGTGCTATGGGGCGAGGCCACTAGCCATTGTGCTTTGGTTCAGGCTGTACTAGACTGTGTACCCCTCCCAATGCAGGCACAGGGGAAACAGCATCACAGAAAGGATATCTGCTCAAACTGATGTATTTCCTTAATGCATTTTGAACCTCACAGGCGCCAAAAAGAATAAATCGTCGAGTCCCACTAGATTAAACCCGCTCAAGACCAAACTTTAAAAAAAAAATAGGAAAAATCCTGGCCAGGTCTTGCAGCCTGATACGGCTTACTTTTGGCCAGAAATTGTTCCCCTTTATTAGTAGAATCGCTCATTTGAAAGCACACACCTGTCACTAAAGTGAAACGCAGGCTTTAGCACGCACGGGGACAGTGTACGCAATCCCGCCTCTTGTGAGAGCAGAGCCCTACTCCCTGAGGTTGTCTTGTTGTGTGGCTGCTCTAGTAGGAACATGTATGTAGTAAATGTGTTAGGGCGAAGGGGGCAGCAAGGAGCTATCCTTAGTAAAGTGTCATCTGCTGGAACATAGATTTTCTCAGCGTGATTATTGGAAGTGTCTTTTGTCCAGGATTTCTCAATGTGAAACCCTAAAACTAAGCGGAACAATTGTCCGAGAAAGGATCTGAGCACAAGTGTTGAAAAAATATTCAGTCTTCATTAAAGTGAAATGTGTGTGTCCCTACCTCAAAAAACGTACACATAAGAGCATCAAAACCCAGGCATTTCTGCTCTGGCGCAGAGAGGAAGTTTTGAAATGCGGGATGAGGGTAGAAATATCTTGTTGAAAAGATATGGGAACAGGAACCTTTACAAGGAACCCTGTAATGACCTCATCTTTGTAGCTATGGAGACTGTAACAGATGTTGCATTATGACTGATGCTGGAGTCTGGCCCTCTGTTCTTCACCACCACATGGCCGATTCACTGGGCCAAAATTAATAGAATAGCTAGATCCTAGAAAGCATGGGAGAGCTAACAAAAGGGGAATGGGACTGACCTCTGATGATGGAGTTGGAGTGTGCCCAAACCTTATTTATGGCTCTGGAGCTGGACTGTACATCATAATAATAGCCAATACTATTACATCTAATGAGAGCTATTGTCATAGCTAATAATTGTAATTATAAACCGTTCTGTTAAAATGTTTATTTACAGACCTATATCATTTGACCATCATCCTGTTTATGGTCTTAAAAATAAATTACAATTTCTCCCTCCAATTGTAACACAACTAATTACACGTCAAACTTCTAATCCAATGACTACAAGTGCATCTTGTGTTATGTCATTTGCACTATACTATGAATACATGTTACAGGTTTGAGGGTGTTTTCCTTATTATCTGCACAAAAACACTTGACATTTAGGAATTTTGCATCAATCCACCAGCCAGTCAAATGAGTGGCCATCTGAACGTCACAGGGAGCCCACAATCTGACAATGAAGCTGTCCCTGATAGGGCAGTGTTTCTTCTCGATCCCTGAGTGTCCAGATTGCATGCACCTGCATGAATAAAGATGCACATTCCTGAGACCAGGGATATTTTCAGCCTCAGATTTTCAACCACTAGTCAGTGTTCACTGGACACTCATTACACAAGAGATTCCTAACCAGGCGTTCGAAAAAAATTGTGTATTTTCAACTATAGTTTAATCATCCAGAAAACAGTAGAGATGGACAAATCGGTGTCTGATGCTTCTGTATGCCCTAATAGCGTCGTGAAAAAAACTGAGCCAAAACCGATTGATGCTTTTTAATGTACAACCCTGGCATATTCCTGAAAATCTTCATCCTTAAGGGCACTAGTTCTAAAACATACATTCCCGCCACACAGGTGGAACACCTCGACTAATGAGTATAACAGAAAGAAAAGATACCAAAGCACATTTAACTAGTATGCAGGTGTGAAGAATTGATACTAGACAATGCACATGTATCACAGATATACTTTGATTTTAGCTTGAGGATTTCTTGTAATGCCATTATATGCCAACATATAATGTTGAACAGGTTGAATAATTGCAAGTTGACAAGTGAGCAGTGGCTAGATGAAACTCGGAAGGAAAACACCTTTGTGGTTCTTCATTTGAGATATTCAAATTTATTTCTATTTCCCAGGCTTTTTACCATAATGTGTCTCTGAGGCAGCACCTCTGACACTCGGGGGTTCAGTCCGACTGAAACCACCTTGGGAAAGAGTCTACTCAACAGTAGCATTCCGATGGCTCAGTATGGTCTTCCTGTTTAACTCGTACCTGGACGCTGCCACACTGAGACAGAAAGGCAGAGTGAAGGCAGTCAAGTCAGCGGTTAGAGTTAGCACCTCTGTCGTTATATCACTGAAGCTCACAAGTGAGTCAGTCATCCAGTAAAGAGAAATCACCTTCTTAATGTCATTGGAGCCAGTCCCTTGGCTAGAAACAGATCCCAGCCAATAATAAACTGACAATAGCTTTCCTAGCCTATCCAAGTTTGGCACACTTTCTCACTATCAGTAAAATATGTTTATGCCTACCTGGTCCCCCTCGCCGCCATCGTCAGACAGCACGGACTCAGCATAGTATCCTACGCCGACGACACCCAGCTCATCCTCTCTCTCACCAAGAACCTCGAAGACACCAGACTCAGCTTCCAAGAAGGAATGAAGGACGTCGCAGCCTGGATGAGCAAAAGCTGCCTCAAGCTGAACTCAGAGAAGACAGAGGTCCTCGACCTTGGACCCTCCCCCACTGCGTGGGACAACTTCTGGTGGGCCCTGCCCTCGGAAACCCACCCACCCCGACGGACCACGCCCGGAACCTCAGCATCATTCTAGACTCCTCCCTCACCATGACCCGCCAGATCAACGCCGTCGCCTCCACCTGCTTCAACACCCTCCGTATCCTCTGCAAGACCTTCAAGTGGATCCCCCCGAATGCCGAAAGACCGTCACCCACGCACTATTAACCAGCAGACTGGACTACGGCAACGCCCTCTATGCCGGAATCAACAAAACCCTGCTACACAGGCTCCAAACCATCCAAAACACCGCGGCCAGACTCATCCTCGGAACCCCACGACACGAACACATGACTCGGCACCTACGAGACCTCCACTGGCTCCCCATCGTAAAGAGTAACCTTCAAGCTACTCACCCACACCTACAAATCCCTCCACAACATCGGACCCAAATATCTCAACGAAAGAGTTTCCTTCCACGTACCCAAAAGGAACCTCCGCTCAGCCGACCTCGCCCTGGCAGAAACCCCACGCATCCGCAGAGCCAGAACGGGTGGAAGAGCCTTCTCCTACGTCGCAGCAAGGACCTGGACGAGCTCCCAGTCAACATCAGACGCTCTACCACTCTGCACACCTTCAGGAAGAGCCTCAAGACCTGGCTCTTCAACTGATCCGGAGCTGCACCTCCCCCTCCCCAGCGCCTTGAGACCCTCACGGGTGAGTAGCACGCTTTATAAACCCGTGATTGATTGATTGAGGATAGACTGACGAAGAATGAGTGTGAGGGACTCTAGCGAGTTTGCTGAAGAAGCAGGATAGGGAGGCCTCCTAAAGAATCCCAGAGATGAGTTTGGGGATTTGGACTGGAAAGGGAGTGAGTGAAGAAAGGGGGAGAGTGGCCACACTCTGAGTGCTGCTGATCCAGGGACTCTGGTCATTGATGACAGTGCTGTTGTCCGTGGTGTTGTGTCTACAGACCCATCCAGGAGATTACGTGTTCCCACAATAACATCTTTAAACATGCACCTGTTCACATTCATCTTTAAAAATTCACCTGTGTTTTTTACCTATTTTGCCGCGACCCAGTGGAATCTACTTCCTTTGGATATTCGCCTTACTGAGAACTGTTGTGGCCTGGCAGGCCTCTTCTCCCTTCATCACTCCAGCAGCTGCACGAGTATATAATTAAGAAAGAGTTCGTGTGCGTTTCAAAGCTAATTAGTGGCGGCCTTTTTGTTGCCCTCTTTGTACCAGTGTTTCGGCGCCCACGAGGCACGTTGTCGGAGAAATGCGTGCGCACCAGTGTACTGAAAGAATGTTTTCCGTTTCTTTCACAACCAAGCACCTGTCACACAGGAGCGAGCGAGCACCGGTCACAGCTGCAGTCCCTCCCCAGCCCTGTGCAGACACTGATGCTTTGCGGCCAAAGGGCACCTATGCAGACCCTTTACAGAGAAACTGCCGGGCTGCGAGGGCTCACTTTCCCCGGAGAAATGTGTGTTTCTTTGAGAGTTGAAGGCTTTTCACGTGCTGCTCCCACAAGCCTTCAGGGTCCGAGGTGTGGGGGCGGGGACACTCCTAAATATGACCGCTGCTTTCATTAGCCCGCTCCTTTACATTTTACGACACTTTTCCTATGCTGTAATTACAGAATGGAATTTTCAGGACCCCCTCCGCGCCCCCCTCCTTGCCCATTTAGGCAGAGATTACAATGGCCTGCTCTTCCTTGTGATTAAACCCTCCAGCAGGGTTAGCGCTGTATTGTCCAGCTGCACCTGGCTTCTTTGATCTAGGAGCTGCAATCTGTAAGATAAAAGAGCTGGGCGGGAAGATGCTAAAATGCCCCATTGTCACTTTTCAGATTTGTTCAGGGCAAATATCCATAGTTTCCCTGTAAACACCAAAGGCCTCTTTCTGCTCCTTGTCCTGTAAACCTTTGTATGCACTCACTGTTCGCCTGGTAATTTCACAGCAGAATCTATTAGAAGTGAACCTGCTCATGACAGTCGTTCATTCTGCATGACAGTCGTACTTTGTGAGGGCAGTGGCAAGCTGTGTCCATTCAGTGCGTAGAGACAAGCCCACGAGCGAGGGGGAAGTAAAGGGGTACAGAAAGCGTATTCAGGCCTAAAATGGGCATCTCTGCTCTTGGTAAGTGTAGTGCACATATGCTACATTAAATAAACACAGTGGGCCTAACTCACAAGGGGGGCGGGGGGAGAGAGAGATTGCCGTTCCAGTCTCACGTTTATTATTGCCGACAACATGTTTTTAATGGAGATTCTCACGAGCAACTCCATATGCAAAAATATGTGACATTTCGGTACACTTCAGTCCAAAAAGTGATCGGCAAGTCTACATGAACTTGGTTGGTATTGTTAGTCTACTTATGTCTGGTGGAAAGTTTAGCTCTGTTTGAATTCTTAAATCTGCAATGCATCGAAACCTAATTCTTTGTTTTTTAATTTACAGCTTACAATAATTTTTAAGAACTTCCAGGAGTGCGTAGATCAGAAAGTGTACCAGGCCGAAATGGACGAGCTCCCCGTGGCCTTTGTGGATGGCTCCAAAAATGGAGGTGACAAGAGTGGAGCCAATAGCCTGAAAATCATTGAGAAGGTATCAGGGCAGCACATTGAGATTCAGGCCAAGTACATTGGGACCACCATTGTGGTGAGGCAGGTTGGACGCTACCTGACCTTTGCTGTGAAGATGCCCGAGGAGGTAGTCAATGCAGTGGAGGACAAAGAGAACCAAGGACTGTATCTGTGCCTTCGAGGGTGCCCGCTTAACCAGCAAATAGACTTCCGAACATTTCACAAGCAGGCCATGGATACTCGGCCCCGGAGGCAAGGAACCAGTACAGCTGAGGCCTTCACCTACGAGACGGCTACAGCAAAGTGCAAGGAGAAGCTGCCTGTGGAGGACCTGTACTTCCAGTCCTGCGTTTTCGACCTGCTCACCACAGGCGATGTGAATTTTACACTCGCTGCTTATTACGCCTTCGAAGATGTGAAAACTTTGCACTCCAACAAGGACAAACTTCACCTCTATGAAAGGACGGGCAAAGTCCCAGGCAATAGGGCCTCCAGGCAACCCTCAGATTGCCTTGTGATGATTGTGGCATTGATTTTCTTGATTCAATGCGTCTTCCCATAAATGTGTTTACTATGTAAAACTTTTGGTGATCTGAGGGGGTGTTGGATTTAATATCTTCAATACATTGTGAAACCTGCCTTCCTGGATTGGAGGAGAGGGATTGCAGGTGCAATGAATGAATAGATCAGATAACTATAATCGCAGCACTTGGGCATGTGTTCAGCTTTTGATCATCATTCCTGTTGGATGCATGCTCTCGACCTGTACTCTGGAATGCATTCGATCCACACCATACCTCATTTAGTCCTGTAGTCGTTTGTGGTGACTGTAGCGTCGTGTCTGTGATGGTGGCTTTACGTTTGGCAGTGGTGGTCTTTGCCTAATTTATCACATCCAACCCTCCTTTCATTTTATATCCTTCCTTCATTTCTTCTATACTTTTCCCTTCCTCTCCTTTCCTTACACTCTCTTCCTCCTCTAAATTCTCGTTTTCCTCCCTATGTTTTCTCTTTCCTTGTCAGTTTCCTTATTGCATATTCCTCCTTTCCTTCTAAGTCAAAGAATACTACTTTTTGTCTACTTTCAGAGGAGTGCTTTTGTTTGAAAGTTGCCCAAAGCAAGCCCTCTTTGTTCATTTTAAATATTTTATTTTTTTACCAGTATTGGAACTGGAGGCTTGTTTTCCCTGAAGGGATTTTAAAGCCAGTATGTTTCAAGTAGGGCCTATGTAGTTTGCAGTGGCTTGCCCACAGATGGCAATGTGTTTAGGAGTTAAAATTAGTTGACAGACATGCTTTCCGACATACGTCCCGCAATTCTACCATGACAAAATGCACCACATTCGCAGAGGTATGCGAACAGGTGTGACACGCATACTGGTGCCATTCTTCTCTTCATCAAACACCTCTAGAGATCATTTTCAAGGGAAATGAAAATGCAGCTTGTGTTAGATGTAATTTATATTGTCACTAATATTTGAAGCTCTCGCTTTCAACATGTTGTGATTGTACATAAAGAGATGTAATTTGTTCAGATGTAAAAAAACAATTGTGTTTATCACTTTTGCTTACGTTTCTTTAACCGGTGGACAACTGCCCCCTTTTTTTCTTCTTGGCTATACACAATGGAAGGCCTCGCTGACAAGGTTTCCATACAAGAGGGCGAGTATGAGGGAATTGGTTTAGGTCAGGCTGCTACTTTTATCCCAGCATTTAGTATGTTTCATCAGGCTAAAAATATGAAACTGCTATTTGATTTGGCCACTACCTAATCTGTATCCACTGGAAGTCTTGCTGTATACTCACTGGGTGCAGCGCTGGCCTCCTGCTTCAGCATCAGTGGCAATAGGCAAGGGTTTTCGGGTAGAGTGAACATGGAAGAAACATTTTTGCCACTTTTTCACTTCCTGGACAAAGAATAACATTAAGAAATATTTGTCCTTTTATTAAAAGGTTTACAGTAATATCAAACTATGAGGCATCATGTATCAACCTAAATACTGATCGCAGAACGGGCCGATTCGCAGAATCAGCCCCTTTGCGACCGGTATTTAGGCAATTGGGATGCATCAACCCAAAACCCATTCGCAATATAGGTAATCGCAAATTTTGCGATTACCTAAATTGCGAATGCTGATGCATCAAAGCCTTTCCTAAATGCGACTTCGCATTTAGGAAACGCTAATTACCATCAACTGCAAGTTGATGGTAATTAGCAAAAACTTTGAAAAATGCACAAAAGTGCATTTTTCAAAGTGCCATGTGGTGCGCACACATGCCCTTAGGGCATATGTGTGCGCCACATGAGCACAGATGCCAAATTTGGGGGTGCAGCAGGGTGGCCTTTAAGGCCCCCTAGCACCCTTCAAATTGCATTCGCAATTTGCGAGTACCTATTTGGTACTCGCCCATAGGAATGAATGGGAAGGCATTCCATAGTTGCGAATCGCAATTTGCGGTTTGCAATTAAGGAATGTTTAGGAATCGCAAATATTTTTGCAAAACCTACATGCATAGGCAATTGCGATTCCTTAATAGCGATTCCTTAATAATTGCTATTAAGGAATCGCAATTGCCTAGGTTGATGCATGTGCCCCTTAGTGTGCCCCATTCTTTGTTAAGCAATAAAAATGGCTGAACATGTTTTCTCAGTATTCAGTGTGTCCGACTATGTAAATTAGTCCCATTTCCCTACTCACCCCAAGGACTGAGATTTTACGTCGGACAGATGCTAGAGGACATGCTGTTAAACAGCATTGTCTAAGAATGCTTCAAGTGTGTTTTTTCTTTTGTAAGAAGCAAGCTACACTCAAAACAGAAATGGTCCAGAAAGTATGTTCTTTGATGTGATGGAACAGTTCTAAGCGAGTGTTTTATGTTTAATTCAGGTTAAACATATAAACAAATTCTAAAGTCCTCACCATGCTATTACTGAATAAAAAATGTTTCTTCCAAATGCATAACATAGCTCGAAAGTCCCTCGAAATGACTCTAGCCGCTATTTTGCAGATAACTTTCAAAATCAACTTGGTTCCCAGCTCAGAGCCCTTGCCATTATCAGACAACCTACAAAAAGACGCCTTCCACAATAACCAGTTTTCTTCACTTCTTTCACATTTTTCATGGTAGAGCTGGCTTATTCAAATGCTTTTTTTTGGTAAAGAATGATTGTCTCCCAGCATCCTTGTTTGCCACCCGAAATGTGAAATATTAATTTCTGTCTTTTGAACATCTGCTTGCAGAGGTTAAAATATGTACCCGAGTTTGTTCATTACCATATTGTTTGTTCAGATGGCCCCCGTGGTTTTGTTTTTAATGTTGAGCACTTTATTTTGGCTGTGTTTAACAGAGTTCTGGTTAACGTTGAAGTTTCGTTCATGCAGACCCAATGTTAGACAAATATAAGAAAACAAAAGTGTCCGCTTTTGAGAGATGTGCAACGTGTAAACCACCTGTAAATATTGTAAATTATTTATTGTCCAAAAAAATGCAAGTAAAGTTTTTTTGAGAACCTATTCGTTTTTTTCTTATTTTGTATGTGACATTATTTATTCTGGTTAGTTTATTTTCACAATTATTCTGTGTACTTGATGTTACATTTTTGTATTCCTCCTCTTACTTTTGCTTCTTTTCCTGAGCCCAAGTTCCAGAGCTCGTTTATAGTAAATCAGATTTTCTATCCACCTCATGTTCTTCTTTTCTCCTCTTTTCAGTTTTCTCCCTTCTTCATTTCTTTTCTCCCCTTCCATTTTCATACGTTGGTATGTAAATTAGTGGTAGCCAGGATTAGCAACTTCACTCCTGACTTGCTCTTCTGTATCTATGGCACTGTCCTTGTGGCCCTTGACCACAGGGTGTCTTGAAGGCAACAGCAGGAAGAGGAAGTAAACAGGGCTCTGAGACCCCAATATGTTTTCTGTAGTTCCCATAGTTTAACGCTCCTCACACCTTTTAGGAAATAGGAAGCTGTGAAGGTGTGATGAATGGAACAAATGACCCACCCTATGATGTCATCCTGGGTCATGAGAAAAATGATCTCACATCTGCGAACCCTGTCTTTGTGGACAACAGTCATCAATCTTATTTCCTCTTCTCGCCACTTCCATTTGTTCCATACACTTTGACGTTTTATCCTTTCTCCATAGTGTCTAGCACAACGCAACTGGGAGTGTACGCTTCCCGAGGAAGTCCCTTACATGACTGTGATGGGGAGCCCTGAGCCTGCAAATACATCATTTTCCTTGTGATCCTCCAGAAATATTCCTAATTATTTACGCTGCGTGTTTCCCAGCTTTTCACATTGAGAGACATTCTTTTTCGTCATTGCCGTAAAGTATGCTATATCAGTGCTCTTTTACCTGCCACCGCTAGGGGTTCCAGGGCAGTTACTTTAAATCTGTTGAGGGCATCCTCCAACGTTCTGAAAAGAAATCATTCATTGCATTCCTCCTCAGTCTGTTCCTGTTTCAATCCACCAATGATTCCTTGTATTTTAAATCTTTTGTCCCAGGGACATTTATTATGTATCCTCAATGTATTTGACAATGTCTTATAAATATTTACTCAAGGTGCGCCTGGTCGTTTGTAAAACACTGTGAAGAAAACGTGTTATCTTGAACACACCATTCCACCAAATGCTTCTCAACCTATGTGAGAGCAAAACCGAATACCAACAGGCAATTGGTCTCGGTTTAGAAGGAGGTCTAATCAAACAAGCATTTGCAATGCAATAGGTCTTGCATTTACGCGAGTTTAAGCTATTGGCATTGTAATGATAATGCCTTTATTTATGTTTTAAGAACGAAAACAAAAATAAAAGGCATTGTTATTTGCAATGTCAATAGCTCAAACTTGCGTAAATGCGAGAACTATTGCATTGCAAATGCGTGTTTAGGTAAAAGTGTCTGCCTTTAACCACAACAGAACCAGGCCTCGCGTGACATGCCTGGCTCTAGCCCCGCCTGTGCCCCTCATGCAGAAGAAAACAGCAAATTAATTAAATAACCAAGCGGGGTCGCTAAAGTGAGCGGACCGTGCTGCAAACTAATTAAATAAACAAGCGCGGTCGCAAAAGTGAAAGCGGCCCGCGCTGCAAATTAATTAATTAAATAAACAAGCGCGGCCGCTAAAGTGCACACCGCGCTGCAAATAAAAAAATAAATAAACAAAATCGTGCTCTTAGCCATGATAAAGCAGACCGTGTAGCATGACCAGTAAAAGGTCCAGTCCTTATGGGCAGTAACAAATGGAGACAAGGAGGGACTAAAAAACGTAGTTACCATTTTGAAGCCAGCATTTAAGAAGGACAATGACACAAAGCCAATGACAAATATGGGCGGAGAGTGGACGAGGCTTCCATAGCATACCCTACTGCAGCATGCCTCGCAGAGCGAGCAGCACATGCGCGCTGCCACTAGGCTCGACCTAAAAACGCGTGCAGCATTGGTGAAGTGTGGGTGGGTGAATGAAGCAGTGGCAGCACCTGCCAGCAGGGCTGCGGTAGATTGTTGAAACAGTACCTGCTCGTCAGCAGGGCTGCCACACTTTTACTGGGACAGTACCAATACTTCTAAGCAATGCTGCCATACTTTTACTGGGACAGTACCAATACTTCTAAGCAGGGCTGCCATACTTTTACTGGGACAGTACCTGTTCTTCTCAGCAAGGCTGCCATAATTTTACTGGGACAGTGGGAATACTTTTCAGCAGGACTGCCATACTTTTACTGGGGCAGTACCTGTTCTTCTCAGCAAGGCTGCCATACTTTTACTGGGACAGTGCCAATTCTTCTCAGCAGTTCTGAAATACTTCTACTGTGTTAGTACTAATACTTCTCAGCGGGGCTACTATATTTTTACTTGGATAGTACCAATACTTCTCAGCAGTGCTGCAATACATCTACTGTGTTAGTAGCAATACTTCTCAGCAGGGCTGCTATACTTTTACTAAGACAGTATCAATATTTCTAAGCAGGGCTGCCATACTTTTACTGGGACGGTACCTGTGCTTCTCAGCAGTGCTGCAATACTTCTACTGTGTTAGTACCAATACTTCTCTGCAGGGCTGCCATACTCCTACTGTGTTACTACCAACACTTCTCAGCAGGGCTGCCATACTTTTACTGGGACAGTATCAATACTTCTCAGCAGTGCTGCAATACTTCTACTGTGTTAGTAGCAATACTTCTCAGCAGGGATGCCATACTTTTACTGGGACAGTAACAGTACTTCTAAGCAGGGCTGCCATACTTTTATTAGGGCAGTACAATACTCACCCGTACGAAACAGAGCACCCCCCGGAGTGTGGGGCACCAAAGAGGGCATCTGTGGAGGGCAGGGCACTAAAGACAGCATGTCTTGGGAATGGAG
Source organism: Calotriton arnoldi (assembly GCA_963921515.1). NCBI lineage: Eukaryota > Metazoa > Chordata > Amphibia > Caudata > Salamandridae > Calotriton > Calotriton arnoldi. Next base: position 2,374,231 of record CAWUFW010001798.1, read on the forward strand.
TGAGGGTACCAAACGGAGCATTAATAGTGTGCAGGGTACCAGCGGGACACAGCCACTCGAGGAACGGAAGCGTGGGTACCAGCCAGAGCCTCTGAGTGGGGACAGAATACCGAATCTGGTGGGTACCAAACAAAGTCGTTGTTGGAGGGGGCGTCAATGCCTCGCTGCCTTCATTGTCGGCACAGTGCCTGCCTCAATATCTAAGGGCATCTCCTAATTTTGTGGGCGGTTAAAAGGAGGAGGCACCTTGAAGTGAAGAACCACAGAGTGCGAAAACACGGAGTTCAGTGCAGGCTCGTGTCACAATGATTACTAACACGGCTACCCCACACCATACACGCACAGCACAAACTAGTGTTCACATCGTGGAAAAGCAACGATTTTACTGGTGTCCATTAAAGGATTCTTCGCAAATAGATATCTGAAAGAGACACGTTAGTGACAGATTCCTTACCTTAGAATATCCCCAGGCGTCAGGCTGGATCCGGAAAGTTTTTGCGTAGCAGTACCCTTGCGCGTCGGTAGGCGGCGTCGTGCGGCTCGCGTCCGTCGCCGGCGCTGGGATCGCCGGGATGACGTCGCGGGCAGTACTTAGACGCCGCCCTGCGCGCTGACGCCAGTTCTTCTTTTTCTGCGCCAGTAAGCGCAGATCCGGGAAGAGCAGTGCCCTAGTCATTTTTTGACTAACTTTTGGTGATTTTTTTCACTGTTTTTCTTCGAGTCATCTAGGCTCCGAGGTGTCGGTAGGGATGCCCGGCTTCAAGCCATGCGACGCCTGTGGTGGAATGATGTCGATCACAGACCCACACTTAGAGTGTCTCTACTGTCTCGGCCGCGACCACGACACGAAGTCGTGTTCCGACTGCCGGGCCTTACACCCGAAGGCTTTGCGAGAGCGGTCCCGAAAGCTACTCGAGGTCCGGCAGTCGGCTCCGCGCCGCACCAAGCCCCGGTCACGGGAGAGGTCGAGGGGCCGGTCGCGGAGTCCTCGCCCGTCATCGGAGTCCAAGTCTTCGCACTCTTCGGGTAAGTCGAAGCACAAAAAGTCTAAGAAGCACCATCGCTCTAAGACTTCGCCTCGCCGGTCTCGCGACTCGGCTGAGGCCCCTGTCGGCACCGGCTCTGGAGGTGCCTGTGGAGCCGCCCCCGCATTACCCGTCCTTCCCGGGTTCGGGGGCGACTCCGGCCGAGATACAGAGATTCCTGTCGGCCATGGCCCGCCTCTTCGGGCCTCAAGGCCCCTCCGGTGCGCCTCTCGGGCTCCGCGGGCCCTGATGGGGTTGCCCCGGCGCCGCCGCCGACCTCGGTCCCGGCGCCGCCTGTCTCACCAGCCTCGCTCCCGGCTTCGGCCCCGGCCTCGATCCCGGCCCGTGGTACCGCAACCCCCATCGACGCCGGTTGACCTAACTCACGCCTCCGCCGACGCCGATGTTCCCGGTGCCGCTCCTGACGCCGCCCGGGCCCGGGCGGCGCCGCTCCCCGGTTCTCTCCGGATCCGGACGCGGCGCCGGACCGGCACGCCCGACGCCGGCTCCGGGCGCCAATGAGACCTTGGGTCCCTGACGTCCCCTCCTCCTTATTTTCTGTCGGAGGAGGACCAGGAGAGCTGGGAGGGGTCGGAAGACCCTCTCACACAGCAGTGTGAGTATGATCAGGTCTGGGCAGAGGAACTTGGGGATGCCAGTGGTCTGGACACTTCTCCTGACACTGGCATGCTGTCTCCTCCTTCCGTGGCAACGGAGGAGGGAGCAAATTTCGCAACGGTGTTGCGTAGAGCAGCTGGAGCCTTACACCTCCAATTGTCTACAGTGGCTGTCAGGACTAACCTCCTGACGGAAGTGGCTTCAGCCGGCAGCTACCTCCTCGGAGCCATTGCTGCCGTTTAATGATGCACTGTCTGACGTTCTTTGGGCACCTGGTCCAAGCCCGCCACAGGGGCTCCTGTGGATAGGAACGTGGCTCGACGCCATCGCCCTGCTCCGGGCGACCCCTTGTTTCTCTCTCAACATCCCACCCCCGAGAGCTTGGTTGTCCAAGCCTCTGCCTCCCAAACCGCCTTCCCTACCGCCCCTCCGGATAGGGAATCCAAACGCCTGGACCAATTTGGGAAGAAGGCCTTTTCTTCCTCCAGTGCTGGCTTGCGGTCAGTCAACACCGCTTGCCTTTGGGCCGATATTCCCACTCTCTGTGGGATTCGGTGGCGCTGCTTTGCCCCAGTGTCCTGAGGAGGTCCAGACACTGCTTTCCCGCACCATTGCGGAAGGAAGGGATGCAGCTAAGTACACCATCCGTTGTGGCCTTGATACCGCCAACTCGCTGGGCAGATCGCTTGTAACGACGGTGGCGCTGCGCCGCCACGCCTGGCTGAGAACAACTGGCTTCTCGGGTGATGTCCAAAATACACTCATGGACATGCCCTTGATGGAGCTCGGTCTTTGGTTCCAAAGCAGACCATGCGCTGGAGCGCTTTAAGGATTCACGGGCTACTGCCAAGTCCCTGGGCCTTTCTGCTGTGCGCCCTCCGCTAACCTCTGCTTTTCGCCCATTTCATGGCCACGGAAGGGGCGCCCAGTCACGTCCGCTGCCCAGCCACCGGCCCGCGCAGCAAGCGTCTTGGCGTGGCCGAGGACGTGGCGGATCAGGCAACCAGCGTGCGGGTCAGGCCACCAACCCCGCCCCGTCTGCGGCCTCCAAGCCCTCCTAGTCCTTTTCAGGTGCACAGCACGCCAGTAGGGGGCAGGGTCCGCCATCACCTTCACCACTGGCGTGCCATCACCTCGGACAGGTGGGTCTTGGACATTGTCCGAAGGGGCTACTCCCTCCCCTTCGAGACCACCCCCCCAGCCATGCCACCTCAATTCCACCGCATGTCAGGGGATCACTTGGTGCTTCTGCAGAAGGAAGTCACAGCCCTCTTGGCCAAGAGGGCCATCGAGCATGTTCCGACCCCAGAAGTAGGACGTGGTTGCTACTCCCACTACTTTCTGGTGCCCAAAAAGGACAAGGAGGACATGCGTCCTATCTTGGACCTCCGGAACGCCAATCGCTTCCTCCGGAAGGAGAAGTTCAAGATGCTCACCTTAGCTCAGGTCTTGACTGCCCTCGACCCTGGAGACTGGATGGTAGCGTTGGACTTGCAGGACGCTTATTTCCACATCCCTCGTCCTGCCGGCCCACCGGCGTTACCTGCGGTTCATGGTGGGCCTCGAGCATTTTCAATTCACCATGCTCCCTTTGGCCTCACAAGTGCCCCCCGGGTGTTCACGAAAGTGTTGGCGGTGGTCGCAGCTCATCTGCGCCGGGCAGGGGTTCCAGTCTTCCCTACCTCGACAACTGGCTGCTGAAGGCGGGCCTCGCCCCAGGCAGTCGCCTCCCACCTCCAGACTACGGCCGACCTCCTGCACTCGCTGGGGTTCTCCATCAATGTGCCGAAGTCGCACCTAATTCCTTCTCCACAGCTCCTTTCATCGGAGCAGTTCTGGGCACGACGCAGTTTCGGGCCTATCCTCCCGAACGGCGAGTCCGGGGATATTCAGGCTATGATTCCGATCTTTCAGCCTCTATCCTGGGTTTCGGTACGGATGACCCTGAGGCTGCTGGGCCTCATGGCCTCCTGCATCCTGCTGGTCGATCATGCCAGATGGCATATGCGGGCTCTGCAGTGGGACCTGAAGTTCCAGTGGGCGCAGCACCAGGGCAACCTGTCCGATCACGTCCAGATCTCGGAGGGGACTGCAAAACAGTTGCAGTGGTGGCTCTCGAACCGGCAATGGGTCATGGGCAGATCCCTCTCCCTTCCCCAGCCAGAGCACACAGTCGTGACGGACGCGTCCCTTCTGGGATGGGGCGGTCACATGGGAGAGGCGGAGATCAGAGGCCTCTGGTCTCCGGCGGAGTCCCGGCTCCATATCAACCTTCTGGAGCTCCGGGCGATCCGACTTGCACTCAAGGCATTCCTTCCCTCTGTCAAAGGGAAGGTAGTGCAGGTGTTCACCGACAACACCACCGCCATGTGGTACTGCAACAAACAAGGCGGGGTGGGGTCGTGGACCCTATGTCAGGAGGCTCTGCGCCTCTGGACATGGCTGGAACATCAGGGCATATTCTTGATGGTTCAACACCTGGCAGGTTCCCTGAACGCCAGGGCGGACGAACCTCAGCCACAGGTGCATGATGGATCACGAATGGCGTCTTCACTCGGAAGTGGCGCAAGGACTCTTTCTACAGTGGGGAGAGCCTTGGTTAGATCTATTCGCCACCGAAGAGAACGCGCAATGTCATCAGTTCTGCGCGTTGGAATTTCCAAGGCGGCACTCCGCCGGCGACGCTTGTCGTCGCGAGTGGAGTTGCGGTCTGTTGTACGCCTTTCCGCCTATACCACTTCTACCCAGAGTGTTGAAGAAGATTCGGCGCGACCGGTCCCAAGTCATCCTTGTGGCTCCGGACTGGGCTCGAAGAGTTTGGTATCCCGAGCTACTCAGTATGAGCGTCGATCCCCCGATCCGTCTGCCTCTTCGGGAGGATCTTCTGTCGCAGCAGCAGGGGACGGTCCTCCACCCGAACCTGTCCAGTCTCCACCTGCTTGCGTGGAGATTGAGCGGCGGCAGTTGATTCCTTTCGACTCTGCCTCCCGAAGTTTGTGATGTGATTCTGGCAGCCAGGCGTCCCTCCACTAAGGTGGTATACGCCTGCAGGTGGAACAAGTTTGTGGCATGGTGCACAGCAAAGGCTGTGAATCCCCTCTGCCCCTCTTTCTGAGGTTCTTCTGTTCCTTCTTACTCTGGCCCAACAGGGTTCTGCCCTGGGTACCATCAAGGGCTATCTTTGTGCGATCTCGGCCTTCCTCAGGCTCCCTGATCAGCCCTCTCTTTTTAAGTCCCCTGTTGTTAACAGGTTTCTAAAAGGCATTACACACCTCTTCCCTCCTGTTCCGTTTGTCATGCCTCAGTGGGACTTAAACTTGGTTCTTACCTTTCTTATGTGCGCTCCCTTTGAGCCTCTACATAACTGTCCTCTTCGTCTTCTGACTCTGAAGACAGCCTTTCTGGTGGCCATCACCTCCGCTCGGAGGGGGAGTGAGCTCCAGGCTCTATCATGCAAACCTCCCTTTCTGTCTGTCCATCCAGACAAGGTTGTTCTTAGGACGCGTCCGTCCTTCTTGCCAAAGGTGGTTACTGCCTTCCACATTGGGCAGACCATCACTTTGCCCACCTTCTTTCCGCCTCCGCATCCTTCCAGAGAGGAAGAGAGGCTCCACCGCCTGGACCCAAAACGTGCGCTTTCCTTTATATCAACCGCACACAACACTTCCGGGTGGATGACCAGCTCTTTGTTGGCTACGTGGGCGCCAAAAAGGTCGGGCGGTGCACAAGAGAACCATCTCCCGCTGGGTCAGCTTGTGTATCAAAGCCTGCTATTCTTTGGCTAAGAAGGAGCCTCCTGTTGGGCTGCGTGCCCATTCCACCAGGGCAACGGCTGCTACCACGGCCTTAGGGCCGCGGTGTTCCGCTGCAGGATATCTGTCAGGCAGCTACGTGGGCCTCGCTGCACACGTTTACCAAGCATTACTGCCTTGACAGTCGGGTCCAGAGGGACGGCTTCTTGGCCGTTCTGTCCTCCGGGACATCCTTGTCTGATCTTTGTTCGCAGACCCACCACCGGGTTGGTATTGCTGGGGTATCTATTCTAAGGTAAGGAATCTGTCACTAACGTGTCTCTTTCAGATGCACAAGTTACTAACTTGTGTAACGATATATCTGTAAGAGACAGTAGTTAGTGACAGATTCCTTACCGCCCACCCATCCTCCCCGTCTCTGCGAACTGATTTCTAGGGTTAAGGACATCCCTTTCAGGGCCCTAGTATTTTTCAGACACCTATGTCAGCTTCTTGCATGGCTCTGCTGCTCCTGGCGCGGAAAGTAGTGTACATAACTGACGCCAGCGCGCAGGGGCGGCGTCTGAGCACTGCCCGCGACGTCATCACGATGCCGACGACTGACGCGGAGCCGCACGACGCTGCCTACCGACGCGCAAGGGTACTGCTACGCAAAAACTTTCCGGATCCAGCCTAACGCCTGGGGATATTCAAAGGTAAGGAATCTGTCACTAACTACTGTCTCTTACAGATATATCGTTACACAAGTTAGTAACTTGTGCGACGGGCGGTGTTGGGCGCTTATTCGACTCCTGCTCCAGACAAGCGCTCCTCCATTTCAGACGCAACAATCTTTAAACTACTCTTCCTGGTTTCACGGCCGAGTACACCAAGCTATAGCAGCGTGCACCAGCACAACACACAATAGCATACCATGCTATTCCCTAACTCCTTAAAGCACTACAAAGCCATCCAGCTTGAAGCAATGCACTAGGCAAATGCTGGCAACATACTATTCGTATTACACATAGTTGCACCACGTACATATAACATAAAATCTGACGACTTAACACTTCGTAGGATAGTAACACAACAACGCAGAATAAAACAAAGCATAGACTAAATGTTGTATCTGAAAATAACACAACCAAGAATAAACAACTCAACAGCATCACTCCGCGTCGTGTAACATAACATAGCATACCGGAGCATATAAAATGGCACAGCCCACTGTAGCATAGCACAACGCAACAGTATACACCATGCTACAACAAAGCAACACGTAAAAGGATAACATGCCATAGTGCAACATAGCATGGCTGTGCATAGCAAACATACTACTGCATAGCCTCCCATACTGTGATATAATTTATCATAGCATAAAAGCCTGATGACATGAAATGATATCGCAAACCATAGTATGGCATCACATCATACCACAACCCAGCATATAGTACAGTACAACACTACGAGAAAACATGCCGAGGCACAGCTTATGGGAGACCAACATGCCATAGCATAACATAAGATTGCAGAGCATAGCTAAATATATCCTAACAGCACCACACAGCCCCTCTTACTGTAGCATAACAACTCAGCGTAACATGACAAAGCATAGCGTAACACAGATGAGTAGCAGCCTCTAGGCGCTTCCCTTACCTGCAAGCCCGGGTAAGGTGGTCCTGAGCTCCTCGGCCACTGTTTGCAAGGGATGAGGTATATGAGTGTGAGTTATCTACATAGTGCAGGGCACAGAGCGTCTTCTTGGCGCTGGAGCAGGAGGGCGCTTGGAGCTCACCGAAAGCACATGCTCTGACTGCCTCCGGGCCTGAGGCAGTATTTATAGGTTTGGGAAGACGAGGGCTCGGGCAGCTCCTGGAATCCGGCGTACTTGGCAAGTGTTCTCGTCTCCTCTGACGAAAGCAGAGGAAGTGTCCTCGAGGTCCGAGGAGAACAGGAGATACACTCGCATCTGAGGGAGGGCCTGGCCCGCGGTGTGTAAGAGGAGCAGGAGTGGGCTGGAAGGGCGGGTGGGCTGAGGAGGGTGGACGTGGGACTGGCAAACGTGAGGGAACGAAACCAAACCCTCCTCCCCCGAAGCCACCCTGAGAAGGGCAGGAAACCACATTCTATGGCAGGACGGTGGGCCACGGTGAGAACTGCCGAGGACGTTTCAGAGTCAGGCTAGCAAACTATGCCAATCGCGCGAGCAGCGAAACAATAAAAACAGTTACAATGCTACAAACTTTTCAAAATAAAATGTAAACTGAGCGCTGTTTCCCTAAAGCGGGCGCCGCGCTCAGCATCCACATACAACTAAACAAAAAAATACAGCCGCCATTGTCAATAAACTAAATAGTGCTCACCCACTAGATAAAGCATGCTGTGTAACGAGTGAAGTAAAAGGTCCAGTCCTTATGGGCGGTAACAAATGGAGAAAGGGCGGTACCAAGGCGGGACTAACAAGCCTCATAATGAATCGAAAGCCAGCGTTTACCAAGGACAATGACACCAGCCAATGAAAAATATGGGGGGAGAGTGGGCGGGGCTTCCACAGCATACCCTACTACAGCATGCCTCGCAGTGCAAGCGCGCTGCCGCTAGGCTCGACCTAAAAACGATTTAATGATCCTACACCAGAACCTCTGAAAATACGGTCATTAGAAAAGTTTTGCCAGTTTGAATGAATTCTAAAACTCCGCTTTTATCAAAGACCAAAGCTCATCCTTTTCTGAATTTTCAGCAACACAACAATTCAAAGGCACTTTTCCAAAACAAGGTGACACGTGAGTTAAAGAGAAAGCATATCACTTGAAGAAAACTCACCGAATTGTGATAGTTGCTAACAGAACACGACTACCATTTCTCTACTTACCTAAAATTTTTCTAAATGCTTGTCATCACAAAAATGGAAATTACAGTTCGCAATGGTTCCTTGTTTGTGAAGGATTACGGCCATGAAAAATTTGTAGTTGCTGTGGGCACATTGAGCAGGCAACGTGAAGGTGTGAAAAAGGCACGCCTATTTGGACCCGTTTGGGCTAGGAGAGGGGGTGAAGTTGGCATGAAATTATGTTAAATTATACAAAAATAAAAAAGCTCAAGATTTCTCTATAGGTGCTTGTTAGAAATGGGGGTCTCTAGTTGGCAGAGGTAGGTACCTTTGTGCAAATAGGGGCCCTTGCTTCTAGTCAGGGTAAGGGGGATACACGCCGAAAATAAACCCTGCTCACCCCCTTGGTAGCTTGGCACGAGCAGACAGGCTTATCTCAGAGGCAGTGTGTAAAGCATTTGTGAACACATACAGTAATACAGTGAAAACACTACAAATGGACACCACACCAGTTTAGAAAAATAAGTAATCTTTATCTAGACTTAACACAAGACCCAACGACAAAAATCCACAATACAGTTCTCGAGATCCTTAAAAATAGGTTATTCACTTAAATCAAGCTTGTAGCAACAAATAACAACACTTTGAGTTAAACGACGTCGTGACAGATAGAAATCCCAAAGTACGGCGCCGACCGCGAGGTGCACGGCGTCGGGCCCGGAGTCAAACAGTCCCACAAAGAACAGTACCTTGGAAAAGCGATGAAAACAAAGACTGCAGTTCACGGCGTCGGGGAGGTGCGGCATCGTAGGCGCTGCGCGGCGTCGGTTCCTTACGACCCCAGGGGAGGTGAAGCCTCTGTTCCTTACTGCAGCGCAGGGGAGGCGAGACGACGGTTCCTTACTGCGTCGGGGAGGTGAAGTCACGATGGCGCTGAAACCACTGTTCCTTACGATGTCGCGATGTCGATGGATTCAGGGGGTCACCCACGTCGAGGATCGGCACCGCGATGATGAAGTCGGCTTCGGAGTCGATGCGGAACAGCAACAGGCGTTGGGCGCACGTCGGAGCAGCGCTCACGACTTCAGGCAGGTTACGGCGTCGCTCGCGTCTATGTGGCACGGCAGCTGGCGTTGGGCCTACGTCGCAAGTCGGAGCAGCGCTCATGGCTTCGGTGCAGGTTACGGCGTCGCTTGCCGGCGTCAGTGTTGCAATTTCCTTCTGTAGCTGCTAAAACAGCAGTTCTAGATGCAGGAAGACAGAAGGGGTGAAGTCTTTGTGTTCCTGAGACTTCAGAACAGGAGGCAAGCTCAGTTTCAAGCCCTTGGAGATCTTCCTCAAGATGATTAAAGTACACACAAAGTTCCTTTTCTCCTTTCCTTGGCAATAAGTAACCACTGCAGGCCAACCCCAAACAATCACCAGTGCAGGGGCAGTCTCCTCCTTCAGTTTCCTTGGTTTCTCTCCTTGGCAAAGGTTTGTCTTGATTCCCAGAAGTGATCTAAAGTTCTGGGGTCTGGGCCCCAATATTTATACTACTAAATCCTTTGTTCTCTGAAGGCAGAGTGTGTCTGTACCTAGTCAAAACCAGTTCTGTCCTCCCTGGTGCAGCTTCCTGGCAGGAGGTGGAGACAGCATTGTTGAAAGCAGACCTGGCCCAGGTAGCTGAAAGGAAAACTCCTCCCCCTACTCTCTATTCTATGTAGGCTCTATTCAGCCCAGCCCTGACTCATCAGACTGCTGGAGCCAAAGCCCTCTCCAGCCCCCTGTCACTCACAAACCAGACATGGAATACACAAACCTAGCAGAGGCATACTGGATGGTTAGGCAAGAAAATACCTACTTTCTAAAAGTGGTATTTTCAAACACAGAATGTAAAAATCACCCACACTAAAAGATGTATTTGAACATTCTGAGTTCAGGCATACTAAACTTTATTTTCCTATCTTGTTTCTTGGGTCAGTTATGCTTATCAAATGGCCCATTCTGGCCTATGGGAACAGATGGCCTTGCAATAGTGAAAAACGAAATTGGCTGTAATTCACTACTAGGACATGCCACACACACCAGGGCATGTCCTACCTTTTACATACAATGCACCCTGCCCATAGGGTTACCTTGGGCCTACCTTAGGGGTGACTAACATGCAGAAAAGGGAAGGTTTAGGGACTGGCAAGTGTGCACTTGCCAAGTCGACATGGCAGTCCCAGACTGCGCACAGGCTCTGCAATGGCAGGCCTGAGCCATCTTTTACAAGCTCTTTCTGTGGGTGGCACAATCAGTGCTGCAAGTCCACCAGCAGCATTTGATTTACAGGCCCTGGGCACTAATGGTGCACTGTACTAGGGTCTGACAAGTAAATCAAATAAGCCAATCATGGAGTCACTAATCCATTACAACAATTTACAATAGGGAGCACTCGCACCTTGGCACTGAATAGCAGTGGCAAAGTGCCCAATGCATCTAGACCAGCAAAAACATAGGAGGCAACAGTGAAAAAATGGAAGGGAGACCCACGCCAATGGTGCCAGGTCTAACACGTCTCCCCTCCAGCTCAAATGTGGGGAGAACTACCCTACCTCTTGGGAGTTCTCTTCACTAAGGCGGAAAAATCGGGACAGACCATCAGCATTGGCGTGTTCTGTACCAGGGCGGTGTTCCACCATGAAGTCCATCCCCTGTAGGGAAATGGATCACCTCAACAGCTTTGGATTCTCACCCCTCATCTGCATCAACCATTTGAGGGGCCTGTGGTCTGTCTGAACCCAGAAGTGAGTCCCAAACAAGTATGGTCTCAACTTCTTCAGTGCCTAGACCACAGCAAATGCCTCACGCTCAATTGCACTCCACGTCTGTTCCCGTGGAAGTAACCTCCTACTAATGAAGGCTACAGGTTGGTCTAGGCCCTCCTCATTCATCTGTGAAATTACAGCCCCCACACCATGCTCTGAAGCGTCTGTCTACACATTTAATTCCTTTGAGAAGTTGGGCGCCTGAAGCACGGGCGCCGTGCACATGGCAGTCTTCAGGGCATCAAAAGCTTTCTGACAGGTGTCAGTCCAGTTCACTTTCTTGGGCTGCTTCCTAGAAGTCAGCTCTGTCAAAGGTGCAACAATGCTGCCATACCCCTTGACAAACCTCCTGTAGTACCCTGTGAGTCCTAAAAAGGCCCTCACCTCTGTCTGGGTCTTAGGGGGTTCCCAAGCCAGGACGGTCTCAATCTTGGGCTGTAGGGGTGCCACCTGGCCGCTCCCAACCTGGTGTCCCAAGTACACCACGGAACCCTGCCCGATCTGGCAGTTACTCGCCTTGATCGTGAGGCCTGCCCTCCGCAGTGCCATCAAACTTCCCAGAGGTGTCGCAGATGTTCTTCCCAACTGGCGCTGAACACTGCGATGGCATCCAGGTAGGCGGCACTGAAATCCTCCAGTCCAGCCAACACCTGGTTGACCAACCTCTGAAAGGTGGCAGGGGCATTCTTCATCCCAAAGGGCATAAACCGGAATTGGTAGTGCCCATCTGGTGTGGAGAATACTGACCTCTCTCTTGCCCCATCAGTTAAGGCGATCTGCCAGTACCCAGATGTTAAGTCAAACGTACTGAGGTACCGGGCAGCCCCTAACCGATCAATGAGCTCACCAGCTCTGGGGATGGGGTGCGCGTCAGTCCTGGTGACTGAATTGAGTCCTCGGTAGTCCACACAGAACCGGAGTTCAGGTGTGGCACCAGGCGCAGCAGCTTTTGGGACCAAGACCACTAAGGCAAACATCTTGGAGACCTCCTCCTTGATGTGAGCTCTGACCCTGTCAGTCACTCTGTAAGCCTTGTGCTTCACAGGAGGACTGTCCCCAGTATCCACGTCATGGACGCACCACTCAGTGACACCAGGAAGAGGCTCAGTCTCCTCCTCCATTCCATCATCTGTTGCTAGGAGCATGCCCACTTCGGACCTCTCCAAGTGGGGCTTCAGGCGGTTTAAATGCAGCACCCGCAAAGGGTTCCTAGGAGACCGCAAGTCCACCAAGTAGGTGACATCACTCTTGCGCTCCACCACCTCAAATGGTCCGGTCCACTTATCCTGGAGCGCACAGGGCTCCATGGGGGCCATGACCCCCACTTTCTGTCCAGGCTGAAAACTCGATCAGAGTGGCATTCTGATCATACCATCGTTTCATCTCCTCCTGGCTGGCTTCCAGATTCGCCTGAGCGAGTTGTCTGAAACGCCGAGTTTGGTTTCTGAAGGCCAGCATGTAGCTATATACATCCTGGGGAGGTTTACTGGGAGATTTCTCCAAGCCTTCTTTTACCAAACTCAGAGGTCCTCTTACAGGACGTCCCACTTACGCCTCATAGGTTCCTCAAGACCCATAATCATGCCTTTTAGGGTCCGGTTGAATCTCTCAACCAGCCCATTACCTTGGGGGTGGTAAGGAGTGGTGAACTTGTAGGTTACACCGCACTCCTGCCACAGGGACTTCATATACTTAGATATGAAGTTGGTACCACGGTCTGACACCACCTCTCTGGGGAACCCCACACAGGAGAAAATCCCCATTAATGCACGTCCCACCACGGGGGCCATCACAGTCCTGAGAGGGATGGCTTCCAGGTACCGGGTGGCATGGTCCACCAAGACCAGGATGAACCTGTTGCCCATGGCTGTCTTGGGATCCAGAGGCCCCACAATGTCAATGCCCACCCTTTCAAAGGGGGTGCTGACCACAGGGAACGGTTGGAGAGGAGCCTTTTGCTTCCTCCCACTCTTACCACTTGCCTGGCAGGTCTGACAGGTCCTGCAATGAGTATCTGAACTCTTGCGCATTTGGGGCCAATAAAAGTGGGTGACAAGCCTTTCAAAGGTCTTGTCTTGCCCCAAATGTCCTGCTAAAGGCACATCATGAGCCAGACCCAGTAGGAAGGCTCTGAAAAGCTGGGGTACCACCAGCACAGAGGCTGACCCAGGCTCAGCAACCTTAGGCTCGCTATACAGGAGACCATTCTCCCAGTAGATCCAATGTGATCCAAACTGATCACCTGCTGCCTGGTTTGTGGCCTGTTGCCGCAAACCCACAAGAGAAGGGCACTTCTTCTGCTCCTCGAAGAACTCTTCCCTGGAGGGTCCTCCTTCCTGCTGCCAATGGGTCAGCTCAGGCAGGTCCCCCAGTTCAGCTACTTGTTCCCCTGTAGGTTCCAAGGCATCCCCCTCAAGGTCTGCCTCCTCCTGGACCGTGGGAACTACGGGGGCTGGTTTCCCGCGCCCCCTGCCTCTTCTCTTTAAGGCAGGCACCTGGGCCACTCTTTCAGGCTCCAGGTCATCTTGAATACCCTTACTGGCTGCCATGGACCGAGTGGTCACACACGCCCACTCAGGCAGACCCAACATCTCCAAATGAGCTCTTCGCTCCACTTTAGCCCAAGGGGAGCTTTCCAAATCATCGCCTAGCAGACAGTCAACAGGCATTGCTGGCCTCACAGCTACTTGAAAGGTACCTGAGACCCCCCCCCCACACTCAAAGGGAACTTGGGCCACCTTACAGTGGCTCTCTGAGTTTTCAGCGGCAACTACAGGGTAAAATGCATGGGGGATTACCTGCTCTTCAGACACCAGCCGACAACTGACAGCGGTCACACTGGCTCCGGTGTCTCTCAGAGCCTCCACCCTTTGGCCATTGATGGTCACCCACTGCCTGTATTTCTTAGTGTTATCAGGCAGCTGGGTCCTGGGGACTGTTAGACCTAGTATCATTGGCGTGAGTCTCCCTTCCATTTTTTCACTGATTGCCTCCTCTGTTTTTTTTATGTGTTGCTGGTTTAGATGCTTTGGGCACTGTGCCACTGCTATTCAGTGCCACAGTGCAAGTGCTCTCTATTGTAAATTGATGTATGGATTAGTGACTCCATGATTGGATTATTTGATTTACTTGTCAGACCCTAGTATAGTGCACCATGGGTGCCCAGGGCCTGTAAATCAAATGCTGCTGGTGGGCTTGCAGCACTGGTTGTGCCACCCACAGAAGCAGCTTGTAAAGTGTAACTCAGGCCTGCCATTGCAGAGCCTGTGTGCAGTCTGGGACTGCCATGTCCACTTGGTAAGTGCACCCACTTGCCAGTCCCTAAACCTTCCCTTTTCTGCATATCAGACACCCCTAAGGTAGGCCCTAGGGCAAGGTGCATTGTATGTAAAAGGTAGGTCATGCCCTGATGTGTGTGGCATGACCTGATAGTGAATTACAGCCTATTTCGTTTTTCACTATTGCAAGGCTACCTGTCCCCATAGGCCAGAATGGGCAGTTTGATTATAACATCTTATAATCCTAACTGACCATGGGAACATGGTAGAAATTCGAGTTTAGTGTGCCTGAACTCAGAATGATAAAATACATCTTTTAGTGAAGTTGGTTTTAACATTATGTGTTTGAAAATACCACTTTTAGAAAGTAGGTATTTTCTTGCCTAACCATCCAGCCTGCCTCTGCTAGCTTGTGTATTGTATGTCTGGTTTTGTGAGTGACAGGGGCTGGGGGGCTCCAGGAGACACGGTGAGTCAGCACTAGGCTGAATAGACCTACCTGCATTGGGAGTGGTGGGAGGAGTAGCACCTGGGCCTGAATAGGGCTGTGCCTGCCTTCCACAATGCTGGCTCCACCTCCTGTGGTGCGTCTGATGACCCTGGCCTACTCTGACAAAGGAAGAAGTTGTGCACTGGCAGGATGCACCCAGAACTGGTTTGGACTAGGTACAGGACCCTCTGCCTTCAGAGGACAAAGGATTTACTGGTATAAATAGTGGGGCCCAGACCCCAGAACTGTAGATCACTTCTGGGAACACAAGACAAACCTTTGCCAAGGAGAAGAACCAAGGAAGCTGCAGGAGTTTGGACTGCCAGTGTGCTGTTTGCTGGGTTGGCCTGCAGTGGTCTTCATTGCCAAGGAAAGGAGAAGGAACTTTCAAAGAACTTTCATCATCTTGCAGAATATTTCTCCAAGGGCTTGAACTAGAGCTTGCCTCCTGCTGAAGTCTCAGGCTACAAGACTTCACCACCAGCTCCCTCCTGAATTCCCTTGCTGGGGATTCTGTCTGCAGAAGCCTGCGTGTCGCTGGGAGCTGGAAGCGCGACTCGACCAGAAGAAGCGTGTCGCTGTCGCAGCTGGTACCGTCGCATCGCCGGAGAAGCGTGTCGCCGCCGCAGAGGCCGCCGCATCACCAGAGAAGCATGTCTTCGTCGCAGCTGCCTGCCGACGCGTCACCAGAGAAGCGTGTCTTCGTCGCAACTGCCTGTCGTCGCATCACCAGGGAAGCGTGTCGCCACCACAAGGGTCGCTGTCGCATCATCGGAGAAGCGTGTCGCCGTCGCAGCTGCCTGCCGTCGCATCACCGGAGAGGCGTGTCGCAGGGCCTGTCGCGGCTCCAAAGGTACAGAGTTCGCCACACGGCCATCGGGCGTGCACGCATCATCTTCACGTCGTCGCATCGTATCAAGGGCGCACTCTCATCGCATCATACTGGATCGTCGCACCGCATCGAGGCGCCTGCTTGCCGCATCGCCCTCCCAGCGAACCCTTTGTTTGTTTTGCGTTACGCATCCAAGGTACTTTTGTGAGAAACGTGTCGCATTTATCATCATCTTGAACTAAGTTACTTCTACCATCTTTAAGTCTATTTTGAGTACAGTAGTGTGGATTTTTGTCGTTTGTGGTCTCGTGTTAAGTCTATATAAAGAATACTTATTTTTATAGAACCTGTGTGGTGTCCATCTGTAGTGTTTTCACTGTATTACTGTATGTGTTCACAAATGCTTAACACACTGCCTCTGAGATAAGCCTGTCTGCTCGCGCCAAGCTACCAAGGGGGAGAGCAGGGGTTATCCAGTAGTGTAATCCCCCTTTCCCTGACTAGAAGCAAGGGTCCCTATTTGGTAAAAGGTGAATACCATTGCCAACTAGAGACCCCCAGATCTAACATTGGTGGTCAGCGGTGAGGATTCTGGACTTGCATTTGTGACTCATATACAGTGATTGGTGTACACTACTAGTGAGTGCAGACCAAACGCAACCACATACTTTTTTGGTAGAATTTTTTTCTCCTTGGACTGTTATTTTTTCTGAGAACTGCCAATTCTTACTACCATGAGCCGACCAGCATCTGTTGCATCTATGGATCTAGATTTTGAGGAAGAGAGGTTGGAAACCTACAATGTGAAACAGCTAAAGCGCTTTTGCAAAAAATTTAAAGTTGATACCCTAGGCGTTGCCAAAAAGGAGGAATACCAAAAGGCACTGAGGTTCTGGGTGGAAGCAAGAAATACCCCTGAACTGGTGGTGGAGCCAGTTGGGGATGCAGAGGGGCAGCTGAATATACCATTGATTCCAGCCAGGGAAGGGGTACCGTCCCCGCCTGGGAGTAGCGTCTCTTCCAAAGGCCCGTCCCCAGGAGAGCTGGAAGACAGGGAAAGAGACGGGGTGCACAAGCTGGAGATGGCCAGGCTCAAAATGGAGGGTCAGAGGGACCTAGAGAATAGCCGGTTGTCCTTGGGGAGAGAGAGAATGAGGTTGGAACATGAGAGAATGTTGAGGGAGTTAGAGCTCAAAGCAAAAGGCTTAGAAATCAATCCCTCTGGTGGCAGCGCACCATCTGTGCCTGCAGAAAGCAGAGTCCATATCCCCAAGGATGTCATAAAGGAATTCCACAGACTGGAAGATATTGGGTAGTGGTTTGCAGCCTATGAGATAGCAATGTTGGCCCACAGGGTCCCTGAGAAGGATTGGGCAGCGGGGTTGTGGGGCCGCTTTGTCAGTGAGGGGAGGGATACGTTGTTAGACCTACCCAGTGAGAATAGGATGTCTTATGCCCACATGAAGGAAGCCCTGATAAGGTATGGTTTGACCCCAGGACTCTATAGACAGAGGTTCAGGAATTGTAAGAAGCTGGAGGCAACTACCTGGGTGAAGTATCAGTCTTTCTTTTGCAGAGCTATGGATGGTTGGGTGAAGGGTAGCAAAGTGGATACTTTTGAAGCGCTCTATGTTTGTTTACATGGGAGCACTTGTCTGCTAATTGTTTTCCAGAACTACGCCAGCACCTTATTGATAGCAAGTTAACTAACCCTAGGAAGCTTGCTGAGGAGGCGGACCGCTGGGTCAGCACCCGGGTCCACAAGGGTCACATGGGAGACTTCGCCAAAGGTGGGCAGGGTCCCCAGCAGAAGAGTGGGGGGGACAAGGGTAAACAGAGGGAGTTCCAGAAAGGGCCCCAAAGTAATTCCCAAGGGAACCAAGGGAAGGGTTCCCAGCTTCCTCCTTAGAAAAAGCAAGAGGCCCGACAGGTAAACCTGTTCACAGGGACCCCTCTAAGTGCTTTACATGTGGTCAAATGGGCCACCGTTGGTATGATGCAGTGTCCCATGAGGGATTCCAACGCACCACCACGTGCACCACCCTGTCAGATGGCGAGTGTAGCCGTGGGGGGAGGAGATGCGTGCCCAAGGTGGGTGGGGTCCCGCAGAAATGTCCCTTGTCTCGCTAGGAGACTTTGAGATGGTCCCTGAGACCCAGCTGCCTGATAACACTAAGAAGTACAGGCAGTGGGTGACCATCAAAGGCCATAGGATGGAAGCTCTCAGAGACACTGGGGCTAGTGTGACAGCTGTCAATTGCCGGCTGGTGTCCAGAGAGCAGGTTATCCCCCATGCATACTTCCCTGTAGTTGACGCGGACAACTTGCAAAGCCAGTGTGAGGTGGCTCAAGTTCCCTTTGAGTGGGGGGTGTGGTGTCTCAGGTACTCTTCAAGTAGCTGTGAGGCCAGCCATGCCTGTTGATTGTCTGTTGGGCAATGATTTAGAGAGCTCCCCTTGGGCTAAGGTGGAGAGAAAGTCTCATCTGGAGATGTTGGGTCTGCCTGAATGGGCGTGTGTGACCACTCGGTCTATGGCAGCCAGTAAGGGTGTTGAAGAGGTTCTGGAGCCTGAAAATATGGCCCAGACCCCTGCCTTAAAGAGAAGAGGTAGGGGGCGCGGGAAACCAGCCCCCATAGTTCCCACGGTCCAGGAGGAGGCAGACCTTGAGAGGGATGCCCTGGAACCTATAGGGGAACAAGTGGCCGAACTGGGGGACCTGCCTGATCTGACCCATTGGCAGCAAGAAGGAGGCCCCTCCAGGGAGGAATTTTGTGAGGAGCAGAAGAAGTGCCCTTCTCTTGTGGGTTTGCGGCAACAGGCCACAAACCAGGCAGCAGGTGACCAGTCTGGATCACACTAGATCTACTGGGAGAACGACCTCCTGTATAGCGAGCCTAAGGTTGCTGAGCCTGGGTCAGCCCGTGTGCTGGTGGTACCCCAGCACTTCAGAGCCTTCCTACTGGGTTTGGCTCATGATGTGCCTTTAGCTGGACATCTGGGGCAGGACAAGACCTTTGAAAGGCTTGTCACCCACTTTTATTGACCCCAGATGCGCAAGAGTTCAGATACTCATTGTAGGACTTGTCAAACTTGCCAGGCAAGTGGGAAAAGTGGAAGGAAGCGCAAGGCTCCTCTCCAACCTTTCCCTGTAGTCAGTACCCCCTTTGAACGGGTGGGCATTGACATTGTCGGGCCTCTGGACCCCAAGACAGCCATGGGCAGCAGGTTTATCCTGTTCTTGGTGGACCATGCTACCCGATTCCTGGAAGCCATCCCGCTCAGGACAGTGACGGCCCCCGTGGTGGGACGTGCACTGATGGGGATTTTCTCCCGTGTGGGGTTCCCCAGAGAGGTGGTGTCAGACCGTGGTACAAACTTCATATCTAACTATATGAAGTCCCTGTGGCAGGAGTGCGGTGTTACCTATAAGTTCACCACTCCTTACCACCCCCAAGGTATTGGGCTGGTTGAGAGATTCAACCGGACCCTTAAAGGCATGATCATGGGTCTTGAGGAACCTATGAGGCGTAAGTGGGACGTCCTCTTGCCATGCCTGCTTTTTGCTTACAGTGAGGTGCCACCGAAGTCCTTAGGGTTCAGTCCCTTTGAACTGCTGTATGGTCACCCGGTAAGAGGACCTTTGAGTCTGGTCAAGGAAGGCTGGGAGCAATCTCTCAGGAAACCTCCCCAGGATGTATACAGTTACATGCTGGCCTTCAGGAACCAGACTAGGCGATTCAGACAACTCGCTCAGGCGAATCTGGAAGCCAGCCAGGAGGAAATGAAGCAGTGGTACGATCAGAATGCCACTCTGATTGAGCTTCAACCTGGGCAGAAAGTTTGGGTCATGGCTCCTGTAGAGCCCTGTGCGCTCCAGGACAGGTGGACCGGACCATTTGAGGTGGTGGAGCGCAAGAGTGATGTCACCTACCTGGTGAACTTGCGGTCGCCTAGGAACCCTTTGCAGGTCCTGCATGTTAACCGCCTGAAGCCCTACTTAGAAAGGTCCGAAGTGGGCATGCTCCTAGCGACAGATGATGGAATGGAGGAGGAGACCGAGCCTCTTCCTGACCTCCTGTCTGCAACAGAGCAAGATGGGTCAGTGGATGGTGTCAGCCTCTCTGCCACACTGACCCCTGAACAGCAGCAAGATTGCCGCCAATTGCTGGGACAATTTTCTGATTTGTTCTCCCTGGTTCCTGGTGTCACTGAGTGGTGCGTCTATGACGTGGATACTGGGGACAGTCCTCCTGTGAAGCACAAGGCTTACAGAGTGACTGACAGGGTCAGAGCTCACATCAAGGAGGAGGTCTCCAAGATGTTTGCCTTAGGGGTTATTGAGTCCTCTCACAGCCCTTGGGCCAGCCCAGTGGTCTTGGTCCCAAAAGCTGCCGCGCCTGGTGCCACACCCGAACTCCGGTTCTGTGTGGACTACCGAGGACTCAATTCAGTCACCAGGACTGACGCGCACCCCATCCCCAGAGCTAATGAGCTCATTTATCGGTTGGGGGCTGCCCGGTACCTCAGCACGTTTGATTTAACGTCTGGGTACTGGCAGATCGCCTTAACTGATGGGGCCAAAGAGAGGTCAGCATTCTCCACACCAGATGGGCACTACCAATTCCGGGTTATGCCCTTTGGGATGAAGAGTGCCCCTGCCACCTTTCAGAGGTTGGTCAACCAGATGTTGGCTGGACTGGAGGATTTCAGTGCCGCCTACCTGGATGACATTGCAATGTTCAGTGCCAGTTGGGAAGAACATCTGCGCCACCTCTGGGAAGTGTTGATGGCACTGCGAAAGGCAGGGCTCACGATCAAGGCGAGTAAGTGCCAGATCGGGCAGGGTTCTGTGGTGTACTTGGGGCACCAGGTAGGGAGCGGCCAGGTGGCGCCCCTACAACCCAAGATTGATACCATCCTGGCATGGGAACCCCCCAAGACCCAGACACAGGTGAGAGCCTTTTTAGGACTCACAGGGTACTACAGGAGGTTTGTCAAGGGGTATGGCAACATTGTTGCACCCTTGACTGAGCTGACTTCCAGGAAGCAGCCCAATAAAGTGAACTGGACTGACACCTGTCAGAAGGCTTTTGACGCCCTGAAGACTGCCATGTGCACAGCACCCGTGCTTCAGGCGCCCAACTTCTCAAAGGAATTCATTGTCCAAACAGACGCTTAGAGCATGGTGTGGGGGCTGTTATATCACAGATTAATGAGGAGGGCCTAGACCAACCTGTAGCCTTCATCAGTAGAAGGTTACTTCCACGGGAACAGAGGTAGAGTGCAATTGAGCGTGAGGCATTTGCTGTGGTCTGGGCATTGAAGAAGTTGAGACCATACCTGTTTGGGACTCACTTCCGGGTTCAGACACACCACAGGCCCCTCAGATGGTTGATGCAGATGAGGGGTGAGAATCCAAAGCTGTTGAGGTGGTCCATTTCCCTACAGGGGATGGACTTCACGGTGGAACACTGCCCTGGTACAGAACACGCCAATGCTGATGGTCTGTCCAGATTTTTCCGCCTTAGTGAAGAGAACTCCCAAGGGGTTGGGGAGTCCTCCCCACATTTCAGCTGGAGGGGACACGTGTTAGACCTGGTACCATTGGCGTGAGTCTCCCTTCCATTTTTTCCCTGTTTGCCTCCTCTGTTTTTGATATGTGTTGCTGGTTTAGATGCTTTGGGCACTGTGCCACTGCTATTCAGTGCCACAGTGCAAGTGCTCTCTATTGTAAATTGATGTATGGATTAGTGACTCCATGATTGGATTATTTGATTTACTTGTCAGACCCTAGTATAGTGCACCATGGGTGCCCAGGGCCTGTAAATCAAATGCTGCTGGTGGGCTTGCATCACTGGTTGTGCCACCCACAGAAGCAGCTCGCAAAGTGTAACTCAGGCCTGCCATTGCAGAGCCTGTGTGCAGTCTGGGACTGCCATGTCGACTTGGCAAGTGCACCCACTTGCCAGTCCCTAAACCTTCCCTTTTCTGCATATCAGACACCCCTAAGGTAGGCCCTAGGACAGGGTGCATTGTATGTAAAAGGTAGGTCATGCCCTGATGTGTGTGGCATGACCTGATAGTGAATTACAGCCTATTTCGTTTTTCACTATTGCAAGGCTACCTGTCCCCATAGGCCAGAATGGGCAGTTTGATTATAACATCTTATAATCCTAACTGACCCAGGGAACATGGTAGAAATTCGAGTTTAGTATGCCTGAACTCAGAATGATAAAATACATCTTTTAGTGAAATTGGTTTTAACATTCTGTGTTTGAAAATACCACTTTTAGAAAGTAGGTATTTTCTTGCCTAACCATCCAGCCTGCCTCTGCTAGCTTGTGTATTGTATGTCTGGTTTTGTGAGTGACAGGGGCTGGGGGTCTCCAGGAGACAGGGCGAGTCAGCACTAGGCTGAATAGACCTATCTGCATTGGGAGTGGTGGGAGGAATAGCACTTGGGCCTGAATAGGGCTGTGCCTGCCTTCCACAATGCTGGCTCCACCTCCTGTGGTGCGTCTGATGACCCTGGCCTACTCTGACAAAGGAAGAAGTTGTGCACTGGCAGGATGCACCCAGAACTGGTTTGGACTAGGTACAGGACCCTCTGCCTTCAGTGGACAAAGGATTTACTGGTATAAATAGTGGGGCCCAGACCCCAGAACTTTAGAACACTTCTGGGAACACAAGACGAACCTTTGCCAAGGAGAAGAACCAAGGAAGCTGCAGGAGTTTGGACTGCCAGTGTGCTGTTTGCTGGGTTGGCCTGCAGTGGTCTTCATTGCCAAGGAAAGGAGAAGGAACTTTCAAAGAACTTTCATCATCTTGCAGAATATTTCTCCAAGGGCTTGAACTAGAGCTTGCCTCCTGCTGAAGTCTCAGGGCTACAAGACTTCACCACCAGCTCCCTCCTGAATTCCCTTGCTGGGGATTCTGTCTGCAGAAGCCTGCGTGTCGCTGGGAGCTGGAAGCGCGCCTCGACGAGAAGAAGCGTGTCGCAGCTGGTGTCGTTGCATCGCCGGAGAAGCGTGTTGCCGCCGCAGAGGCCGCCGCCGCATCACCAGAGAAGCGTGTCTTCGTCGCAGCTGCCTGCCGTCGCATCACTGGAGAAGTGTGTCTTCGTCGCAACTGCTTGCCGTCGCATCACCAGGGAAGCGTGTCGCCACCGCAAGGGTCGCCGTCGCATCACCGGAGAAGCGTGTCGCCGTCGCAGCTGCCTGTCGTCGCATCACCGGAGAGGCGTGTCGCAGGGCCTGTCGTGGCTCCAAAGGTACAGAGTTCGCCGCGCGGCCGTCGGGCGTGCACGCATCATCTTCACGTCGTCGCATCGCATCAAGGGCGCACTCCCATTGCATCATACCGGATCGTCGCATTTCATCGAGGCGCCTGCTTGCCGCATCGCCCTCCCTGCGAACCCTTTGTTTGTTTTGCGTTACGCATTCAAGGTACTTTTGTGAGAAATGTGTTGCATTTATCATCATCTTGAACTAAGTTACTTCTACCATTTTTAAGTCTATTTTGAGTACAGTATTGTGGATTTTTGTCGTTTGTGGTCTTGTGTTAAGTCTATATAAAGAATACTTATTTTTATAGAACCTGTGTGGTGCCCATCTGTAGTGTTTTCACTGTATTACTGTATGTGTTCACAATTGCTTAACACACTGCCTCTGAGATAAGCCTGTCTGCTCGTGCCAAGCTACCAAGGGGGTGAGCAGGGGTTATCCAGTAGTGTAATCCCCCTTTCCCTGACTAGAAGCAAGGGTCCCTATTTGGTCAAAGGTGAATACCATTGCCAACTAGAGACCCCCAGATCTAACAGGGACCATCTCACTGTCTCCTAAAGAGACTAGGGACATCTCTGCGGGACCCCACCCACCTTGGGCACCCATCTCCTCTCCCAGGGCTACACTAGCCCTCTGCCGGGGCGGTGCACCAGTGGGTGCTGTTTTACCTTTGTTGGGACACTGAGGCTCCCAGAAGAAGTGGCCCACCTGAACACAACTAAAACATCTCTGAACCCCTCTGAACAGGATTATCTGTCGGGGCCCCTGACTTCTTCTCAGGGGGAGGCTGGGAACCCTTCCCTTGGGGATTACTTTGGGGCCCTTTCTGGAACTCCCTCTGTTTACCCTTGTCCCCCCCACTCTTCTGCTGGGGAGCCTGCCCACCTTTGGCGAAGTCTCCCAGATGACCCATGTGGACCCGGGTACTAACCCAGCGGTCCGCCTCCTCAGCAAGCTTCCTAGGGATAGTCAGCTTACTAACAATCAGGTGCTGGCGTAGCTCTGGAAAACAATTACTGGACAAGTGCTCCCATGCAATCAAATCATAGAGCGCCTCAAAATCATTTACTTTGCTACCCTTCACCCAACCATCCAATGCTCTGCAAAAAAAAGACACATATTCCACCCAAGTACCTGACTCCAGTTTCTTACAATTTCTAAACCTTTGTCTTTAAAGCTCTGGGGTCAACCCATACCTGGTCATTAAGGCTTCCTTCATGTGGACATAGGAATTCTGGTCCTCAGAGGGCAAGTCTAACAAGGTGTCCCACCCATCACTGAGAAACCGCCCCCACAACCCCGCTCCCCAATCCTTCTCAGGGACCCGGTGGGAGGTCATGGCCACTTCATAGGCCTTAAACCATTGCCCAATATCTTCATGCTTGTGGAACTCCTTAATGACATCTTTGGGGATGAATACTCTTGCTTCTACAGGCATGGATGGTGTGCTGCCACCAGAGGGAGTAATTTCTAAGCTGTTGGCTTTCAACTCTAATTCCCTCAACATTCTCTCATGCTCTAAATGCGTCCTTTTTTCTTCCAAGGCTAACTTCTTGCTTTCTAATTCCATCTGACCACCCAGTTTGAGCTTGGCTAGCTCTATCCTATGCATTCTATCCTCTCCCTGTCCTCCAGCTCTTCTGGGGACAGGCCTTTTGAAGAAACACTGCTGCCTGCCCTGGAAGGTACTTTCTCCCCGGTCAGACCCAATGGCCCATCTAGCTGCCCATCTGTATTCTCTGTCTCCTCCCTAGGCTCTTCAGAATGCTCAGGAGTTTTCCTAGCTTCCAACCAGGCCTTCAGCGCCTTTTGGAACTCCTCCTTCTTGGAGATGCCTTTCACAGAGATTTTAAATCTTTTACAGAGGGTTTTAAGCTGTGGCACAGTGTAGATATCAACACTATCTTCTTCAAATTGTAGATCCATAGATGTGTTGGATGCTGCTTTGCTCATGGTAACAAGGATTGGCAGTTTCTAGCAAAAATAGAAGTCCCAAGGAAAAAATTCTACCAAAATGTTTGTGGTCGCGTTATGGTCTGCACTCACCAATCACTGTATACGAGTCACAAATGCAAGTCCAAATCCTCACCGCTGACCACCAATGTTAGAAATGGGGGTCTCTAGTTGGCAGAGGTAGGTACCTTTGTCCAAATAGGGGCCCTTGCTTCTAGTCAAGGTAAGGGGGATACACTCCTAAAATAACCCCTGCTCACCCCCTTGGTAACTTGGCACGAGCAGACAGGCTTATCTCCGAGGCAGTGTGTAAAGCATTTGTGAACACATACAGTAATACAGTGAAAACACTACAAATGGACACCACACCAGTTTACAAAAATAAGTAATCTTTATCTAGACTTAACACAAGACCCAACGACAAAAATCCACAATACAGTTCTCGAGATATCCTTAAAAATAGGTTATTCACTTAAATCAAGCTTGTAGCAACAAATAACTCCACTTTGAGTTATACGACGTCGAGACAGACAGAAATCCCAAAGTACGGCGCCGACCGCGAGGTGCGCGGCGTCGGGCCCGGAGTCAAACAGACCCACAAAGAACAGTACCTTGGAAAAGCGATGAAAACAAAGACGGCAGTTCACGGCGTCGGGGAGGTGCTGCTTCGTAGGCGCTGCGCGGTGTCGGTTCCTTACGACCCCAGGGGAGGTGTAGCCTCTGTTCCTTACTGCAGCGCAGGGGAGGCGAGACAACGGTTCCTTACTGCGTCAGAGAGGTGACGTCACAATTGCGCCAAAACCACTGTTCCTTACGATGTCGCGATGTCGATGGATTCAGGCGGTCACCCACGTCGAGGATCGGCTCCGCGATGATGAAGTCGGCTTTGGAGTCGATGCGGCACAGCAACATGTGTCGGACCTACGTCACAAGTCGGAGCAGCGCTCACGGCTTCGGGCAGGTTACGGCGTCGCTTGCCAGCGTCGGTGTTGCAATTTCCTTCTGTAGCAGCTAAAACAGCAGTTCTAGATGCAGGAAGACAGAAGGGGTGAAGTCTTTGAGTTCCTGAGACTTCAGAACAGGAGGCAAGCTCAGTTTCAAGCCCTTGGAGATCTTCCTCAAGATGATTAAAGTACACACAAAGTTCCTTTTCTCCTTTCCTTGGCAATAAGTAACCACTGCAGGCCAACCCCAAACAATCACCAGTGCAGGGGCAGTCTCCTCCTTCAGTTTCCTTGGTTTCTATCCTTGGCAAAGGTTTGTCTTGATTCCCAGAAGTGATCTAAAGTTCTGGGGTCTGGGCCCCAATATTTATACTACTAAATCCTTTGTTCTCTGAAGGCAGAGAGTGTCTGTACCTAGTCAAAACTAGTTCTGTCCTCCCTGGTGCAGCTTCCTGGCAGGAGGTGGAGACAGCATTGCTGAAAGCAGACCTGGCCCAGGTAGCTGAAAGGAAAACTCCTCCCCCTACTCTCTATTCTATGAAGGCTCAGGCAAGTGAAAGGAAAACTCCTCCCCCTACTCTCTATTCTATGTAGGCTCTATTCAGCCCAGCCCTGACTCATCAGACTGCTGGAGCCAAAGCCCTCTCCAGCCCCCTGTCACTCACAAACCAGACATGGAATCCACAAACCTAACAGAGGCATACTGGATGGTTAGGCAAGAAAATACCTACTTTCTAAAAGTGGTATTTTCAAACACAGAATGTAAAAATCACCCACACTAAAAGATGTATTTTAACATTCTGAGTTCAGGCATACTAAACTTTATTTTCCTATCTTGTTCCTTGGGTCAGTTATGCTTATAAGATGTTATAATCAAACTTCCCATTCTGGCCTATGGGAACAGATAGCCTTGCAATAGTGAAAAACGAAATTGGCTGTAATTCACTACCAGGACATGCCACACACACCAGGGCATGTCCCACCTTTTACATACAATGCACCCTGCCCATAGGGTTACCTTGGGCCTACCTTAGGGGTGACTAACATGCAGAAAAGGGAAGGTTTAGGGACTGGCAAGTGTGCACTTGCCAAGTAGACATGGCAGTCCCAGACTGCGCACAGGCTCTGCAATGGCAGGCCTGAGCCATCTTTTACAAGCTGCTTCTGTGGGTGGCATAATCAGTGCTGCAAGCCCACCAGCAGCATTTGATTTACAGGCCCTGGGCACTCATGGTGCACTGTACTAGGGTCTGACAAGTAAATCAAATAAGCCAATCATGGAGTCACTAATCCATTACAACAATTTACAATAGGGAGCACTTGCACCTTGGCACTGAATAGCAGTGGCAAAGTGCCCAAAGCATCTAGACCAGCAAAAACACAGCAAAAACATAGGAGGCACCAGTGAAAAAATGGAAGGGAGACCCACGCCAATGGTGCCAGGTCTAACAGTGCTGCCCGCTTTTTGAAAGGTTAGCCTGCTTGGTCATATACAAAGAGGCAGCCTTGTTTCCCCTTGGGAAATTAACGTTGAAAGGAAATCAGATTAACACGAAGAGGGAAAAAAAATCATCCCCGTCCACCCCAGATCCATTGGATATGATGTAGAAGTATCCTGCAACTTGTAAAATACACGTGCTGCAATGAAACGTCACTTAGAATTGCAGGATTTTATTCTAGACATGTAATTTAGATATTCTTTTTTGTAACCGAAACATAGCTAGATGATTGCAACGCCCCTACACTAAATGATCTAATCCCAGGGATTTTACTCAAAACTAGGGCAAGGAAAGGGTGCTGGCCCGCCAGGAATTACCAGAGACACCCTAGAGTTGAAAGAAATTCATATAGCGCTGCTAGTGAAAGTTAAAACATTGGCCCAAATAGTTGTTATATAATTCGCAGGTAGCGTTTTATGTCCTACAATGGTTCATTTGATGACACATTTAAAACTCGGAACTATATAGACAGTATAAAAACTGTGTACTTAGTAATTATGTACAACCACTAGTGCAAGTCAGAACGTCTTAGCCCTGATTGGAGTTGGGGGCACATAGCCATGGCAGAAAGCTGATGGACAAGTGTGCAAACACTCAGGACCTACAGAGAGCAGAAAAAAACTATTTATAGAAGCAAGGAAGTTGGGAGGGTCAGTAAGGAATCTGCGGCTAGATAGTCTCTACCAGATAAGGCGTTACCGAAGATAAGTAACTTGTTTATATAATAGACACCTCTAGCCACAGATTCCTTACCAGAATAGATATCCAAGCAATACCTCCCCGGGGGAGGGTCTGCAAACAGGCTTAGACCAAAAATTACTGGAGGACCGAATAGGCAAAATGCCCACCATAACGGACTTGACAGTCCAGGCAGTAGTGTTTGGTAAACGTGCGCATAGATGATCACATAGCAGCCTGACAGATGTCTAGGACAGGGACCCCGTGAGCTAACGCAGTGGTCTCAGCTTTGCACCCGGTGGAGTGAGATTGCAAGCCCTTAGGGGGCTTCTTCTTGGCCACTGTTAAGCAGATCTTAATTCAGAGCACAATCCATCTGCAGGTGGTCCATTTCCGCACTGCTTTCTCTTTCTTTGCCCCGGCAAATCAAACAAAGTTGGGCATTCGCCTAGTGTTTTCTGGTGCGATCGATGTAGAATGACAACGCTCTTTGTGGGTCCAGATGATGTAGTCTCTCCTCTTGGAAGGGTGAGGTGGAGCAAAGAAGGTCAGCAGCGTGATGCTTTGGTCGACGTGGAAAGGTGTCACCACTTTTGGTTTAAGAGGCACTGGTTCAGAGAACCAGGTTGTCTGGAAATGAATTGGTGCACAGAAAACACCTGAAGCTCGCTAACCCTCCTGGTTGATGTAATGACCACTAAGAAGGCCGTTTTCATTGTCAAGAGATGTGGAGGGCATCTATGCATGGGGTCGAAGGGTAAGCACATAAAAATTGTTAAGACCAAATTAAGGTCCCATTGGGGCTTATTGAAAGGTTTTGGAGGAAACGTGCTGAAGTCCTTTCAGTAAACGAGTGACAGCAGGTGACTTGAACAGGAAGGGCTGATCTGGCAACCGTAAAAAAGCTGATATGGCAGAAAGATATCCATTAACTGTGCCCAAGGCCAAGCCTTGCAGGGCTAACAACAGAACAAACAATAATACCTCAGCTAAAGGTGCAGAGAGGGGATCAGCATGCCAGTCAATTCACCAAGCCACAGAACTTGTCCCAACAGCAGGCGTATATTGTCTTTATTGATGGACGCCTGGCTGCCAAATGACTTTGCAGTCTTCTGAAGGGAGGTCAAAAACTGTCCACTGCTGCTGCTCAATCTCCATGCATGAAGGCGGGGCATTTGCAGGTTCGGGTGTAGAACCCTGCCCTGTTGCAACAGGAGATCTTCCCGAAGAGGAAGCCTGATCGGAGACCGATGCTAATACTCTGGAGTTCAGCATACCATACTCTCTGTGCCTAGACTGGTCTACAAGGATGATGTGGGCCCGGTTATTCCTAATCTTCTTGAGAATTCTGGTCAGAAGTGGTGTCGGCGGGAAGGTGTACAGGAGTCCTGAATTCCACTTGAGACAAAATGCGTCTCAGAGTGAGAGTCGCTTTGGAAACTCCAGCACACAGAAGTGCTGACAATGTGTGTTCTCAGTGGTGGCGAATAGATCTAGCCAAGTTTCTCCCCATTCGTGGAAGAGACCTTGCACCAACTCCGGATGGAGACGCCATTCGTGACCTGCAAGACATTGACGGCTAAGTTTGTCCGCCCAGGTGTTCAGAGAGCCTGCCAGGTGTTGTATGACCAAGAATATATCCTGACGTTCCAGAAGTGTCCAGAGTAGCAGGGCCTCTTGAGACAGGGTCCACAAGCCCACCACGCCTTGCTTGTCGCAAAACCACATGGCGGTGGGGTTGCCTGTTAACACCTGAATCGGCTTTCCTTGATGGAAGGAAGAAAGGATTTCAATGCCAAGTGAATCACTCAACTCCCAACAGGTTTATGTGGGGATGAGCCTCCTCCAGCGGCCAGATTCCTCTGATCTCCACCTCTCACAGATGGCCGCCCCAACCCAGGAGTGACACAAATCTCACAACTATGAGCTCTGGGTGGGGAAGCGAGAGGGGTCTGCTGCTGACCCAATTGAGGTTCGTCAGCCACCACAGCAGATCTTTTTCAGTACCCTCTGATATCTGGACCAGGTCAGAGAGATTGCCCTGATGCTGTGCCCACCAGGACATCAGGACCCATTGCAGAGCCAGTAATGCTAGCAGGCATGTGTTACCAGCAGGATGCATGAGGCCCAGCAGCCTTGGAGTTTGTCTCACCGACATCCAGGATAGAGGCTGGAAAATAAGAATCCTAGCCTGAATATCCTGGGCACGCCGCTCCAGAGGATAGGCCTGAAACTGCACCATGTCCAGAATGGCTTCAATGAAAGGGAACGTCTGAGAAGGGAGGGTCAGGTGCAACTTCTGCACGTGAACTCCAGCGAATCCAGGCGATGAGCTGTAGTCTGTTTTTGGGCGATGACTGTCTGTGGCAAGCCTGCCTTCAACAACCAATCGTCAAGGTAGGGGAAGACTGGAATCCCTGACCTCGGCAAATGGACTGCAACCACTGCCATCACTTTTGTGAATACCCGAGGGGCACTGTTAAGGCCAAAGGGGAACACCGCAAATTGAAAGTGCTTGTGCCCCACTGTGAACCGCAGGTAACGTCGGTGGGCCAGCAGGACGGAAATGTGAAAATAGGTGTCCTGCAAGTCCTACGCTACCATTCAGTCTCCAGGGTCCAGGGCAGACAGGACCTGATCCAACGTGAGCATTTTGATTTTTTTCCTTTCTCAAGAAGTAGTTGACAGGGCTCAGGTCTAGTATAGGGCAGAGGCCTCCCTCCTTTTTTCAGCACCAGAGAGTAGCAGGAATAGCAACAACAACCTAATTCTAATGTTGGCACCCTCTTGATGGCTCCTTAGGCCAAAAGAGCCTGCACTGCCTGACACAGCAGGGATACGTGGTCCTCTGTCAGTCGGTCTGAGGATGATGGCATGGGTGGTGGGGTTTCTGTGAATGGATGGGCGTAACCTCGCAGAACAATTTGGAGCACTCATTTGTCTGAGGTTATGGACTGCCATCGGGGCAGGTGATGTTTGATCCTGCCACCAACCGGTTACCTGTGATTGTGAGGGCATATTAAAGGGGTTTGAAGGCTGTGGCTGGTGGGGGGGGCGAATTGGGCAGATCTCTGGCTTTGGGTCCCACGAGACTTGTGGGAACCGCAGCCACGGAAGGACTGGGGAACCTGTTGGCCATTGTGGCTGTGCAGTAATGGACACAGTTGGTAGCCCCTAGTGTAGCCTCGGAAGGGGCGAATGGCAGAATGGGGCTGGCATGGGGCCATGGAGAGTCCAAATGACTGGGCAGTGGGCCTACTGTCCTTAAAGCACTTGAGTGCTGAGTCTGCGTCAATTGCCAAACTGGCAAGTGCCAATGAAGGGCATGTCCATAAGGGATGCCTGGACATTCCTCAAAAAGCCAGTTGACCTCATCCAGGCATGGTGACTGAGTGCCACCGACGGAGCAATCACTCTACCTACAGAGTTGGTTGTGACCAGTCCGTAGCATATAGTGAGCTTAGCTGCGTTCCTGCCATCGGCAACAGCCTGGGACAGGATGACTCGGGCATCCTCGGAGACCATGGGAAGCACTTGCACAAGTGTATCCCAAACTGTGTGGCACACAGTGTTCACGGACTGCAATGCAAGGCTTGTGGGAGAGAAAATCCTCTTGCTGAAGATATACATTCTCTTGGATTCCATATCCGGGGGTGTGTAAGGGAATGAGCCAGAGTTAACCTTGATGTGGTGGCCTGGAGCACCAGGCTGTCTGGGTTGGAGTACTGGGTGAGGAAAGCTGGGTTTCCAGTAGCAGGGCAGTGGCAGCAGGAAATTATCTTGTGCACAGGAGCCCCTCTGCACAGTTTGGCCCATGCCCGAGCAGGTCATGAGTGAGGGCTTCATTAAAAGGGAGAAGTTTCAGTTGGGCTACTCCAACTTGAAGCACCTCTGTTACAAGATTAGTCTTGACTGCCACCAAGTTGCAGAACCTTAGCCGCCCCTCCTCACCACCATGGTAAATGAAGACCCTTCCTTCATAGCCACACTAAGATGAGAGACTAGACCAGTGTCATGAGAGATGTCTAGACCACTGGCATCTGCCAGTTCTTCATATCAGTTCTGAGAAATTGGGTTTTTAGTTGAATGGGGAGAGGGGGGGGGGTTGAACCCTTGTTCAAGCAACCACCACAGTCCTGTCAAGATGAACCACAAATTCACTAAATTAACCTGTGCTTAACCCTAGCAGTTTGGTACAAAAGCAGACAGGCTTAACTTAGAGGCAATGTGTAAAGTAATTATGCTGCACACAAATGTAAAAACACAACCAAAGAAAAATCCCACACCAATTTAGAGAGCAATAAGTAGAACCGGAGTTAAGAATTTTTAAAGTTTAAGGTAAAAACTAGCGCCTAAAAGATCAGAGCGCCAACTGTGAACATCTAGCAGCATGAGACCAGGTCAAAGGCGAAAAATATGGCCGACTGCGATGGAGAGCACGTCTGACACAAAGAGTGGATTGGGTCCAGGTACGCTTACATTCAGACTTAGAAGAAATTCTGAAAGAAATTTTCTGAGAAGGTAAAATCTAGCAGGGCAAGGCTGCAGGCAGTGTCAGAGGAGGAAGTGTTGTCATCATGGTGCCACTGGACGAAGTCACGTTATAAAGATAGCTACGCCCGGTCACTCTTATTTTTGAAAATCAAAAATCTCCAACGGGACGAGACTAGAGGCTGTAGCCGATAAAAGTTCCATTAACGCAGGATACCCCTTTGGCGAAGGACCACCGAACAGGAGTTGTTGCTGCGCAGAAGAACGTAGCGGTAGCTGCCGCAAAGTAAGGACAACTGGCAATGCACCTTAGGCAGATAGACGAGCAGGTGTGTTCCGGTCTCCCCTTGGTTCTCAGAGCAGTTTTTAGCCAGAAATGTTCAAAGTCCTACGTACATTAACAATGTGGGATGATAAATCCTTTGTATGAAGGCAGAGCACAGCCTATTCAGTTGCAAGTGGGGCTGTTCCCAGCTCAGACCTCATCCTAACAGTTGATGGCCCATTCAGGCACATCTATTCCCTCTACTCTATGGCTGTCTGGGAGGAAATAACAAAGTCCAACTGCCAACTACACCCAGTCATGTGACCCTGTACCAGGCTGGAGGCACCAAATAATTAGGGCAGGACAACAACAGCTTTCTAAAAGTGTCATTTTTAAAATTGTAACTTAAAATCTGACTTTACCTATAAGGAGGATTTTTAATTACAATTCCTCAGACACCAAACATGAAAGGTTTACCTATTCCCAATCAAAAGTTAGCGCTTATTTAATGTAATAAAGCAATCTGATGTTATAGGTGATATAGGCCTCAGTAGTGAAAAACGAATTTAGGAGTTTCTCACTACCAGGTCATGTAGAACTTAAAAGTACATGTCTAACCTTTTAATTACAATGCATCCTACTCTATGGGCTACCTAGGGCCTACCTCAGGGGTGACGTATATGCAATGAAAAGGGAGTTTAAGGCTTGGCAAGGGGGTTATATTGCACAAGATGACTAGGCAGTTTAAAACTGCATTCAGGCTGCAATGGCAGACCTGGGGCATGATTTAAGGGTCTACATAGGTGGGTGGCACAATAGGTGCTGCAGGCCCACTAGTAGCATTTATTTTACAGGCCCTGGGTATATGGTAGTCCACGCTATAAGGGACTTATAAGAATATTAAATATGTCAATCAAGTGTAAGCCAATTCTACCATGTTTGAAGGAGAGAGCACAAGCACTTTAGCACTGGTTAGCAGTGGTAAAGTGCACAGGGTCCTAGAGCCAACAAAAATGAATTTCAGCAAAAAGAGGAGGGTAAAGGCAAAAAGGTTTGGAGTGACCCTGCACAGAGGGCCAAGTCTAAATCCAGTTATCCATGGGATCTTCCAGGGGATCGGAAAAACCATAAGGATCCTCAGATCCTCCCCAATTGTATTCCCCACAGGGCCTATCAGTAAAGGGAGGCATAGTGTCCGAGCTGGAGGGTCATGGTCCGGTTGGCACTGGAGTCAACATCAGGCGATGCCAGTCCGGCTCCATATTGGAGTCTGGTATAGCGATGGGGTTTATCCCAATAAAAATTGCATCCCATGGTGGGTGGGCATATTGGTGGGATATGAATAAGCAAAAACTTTGACCATGTGAAGACTTAATTGCCACTACATTGATTTCACACAGTCTCAGTTTTGGCCTATACCTCTCGGTTACAACAGGCCCAATGGGAAGAACTCCAGTAGCAGTAGTGATGAAGCAAGGAAATTTGTTAGGACAAGAACGCACTGGTTGATCACAAGCAGGTCTGTTAGCGCCTCAGCTGATACGTTGGAACCCCAACAGGAAAAAAAACCAGTGTGGAATTTATTAGAATTCCATCAATCTTAAAGTTGCAATACCCACCCATAATGAGGTACTGTTTTTATCTGTATAAGGGTGGGAATGCTGGGAGGTAGGATGTTTACTCTTTCCCACAAATTGTGATACTTTCCATCACAGAAATGTGAGGAAATTCTGTTTTTTGAACCAAAATGTGATTTTTGCAGTGGATCCTGGGTAAGAAAAAGTGAGTGCATCCATGGAAGCCTCAACACCTAGAACTCACTTAGTAATCTAGTTTTCAGAAATGCTTGAGGTTGGTATGCATTAGCCGATCCAGAGCCCAAATACTACAGCAATCAAAACTCAAAATAAATTCCGAGCTTCTTTCTTGTGCTTTCCACTGTCTGTTCTTGGGCCTTTCCTGTCACAGGCTCTTGCCCTACTCCCACACGTGGGATACTGCTTTATTCAGGAGGAATGGAGAAATGCAGCCCAATAGCACATTTTCTATTATATATTGAATTTCTCTATGTTTTTATGGCTTCATGTTGTAAGTCTATGTTGATATAAACACTTTTACAAAAAACCACCTCAGAATCAAATGGCTTTATGGGTAATCCAGAGGGCAGAGTGGTATAAATGGGCCCATCCCTAAACTCAGGTTCTTGGGTAAATTAAAAAAATTGATAGTGTTTATACACCCCCAATTTCTATTCATTAAATTTCTCATTATCAAGTGATGTGAGTCAAGTGAAATGGTCAGTATATAGTGAAAAAACATCGTAAACCATGTCTGGATATTGGGAATTTGTGAACAAACTAGAAACACAGGACATCTCTGCAACTGGAAGAGTCTGACTGGCGTAATGGTACAGTATTTTTGTGGATTGAGCTTCTGTGCAAAACGTTGCAACTGAAAAAGTTGTTCCTATTTCTCTTTTTTTCCCTTGTATTTACACATTTTTTATTTCAATAATTAGTTTATTTATTAAGTAATTGAGCAAGCTACACTGACTGAATTCAGAATTTTGTCTACTGACTGAGTTCTGTCTACTTTTCTGCTCTGTATAGCTTTCTGATATTTGGCTTCGTTTTTTCATGGGTTCCCCCACAAACTGCAAGTAAGTATAAGTAAAAAATGAAAAAGTTCAAAGTGCCGCAGGGGAGTGAGGTGTGTGTGTGTGTGGGGGGAAGGGGGGTTGGCAAGTGGAGGCTCAGATGAACCGCTTCTTCCTCTCACAGTGCTTCTTATAGAGAGAGGCCAATCGTGAGAGGAACGAGCTGTGTGTCTGTGTCATAGCATGGAGCCAGAACCTGCTTGAATTCTTCTTAGGTTAAGAAAAAAGATAAAACAGCATCTGGCGTCTAACTGGAAGCATACACACTGCTCTTTCTACTCACAAAGCTGCTCATGGACAGAGAATCATTGTGACAGGAAGGAGCTGTCTACAGCAGAAGAAATTGACCAGGATCTGGGGATTAGAGGGAGAGGGATTAGGGACAATCCTAGTGATACCCACTCCAATGCCCTCCTGGTTCCTTTCGACTGTTCGTGAAGTTGGATGGAGGGAGGGCTACGCTGATTCTCGCAGTCTTCCTCACCACCTTGAGAAAAACTGGATCAAGCTGGTGGGCATGGCTACTGAGGAAGCTGGAGACAGTGATAGTTACCTCTAGCTCCTCCCAAAGGCTCACCCACTGGCCCCATCCTGGGAAATGCGAAGGAATCGCTTCTGGTCATTCCGATATGCATATGGGTTCACATGCATATTAATGACGCAGCCCTGAAGTCCGTATCGGCCGCTTTATTTGGGAGTTACCTGGCGTCCAGAAAGGATCAGACACTGGCAAACTGCCTCCCATCATCCCACCTCTCAAAGGAGATAGTGTCCCTCTCCCACGTGGGGGCCAAAATACAGCAGTCACCAGACCGTAGCTGGGGGGGCCCCCAATATATAATGGTCCTATGGAAGGCTAGTGCCAAAACGCATCAGTCATACCTGCACTTTTATGTAAGAAAAATAAAGGAGTAATTCCCTGTGTGGACGGATTGCTGTGCATCTGCCTTCTTTCTAGGCTGTCAGTCTTTACGTATTTTGGAAAAGAGACCACATGCGAGATATATACACACACATATATTTGGGACACCCTTTCATTACCTATATATACACACATCATAAGGGCATTCAAAGAATCCAGGGGATTTATTATATTGCAGACCCATTCCATAACCTTCCCTACATCTAAACCAGTGACACTCAAAGTAGAGCCTGGGGCCGCAAGCTGTTTACTAGACTCCTCACTAAACTTAAAAAGATGTTAAATAAATGGCAAGCATATCTTTAAAGGTTAATTGAAGCTAAAGAAAGGAAGTAACTAGGGTGTCCTGAACCGCTTAACTTTAGGAACACCTTAAATTTTAAAGACATGTTGCAGGAAACGTGTAAAAAAATGATAGTCTCTTTGGAATTCAAAAAGTATATTTCATTAAACATGACAGGAAGCATCCAGACAGTCCTTTGGGGCTTTGAGCTGCGTAGTGGAAGAATCAGCATGGGAAGAGTATCTAGGCAAACTGTATGAGACAAGTGAAGTGTCTGTAGTAAGCAATACAAAACTCTGGGTAGGGGCTGTCGAAGACTTAAAAACTCTCTTTACAGTAGAAAAGGTAAAAGACACTATAAGAAAGTTTACATTAACCCGTGCAGCAGGACCTGACAACCTCCCTGCCATTATAATAAAGACACAGTTAAAATGGTGGGCGGAATTCCTATCCTACATGTTCTTAGCCATATTGGACTCTGGTCAAATACCCAAAAAAGTGGAGGGGGGCAGTAATTAGACCAATCCACAAGAAGGGAGATAGGAAAGCCCAGAAGAACTACAGATTGATCAATCTGCTGGATATCGGGGAAAAAGTCTTCGCCAAAATAATCCTGGGCAGTTTGAGGGATTGGGTGGAACAGCGGTCGATGGTACCGGTGGAACAAGGAGGCTTTAAGGAGGGACACTCTATGATTGACTACTGTTTCG
The DNA here is from genome assembly GCA_963921515.1 of Calotriton arnoldi. NCBI lineage: Eukaryota > Metazoa > Chordata > Amphibia > Caudata > Salamandridae > Calotriton > Calotriton arnoldi. The sequence continues at coordinate 2,411,516 of CAWUFW010001798.1, forward strand.
CCCTATGGGCGGTGGCGCGGAAGTCTATGGAGCAGCGTGGAAAGTTGTGTTTCTGCTTTGTAGACTTCCGCACGGCATTTGACCTGGTGGACAGGAGACGCCTTTGGGAGTCCTTGAGAAAATATGATATCCCAGAAGGGCTCCCGGCGGTAATCCAGGAGTTACATAGCCAGAACTGGGCCCAAGTCATTAAGGATACGGCGGGGGCCTTGACACCGAAAATAGCGATTAATAATGGCCTTAGACAGGGCTGTGTATTGGCCCCTCTACTCTTCGCCATACTCCTAGCTGATTTGCCAACTACCTTGGCGGTAGACAGAAGTGCTAGCCCAAAAATGAATGGGAAACAACTTTCCTGCCTACTGAATGCCGATGATTTAGTAATTCTCGACCAGACAGAGATGGGCCTACAGAGGAAGTTAAATGCTTTTAGTGAATACTGTGCGGCCAAGCAATTATCTGTAAATATGGACAAAACCAAAATTCTGTGTTTTGGAAAGAGAGAACAGAGGTTTAATTGGTACTTGGGCCCAACTAAACTGGAAAACGTGAACAAGTATAAATGTGTCTGGTTTGATAAGTCTTTAAAGTGGTACACGCATCTGGAGGCCCAGAAAGCCAAAGCCCTTACATCGGTGTGTGGGCTGAAAAAATGTAACTGAATCTATAGGGACATGTCTCAAAGACCACTATTAAAAGCATATAATGCTATGGTACCCCCGCAGTTACAATATGGAGCAGAAGTTCTCTGCTTAAGTGGTAAAAGCAGTTGGGATATTGAGGAAGGGAAATGCATAAAACCTCTAATGTCATTACCGGGCTCCTCTATGATCCAGGCATTTAGATTGGAGCTGGGTATGACTTCATGGAATGTACAGGTGCAAGTGGCCCTTTTAAGATTCTGGAAAAGACTGGGTACAGGTGAAGCCATGAAAGTGTCACAATGGTGTAAGAATGAGTCTCAGCATAGTGACCTAAAATGGGCTAAAGAGGTCAGAAAGAAACTGCTCTCTGGCTGTGAAAACCTAAACGTGAGAATTGATCAGCAGACTCTTCTATTAGAAGTAACAAAGGATGAACCCAGAACTCTGGGGAAGGAAACGTCTAGGTTGGAAGACATGGAGTACCTGAGAAAAAAAAAAGAATCTGTGAAATTCATGATGAATAGCTGGGAGAAAGAAATTTGGTACCCCTATCTGGACACATTACCTAATCAATGGCTTAGAGCTGAAGTACTAAGATTGAGAATAGGCATTAATCCTTGTTTGACTAATGGGAGAATAAAAACAGAAATGATGCGACCCGATGGTAAATGTACATGTGGGTTGGGTACAAAATGTGTCAATTTACATATTATAATGGACTGTCAAAAATTTCTAGCATTTCGGAAACAGTTCTTGAGTCCCATTTTTTAAAAATTTGGTGCAGCTTTGCGTACCCAAGCGATCGAACTTCTTATAGATATGCCACACCTTGAAATAGCAATAGCCATTGCGAAGTATATGAAGGTTGTAAAAAGATTTTTTTTTCTGGAAAAGGAAATGGATAGTTGAAAGATAGGATAGAAGTTATGATGGTTATAGATTTAAAAATGTTTTTTATCTGATATGCAACTTTTAGAAATATATGTTAGAATAGGATTTTTATCGTTCTTAGAATATTTATGTTTATTTATAGGTGTGTCTATGACTTGTATATGGAGTACTGTGTAAATTTGAAAGGAAGCAGACGGAAATCAGACTATTACAATGGTGTTGTTGATGACTTTGTAATGATTTTAGAATTTTTACTTAGTGTGATATGTTTTTATGTTGTTTAAAGACCTACAATCTAAATAAACGTACTTTTTTGACTAAAAAAAACATGCAGAACCGTTTCACCTTAGTACTTCAAATTATATCAGTGCATTGAGAAGTATTTTTTTTAAGTGATGGTTTTAAAACATGAATTTAGAAACATTCATGCTCCCCTGTCCCCCCCACAGACAACAATGCCATTAGTGAACTAAGAGGCAGTTCAGTTGTTATGTCCATCCCTTTTTGTGTCCTGGGTTGCTATTATACTGAAACAATATTACAGTGTATTAAATCAAACACAGGAGAAGGTTTTGTACAGCACATTTCCTGAAGCCATGTATTTGGATGTCCTATTACGCGATAATGAAGAAAAAGGAGAGAAAATGAAATAGAACAATTGCCTAGGATCACACAATTTGATCAAGTGGTGAAGCTGGGATTGATCCAAGTTTTCTGGTTTCACATTGTGCAGTTCAGGCTCTAGATGCACAGACTTCACCTCCTATACACCTATCTTAACGCCTCCCTGCCTCCTAAACCACCACCCTGCTGGCATCAATGCGGCCCACAATCACACCACAGACCAAACCTTTTGGCCCCTGGGAAAATGTTTGTGAGTACTCGTGATCTAAACTGTTGGAACAAACATTAAGAAGCTGACTTCAGTGATACTAAGAAACAAATGCGATTGTCAATTGCCATTTAGCCAGACTCTAAAACACTCATAGGACAGAATTAGTACCTACTGCCCTTATAGGTGGCTTTCCTTTCACTACTGATGATGGCGGTATGAGGTCCAGCTTTAATTAGATCTGCCAACAGTCTTCAAGACCACTATTCATAAGATCATGCATAACAGAACTCATTGGTTGAGTGTTTTATGCAATGTACTGCGCTTGCACGGTTAGATTCATTCCTTCAGGGAAGATCAACATCCTAGCAACTTCCATCTCTCGTTGGAGTCCTGTGAACTGTGAAGACCCTCAAGGGAGCAACATCGTCCCCACTGCAATTTAACATGTTTGGACCCACTGATGAAACTGTTTAAATTGTTATCTCTTATTAAAAAATTCTGCCTGTTACTGATAAAGATAGATCTGTTTTTTCGAGCCATTGGTTGAAAATTGACCATTGGATGTGTACGAATTGACAGCTCAACCACAGCAAAAGCAAAGTTATGCTTGTAGACGGTGCGCAAATGACATGGTTGAAAGAAATCCAAGTTTTAGTTCTTCCCCTTCCCCCGCCCGATACAGTCATAGGAACAAGGGATTTCAATGAACTCTGAGCTTCAGACTTCAGCCTGGGACAGAATCTCCCCCTGCCAGGGCGTGAGTCAGTCATAACTGTGAGACATATTCATGTCAGGAAATGCACTAAACAAATCTCAGTAGCACCAAAATGGTTGAATAAATTTCCAAGGTAATGAAGGCGAACGTCTGTTGCCTGCACCTATTGAAGGAAGTATTATAATAGTTTACCTTCCCACAGAGTCCAAGCAATCCTGTCGATGGTGCTCTCTTGTTTGGTTTTTGCAAACGTTGCCTCCGTGACAACATAATAAATTACAACCAAACTGCAGCATTTGCAGAATGCAGTGGCATGCACACTCTTCTACCTCGGTGGGTAGAGATTACATTATACCAACAAGACAATCCCTACACTTGCTCCCTAAGAACATATCCAACACAAATCTTTGGGAGTCGTTCACAAATCACAAAAATAAAAGAAGCTCCAAGCTTTTTAAGACACAAATTCAATGTATAACAAGCTACAGGATGCTTGAGATCATCTGATAAACTTTAACTCACGAATCTGACATTTGAATCTCTACACTGGGGCGCCACCGGAGCGTCCCTTTTTTTCAACGCTCCGGTGGCGGACAATGCTGAGCCATATTTACAAGGCCACGCAAAGCCACCCTGCGTGACCTTTCATGGCCTTGTAAATATGGCCCCCGTTCACAAATAATCTGCGTGAAAAGGGTGTTGCAGTGTTGTTGCTGTGGGTGTTCCCACGCAGCTCTCATGGATTCTGACTCATTCCCAAATTTACAAGGTTTTGTAAACCTGGCAATGCGTCAGATTCTAATGCTTCCCCAAGGGAGGCGTTAAAGTGGCGCAACTTTTAAATGCCTTTCTTTCTCCTCGTTTTTTGCTCTGCAGCTCACATACAAGGAGGAAAACGCCATCAATTATTGGTATCCCTTCCTGCACAAAAACAATCATTCCTGCAACGCAGGCGCCCTTGCACCATGGTGCAAGGATGCCTGCATTGGCACTAGGCAGCCAATTGTTCGCCAGTGCAGTAGAAAGCACAGGGATGCGTCCTATTGCTGTAAATATGACGCATCCCTGCACTTTCCTAATGATGCAGCTTGGTGCAGCACGATGGCTTGCAGCACCGCATTGCGCCATTTTCTAGTAAATATGCCCCTGGGTTTATAGAGCTTTCCCTGCATGTGTAAGTACACTAATTGATGAACTGACACTTAAACATAAATTGAAAACCTTTTAATTTCAGCGAACTTTCTCTTATCTCTCCTAAACGTATTTTCTAATCTCTTTATTGCCTGGTTTTGTCACTAGTTTGACTCCTGTGTGCTACATAGACTGCTTTAGTTGTGTACGCTAGGTTCTGGAAAAACCAGTAGCATAAGAAAACATACCATTAAACTGAAAATCTTGAGTGCAACCAACCCGTTATGAGATATGGACACAAGAGGTTTGGTACCCCAAGGAGAATTTGATGTGCGTGTCCTCCATTTATCGAGCACTTCTCCTATAATTACTTTGAAACAGTTGGACACCACACTGGTCCCCCTTGCAGTGCCTGTGGCCAGAGCAATTGACGCCCTAACAGGTTCCTCCTTCCTAAGCCTGTGCTCAGCATATCAGAATTCTAGACTGCTGGAGCCCCCTGGCCCCTTTGTATATGCACTCCACAAATATTTTGTGCGCTGCCTTTTGCAACTGCTACTTCCTTGTATTTGTATCGGATCCTGTGCAGTTGAGTGAGGTTAATTGGGGTTTTACTTAGTATGATATTTTTGTGAAAAACTTGGTTCAAACCCACCAAGTTGTTCAATCTAACACCTAAGACTAGCAATAGTCGGCTGTGGAGAGCAGGCCTATTATGTCAAAATTGATACATTTACTTTCCCCATTGACTGGGGCTCAAAGCCCTTCATTTCCTAAAGCTGGGCACGGGCAGCCTCTCAGGACACAAATATAATGTCAATTTAGTTACCAACTTAAAGAACCACATGTGCGTTGCATTGCAAGCGCTCACACTTTAATAATCGAAGGCCCAAGTTTCTTCTCATAGGTTACGATGGCCACAAAACCCAATGTTATGCAAATATAGGGACCTATTAACAAAAGTAAATATGCATGTGTATATTTTCTGACGGGTATATTCACTACAACATCTCGGTGTAACTAGTTAATGTGCTGCAACATTGTTTTAGTTCTATATTAACAATAAATAAATACATTAAAGCAGTGTTTCCCAAACTGTGGGTCACTTTTGGTGGGATGTATGACGATACCACGCATGCATTACATCGCATGCCTACAGCGCCCTCCAGTGCAAGTCGTTGTAACGACTTTCGTTGTAAAAACCGCGATCTAATGGCATGCGATGTAATGCATGCGTTCTAAAGGTTGTTTCCCCTTTTGGAGGGTCGTAAAAATCCAAGCAATAAATAAAAATGCCTTTAAATTCTATATTTATCGTGTCACATTTAGTTTACAATGCAGCTGTTACAACGTGAATGCCATTATCACGCATAACCTTTACCACACATTTATTTACAACGCACATGCCTTTTACCATGCCTGCCTTTACAACAAATTTCGTTGTAAAAGCATGAATGGTAAAGGCATATGTATGGTAAAGGTTTTGCAAGTAAATATAAGTATTTTACAGGTAAGTATAAACTCTTTCTCTCTCTCTCTCTCTATATATATATATATATATATTTATAGGGTTTTACAGGAAAATATAAACCCTATAAATATATTTATATATATATTTATAGGGTTTATATTTTCCTGTAAAATACTTACATTTTCGTGGTAAAAGCATGCATGGTAAAGGCATATGCTTGCTAAAAAATGTACAGGTAGGTACAAACACTTTGTGTGTGTGTGTGTGTGTGTATATATATTTTTTCAACTGTAGGAATGACCATGTGGTGTATATTCTTCAGTGCAGTTGCCCCAAGGTATATGTGTGTAGCACGATCCACATGGTACACGTTAGAATCCTCCAACACCTGAGGGCAGTAAAAAACAAAGATACAACGTATCCTGTTTCCATACACAGCAATGAGGTCCATGGAGGGAATCAGAATGAGCTCTCTTATTATGTGATAGATTCAGTCCCGAAGAATAGATGAGGGGGAAATCGTGAGACAGAGCTTAGACAACTTGAATCACGCTACATATTAATGCTTGACACTAAGGCCCCCCGAGGCCTGAATTCAGAGGAAGATCTGTATGTCCATATTTAATGAAGAGATCAGTGAGCACGACCAATCTTCAATTAGATAGGAGAAGAACTTATGAATTTAATCAATGCTTTCAAGAAATTTGTGAAATTGACAGATATATTTTATTTTGTTTTAATTCTGTGCCCCACGCCCTCGGCATTTTTCGGAGTAAAATCAATTGGAAGGATACTCAAGAGAGAATATGAATGTTTAAGGATGGGTCAGCGTTTCTTGCCAGGATCACTAATGTGACTGGGCATTAACTAAAGTATCAAATTGTGTATTGTATGGGAAAAATGAATTGGTATTTGAAACATTTGTACCATTTTTAGCACTTGCACTTTAGACAACTAGAGCGCTGACACTGTATGCTATTATCCAAAAGGCATGAGAAAGGATCTTTCTCCCCTTGTTGTAGATTTTGAAGAAAACTAGCCGCAAGGTAGTAGGAGTCATAACCCGTGTTTGGTGTGTTTACATGAGAATATGAATAAGGCACTTGCACTTTCATATTTAAGCAATATTGCACAATTGGACTCGCACTTCGAGCTTAAAGACTATATGAGAATATGGAAAAGACACTTGCACTTTTATATTTCTGCAAATTTGCACAATTGCACTTGCAGCCTAGAGTCCTCATACTAGTATTTTACTATAATGGACTAAGACCTGATTAGAGCAAGATAGGTTAATAAAACATTGCATAATTGCACTTGGACTTTGGTAACAAAATAACAGCAATTGGATCATGTAAATATATCGCTCAGGGTGATTGCCAAGCACCAGTGCACTTGCACTTTAAGTAGCGCATTTTGCACTTTATTACAAGCCCACTGGCAGATTTTACTTTAACCAGGCTGGTTGTATAAACATTCTCTTCTCTCTTTAGGTGAGACTCCTGGTCTCTTATACTATTGCATAGATTGACATTCATGTCTGTAATTACTGTACATTCATGTAATCAGGCGGAAAGAGAATAATTGGGGTGCAAATGCCAAAAACATAGGGTATTGATCGATAACCAAGGGGCACAGCTTGGTTGCACTTAAGTACATTTTGTTTGGTGGAATATTACGAAAAATAAGGGTTCAAACATTGGGTAGCACTAAATCACTTTTCACGTTCCATACAACAAGCAAAAAAACTAAAATTGAATTGGTAAAAAAAGAGAAAAATAGAAAAGATATTTAAAAAAAAGTCTAAATAAAGATATAAGCAAATTAAGAAAGAGATAGTGATAGAATGTGAAATATATTTGATTTTAACTTTAAAGTTTTCATGATTAGCATTCACGTTTTGGAAGGTGTTAAATACATGATTTTAGGTTTGTAGTATTCACGATGTTTGAACAGGGATGATTTTGCAACAAATGTCAAATTTGGAGAGTATGTTGTTTATGTTTATCGCATCATGTGACTGACCCTCCCAACAAAGGTAGAGGAACAGTGGAGCTCAGTGTGTGAGCAAGACAGGGGATCCTGTCGAAATACGGAACAGCACGAATAATAAATAAACAACTCACTTGAAACTGAATCTGCGGCGTCGGTGTCCGGCTTTTGAAAACAAGAAACGCTGGAGTTTGATGTGGATATATATATATATATATATATATATATATATATATATATATATATATATTTGAGGTGAGCAGATCTAGAGTGTCGCTGGTGTTGAGAGTGCTCTATACAGGAGCTGCTTTCCACCTAAACTTGAGAACTACCCAGAGTTCTCTGCTTCTTTTTGCATATATATATATATATATATATGCATATATATATATATATATATATACATATATATATATATTCAAATCCAGTTCCAACTACTCGATGAGAATCAGATCCCCACACAAGGAACGACACCACACTGGTTTTCCTTGCGCAAGTGCAATTTATTCCGCTGTAACGCGTTTCGGCATTACTGCCTTGTTCACACATCAAGCGTTAGTTTACCAAAGGCTGTTTAAAAACCATCGGAAACTTCCGGTCACATGGGTCGCATTTTCAGTTACAACTGAGAAAAGACTTCGCTCGTATTCATTGCCCACAAATACATATTGGATAACATTATATTTCATCATGTTAACCACGCACGGTTCAGATTTCATGAATAATTCATTTTGTTATATGCCACAAAATTAATTCACAATCCTAATTACCGATTCTTATTCAAATTAATATGTCTCGAAGTCTTTTGCATCGTTTCGTTTCAGTTCAGATGAGGATTAAATTCATTATCAGAATAAAGTGCAAGTGCATTATGCATGTTTTATCTTTAAACATTGCTATTGCTCAATATCCAGCATTAAGTACATAACAGCTTTACACCCTATTATTGTTAGCGCCTATTGATTTCATTGTCATATTGCAGTGCAAGTGCATAGTACATGTTCTAGATTAATCATTTATTTATTTATTTTTCGGAATATTCGGCATTATTGCCATTTCACCATTACACAATATTACTGCTAATTCTTGAATTTATCTATTATCATCAATCATGCCCAACACAGTACCATCCCTGTGGCAATTACCTGTGTATGTACTGTATGCAAGTGCACAAATAATTTCCATAATCAAATGCATTATTAATTTCTATCGCAATGTGTTTCCTTTCTATTCTCAATATCTCATCGCCCTGTCTTGCTTCATAACCACTTGTTCCGTAGGCAAGTTAAAACCATCTAAAAAACTGGGGAGCTGCTCTCTGTACTGCTCTCTGTACTGTCTAGATTCCTAGGTGCACAGAAAGGTCTTCATCCGAATTGAGCCCAAAAGGGATCTTGGTGTTAAATAATAAGATGTATCTCGATTCAAGTTGTCGTAGTTTCCGTTCACAATTTCCACCCCATCTGCTCTTTGTTACCTGGTCAATCACAAAATACACAAGGTCTTGGACATTACCCCCATGCATCTCATTCACATGTCTTGCTACAGGGTAGCTTTTATCTTTATTTATGACTGCCCTCATGTGTTGTAGTATTCGTATGTGTGCCATGTGAATAGTGCTGCCCACATAGATTTTGAAGCAAGTGCATTGCAGTATACTCACTTCTACATGTTAGGTGGGTTCTGATGTTCCATGGGCTTCTTAATAGGGGAGATGTGATCTGTTTCATGTTTTGCCCTATTGTACAAGCTTTGCATTTTGTGCACTTGTAAAATCCTGTGCCAGCCCTCAACCACCCTTCTGCACCCCTTATCTCTGGGCTACTATTTACTAGGTCCTGTCTCATGGACTTGCCCTTCTAAAGGTGATTAATGGTTTCTGAGAAACCAAATCTCTCAGTGTAGGGTCCCTCCTGACCAAATACCAATGCCTATTTAAGCAGTCTCTCACCCTGCTATGGTAGGCATTGTAGGTGGTAATCATGCGTGTCTCGTTATTGTTTCTGCTTTTTTTTCCTATCTTTATCTTTTTCATTTGGGTGTAATAGATCAGGTCTCTACATTGTATTAACTTTAGACAGTGCCTGATCAAGTACTGACGGGTTGTAGCCTCTCTGCAAGAATCTTGTTGTTAACTCTTTTTGTGCAATCTCCAGAGATAATTTTTCACTACAATTCCTCTTCATTCTAAGGTGCTCGCCATATGGGATGCTGTTTTTTAGTTTTTGTGGGTGGTGACTTTTGGCGTGTAGGATGGAGTTTCCAGCTGTGGGCTTCCTATAAGCACATGTGTGTAAAGTGCTATTCTCGACATAGACCTCTAGATCTAGAAAGCATACCCGTGTCTTGCTAATGGTATTAGTAAAAGCTAGATTCAGTGAATTATCTTTCAATTTTGGTATGAACAGTTCTGCGGTGTCCATAGTGCCATCCCACACCACAAAGAGGTCATCTATGAACCTAGTCCATAGGATTAAATTAGTCTCCCATTCCTCAGCATATTGCACCCTGAGCACCTGCTCCTCCCACCAGCCCATATGCAGATTCACATAGCTGGGGGCGAAGCAGGTGCCCATTGCAGTCCCTCGCACCTGCCTATATGTGTCAGTACCATACATGAAAAAATTATTTTCTAGACAAAGTCTGCCCATTTCTACTAACATTGCCGTTTGCTGGTATAATGTGATGGATCTCTTGCTAAGGTAGTGCCTCATTGCTCTTAATCCATCTCCGTGATGTATGCTTGTATATAATGATGACACATCGAGTGTAATTAAGAGGAATGTGTCCTTCCATGTGATATTCTCAATCTTTCTAAGGAAGTCCCTAGTATCTTGAATATAAGCTGGCAACTCCATCACGAACTCTTGCAAAAAGAAATCCAAAAATCTAGATGTTGGTTCAAGTAAACTGCCTATGGCTGAGATTATCGGTCTGCCAGGGGGGACCTCTGAGTTTTTGTGCACCTTCGGAATAAGATAAAGTATAGGTGTTACTGGATTGTCAACTTTAAGGAAGTTGTATTCATCTTGGGAAATCATGTCCAGCCCTCTCCACCTGGCTAGGTCTTTGTGCAATTTATTCTTTGTTTCTACCAGGTTGCTATTAGGTACCTTTTGATAACATTTGCTATCCCTTAATTGAAGCATGCTTCTTCATTGTTCATTTCCAGTGGCCACAAAACAATATTGCCCCCCTTGTCAGACTGGTGTACCACTATGTCTTTCCGATTTTTAATTTTTTGCACAATCATTGCATATTTTCTTTCCTCTCGCCTATTTCCCCGCAAAAATCCTTCACTTGATAGAATGGATAATGCTTGCAGATCTTTCACAACTGAGTCAGTGAATACATCAATTGAGTCTTTTGGTGTTATGGGGACAAAGGCCGATTTCGGCTTAAATGGAGTTTTTTCGCTGTTATAAATGTCCAAGCCCATCATATCAGCTGTTTCTTTTACAGACTCTGGTTGTTCCATTCCTTCACACTCCATCTCTAGCGAGTGCAACTGATGTAGGAGATTCTAATCTTCTGCTTCCAGGGACATGCCCTCTGTCACTTCCGGTTCTCTTGTTATAACACTCTCCGATTTATTGTGATTTTTTTTATTTTTTTTTAAGTTCCTCACATATTTGTAAAAGTATATACGGGTCTGGGCATAGTTAAAGTTTGTCCTAGTACAAAATGATAGTCCTAATGAAAGCGTGTTCTTTTCATCCTCCGTAAGCATTAGGTTGGACAAATTAATAACCGTTGCTGGATCATTTTTTACTTCTTTTGGTGCGTGTCTTTGGTTCTGGCACCTGAGCGTAGCTCAATGCCCTCCCCTTCGTTTCTTGTGGTCCCTTGTCGTATTTAATATTTAAGCAATATTGCACAATTGCACTTGCACTTTGAGCCTAAAGACTATATGAGAATATGGAAAAGACACTTGCACTTTTATATTTATGCAAATTTGCACAATTGCACTTGCACTTTGAGCCTAGAGTCCTCATACTAGTATTTTACTAAAATGGACTAAGACCTGAATAGAGCAAGATAGGTTCATATAACATTGCATAATTGCACTTGGACTTTGGTAACAAAATAACAGCAATTGGATCCTGTAAATATATCGCTCAGGGTGATTGCCAAGCACTAGTGCACTTGCACTTTAAGTAGCACATTTTGCACTTTATTATAAGCCTGCGGGCAGACTTTACTTTAAACAGGCTGGTTGTATATAAATTCTCTTCTCTCTTTAAGTGAGACTCCTGGTCTGAGAATGAGAATGTCAATACTATTGCATGGATTGACATTCATGTCTGTAATTACTGTACATTCATGTAATAAGGCGGAAAGAGAATAATTGGGGTGCGAATGCCAAAAACATAGGGTATTGATCGATAACCAAGGGGCACAGCTTGGTTGCACTTAAGTAAATTTTGTTTGGTGGAATATTACGAAAAATACGGGTTCAAACATTGGGTAGCACTAAATCACTTCTCACGTTCCATACAACAAGCAAAAAACAAAAATTGAATTAGTGAAAAATAGAAAAGATATTTTTTGAAAAGTCTAAATAAAGATATAAACAAATTAAGAAAAGAGAAAGTGATAGAATGTGAAATATATCTGATTTTAACTTTAAAGTTTTCATGATTAGCATTCACGTTTTGAAAGGTGTTAAATACATGATTTTAGGTTTGTAGTATTCACGATGTTTGAACAGGGATGATTTTGCAACAAATGTCAAATTTGGAGAGTATGTTGTTTATGTTTATTGCATCATGTGACTGACCCTCCCAACAAAGGGCGAGGAACAGTGGAGCTCAGTGTGTGAGCAAGACAGGGGATCCTGTCGAAACACGTAACAGCACGAATAATAAATAAACAACTCACTTGAAACTAAATCTGCGGCGGTGTCTGGTTTTTGAAAATAAGAAACGCTGGAGTTTGATGTATGTATATATATATATATATATATATATATATATATATATATATATATATATATATATATATATATATATATATATATATATATATATATATATATATATATATATATATATATATATCAAAACAATACCCTTTCAGGCATAGAGTGACATAAATTATGCAAATAAAGAAGCAGAGAACTCTTGGTAGTTCTCAAGTTTAGGTGGAAAGCAGCTCCAATATAGAGCACTCTCAGCACCAGTGACACTCTAAATTTGCTCACCTCAAATGTCTGCTTTTCTATCAAAGTCTTGAAGCGTAGGATTAGCACAGTGCCATCCACGCCGAGATAGAAAGGGACTAAGTCTTTTGCCATTTCCACAGCAAAGTATTTAAGCATAGGATTAGCACAGTGCTATCCTTGCCGAGCTGTAAAATGGCCAAAGCCTTTTACCACTCCAGGCACAGTATTACAGCTTTGGATTGGTAAAATACCATTCAAGTCAACCTAAAATGAATAAAAGCAACCCCTGACACGTGTTTCGCTCTCATTGGAGCTCTTCAGAGAGGTATAGCTTTGTCCAGACACAAGGGAGCACCCAGTATAAGTGAAAACAAAACCCTTTCAGGCATAGAGTGACACATAAATTATGCAAAAAAAGAAGCAGAGAACTCTGGGTAGTTCTCAAGTTTAGGTGGAAAGCAGCTCCAATATAGAGCACTCTCAACACCAGCGACACTCTAAATTTGCTCACCTCAAATGTCTGCTTTTCTATCAAAGTCTTTAAGCGTAGGATTAGCACAGTGCCATCCACGCCGAGATAGAAAGGGACAAAGTCTTTTGCCATTTCCACAGCAAAGTATTCAAGCATAGGATTAGCACAGTGCTATCCTTGCCGAGCTGTAAAATGGCCAAAGCCTTTTACCACTCCATTACAAAATAATGGGGTAACCCAATAAACGTCACAGGGCCTGGGTACAATATAATATAAAGAAAGATGGTCCTAGACTGTTTTGGAGAAGGTATTTAAATTAGAGAATAATGATATTTTAGGGTTGCCAGGAGGGTCAACCTAAGGAAACGGATATGTTGTATTTATGTATACACACCCTAGTGAAACAGTAGAGTTCTCCAATACATTGTATACAGATTGACACCACACAGGAATTACTTAGAAAAGGTCATTATTTATATATTCCATGTAATTTAAATACAAACATCAGGCATCCGATAATGTCATATACATTTGAGAGAAGGTTGCACAAGAAGGGAAGAAAACAGGGGGGGTTGAGTGCTCGTGAAAGGAGAGTGAGAAATCAAGGAGTTCAAAGATATACAAAGTTCCTTTTTAGGTCTCGCCCTGAAAGCCAGCGCTTCAGCGCTGGCTCTGGGCGAGACATTTAGTCAGTGGGCTTGCAGAAATGCGACCACAACTTTTGGCTGGCCTAGAGCATGCGAGTACGGGCGCAGTAACGCGCATTCCTCGCATGCTCCAGGCCATCTGCCTTTGATGTCACTTGGTTACGCGCGCGTGCACGCACGCACGCAGCCGCCAGCTTTCAGCGCCCGAGGCACCATCTGGAGCGCGATCACTTTTACTTCTGCTGCGCGCGCACCAAGCTAGCCAGGCAATGTTGCAGCGACTGCTTTAACCCCTTCGATGCTCATGACGAGCTCAGCTCGTCATGCTGCGCGGTCGCGCTGTGCGCATGACGAGCTGAGCTCGTCACGACCACACCCGCAATCGGAATGTCCAGCACCTGGGCGGAATTCCGATCGCGGTGAAGCGGTTAAGATTTCATCATCGACTTCAACACAGAGCGCATACGCAACTGCCTTCAATCCCTGCCCCACAAACACACTAAAAACAACCCGGAATTGTGAGCTGCGCTATAAAGACGGTATTTCTGTTAAGTATTTTTTTGTACAGCATGAGTATTAATTGTGATATTTTACAGCTCATGCGTAGACCTTTTCGTCAGAAATATTTTTCGGTGACTCCGACAATTTTTATATACTATGTTGAGGAATTTTCAAATCCCATAGTACAATTGGTTGCCCACTTGATAACACAAATATTTACGTTTCCTAGATTTTTTAATAACTTACACTGGGAGGGCTTGCACTTTTGCTCCGTCTCCGAGTTTTCTCAATAAACAACGCTAGCGTTTGCTGATTATTACGTTCATCTGTATTCGCGTGAACGCAGCTTCGCTGAACGCCTCGTTTTAAATTGTTGTCCTATTCGCTCCGTGCTCTTTTTTTTTTCACTTCTCTGAGCCTCAGTGCAGTTTCTGCAATCTCTCCTACAAGGCATGATCAGAGCAGAATGTATGGCGAGGAACATGCATGAAAGGATACACCACAGCCCCGATCATACCGGCCAGTTCGAACATTACATTTGGTTTAAGACCCACATATTACACCTCTTGTAAAACTTGCTCCTTTGGTATTCTCATGCCAATAAAGTTTATTTAAATTGAGCATTATCAGTCCAGCATGGTGCCCCTATCTTGCAAGCATAGAACAGTGACATTTATGTTACGACCAAGGGGACACCTTGAATTGCTTGTCAACAAAAATTTCAGGTGGGAGTGTGTACGATATGAAACACATGCTTTTGCAGAAAAACCATGCGTAGGCAATGTAGCTCAATGTTATGTTCTCTTCCCTCCCCCCCTAAAATGATGCGACTTCCCTCTCTAAGATGGCCACCACGTTTTCAACACAGAAGATACTGAGACGTTTTCAGTGTCTACAGGTCTGCCTGTCATTTCGTAACGTGAGCCGCTTTCCTGTTGATTGTCATCGGTAGCAGCTGCCTTGTGAAGATCGGCCTCTGATTGGCCACCTTTGTGTTCCTTTCTACTCTGATCTACTCTGATCCCGGGCTGTCAGTAAGAGAGAGGGGTGCAAGCAGTGCTGGTGGCAGCAGGTCAGTGAGTGTTGGCTGCTGCCTTGCGTGTGCCCTATGACTGCAGGCAAATTCGGGAGAACAGTGTGATAGGTTGAGGGCTGTTTAAGTATGGGTTTGGAAGGGAACCTGCATTTCAGGGCAGCAAGGGCTGGATTTGGTACCAAGTGCTTCTCTGATAAAAATATAATCCAACACTGTACAGCGATTTGGGAATGGGTTGGGGACGCACTTGTTGAAGAAATGGCCAGAAACTTATTAGTGCCATGTTACTCCGTTCACGTTTATCCACTAGAATAGTAAAGTCCGCCTCAAACAGCAGAATCCTTTTGGCTACCACCAGTTAGTAGATTTTATGCATACAAATATGGTTTCTGTTAATAATCTTTTCCGGGCCAATACAACGCGTACACACGCAAACCAAGTTTACATGCATAAGCAGCTTTGAGATAACTTTTTGACTGAGAGAAACCAGCAGGTTTAAAAATGAAAAACTAATTGAAATAGTACTCAACGTATGTGACAGATACACATTAAGGTGACGTGTGCTGTCCAAAAAATTATACAACGTGACCAAGTGGAGAACGCAACAGTGAACAGTCACTGACCTTCCGTAGGAAACCTAAGCCGTGGAGTACACATATAATCGCGGTTTATTATGAATATTTTGTGGCATCGAGTTCCGGAATTTCCACATCACTTCATGGGACAAGCATGTTTTTTTAGAAGGAAAAGCAAGCATACTTCGCTTATATAAATGGATATTTTAAAAAATACCACATGCATATTACTATTTACCTACTAAACAAGAACTTGCTAGCCATCAATAAATTAATCACACCAACGGAGGAGGAACTGGACTTTATTGCACAAGTCATGGAACCCATATACAGAACAAAAATAAATCAAATCAACTGTCGTATTAGTCTGCAGCCTCATTAAACTGGAAACATTATGCAAAGATGGTACTGCCTCCATTTGCTTACATGGTTTCCTTCTGCCACCAGTTGACTCGTTAACCTACAGTAAACAATTATTGAACCTTGTGCTTTAAAAATAAAAAAGCAGGTCTTAAATGGGGTTTTTAACGCAGCCTGGAAGTTTGAGATGTAATTAAGATATCTGGTACGATCGTCCAGTATTTTTCCCCTTATTGGTTGATTAAATGCCTAAACTTTAAAATGTAGTTCCCCTACTCCTTGCCAGAATTCTTACAAAACTGGCGACCAAAAAAACACATTACGGGGCACACGGCTATATTACCGGTCTGAGATTACTAATCAGGTCAGGTGAGGGAGAACTAGATCACGCTGGAACCCCTCCCAGTGTAAGCATTGGCATAGTCAATAGGTCTCGCCTTTGGGACCTTATAAGTGTTTAGCCATGCAACAGTCGATGTTGTTGCACCAAGGATATTGTGCTGCATACTTATAAGGTCCCAAAGGCGAGACCTATTGGCTATGCCAATGCTTGTTGTAGAGGGCACTGGTCTATACAAGAACCAGTTTTGCTAGGCCTGTCCACAGTCTTTTTTAATCTATTTATATTACTCCCAAGTGCATAATTGCAACATCCGATTTCGGTGGGGGGGATAAGTTAAGGAGCAGGCCTTCGTTGGGGAGCTGCGTCGACGTTTCGACCCGTCTTAGGCGAAGAGGGCGATTTGAAGCCTCCGCGTGCGGGTCTTCTTCAGGACAAGAAGGGGAAGGCAACCTACGTAGATGCCCAGGGCGAGAACATCATTAATCGTCCAAAGAGGGTATTCCCATAGGTGGAAGTGTCCGCAATGAGCGGTATAGATGCGCTGTGGGGACAACTGATACTGAAGTCCTCGTAATTAATCGTTTTGGTCTATTCCAAGTTCCGAGATCCAATCCTCAGAAATTGAAAGCCCTTTGGCATCTGACAGAACAGGTCCTGTGAGGCACGGCGCTCCGACAATTTCTGAGGATTGGATCCCGGAACTTGGAATAGACCAAAACGATTAAGCAGTCTAGGACCATCTTTCTTTTACCACTCCAGGCACAGTATTACAGCTTTGGATTGGTAAAATACCATGCAAGCCAACCTGAAATGAATAAAAGCAACCCCTGACTCGTGTTTCGCTCGTGTATATATATATATTGTTTTTAAACATGTGCTTATATACATTTCCACATGCACAAATACATATGAATGTGTGTGTGTGTGTGCACTCTCAGGGAAAATATGCTGGCAATTAGATTTTATTTCGAATCAATAACCAGCAGTGACATGGAGGGGGACCTGTCCAGTTCACTCTTGAACCAACCAATATGAGATGTAACAACAAAACCCCCAGCGACATTTGTAGACGAATATTGCCTCCTCAGAAAGGGGCGACAGACAACGAGAGTGGTCCCACCACCCAAGACAAGAGGAAGGGGAGGGGCCTGAGGCAGAGGTCGAGGAAGAGGACAGGAAGAACACGAAGAAGAAGAAAACGAGACCAGCAGAGAAAACAGAAGAGGAAGGGGGTCAATGGGAAACAGATCAACTGGCTCCAAACAGAGAAAATAATGGATGACACAATGGTAAATAGAACTATTGTAAATCTGTCTAACCGACCTTTATCTATGCTAGAGAAAAGAACACTGTGTCTGGGCCTCTCTTTCTGTCCATCCAACCATATGGATTATCCGGAAACTAGGATCGATCTATATAAATTTATCAGAAAACTGAAACTCAAGAAATGGTTTAGTTTAAAAAACATGAGGGCACCAAATCAAGTTGAACAGGGAAATACATTTGATCCTGATATTCCTACCAATATCGATCCTAGCATGTTTCTGAAAGTGGGAGATGCAGACACACTTGCAATTCTACAGGAACTCTTAGGGGAGACGGAATTAGAACAGGGCACGCAACTGAATAACATGAACATTGTCACGGAACGATCTGCAATCACCAAATTTAGGCCTAACTCTACCTTTCTTCCTAATCTTCCCCATGACAGTATTGATACTTTTCACGATAATTGTAACAAAAGATCTCATAAAATTCCGGCACCAAAAGAGGCCCAAGAATAACCGTTCCCCTAACCTCACATTCAAGCAAAGGCGGGTGATTAAATCCTTAGCTGAGGATACAAACATTGTGATATGCCCTGCAGACAAGGGTGGCAACATCGTCCTGTGGGACAGCAATCTGTACATCAAAGAAGCCTTGAGACAATTGGAGGATAGTAGATTTTATGAGAAAATAAATAAGGAACAGTACCATGGGAGCATTGTATGCATATGGGAGAAATTGAAGGGATGGCAAGAGAATGGTATTCTGCAATGGGAGGAATTTTGCTTTCTGAAAAGAGACTATCCCAAACTCCTGAGTTTTTATCTCCTTCCGAAAATCCACAAAGACATCATCAATCCCCAGGAAGACCCATTGTTTCCTCTATAGGAAGCACCTCAGAGAACATTTCTAAATATGTGGACCATTTTCTTCATGAATATGTCATTGCCCTCCCATCCTATATAAGGGACACCAAAGATTTTCTAAGGAAGTTAGAAGACATAGGTTGGGGGGAGGTTTATCTCCTAATCACAATGGATGTAAATTCACTATACACAATCATTGAGCATTCCCTGGGCATTCTAGCATGTCAAAATTTTCTAAGAAACAGGCAGATCTGCTATCTGGAACACACTAACATGTTACTTGAGATGATAGATTACTGCAGACACAACAACATCTTCTTATTTAATGGGACTATTTACAAACAAATCCTGGGGACAACCATGGGTACATGTTATGCCCCCAGTTTTGCTAATCTCTTTCTGGGGGCATGGGAGGAAGAAATCCTGAGGGATATGACATCACCTCACACAGGTGGGGAGATAATAAAGTGGTTACGGTACATAGACGATTTGTTTATTGTATGGAAGGGCAGTGAAGCCAGTGCCGAGATGTTCATCAACAAACTGAATACGAATGATTATAATCTTAAACTGACTTACAACATGAGCAGAAAATCTATCGAATTCCTGGATGTCCAAATTGAAATCCTGAACAACAGGATCTGCACTAAACTACATCGCAAAACCAAAGCAGGAAACAGTCTCCTGCATGCTCTCAGTAGCCACCCAGACACCCTAAAATGGAGTATTCTGTATGGGGAACTCCTGAGAGCAAGGAGAAACTGCAGTACAAATGAGGCATATGTGTTTGAAGAGGCCAACATGATCAGCAGGTTCCAAGAACGGGGTTACCCTAGATGGGTCCTTGAGAGAGCAGCACTGAAAGCCAACAAAGTTAGTAGAGAACAAACATTAGAGGAAAAGGAGAATGCAACAGAGCAAGATTCAGAAAAGGGGTCCCCAAGGGTGATCCTTACATATAACACCAAATCTGAGTTTTTTTTTAGAATCCTAGCAAAGAACTGGAACATTTTGACAAGTGACCCTATTATAGGATCCACCTTAACGACACGCCCCAGGGTTACATACCGTAAAGGACGTAACCTGAAGGATATTCTAGTACAAGGAGACATCACATTGAGACAGCCCTTGACACAACATAACCTACAAGGATTTTTTCCTTGCGGACATTGCAAGGCGTGTCGAAATAGTTATATGAAGAAAACGTTTGAGACACCCAGAAACACGAAGACAATCACTCAATTCTTAACATGCAGCTCCACATTTGTAATTTATGTCCTGGAGTGCCCATGTAACCTAAGATATGTGGGGAGCACGACATTGATGGCAAAAAAGAGGACACTCGAACATATGAGAGCAATCAATAATAAAAATGCACATTACCCGATAGCACGACATTTTGAAGAGTACCATCCGTCTAATAGTTACCTTTTGAGCTACTTTGCGATAGAGCAAATAGAACAGAATCCCGGTGGGGGGGCAATAGAGCCCTCCAACTGAGGAAGAGGGAATCCAGATACATTCTGGACTTACAGACTAAGAACCCGGGGGGACACAACTTGGATGAGGAGTTGGGAATACACCTACATGAAGACTAAGGGAATGGATCTGCCCCCTGTGTTTATCTTGCTCTCACAGATACAGAAATTACATCTATGTATATTATCCTGATCTGTTCGTACATAAAGCCAGTATATTCCTATGTAATGAAACTCAAATTAATGGTTTTAATCATACATGTATCCAATTTTCTTTGTTTTTATTACAGGAGGAAAGAAAGGGGCCTACTCCGGGTTGGAGATGTGAAAAGAGGTCCCTACCCTTTTCTTTAATATCACGTCACCATGGTGAAGGGCACAGCAAAGATAAGAATGTTTTGTTTATATTTGAACTTAATTTTGATTGTTTATTAGACATGAGCCTTACAGTTGTAGAGGGTTCTATATCACGGTTGTATAGTATTAAATTGGTAAACATCAGACCTCACGAACTCAGGAAGAACAAAACAAGTATAAATCAATCATTTTCTTTTCCTACTGTTATTATCATATGTGTGATTTGAACACTATGTGAATATTATTGTTGTATTTTGTAAGAGGAAATGACATAGATGATCACTTGACAAATCAGAGTTGTGATATATGTACATGAAACTAAGCCACTTGGCGGATACACTGACATTAGAAATACTGGATTGCACCAGTAACTCCGTCGCATTAATAATTTATGAAAGAATATCAGGAAAAAAAAAATATGATTTTAAAAGCCACAACACTCATTCATGATATACAATTAATATCTGAATTAGAAATCAATTTGCATAGAAGCCACTAGGCGATTACATGAATGCCTAGAATGTGATATTTGTGAGCTGTAACAAGGACTTCCTGTATACCACAAAATGTCTGCCGCATTAGTATGGCAAAACCACTTTAGTATTCGAAGTTGTCCATCTTCTATGTTTGGTTAATTCTATGTAACAGTGAGGTCTGCAACAATTTCGATGTGTGACCAAGACTGCTTTGCAGTCGAAATGCGTAGCTCCAAATAAAATCTAATTGCCAGCAAAAAAAAAAAACTCGAAATAAAATCTAATTGCCAGCATATTTTCCCTGAGAGTGCGTTTTACTCGCCTTTGGATATGAATCTTAAAACGCCCGGCGTGCTCCGCCGGCATTACGCACCAACTACCACGGGCCAGGAGATTGGAAGGTGCAAAGCCTGATATATATATATATATATATATTAAATGCACACATATAAATATATATATCTTCTTAAAACCCCACAACCCCTACCCACCCTAAACACAAAAATTACCCTTGCAACCCAAAAACCAATACCCACCCTAAACCCTAAAAATTCCCTTACCACACAAAAGCCCATACCCATCCTAAACCCTAAAAATTCCCTTTCCACCCAAAAACCATTACGCACGCTAAATTTACCCTTGCAATCCAAAAACCCTTACCCACCCTAAACACTAAAATTACCATTGCCACCCAAAAACCCACACCCCTCTAACCCCTAAAATTACCCTTGCCACACAAAAACCCATATCCATTCTAAACCCTCAAAATTCCCTTGCCACCCAAAAACTCTTACCCACCCTAAACCCTAATAATGTCCTTGCCACCCAAAAATCCATACCCACCCTAAAACCTAAAAAATCACATACCACCCAAAAACCCATACCCACCCTAAACCCTAAAAATTCCCTTGCAACCCAAAAACCCATACCCACCCTAAACCCTGAAAATTCCCTTGCCATCCAAAAACCCTTACCCACCCTAAACCCTAATAATGTCCTTGCCACCCAAAAATCCATACCCACCCTAAACCCTAAAAAATCCCTTACCACCCAAAAACCCATAGCCACCCTAAACCCTAAAAATCCCTTGCCACTCAAAAACCCATACCCACCCTAAACCCTAAAAAATCCCTTGCCACTCAAAAACCCATACCCACCCTAAACCCTAAAAATTCCCTTGCCATCCAAAAACCCATACCCACCCTAAAACTTAAAATTACCTTTGCCACCCAAAAATCCATACCCACCCTAAACCCTAAAATTACCCTCACCACCCAAAAACCTTTTCTTTCTCTCTCTCTCTCAGTCTCTCTCGCTCTCTCTCTATATATATATATATATATATATTATATATATATATATATATATTCACTGAAAAAACCATAGGTTTTAGGGACAGTTATAGTTAGTTGGACATTGCACTCGTACAAAACCCGTGAAATTCCCCCGTTATAGTTAGTTCAGCTAACTATAACTCGCGCACCCGCAATGCACTGCTGATGACGTCACATGTTACATCACTCATGACATGGTCAGTGACATCACTGATGACATCACTGATGACATCTGAAATGACATCACTGATGACATCATCCAGTGACTGTGTGTTTCTGTAAAGTTTAAATATTTTTAATATATATAGGGAAAGGCGTATTGAAGAATGAGTGGGTGTATAAGTGTCTGTATGGATGATTTAGTAGGTGCGTGACTAACTCTATAAGTGAGTGATTAAACGTATCTTACTGAATGCATGGGTTAGTGACTAAACTGGGTGAATGTCTGTATCCGTGTGTCTGTTGCTGTGTAAGTGGCTGCATGGGTTTGTGAATAGCTACATGAGTGTCTATATGAGTTATTGATTGGTTGTCTGAGTATCTGTATGGGTGCCTGAGTGTTTGTGTGGGTGGGGTGTGTGCGACTCTGTGCATAGATGTGTGAGTGGGTGATTCACTGGGTGGATGGTTTCAAGAGTGCATCTGTGATAGACTGTATGGGTGGGTAAGTGTGTGTAAGAGTGTGTTAGTGAGTGAATGTATGTCCCAGTGGTACATGTGTGACTAACTACATATGTGAAAGGCAGTATATATGTGTGTTGGAGTATATAAATAGCTATAAGCAGAGTGTGTGATTGTGAGAGTGACTGTATGGATGAGTGTGTGCTTGTATCAGTGATTGTATAAGAGCGTAAGAATGTGCTAGTATTTGTATGAGTAAGTGAGCTGGTGTGTGTATAACTGTATAGGTGAGTAAATGGCAGTGTGTTTAATTATTTGCATGACTGACTAGGTGTGTGAGTACCTCTATGGATGAGTGGCGGTGTTTGAGTGTCTATATAGGAGTATGAGTGCATATGATAGTCCTGTACCGAGTGACCGTAAGTATGAGTGACTGTACGGGTGAGTGAGTGGATGTGTGTGTAGACCTAAGAATCAGTGAGTGGGTATGTAGTTATTGGTGTTGGAGTGTCTATGGTTTTGCGAATGGCAGTCTGTAATTTAGAGTGGGTGTATCAAAGGTTATATTAGGGTGTGAGGAGGTGCATCAGATTATCACGTGGATGATGTCATCAGTGATGTCATCAGTGATGTCACTGACCATGTCATGAGTGATGTAATATGTGACGTCATCAGCAGTGCATTGCGGGCGCGAGTTATAGTTAGCTGAACTAACTATAACGGGGAATTTCACGGGTTTTGTACGAGTGCAATGTCCAACTAACTATAACTGTCCCTAAAACCTTTGGTTTTTTCAGTGAATTTGTAAGGTTTTTTAAATGCTAATTTCTAACTATAACGTGCCTGAAACCTATGGTTTTTTTCAGTGAATTTCAAAGGTTTTGTAAATGACAATTTTTAAATGTATTAATTGTTATACTTATTATTTTGATACTGATTTACTACATTTTTTTAAACTATTTTTTTTTAGATATTTTATTTTTTAAATTACATTGTAATTACATTATACATTACATTACAAAATATACTTTCTCAGAATGAATTACTTTAGTTTAAATACTTTGCAAATAGGCAATAGACTTTTTACAGTCTATTGCCTATAATGGGCAACACAATTTCAAACACAATGCAACATTGAGCTCAATGTGAATTTCTAGTTAAATGCAATTAGTTACTTTATGGATTACTTTTCTAACCACAGGACTGGATCCTAGATTCAGTCCTGGGACATCTCCTGTAAACAGTTGAGTAAAAGCGTTTTGGTTACAGTAGTGATTTTTAAGGAATAATATTGTATTTTAAAAGTTGACAGAAACTTTTTCACATAGAATCACCAATGTTATCCTATGGGAGGAAATTCACTTAGCAGGTAAGTAGTGTTATCGTTACTTTTTCTTACTCAGTGGTGGATCCTGGATCCAGCACTGGTGCATCTCCTGTAAACAGTTGAAAGAATGCGTTTAAGTCATACAGGCGATTTTTAAGGAATATTTGTAATTTGTGAAAATCGACACTGAAACTTTTCTGCTGAAAACCAGACAATGGAGTCCTATGGAAGGAAATACAAGTTACTTGTAAGTATGGTTAGAATTACTTTTCAGGGTCAGTGCTGGGCTAAAAGATGCAGCACTGGGTTCTCTCCTGATAACAGTTGAGTAAATCGGAATTCGTAGTTCGGCTGATTTTAGAGGAATATTATAAAGTTCCAAAACTCCACACTTAGAAGAATTTCCAAGTGAAACCAGTCAATGTTAGCCTATGGAAGGAAATTCAAGTTACTGGTAAGTACGGTTAAAATTACTTTTCAGGATCAGTACTGGGCTCAAAGATGCAGCACTGAGGTCTCTCCTGATAACAGGTGAGTAAATCGGAATTCGTAGTTCGGCTGATTTTAGAGGAATATTTGCACAATGGTGAAGGAAGGGGGTGGGGCCTGAGGTGACATGTCTGCAAACATGCCCTGTGGCGCGTTTTAAGTTGGAGAATTAATTCCTCCTCAATCCCGAGTGTCCCTAGGGGCCAACTAGCCCACCAGATACCTCCAGTATGCGCCAGAGAGCTGCGTTGCAGAGAGGTGTTCAGAGGCCACGCCCTTTTTACAACACTCTGCAACGCAGCTCCGTGGTGCTTACTGGAGGTACCTGGTGGGCTAGTTGGCCTCAGGGACCCTCAGGATTGAAGGGATTTAATTCCCCATCTTAAAACGCGCCACGAGGCCTGTTTGCACACATGTCACCTGAAGCCCCGCCCCTCCCTTCACCACTGTGCAAACGCGCCCGTGGCGCGTTTTAAGTTGGGGAATTAAGTCCCCTTGAATCCTGAGGGTCCCTGGAGTCCAACTAGCCCACCATGTAGCTCCAAAAGCGCCACAGAGCTGCGTTGCAGAGAGGTGTAAAAGGGCGTGGCCTCTGTACACCTCTCTGCAACGCAGCCCTGGCGCATACTGGAGATTCCTGGTGGGCTAGTTGGCCCCAGAGACCCCCAGTATTCAAGGGAATTACTCCCCTTCTTACAACGCACCAGGGGCGCGTTTCACACTGCTGCAGCGAGGGCGGGGCCTCCGGCACTATGCCGGTCTTTTTTTTTTTAAATAAAAAATTAAGAAGGGGGGCTGTGTGGCCCCCCTTTTTTTTACCTTTTTTGGGCCCTGGGGACCCCATCCCCCAGGGCCTTATCCTTTTTTTGGGGGGAAATTGAAAACGGGAAGGGGTCCGCGTGGGCCCCCCTCCCGTGGCCTATTCCGGCCCCGGGGACCCCATCCCCCGGGGCATGCCACCATTTTTTTATTTTTTATTTTTGGAGGGGGGCTGCGTGGCCCCCCTCCTGAGGCCTCTAATGGCCCCGGGGACCCCATCCCCCGGGGCCGGCCTTTGCCTTTTTTTATTATTTATTTTGTATTCTTTTTTTGGGGAGGGGGGCCGCGTGGCCACCCTCCTGGGCCACTTCTAGCCCCGGGGACCCCATCCCCCGGGGCTGGCCCTCTCCGTTGGGGACCGTGGGGGGGTCCCCAATGCCCCCACGGTCCCGCCGGCTCCCCGTGTCCTGCGGGAGCCAGCATTGCTTTTCCATAAGGGAGCTGCTGACATGCAGCTCCCCTTATGGAAAAGCAATTCTGCTTTGCTTCATTGAAGCGAGAGCAGGTTTCCTGCTCTCGCTTCAATGAAGCAAAGCAGTTTGCAATGACAGGGCGGGAGCCGCGAGGCTCCCGTCCTGCCATTGCAAACAGCAGTGTCCCGGGTAGGCACCCCGGGACACTGCAGGAGCCGGCCCTGGGGGTGGCGGTCCCCAGGGCCATCACAGGCTCCAGGAGGGGGCCGCGCGGCCCCCTCCCATGTCTTTAAAGCCCCGGGGAGGTGGTGGTCCCCGGGGCTCAGGGGTCCGTAACGGACCCCCGCATTTACATTATTAGTGCCCCGGGGAGGTGGCGGTCCCTGGGGCGTGTGGGGGGGCTCGAGCCCCCCACACAGGTTCATTAAATTAAATAAAAAGAAGCCCCGGGGGGTGGCGGTCCTTGGGGCTGCGGGAGGGCCTAGTGCCCTCCCGCACCATTTTGAAATAAAAGCCCCGGGAGGTGGCGGTCCCCGCATTTACATTATTAGTGCCCCGGGGAGGTGGCGGTCCCCGGGGCGTGTGGGGGGGCTCGAGCCCCCCCACACAGGTTCATTAAATTAAATAAAAAGAAGCCCCGGGGAGTGGCTGCGGGAGGGCCTAGTGCCCTCCCGCACCATTTTGAAATAAAAGCCCCGGGGGGTGGCGGTCCCTGGGGCTTGGGGGGGCCTTAGAGGCCCCCCAATCATTTTTATTAACCCCCGCATGCCCCCGGGACGTGGCCCACCCGGGGGCCAATTAAGAACGAAGCGTGGGAGACCGCGCTTTGTTTTTTTTTTTTATTGGCAGGATCCGCCCACCCAGCGCGTTTTTGAGATGTCATCAGTGATGTCATGAGTGATGTCACTGACCATGTCATGAGTGATGTAATATGTGACGTCATCAGCAGTGCATTGCGGGCGCGCGAGTTATAGTTAGCTGAACTAACTATAACGGGGGAATTTCTATGGTTTTGTACAAGTGAAATGTCCAACTAACTATAACGCCCCTGAAACCTATGGTTTTTTCAGTGAATTTCTAAGGTTTTTTAAATGCTAATTTCTAACTATAACGTAACTGAAACCTATGGTTTTTTCAGTGAATTTCTAAGGTTTTTTAAATGCTAATTTCTAACTATAACGTGCCTGAAACCTATGGTTTTTTCAGTGAATATATATATATTTATTATACTATGTATACATGTGAAAATGTCTCGGTCCCCTGTTTGCCTCGGTGGCACGGAAAAAATGGGTGGAACTGACGTCAGCATGCCGACGAGGTCCTCTTATGGCTCCGATGACGTCATATGGTGTCGCGAGCGGAGCCGTGCTCGTTGACGTGGGAGAGCTAGGAAAGAATTTCCGTGGAATGCTGGTGCAGGGGATATTCACCTAAGTGTTCAGGCTAGTCCTTTGGGAGCAACTGTTTATGTTGCCACTCCAGAAACCGAAACCAGTGATCCGAGGGCAGAGGCCCTGCAGATGGCACACGAGGTGGGGTGCCCAGTCGTGTGCACCGGCGGGGCAGCGAAGTGACAAGCACCACAACCCACAAAAAAGGTAACGAGGGCACTGAATAACACAGGATCTTCTCTTTGTATCTGGCAGGAACAACGAAGTTAAAATGCCCTAGTACCAAAATGTAGAATTAGTGCTACAACGGTCTTCAAGAGGACCTGCGATGCCGCTTCTGCCTCCCGTACCCTGGAGGCGGCACATGGGTCATGCGGTACGGTCATACTGCGGTGGGACGCACACTCGTTGACCTCTCATGGCACTGCTCCACACTTCAGGGAGGACGCTTTCCATTAGCTATGTTTTCTGATGACATGTCGCGCCGGCCACGTCCAACAACAGAACTCCTTTAGATCCAAACAGACTCTTCCACTCTCTCACCAGAAGTGAAACCAGGCCACGCGGACACTTTCACAATACAACAGCCGGGAATGCACTTTTCGGTAAAAAACCACATTCCTTCCTCCTAATTAATCAAATAAACGTCTCACTGAAGAACAGGGGCCAACTTCGATCAGTAAACAGCCGTTACAACAACTTTTTTACTTTGCGATACCATTACAACGCATGCATTACCACACATGCGTTGTACATCACGAAGTCATTACTACGCATTTTTTAGAACGCATGGTCATTTACCACGCATGCCTTTACAACGAATTTTGTTGTAAAGGTATGTATGGTAAATGACCATGCGTTCTAAAAACATGTAGACGATCCATGTCGTTGTAAGGAAACAGAGGCTGTTCCATTTCCTCACAACAACGTGCACCGCCCCTCAGAGATGACGTGAAGCAGGAACCACGAGGAGAGAGGAACCATGAGGAGTGAGAGGTAAGGGGGATTGGGCATGGGGTGGGGGTTTCTTTTCTAGGGTTTAGGGTAGTGCAGTGGTGTTTGGGTGGTGTAGGGGTCGTGCTGGGGGTAGTGTTTTAGGGTTTAGGATAGTGCAGTGGTGTTTGGGTAGTGTAGGGGTCGTGCTGGGGGTAGTGTTTTAGGGTTTAGGGTAGTGCAGTAGTGTAGGGGGTCGTGCTGGGGGTAGTGTTTTAGGGTTTAGGGTAGTGCAGTGGTGTTTGGGTAGTGTAGGGGGTCATGCTGGGGGTAGTGTTTTAGGGTTTAGGGTAGTGCAGTGGTGTTTGAGGAGTGTAGGGGGTCGTGCTGGGGGTAGATTTAGGGTTTAGGGTAGTGCAGTGGTGTTTGGGTAGTGTAGGGAGTCGTGCTGGGGGTAGTGTTTTAGGGTTTAGGGTAGTGCAGTGGTGTTTGTGTAGTGTAGGGGGTTGTGCTGGGGGTAGTGTTTTAGGGTTTATGTTAGTGCAGTGGTGTTTGGGGAGTGTAGGGGGTAGTGCTGGGGTAGTGTTTTAGGGTTTAGGGCAGTGCAGTGGTGTTTGTGTAGTGAAGGGGGTCATGCTGTGGGTAGTGTTTTAGGGTTTAGGGTAGTGCAGTCATGTTTGTGTAGTATAGGGGGTCGTGTTTTAGGATATAGGGTAGTGCAGTGGTGTTTGGGTAGTGTAGGGGGTCATGCTGGGGTTAGTGTTTTAGGGTTTAGGGTAGTGCAGTGGTGTTTGGGTAGTGTAGGGGGTCATGCTGGGGGTAGTGTTTTAGGGTTTAGGGTAGTGCAGTGGTGTTTGTGTAGTGTGGGAGGTCATGCTGGGGTATATTTAGGGTTTAGTGTAGTGCATTGGTGTTTGGGTAGTGTAGGGAGTCGTGCTGGGGGTAGTGTTTTAGGGTTTAGGGTAGTGCAGTGGTGTTTGTGTAGTGTGGGAGGTCATGCTGGGGTATATTTAGGGTTTAGTGTAGTGCAGTGGTGTTTGGGTAGTATAGGGAGTCGTGCTGGTGGTAGTGTTTTAGGGTTTAGGGTAGTGCAGTTATGTTTGGGTAGTGTAGGGTGTCGTGCTGGGGGTAGTGTTTTAGGGTTTAGGGTAGTGCAGTGGTGTTTGGGTAGTGTTTTAGGGTTTAGGGTAGTGCGCCCAACCAGCCACAATATCCGTGGACAAAGGGGATCCTGACTCTTTGGAACGCTCCGTCAATTGAATAATTTGGGTCAAGGGCCCTACCACGTCCAAGACCTATCAATTCCTTTCTTGGGATCCCTCATATACTTGGAGAAAAAGGTACATAGTTTCTCATCAATTTCAGGCGTGTGTGCCACCTTCCCCTTCAGTGAGGGCCTGGGGCATTCTCCCCTCATCCTATTCCTGACCTCCCTTTCAAGGGGTTGATGGATTTTCCCCACCACATACTCTGCCACTTTGGCGTCAGGTGTCCACTCTGCCGACCTAGGATGGTAAATTTGGGTAGGCTCGAACATGTCCGAGTGGACCCCGTCCCCAACCGGGGACTGAGGAGTGGGACTCTGGACGCCAGGGACGCCCCGAGTCCTTATCCTCATCGGAGGAGAAATCGTCCTCCGATACACCCTCTCCCTCTAAGGGAAACCCGCCGTCGGGGTCTACAATAGTGGTGACAGTGTCGCAATTTTCTCCGGGCCGCTCCTCCTCCCGGCAGGGTGCATGTTTTAGCATTCGCGCACTCTTGAGGAAGGTCTCCGTAAGTTTATCAAATCCTTCCAAGTGCCCCGCGTTATGCTTAACAGCCCTTTTATTCCCCATCTGGGAGCTACTTGGAGCCGCCACCACCAGATCTGGGTCACTGAACACCCCAGGGATGCTTTTCGCCAGCTTATCAACCTGATCCTTAAGAGGAGCCAGCGCCCTAGAAATAGCCAGAGAGAGGGCTTGGTCCACTGCTGGAGGGAGAAGTTGGGGGGCCATTCCTCCTCCACTTCCTGGTAGGAGGAGTAAAAATGGACTTCTGGAGAAGACATGATAGCAGAGGGTGTGAGCACAGAACAAATGCCCTTAAAATCCTTAAGACAGCCCCCTCGCCGGTGCTCCAACAGCTGGGCTTTCCCCGAAGCTGTTATAAGAATAGACTGAGGCGCAATACCAATTACCACCACCAGGTGGCGCTGGTCACTAACGTGCCCGTGTGGGGAAATCACCGCGTAGCGGTAGTCAAAATTAGGCGAGGGTTGGTCGGGAATCAAGCGGACACTAAAGGAGTGACCGGATTCCCAAACGCGCGTAAAGACCAGCGGGAGCGCTCGACGGAGCTGCCTCGCTCGGACCAGACGTGCCTGACAGGATCTCACCGCGCGCAGAGCACACAGCGGGAGAAACTGCGAGGGGGAGAACGCGCTCGGGCAAGAGCCTGCTGCGCAGGGAATATGAAACAATACCAAGGCAATAATGCTAATAACGTGCACAAGAAACCGCTATACAAACAGCAACAACGTCAGATTAAGCCAAGAATGTAAGGAATGCACTTAACTGACGAGCAGTGAAGAAAGAGGAAGCGGAAGGGACGTCACGATATTATATACGATGGACTGTGATATGATTGGACTATAGTTGCCTTGGAGACTACCCCCTAATGGTTCATGGGTTGTGTAGTCTTTTGTTTAATGATTGTTGTGTTACGTTTTCTTTGAACTGCTATGCAAATAAAGTGAGGAAAGATATGCATAATCCTCGCCTCCGTCCTGCCATAGAATTCATTAAACTTTATTTGATCTAATTTAGAAACATAGATCATAAAAGTGTTCATAAAAACAGTAAATCCTCTTTCCTAATACAATACAGTGAGAATTAATTAAAACCAGTAGGTAAAAACGGGTGTTACAAAGCTCGGTTCAGAGCAACTTCAGGTTAACAGAATCGTAAAGTTCAATGTTTCGCAAGATCAATCTCATGTACTTCGTGCAAAATACGCAATAAGGGGTCCAAGGTAAGATGTAACGCTCCAATACCTGACCAGTTTGCACTATATAAAACTGCAGAAAAACTAAAAATAAAAAGTGTTTTGCACACTTCTGTCATTGGGCTATATGTGGGCTACATCTGGGTGATATTTCTGCTACATTTGGGCTCTTTTTTCTCTGGTGGCCATCTTGGGAGACTTATTTGTTATGAAGTTTCCTAATTTCGTCATTTACTGCAGTCTCCTCAGTAGGAAATGCTTTCAGTTTTTTACTTTGATTCCATCAAGAAGGCATTCAGATGTGTCACACATTTGCCATAAATTCAGAATGTTAGCACTCTAGTTGTTCATTAGATCACTGTAGTAAAGCTACTGCTCACCAGGGAGTTAACTGGAAGTCTACTGCTGGTATTGAAAGTGATTGTTTCAGTCTGCATGTCAGACTTTTCTAATGAAATAGAAGAGGATTTGAAATCTCACTTAAAACATGTCCTAATTTTTCTGTCTACAGCACTAACCATAATTTCTATGACAAAATGAACCACCTCATTTTGTTCCTTTTTAAATTAAATGTTTTAAGAGTTACCAGTTTATTCCAATCAAGATGGCTTCAGGTGTGCCATAATTTTGTCATAAGTAAGACTGTTAGCGCTCTAGTTGTTCTTTAGAACACTCTGGGAAGCTGCAGTAGAACACAACGGCATCAACTGACAGGCTGCTCCTGTTGAAATATAACAGGAAGATATTTGAGATCACACTTGAAACATGTCCTAATTTTTCTTTCTACAGCACTAACCATAATTTCTATGACAAAATGAACCCCATCATTTTGTTCCTTTTTAAATTAAATGTTTTAAGTGTTACCAGTTTATTCCAATCAAGATGGCTTCATGTGTGCCATACTTTTGTCATAAGTAAGGCTGTTAGCACTGTAGTTGTTCTTTAGAACACACTGGGAAGCTGCAGTAGAACACAAAGGAATCAACTGACAGTCTCTGCCCTTGTTGGATGTACATGTTTTACTGAGAATGTTGTAGCGCGGCGGGGCCTGGTTACAGCGAGGCCGCAGCAGCGCAAGAAAGCCACACGACACAGGTGTACTCGCTATCGTGGCCGGAAGACCCGAGCGGTTTCCGGCCGTTTATTTTATCCCCTGGGGGCGAGCCCGCCCCAAGGGGTGTGGGGATGCGTGTAAATGGCAACATTGTCCGAGAGAGCCCGGATGGCTCTCTACATCCCTCCTTTCTTTTGGTTCTGGACCATCAGGTTGTCCCAGTTCAAGGGGACATATATACAAAGTCCTTCAGTTGTTGACTCGGCGCAGGATTCGGCCGGAGACCATACTTCTGGCTCCGGGAACCGTGAACTGTCGAGGCACTGGACGGGATACCCCCGGCTGACTCGATGGCAGTGTTTGGACATGTCAACCGGGCACTGTCAGCACAGCCTTGGCTGACTTGCCTGGGTGTCTCCGGCGGCGTGTTCCTCACGCTGGGTGAGGCAGGAGGAGAGAAGTTCGGAAGTGAGTCCTGGTAGTCGGATGCTCCTTGGTCCGCCTCTGCCTCAGCTGTCTTCTTAAAGCTGGACACATTCCTCGTGATGGATTGTAGTCCCTTTTGAGCAGTGACCATGGTCCCTTGAACACTTACAACGATCCATATATCTGGCTCGTAGGGCATCCGGAACTTCCACCCGGGGTGTCGGTCTTTGATCACCACCCGGTCTCCCACTCTTAGCTGCGGTTCTTGGGCTCTTCGGGTCTCACTGGCCTTCCGGTTCGTTGTCTCCCTCCTCGCTTGGACGGCTGCATCATCCCGCTCCACGGGCACCCACGTCGGGTCTGCCGGGATACTGTCTTGTGGGGCTCGCTTGAACAGGAGATGAGCCGGAGCACACTTGGTGGTGCTATGAGGGGTCTGTCGGTACGCACCGAGGAACTGGTCAAGAGCTGTTTCAGGGTCCTCTTCATTCTCCACTGCGATGCGCAACGCGCGGTTGATTGTCCTCATCAGACATTCTACTTCCCCGTTTGCTTGGGGCCATAGCGGGGTGATCTTCCTGTGGCGAACTGCTAGACTTTCGAGGTACTCCTGGAACTCTCGCCCCTGAAAAGGGGGTCCATTGTCGGACTTGACCTCTTCCGGTAGTCCCATCATTGCGAAGGTTCTGTCCATGACTCTCTTCACATGGGGAAAAGCTGTTGACTGGACCACTTCAATGACGGGGAATTTCGAGAATGAGTCAACCATGACCAGCATGTGACGTCAATCTGGGAAGCTCCCAAAATCCACGCTGAGATGTGTCCAAGGAGTCTTGCTTGGTTCTTCCGTGATCACAGGTGCTGGCGCTGGGTCCCCTCTGGTGATCGTGCAGGCATGGCACTGCCTTACCATCTCCTCCACAATGGAGTCCATCGCCGGGAACCAGACCTTGTCCCGTAACCTGGCTTTGGTTTTCGCCATTCCTTGATGGCCAACGTGTGCCAATGCAAGGATCCTTTTCTGAAGACTCTCCGGAACCACTATCAGGTGTCCCCTCAGGACAACTCCTTCTTCCCTTACACTGAGTTCGCTACGGACTTGCCACAGTTGTTGGCGGGCATGGCTGACCTCCGGCCGGAGGACGCGGGCGCCGTCCATGAAATGGGCCCATCCATTATTCTCCAGTGCTCTTCGGACTCGGGAGAGAGTGGGGTCTTCTTGGGTGGCTCGGCCAATCTCTTCAAGTGTCATGGCCTTGGGACACGCACCTTGCGACACCATGTTGACAAACGCTTCGGTGCTGCAGGCATCCGCCGACGGGTCCAATGGCATCGTGGACTCCGGGTGACGAGACAGATAATCGGCAGGGTTGTGGGCCCCTGGACGGTAGATCACTCTGAAGTTGTAGGCTTTCAACTGCACCGCCCATCGTTCGATCCTTGGGGGTGCTAGCCGGGATGAGCCAGCAAACAGTGGGAGCAGCGGTTTGTGGTCAGTCACGACATGGAACTCCTGGCCGCACAGATACAGGTGGAAGTGCTGGCACGCCCATTTGTTAGCCAACGCCTCCCTCTCGATTTGGGCGTACCTGGTCTCAGTGTCAGTGAGGGCTTTGCTGGCATAGGCAACTGGCTTCCACACTTCCGGGCCGTGTTCTTGAAGGAGGACCGCTCCTAGGCCCACCGGGCTGGCGTCGACGACCAGTTCCGTTCTTCGTCTAGGGTGGAAGTAAGCCATTACGGTCTTGTCCAGCAACCCTGCTTTGATATCTTGGAACGCTTTGTTGGCCGCCAGCGTCCACTCCCACTTGTGATCGTGGCGCGTAAGGACACGCAGTGGCTCAGACATGGCTGCAAGGTTGGGGATGAAGCGTCCACAGTACGTGGCCATGCCGAGGAAACTCCTCACTTCGGTGGGGTTTCGAGGGGTGCTGGCCGCTCTGATAGCTTCAGCCTTCTTCGGGTCCACCAGGAGTCCTTCTCGGGTGAACGTGTACCCAAAGAAATCGACGCTCTCTTGATAAAATGAACATTTGGACTTGTGCAGAGTCAGCCCACAATCTGCCAACCTCTTCAGAGTGTCTCGGAGGTGAGAGTGGTGTTCCTCGAGCATGTTGGAGAACACAAGGATATCATCGCTGAGGTTGATCACCCCTTGCAGCCCCAACAGTGCTTCCCGGATGGCATTTTGGAAGACTTCAGCGGCTGACGATACTCCGAAGCTGAGCCTCTTGTACCTTCGGAGGCCAACGTGCGTCGAGATGGTGGTAATATACCGGCTCTCGGGCTCCAGTTCCAGCTGATGGTAGCCGGCGTTCAGGTCTAGTTTGGAGAACCACTTCGCCCCATTTAGGTCTGCCACAATATCGTCCATTGTGGGGGTGATGTGACGTTCTCTCTTCACAGCGGTATTCGGCAGCCTCATGTCGACACAGAGTCGAATGGCTCCGGGTTGTTTGGGTTTGGGCGCCACGACCAGCGGGGACACCCACGGAGTGGGGCCAGAGACCTTCTCGATCACATCTAGCGCTTTGAGCTTTCTCAGCTCCTCCTCCACTTGGGGGCGTAGGTTGAAGGGCACCCGCCGGTGCCTAAGGGCCACAGGTCGTACTTAGGGGTCAATGTGGAGCTTGAACCTCTTGCCTTTGAGTTTCCCGAGTCCTTTGAAGAGAGCCGGAAACTCCTTCAGCATCGCTTCCGCATGGGAGTCATGGATCTGATTAGCGAAGAAGACAAGTCCTAGGTCCTCGGCCGTGTGGCAGCTGAGTAAAGTTCCCTTTTTACCCTCAGTGATGTGGAACCTTGCCTCGGTGGAGTAGCTTCCGCTGGCGACGGTGGTCTGAATGACGCCACAGAGAGGAAGTGGGTCCGTCCCTCCATACGTGTAGATTCGGGCTGTGGACGGTGCAAGAGGGGGTCGCGGCGACAGGCGGTCATATTGTTCTGAGTCCATCACATTGACAGATGCACCAGTGTCAATGAGAGCTTGTACATCCGTGCCTTCGATGGAGACTGAGCACATGGGAGGTGGTCTCTGACGGGTACCTGTCCTGCTGACGTACGACACCACAAACACTTCCTCTTCCTCGTCCTCATACATGGGGCGTCGGTCCTGTGGCTGGTCATCCGGCACTGGCGGTGGGTCATCGAGGGAGATTTGGCGGACACGCTGGGACATGCTTCTGGGCCTCGACGAAGTTTGTCGGAATCGCCCACCACAGCACACTCTGACATAATGATTTAGCCTTCCGCAGTGGGAGCACGTTTTCCCTTTTGCCCCGCAGACGGCCGTCGCGGGGTGATCCTCACCACAGTATCCACACGGTCCACCTGGTGGCGGTTTGGGCGCCTGGCGAGTCGTCGTGGGGCGTCTCTGGATTACATCCACCCTTTCTTCCTTGATTGGCGGGTGTCTGGGCGCCTGTGAGGTGGCAACCGGGGTGTGTAGGGCGGCTTCCATCTCTTCTGCCCTGACGTCCGACAGTTCATGGGAGCGAGCCAGGACCAGGATCTCGTCCAGCGAGATTCCAGGTTGCCGGAGGATTAGTTTCCGCAGGAGTTTTGAGCGGCAGCCCAGGATGATTTGATCACGGATTTCCTCCCGCTGGTCCGCGAAGGGGCACGTGCTAGCCAGCCGGCGTAGACGTGCGTAGAACATATCAACGGACTCTGAGTCGGTCTGCCACGCCCTCTTGAACTTGAATTTCTCTAAATCGTGGTTGAGCTGTGGGTCAAAATGTCTATTGAGTGCGGCGACCGCCGCCTCGTAGTCGTCTTCATCTCCGGTGTTGGGAAGCGTCTCGAACAGGTCATATATCTACGCACCCCCGTAGTAGATGAGGAGTGACCGTTTCACGGTGCCATCTGTTTCCCTCGTCCCCTTAAAGTAGTGGTTGAGTCGTCCGACCCATGCCTTCCATCTGGGCGCGGCAGTGGCGGGGTCCGAGGCCTCACTGAAGGGGGGTAGGGGTGCAACCGTGGTGTGGGTGTGCACCGGTGGGGGCTGATTGGCGCCAACGACTGGGTTACGTACTCCATCTTGCTGGGCGGCAGCACCGGCCGTCGGTGGGTTGCTCATTGCGTCTGTGTGATGAAGCGTGTGATTGAGGCAGGCCAATGCGTTGCTTCGCCGTGGCACGGTTCTCCTTTTCCTTTTGTTTTATTTTTTTTATTTTTAGCAGCAGCGGTGCAGTCCTGCCAGTGGTGTCTGCTTCGTGTGTCCCAGAACAGCCGGCTTCCCTCACTTCTCTCTCCAAGGACCACCTGACCCCATACGCTGAAGTGCACAGGGCCCTCCTCAGAAGAATCAGGGCTGGCAGAATGCGGTTCCCTCCTGACCTTGTAGGGGGCGCGCAGCTCCAGGCACAGGCAGCAGAGGGGGCAGCACACTCCTGGGGCCTTGCAGTACCGATGCGGGCCGGCGGGTCCAGACGCTTCAGATAGGCCCAGGGGGCGCGGGCAGACGTGATCGTCGGAGCAGCCCCGTGCAGGAGGGGCAGGCGGGACACAGCGATGCGCTCAGAGCGCCCCCGCACTTACCCGCGAGATGCAGGCCGCTTGAAGGCGCCGCCAGCTGAACGCGCTCCCATTGGGCAGGGAGACGCGTGGGCGGGCGCCGGCCAGATCTCCGCGGGCAGGCGCTGACTCGGCAGAGGCCGCAGACGAGGAGGGGCACCAGGAGCAGCAGGCGACCGGTGGACCGGAGCGGCACGGGTGGGCACCGCACGCTCGTTGAAGCACACCGCACAGCAGCGGAAGGAGCAGGGCAGCGCGGGTGGGCTCCGCACGCTCCCAGCAGGGCTCCTGAAGGTAGGCCAACACGCGAGGGGTGCTACCGGTCTCGTCGCCAATGTAGCGCGGCGGGGCCTGGTTACAGCTAGGCCGCAGCAGCGCAAGAAAGCCATACGACACAGGTGTACTCGCTATCGTGGCCGGAAGACCCCGAGCGGTTTCCGGCCGTTTATTTTATCCCCTGGGGGCGAGCCCACCCCAAGGGGTGTGGGGATGCATGTAAATGGCAACATTGTCCGAGAGAGCCCGGATGGCTCTCTACAAATGTCAGACTTCATTCTCACATGACTGAGAAAGATAATGTGAATTTACAGAAAATATGCTCTCATTTTAGCTTCTGGAGCACCTTCCAAAACTGTATGGGACAAGCATGTGAAAATAGTTTTCTCTCAAACATGATTCATGATATCCCAGCAGAAGGTTTTTCACAGGGTAAAATCACCTTAGAACACACCACAATTCCTGAAATTAGTATGGTACCATCAACAAATGAATTCTAATGTAACTAAAGTCTGTTATCACCCTTTATAGTTCTCCTTTTGGTAACCCTCAAAATCTTCGATTCACTACAATGCATTTCAATGGGGTACTATCATTTATATTGGTCCCAAGATGGCTGCCAGCAATTCCAGGATGAAGTGCTGACAGCCAATCAGATCTCACGATGACGTGTGGGTAGGCTCCGCCCAGATATATATGTGTTTTCTTTTTCAAATTTCTCAGGAACTACTGAACGGATTTACACCATTTAACCAAAAGGCACGACTCTGAACCAAGGGCTACCTTTTTGCCAAATTTGGTGTAATTCCGTTCAGCAGTTCGGGCTGTAGCTGCGACTAAAGGTTCCTATGGAAAATTGCATGGGGAAAACACGTTTTGGGACCCCCTTTTTCTCGGCCCCCACTTGATGAATCACCCGAGACTTTCAGGATAGGAGCGGACCGGAGCGGGCCATAAGTTTTGAAAATGTCGCGAAGATTCGTCAGCCAGTGCCAAAGTTATTTCAAATAGAATGTTGTGGATTTCCTATGGAAAATAGGTCCTAACTATAACTATCTACTGGCGACCGCCAGTAGATATATATACATATATATATATATATATATATATATATATATATATATATATATATATATATATATATATATATACTTACCTAATACTTGCATTTAAAATGCAACTCATACCCAGCCTAAACCAGAAAAATGCCCTCCTAAACCTTTTTAAAAAAAAAAAAATTCCCATAGATAAATATATATATTCACTGGAAAAAACCATAGGTTTTAGGGACAGTTATAGTTAGTTGGACATTGCACTCGTACAAAACCCGTGAAATTCCCCCGTTATAGTTAGTTAAGGTAACTATAACGCAATGCACTGCTGATGACGTCACATATTACATCACTCATGACATGGTCAGTGACATCACTGATGACATCACTGATGACATCTCAAATGACATCACTGATGACATCACTGATGACATCATCC
This sequence comes from Calotriton arnoldi, assembly GCA_963921515.1. NCBI lineage: Eukaryota > Metazoa > Chordata > Amphibia > Caudata > Salamandridae > Calotriton > Calotriton arnoldi. The sequence continues at coordinate 2,450,813 of CAWUFW010001798.1, forward strand.
ATAAGATAATTTGATGCATCTTCTCACACCCTAATATAACTTTTGATACACCCACTGTAAATTACAGACTGCCATTGTCAAAACCATAGACACTCCAACACCAATTACTATATACACACTCACTGATTCTTAGGTCTACACACACACATCTACTCACTCACCCGTACAATCACTCATACTTATAGTCACTCAGTACAGGACTATTATATGCACTCATACACCTATATAAACACTCACACACCGCCACTCATCCATAGAGGTACTCACACACCTAGTCAGTCATGCAAAAAATTAAGCACACACCCATTTACTCACCTATACAGTTATACACACACCAGCTCACTTACTCATACAAATACTAGCACATTCTTACGCTCTTATACAATCTCTAATACAAGCACACACTCATCCATAGTCACTCTCACAATCACACACTCTCGCTTATAGCTATTTATATACTCCAACACACATATATACTGCCTTTCACATATGTAGTTACTCACACATGTACCACTGGGACATACATTCACTCACTAACACACTCTTACACACACTTACCCACCCATACAGTCTATCACAGATGCACTCTTGAAACCATCCACCCAGTGAATTACCCACTCACACATCTATGCACAGAGTCGCACACACCCCACCCACACAAACACTCAGGCACACATACAGATACTCAGACAACCAATCAATAACTCATATAGACACTCATGTAGCTATTCACAAACCCATGCAGCCACTTACACAGCAACAGACAGACGGATACAGACATTCACCCAGTTTAGTCACTAACCCATGCATTCAGTAAGATACGTTTAATCACTCACTTATAGAGTTAGTCACGCACCTACTAAATCATCCTTTCAGACACTTATACACCCAATCATTCTTCAATACGCCTTTCCCTATATATATTAAACATATTTAAACTTTACAGAAACACACAGTCATTGGATGATGTCATCAGTGATGTCATTTGAGATGTCATCAGTGATGTCACTGACCATGTCATGAGTGATGTAATATGTGACGTCATCAGCAGTGCATTGCGGGGGCGCGAGTTATAGTTACTTGGACTAACTATAACGGGGGAATTTCACGGGTTTTGTACGAGTGCAAAGTCCAACTAACTATAACTGTCCCTAAAACCTATGGTTTTTTCAGTGAATTTCTAAGGTTTTTTAAATGCTAATTCCTAACTATAACATGTCTGAAACCTATAGTTTTTTTCAGTGCATTTCAAAGGTTTTGTAAATGACAATTTTTAAATGTATTAATTGTTATATTTATTTTTTTGATACTGATTTACTACATTTTTTAAACTATTTATTTTTACATATTTTATTTTTTAAATTACATTGTAATTACATTATACATTACATTACAAAATATACTTTCTCAGAATGAATTACTTTAGTTTAAATACTTTGCAAATAGGCAATAGACTTTTAAGTACAGTAGTTACAGTTGTTGCAATGGGCAACACAATTTCAAACACAATGCAACATTGAGCTCAATGTGAATTTCTAGTTAAATGCAATTAGTTACTTTATGGATTACTTTTCTAACCACAGGACTGGATCCTAGATTCAGTCCTGGGACATCTCCTGTAAACAGTTGACTAAAAGCGTTTTGGTTACAGTAGTGATTTTTAAGGAATATTATTCTATTTTAAAAGTTGACACTTAGAAGCCTTTTCACATAGAATCACCAATGTTATCCTATGGGAGGAAATTCACTTAGCAGGTAAGTAGTGTTATCGTTACTTTTTCTTACTCAGTGGTGGATCCTGGATCCAGCACTGGTGCATCTCCTGTAAACAGTTGAAAGAATGCGTTTAAGTCATACAGGCGATTTTTAAGGAATATTTGTAGTTTGTGAAAATCGACACAAACTTTTCTGCTGAAAACCAGACAATGGATTCCTATGGAAGGAAATACAAGTTACTGGTAAATACGGTTAGAATTACTTTTCAGGGTCAGTGCTGGGCTAAAAGATGCAGCACTGGGTTCTCTCCTGATAACAGGTGAGTAAATCGGAATTCGTAGTTCGGCTGATTTTAGAGGAATATTATAAAGTTCCAAAACTCCACACTTAGAAGAATTTCCAAGTGAAACCAGTCAATGTTAGCCTATGGAAGGAAATTCAAGTTACTGGTAAGTACGGGTAGAGTTACTTTTCAAGGTCAGTGCTGGGCTAAAAGATGCAGCACTGGGTTCTCTCCTGATAACAGGTGAGTAAATCGGAATTCGTAGTTCGGCTGATTTTAGAGGAATATTATAAAGTTCCAAAACTCCACACACAGAAGAATTTCCAAGTGAAACCAGTCAATGTTAGCCTATGGAAGGAAATTCAAGTTACTGGTAAGTACAGTTAGAATTACTTTTCAAGGTCAGTGCTGGGCTAAAAGATGCAGCACTGGGTTCTCTCCTGATAACAGGTGAGTAAATCGGAATTCGTCTTTCGGCTGATTTTAGAGGAATATTTGCACAATGGTGAAGGGAGGGGGCGGGGCCTGAGGTGACATCTGTGCAAACGCGCCCCGTGGCGCGTATTAAGTTGGGGGATTAAGTCCCCTTGAATAATGAGGGTCCCTGGGGTCCAAGTAGCCCACCCTGTACCTCCAGTATGCGCCAGGGAGCTGCATTGCAGAGAGGTGTTCAGAGGCCACGCCCCTTTTTGCACCTCTCTGCACTCTCTCTCTGTCATTGCAAACTACAGTGTCCCGGGGGTAGGCACCCCGGGACACTGCAGGAGCCGGCCCTGGGGGGTGGTGGTCCCCAGGGCCATGGAGGGCTCCAGGAGGGGGGCCGCGTGGCCCCCCTCCCACCATCTGCAAAGCCCCGGGGAGGTGGTGGTCCCCGGGGCTTCGGGGGTCCGAAACGGACCCCCACATTTATTTTCTAAGTGCCCCGGGGAGGTGGCGGTCCCTGGGGCGTGTGGGGGGGCTGGAGCCCCCCCACACATGTTATTAAAAATAAAAAAGAAGCCCCGGGGGTGGCGGTCCCCGGGGCTGCGGGAGGGCAGAGTGCCCTCCCGCACCATTTGTATTTAAAGCCCCGGGGGTGGCGGTCCCCGGGGCTTGGGAGGCCTTAGAGGCCCCCCATAAAATCTAAACCCCCCCCATGCCCCCGGGACTTGGGCCACCCAGGGGCAAATTAACATCGAAGCGCGGGAGACCGCGCTTCGATTTTTTTTTTTTTTGGCGGGATCCGCGCACTTTAAGCGCATCCCGCCGATTTAAAAAAAAAAAATGCTTTTTTCTGCCCAGGGGGTCCTTGTGGGACCCCCTGAGTAGACCTAGGGGGTCAGGGTGTTTCTACCCTGCCCCCTTTGTGCGTTTTGCGCACTTGTTTCTTTTTTTTAATCGGCGGGATCCACGCACCCTAAGCGCATCCCGCCGATTTAAAAAAAAAAAATGCTTTTTTCTGCCCAGGGGGTCCCTAGGGGGTCAGGGTGTTTCTACCCTGCCCCCTTTGTGCGTTTTGCGCACTTGTTTCTTTTTTTTAAATCGGCGGGATCCGTGCACCCTAAGCGCATCCCGCCGATTTAAAAAAAAAAAAATGCTTTTTTCTGCCTTAGGGGTCCTTGTGGGACCCCCTGAGCAGACCTAGGGGGTCAGGGTGTTTCTACCCTGCCCCCTTTTGCGCTTTGCGCACTTGTTTCTGTCCCTCGGTTCTACCGAGGGACAAAATAACTGCCACACTTCCTGATTTGGAGTGTTGACAGCCAATTAGCATGCAGCTCGTGATCGGGAGGGTACGCGGACCCTACTCGGCCATAGATATATATGTGATTTTATTTGTGATTTTCTCAGAAACTACTGAACGGATTTACACCATTTAAGCAAAAGGCACGACACTGAACCAAGGGCTACCTCTTTGCCAAATTTGGTGTAATTCCGTTCAGCAGTTCGGGCTGTAGCTGCGACTAAAGGTTCCTATGGAAAAATGAATGGGGAAAACGTGTTTTGGGACCCCCCTTTTTTCTCGGCCCCCGCTTGACGAATCACCCTGAGACTTTCAGGATAGGAGCGGACCTGAGCGCCCCAACAAGTTGGAAACTTTCGCAAAGATTCGTCAACCGGCGCCAACGTTATTTCAAATAGAATGTTGCGGATTTCCTATGGAAAATAGGTCCTACTATAACTATCTACTGGCGACCGCCAGTAGATAATATGTATGTATGTATATATATATATATATATATATATAAACCCTTAATACATACCTAATATTTACATTTAAAATGCATATGCCTTTACCACTCATGCCTTTACAACACAATTCGTTGTAGAGGCATGCGCGGTAAAGGCAAATGCTTTGTAAAATCCTACTTGGTAATGGTAATGCATGGTAATGGCACTCGAGTTGTAAAGGTAATGCGTGGCAACGGGCATGTTGTAATGGCTGTTTCCCCCCTTTAGGGATTGGTGTTTACAAACTCCTCTCTACTTTGCAGTCAGAGAGAGAAAAGTAAAGTGAATTATGTGACCACCTTGGTGGTTTACAGGGAGTGTGAAAGGGAAGGCTGTAGGATGACATTGTTTTGTAAATCACAGCAAAATGTAAGTACCTGTAAATGAACTATGCACATTCAGATCTTGCAAGCTGTGTTTTAGGCCTGCTTACTGCTGTGTCATATAGCGCGGGTCCTCCGCTAAGGCGGTGGAACATCACCCCACTGCTCTCTGAGCAGTGCAAAAAAGGAAAAATAAAATGATAATAACACAATGTTATTATCATTTTATTTTTTCTGTACTGCGCCAGTATTGGGGTGGGGCTGGGCTGTCATCACAGCCAGCAGGGGGAGGAGTGGTTGGTGCACTTCAGTGAGCATGACAGTTTGGCAGGGCATCTTGGACCGGCTAAACAGTCGTGCGCATTTAGCATGTTCTCCACCCGGCTTTATTGCACAGGCTGGGTGGAGAACATGCACAGTCTCTCAGTCCCTGTCTGAGCGCCGAACCAGGCCGCTCACACTAATCATGATGCTGCTGTCATGCTGGTGATTGGCTATGGGAGTCTGGGAGCCTGTGTGTTTCCGGAGTCGAAGAAGACAGAGGAGAGGTGGTGGCCGTACAGAGGTAAGTGGCTTTTTTTTTTCATCCCACCTCTGCCTCGAGACCCCCGTTCCGTGGTGGCCACCACTAGTGTCATAATCCCCTCATACTGCATTGGGTTTCTGGGCATTGCGACATGCCCCAGACTTTTCTGCTTTGCTGGTCCTACATTCATCTTCCTATCTTTCGCAAAGCATGTTGTGCGTCTGGCTATGTGAACTTTTATTTGCATGTCCTTTGGGAGTGGCAGGGCCTTTGTGTTTCCCATCCTTCCCCTAGGACCCACACTTGTTTTGGATTGTGTAGGTGCTTCCGAGTGCCATCAAGGCAAAATGGATCGGTATGTTAAATGTTCACTGGTTTATATGCTGTGAGCTACAGGTTCCACTTTTGAATCCCATCTACGCCAACACAGTATTCTCTACTTCTGAAGATGGTATTTTGAGGATCACTTGTCTGGGTGATAGTGACCCCTGCCCTTTAAAGCACTTAAAAAATGATGGCAGAAGCCCAGAAGGAAATGCTATATACAAAAACATTAGCATGACCGCAGGCCCATCTCAAGGTGGCTGCTAATATCTGGTCCTGGAGATGCATTTGTAACAATCCCCTACATTTAGAGCAACCTTTATGCTGGCCAATTCCTTGTGGAAGGAGTTTCCTGGTTTTTATCCCTTGCTCTAAGTCTCATTCTGTTTGGGTGCAGCTTTCACAGCTTCCTCACTGGCGACTCTGCTGGTAGGCTAACACATACCTCAAAGTTGAGATAGCAGGATCCAGTGACTCACATGACTGCCCAATAACATCATATCCTTTGTCTTCCTCTAAATCTTCTAGATCTTCCTGCAGCAGTAAGGCCTTCCTTCCTCCATCATATAGCTCACAGGGAGAGGGAATGATAGGGCGCATTGCTCCTACTTCCTACACTTCCTGATTACTCCAAGTTTTTCTTTTCTGGGGTTTGTTGCCTGTAGAGCCCGGCTTCTCCTCCTGACGTTCTTTGTGGGGCTTCTCATATTGACTCTCCCCTCCCTTCTTATGAGACAGTAGTTCTCTTGACCTTTGGTTTGGGCTCTCATTTAATTGAGGAAGCCAGTTTTTCTCCTCTAGCCCCACTCATCATCTCTGAGGTACCCTTCGTCACAAGCATATGCTCATGTTCACTTCATAGTGCACCAGTTTTACTACACAGATGTTCTGCCAGTGTTCACTCTTCCACAGCCCATGGTACTCCTTAACATTTTTGGATAAACATAGCAATGATGTGAGGGGGCAGATGTATTGTTGGAATGCTGAGGGAGAGATCATAAAACCAGCAGGAAGGAGAGGCTGAATTGAAAATGTCAAGATGAGGACTTCTTCAGGATCTGTACCCTCAACTACTGAGTATAGTTCTTAAGGGATACTGCCTCAACTTTAGAACTGTATTGTATTATAGCAGTTTTATAGCACGTTCCTACCTCTTGAGGCTGCAAAGCTCTCTTGAAATGATCAAGAGAGTAGGTACCCAATCTTCCAGTGCCTGGATGATGAAAAGTTATTTGTTGCAGTACCATCTATTAGTGTTGAGTTTTAGTGTCATGTGTGAGGCCCGGAAAGTGTGCTTCTGACTTGGCACAGCAGTGTAGTGTTCTTCCATATCTTAGGCATGAAGCGGAATGCAAAGGTAGTGTGCGGAATAGTTTTGCAGGCAGATATACAAACCAATATGACATGGTCAGCTGTGCCACTGAGTTCAATGTGTCATTAGATGATCATTATTGACTATGATAAGTTTTCCAAGATTTGTATGTCTGGACAGAGAAAGAGTTGCCCCGGATAGGGTATTCTCTACTTCTGAAGATGGTATTTTGAGGATCACTTGTCTGGGTGATAGTGACCCCTGCCCTTTAAAGCACTTAAAATGATGGCAGAAGCCCAGAAGGAAATGCTATTTACAAAAACATTAGCATGACCGAAGGCCCATCTCAAGGTGGCTGCTACAGTGGCCGGGCCGATGGGGATATCTGGCCCTGGAGATGCATTTGTAACGATCCCCTACATTTAGAGCAACCTTTATGCTGGCCAATTCCTTGTGGAAGGAGTTTCCTGGTTTTGATCCCTTGCTCTAAGTCTCATTCTGTTTGGGTGCAGCTTTCACAGCTTCCTCACTGGAGACTGTGCTGGTGGGCTAACACATACCTCAAAGTTGAGATAGCAGGATCCAGTGGCTCCCATGACTGCCCAATAACATCATATCCTTTGTCTTCCTCTAAATCTTTTAGATCTTCCTGCAGCAGTAAGGCCTTCCTTCCTCCATTATATAGCTCACAGGGAGAGGGAATGATAGGGTGCATTGCTCCTACTTCCTACACTTCCTGATTACTCTAAGTTTTTCTTTACTGGGGTTTGTTGCCTGTAGAGCCCGGCTTCTCCTCCTGGCGTTCTTTGTGGGGCTTCTCATATTGACTCTCCCCTCCCTTCCTATGAGACAGTAGTGCTCTTGACTTTGGTTTGGGGATGGGCTCTCATTTAATTGAGGAAGCCAGTTTTTCTCCTCTAGCCCCACTCATCATCTCTGAGGTACCCTTCGTCACAAGCATATGCTCATTTTCACTTCATAGTGCACCAATTTTACTACACAGATGTTCTGCCAGTGTTCACTCTTCCACAGCCCAGGGTACTCCTTAACATTTTTGGATAAACATGGCAATGATGTGAGGGGGCAGATGTATTGTTGGAATGCTGAGGGAGAGATAATAAAACCAGCAGGAAGGAGAGGCTGAATTGAAAATGTCAAGATGAGGACTTCTTCAGGATCTGTACCCTCAACTACTGAGTATAGTTCTTAAGGGATATTGCCTCAACTTGAGAATTGTATTGTATTATAGCAGTTTTATAGCACGTTCCTACCTCTTGAGGCTGCAAACCTCTCTTGAAATGATCGAGAGAGTAGGTACCCAATCTTCCAGTCCCTGGATGATGAAAAGTTATTTGTTGCAGTACCATCTATTAGTGTTGAGCTTTAGTGTCATGTGTGAGGCCCTGAAAGAGGAACTCAAAGGTAGTGTGCGGAATAGTTTTGCAGGCAGATATACAAACCAATATGACGTGGTCAGCTGTGCCACTGAGTTCAATGTGTCATTAGATGATCATTATTGACTATGATAAGTTTTCCAAGATTTGTATGTCTGGTCAGTGAAAGAGCTCCCCCGGATAGGGTATTTGGTGGGAGTCCACCCAGGACGAAGAATTCTAAACCTGTGGCGGCACTGTTAGGCCACCCAATGAGAAGTAATATTGAGTCCACCCAAAAGCAATAGAAGTCCCAGGCTCTTGGAAGCACTGTTAAGCCATCAGATGAGACTATCAAGTCCACTCAGAGGCAATAGAAACAACCCCCCGAGGGCCTGTTAAGTTATAAGTAATGTTTTAAGTGCATACCACAATGTCACCCAGCAATGGATGGGTTTATCTGCATGTACACCACATTTGTGAAATGACTTGGAATACCTGTAGGAAATAGGTGTTAATTAAACAGAAAGGACAGATGAGAGGTGGAAGAGATGAGGACATTGGTCTGGGTCACTGGGCAGAGTTTCTGGCCCTTTACCCCTTAGTACAGGGCAGTAGTTGCTCAGTTACCAGACTTAGGTGGCAGTAGTGTGGTATCAGAGACTTACCAAGTAGTGTGAAAGAAGCAACAAATCATAATGATTTGTTTATCTGGCAAAGGCAGCAGACTTTACCGTAGTATAAATGTGTGGCCTAACCAGAAGCACCACAGGGGCAACTCCATGAGGGAACTTGACACTTGATTAGTAGGTCTGTGAGGTCTACCCAGAAGTAGAGTAAACGAAACCCAGAGAGAGACATAGACTGTACAATAGTATGTCCGTGATGCCTACCCAGAAGCAGAATAGGGGCGATTCAGAGAGGTCCCCTGATGAACAAGTTATTTACCTTCGGTAACGATAGATCTGTAAGAAACAAAGGTTAGTTATAGATTCCTTACCTTAGAATTACCCCCAGGCGTCAGACTGGATCCGGAAAGTTTTTCGACAGCAGTACCCCTGAGCGTCGGAAGGTGGTGTCGGTCGACTCTGCGTTAGTTGTAGGCGTCGTGGTCGCCGGGATGACGCATCGGTAGCTACATAGACGCCGCCCTTGCGCGCATACGTCAGTTCTGTACACGACTTTCCACGCCAGAAGCGCAGAGCAATGCAAGACACTGACCACTGGTGCACAAAACTAGGGCCCTGAAAGGAAGTCCTTAACCCTAGAAGTCAGTTCTCAGAACGGGGAGGATGGGTGGGGCGGTAAGGAATCTATAACTAACCTATGTTTCTTACAGATATTTCGTTACCGAAGGTAAGTAACTTGTTCATCTGAAAGAAACAGTTAGTTATAGATTCCTTACCTTAGAATAGATACCCCAGCAATACCAACCCCGGAGGTGGGTCTGTGAACTAAGTTCACACCAGAAAGTCCTGGAGAACAGAACGGCCAAAGAAACCGTCTCTCCGGACTTGGCTGTCCAGACAGTAGTGTTTGGCGAACGTGTGCAGCGATGCCCACGTAGCTGCCTGATAGATGTCATTTAGGGGGACTCCTCGTCCCAAAGCAGTGGTAGCTGCCGTCGCCCTGGTGGAATGGGCACGCAGTCCCACTGGAGGCTCCTTCTTTGCCAAAGAATAGCAGGCTTTGATGCACAGAACGACCCACCTGGAGATGGTCCGTTTGTGCACGGCCCGACCTTTCTTAGCGCCCACGTAACCAACAAAGAGCTGGTCATCCACCCGGAATTGTTTGGTGCGATCCAAGTAGAAGGAAAACGCACGTTTTGGATCCAGACGGTGGAGCCTCTCTTCCTCTTTCGAAGGATGCGGAGGCGGAAAGAAGGTGGGCAAAGTGATGGTTTGGCCAATGTGGAAAGAAGTAACCACCTTGGGAAGAAAGGAAGGTCTTGTTCTGAGGACGACCTTGTCCGGATGGACAGCCAGTAAGGGAGGCTTGGAAGAAAGAGCTTGTAGCTCACTCACCCTTCGCGCAGAGGTGATGGCCACCAGAAAGGCAGTTTTCAAAGTTAGAAGCTTGAGAGGACAGTTATGTAGCGACTCAAAGGGAGCGCACATAAGGAAAGTAAGAACCAAGTTCAAGTCCCACTGGGGCATTACGAAGGGAACAGGAGGAAAGAGATGAGCAATGCCCTTAAGGAAGCGATTTACAACAGGGGACTTGAAAAGAGAAGACTGATCAGGAAGCCTAAGAAAGGCTGAAATGGCTGAGAGATAGCCCTTAAGAGTGCCCAGAGGAGAGCCCTGCTGGGCCAAAGAAAGGAGGAACAAGAAAACCTCAGAAACAGGGGCAGAAAGGGGATCCACAGCCTTTGCTGTGCACCATGCCACAAATTTGTTACATCTGCAGACGTATACCGTCTTAGTGGAGGGACGCCTGGCTGCCAATATAACATCACAAACTTCGGGAGGCAAGTCAAATGACGTCAACTGCCGCCTCTCAATCTCCACGCAAGGAGGTGGAGGCTGGACAGGTTCGGGTGGAGGACCGTCCCCTGCTGCTGCGACAGAAGATCCTCCCGAAGAGGCAGTCTGATCGGAGGATCGATGGCCATGTTGAGCAGCTCGGGATACCAGACTCTTCGTGCCCAATCCGGAGGCACAAGAATGACTTGGGCCTGGTCGCGCTTGATCTTCTTCAGCACTCTGGGCAGAAGTGGTATAGGCGGAAAGGCGTATAGAAGACCGCAACTCCACTCGCGACGAAAAGCGTCGCCTAGCGAGTGCTGCCTTGGAAATTCCAACGCGCAGAACTGCTGACATTGCGAGTTCTCTTCGGTGGCGAATAGATCTAACCAAGGCTCTCCCCACTGCTGAAAGAGACCTTGCACCACCTCCGAGTGAAGACACCATTCGTGATCCATCATGCACCTGCGGCTGAGTTCGTCCGCCCTGGCGTTCAGGTAACCTGCCAGGTGTTGAACCACCAGGGATATGCCCTGATGTTCCAGCCAGGTCCAGAGGCGGAGGGCCTCCTGACATAGGGTTCACAACCCCACCCCGCCCTGTTTGTTGAAGTACCACATGGCGGTGGTGTTGTCCGTGAACACCTGCACTACTCTTCCCCGGACAGAGGGAAGGAATGGTTTGAGTGCAAGACGAATCGCCCGAAGCTCCAGAAGGTTGATGTGGAGCCTAGACTCCGCCGGAGACCAGAAGCCTCTGATCTCCGCCTCCCCCAGATGGCCACCCCATCCCAGAAGTGATGCATCGGTCACCACTGTGAACTCTGGTTGAGGAAGGGAGAGGGATCTGCCGTCGACCCAATCCTGGTTAATTAGCCACCACTGCAATTGGTGTGCAGTGCCCTCCGAGATGTGGACACAATCGGACAGGTTCCCCTGATGTTGTGCCCACTGGAACTTCAGGTCCCACTGCAGAGCCCACATATGCCATCTGGCATGGTCCACCAGCAGGATGCAGGAGGCCATCAGGCCCAGTAGCCAGAGGATCATCCTGACCGAAAACCGGGATAGAGGCTGAAAGATCGGAATCATAGCCCGAATATCCCGGACCCGCTGTTCGGGAGGATAGACCCGAAACTGCGTTGTGTCCAGAACCACCCCAATGAAGAGGAGCTTCTGAGAGGGAGTCAGGTGTGACTTCGGCACATTGATGGAAAACCCCAGCAAATGCAGGAGGTCGGCCGTAGCCTGGAGGTGGGAGACGACAGCCTGGGGCGAGCGCGCCTTCAACAGCCAGTCATCGAGATAGGGGAAGACTGGAACCCCTGATCTGCACAGATGAGCTGCGACCACCGCCATCACTTTCGTGAACACCCGAGGGGCGCTGGTAAGGCCAAAGGGGAGCACGGTAAACTGAAAGTGCTCGTGGCCTACTGTGAACCGCAGGTAACGCCGGTGGGCGGGCAGGATGGGGATGTGGAAATAAGCGTCCTGCAAGTCCAACGCTACCATCCAGTCTCCAGGGTCTAGGGCAGACAGGACCTGAGCTAGCGTCAACATTTTGAACTTCTCTTTCCGGAGGAAGCGGTTGACCTTCCTGAGATCCAAGATAGGACGCAGGCCTTTGTCCTTCTTGGGCACCAGAAAGTAGTGGGAATAGCAACCACGACCTACTTCTGGGACAGAAACTCGCTCGATGGCTCCCTTGGCCAAGAGTGCCGAAACTTCCTGTTGGAGAAGGGCCAGATGATCCTCCGACATGTGATGGTGCTGAGGTGGCATGGATGGAGAAGTAGTCTCGAAGGGGAGGGAGTAGCCCCTTCGGACTATTTGCAAAACCCACCTGTCCGAAGTGATAGTGCACCAGTGGGGGAGGTGATGGCGAATCCTGCCACCCACTGGCATTTGGTGGCCCTGAAAGGCCGGACTAGGAAGGTTTGGAGGCTGCTGCAGAGTGGGCTGTGGTGGACTGGCCCGCCCGCTGGCCCCCAGAACCATGGCGGTGGTTCCCACGTCCCCGGCCGCACTGGGGCTGAACAGCTTGCGCCGGCCTGTGGCTCTGGGCGGGACATGGCGGGACACCCCTTCCGTAGCCACGAAAGGGGCGAAAAGCAGACTGCGCAGGGCGGGTGGTGGAGAGGCCCAATGACTTGGCCGTAGCCCGAGAGTCCTTAAAGCGCTCCAGCGCGTTGTCTGCCTTGTCGCTGAATAGGCGACGGCCATCAAAGGGCATGTCCATAAAAGTGGATTGGACATCCCCTGAAAAACCAGTCAACCTCAACCAGGCGTAGCGTCGAAGGGCTACCGATGTGGAAATCGTCCTGCCTAGTGAGTCGGCGGTATCCAGCCCACAGCGGATGGTAAACTTTGCTGCGTCTCTCCCTGCGGCAACTGCCTGAGAGAGTATGGCCCGGGCCTCCTCCAGGCACTGAGGCAGCACTTGCGCAACCGTGCCCCACACAGAGTGGGTGTAACTTCCCAACTGACATGCAGTGTTTACCGACCGCAGTCCCAAGCTGGAGGAAGAAAACATCTTCTTCCCAAGATGGTCCAGCTTTTTGGATTCCCTATCAGGTGGAGCGGTAGGGAATGTGCCCTTGGAGGTGGAGGCTTGGACCACCAAGCTCTCAGGGGTGGGGTGTTGGGAGAGGAAAGTGGGGTCGGGCAATCATCCTATCCACAGGAGCCCCTGTGTTGGGCCTGGACCAGGTGCCCAAAAGGATGTCTGTTAGGACTTCATTAAACGGCAGCAGGGGCTCCGAAGAGCTCGCCGCCGGTTGAAGCACCTCTGTCAGGAGGTTAGTCCTGACTGCCACCGTAGGTAGCTCGAGGTGGAGAGCCTCGGCCGCCCTACGCAACACCACTGCGTACAACGCTCCCTCCTCCATAGCCACGGTAGGAGGAGACAACATGCCAAGGTCTGGTGAGGCATCCAGACCACTGGCTTCCCCCAGTTCCTCTCTCCAGTCCGGTTCATAACCTAACTGGTCTGTTAAAAGGTCTCCAGACCCCTACCAGCCCTCCTCACTCTCCTCTGGCTGCCAATCTGGTCTCAAAGAGCCAGGATAGAACAGGGGCACAAAAGTACCCGTCCGCGACGGATCCAGCGTCGGTCGACGCCGGTCCGGCTCCGTGTCTACCTCTAGGAGGAGACTGGGGTCGGCGTCGGCTGGGGACACAGCCGGCGCCGGTTGCGGACGTGGTGCTGGTGGAATCGGCACATGGGGAGGTGTCACAAGGTCGATCGGTGCCGATCCGGATCAGGCCTGGATCCAAGGGGGCCCTGCGGTGCAGAGGCCGGAGCCGCCGGCGTCGAAGGCCCAGGGCCCCCAGCCGAGTCCGCGGGGCCCGAAGGTGCGCCGGCGGAGTCGGGCTGCCCAAAAATGGCATGCATCGCTTCGTAAAACTGACGAAGCTGGGCAGGGGTCGCTCCGGGTCCCGGGAAGGAAGGGAAGCCCGGAGTCGGCCCTTCGGGCTTCACACGCAGAGCCGCAGGAGGGGCACCACCCGCATCCCTCGTCGCTTCGGCCGACGGACGGGGAGAAGGCGAAGAGCGACGATGCTTCTTCGACTTCTTCTTGTGCTTCGACTTACCTGACCCAGAGTGCGAAGACTTGGATAAGGAGTGATGATGGCTCTGCGACCGGTCCCTCGACTTCCTACGCGACCGGGACCTCGAACGGCGCGGAGCTGACTGCCGGGCTTCGAGAAGCTTTCGGCACCGCTCCCGCAAAGACTTCGGATTCATGGTCCGGCAGTCGGAGCACGACTTGGGGTCGTGGTCGCGCTCCAGGCAGAAGAGGCACATGCGGTGCGGATCCGTCACTGACATCAGTCGGCTACAGGAACCACAAGCCTTGAAGCCAGGCATCCCTCATGCACCAGGAGTCGATGGACTCAAAAACGATGTCGACAAAAGTCGAGAAAAAGTCAGTCAAAAAGTGACTGGGGGTACCGCACTCTCCGGATCTGCGCTTGCTGGAGCGGAAAAAGAAAGAACTGACGTCAGCGCGCGAGGGCGGCGTCTATATAGCTACCGCGACGTCATCCCGGTGACCACGATGCCTACGACGAACGCGGAGTTGACTGACGCCACCTTCCGGCGCGCAGGGGTACTGCTGACGAAAAACTTCCGGATCCAGTCTGACGTCTAGGGGTAATTCTAAGGTAAGGAATCTATAGCTAACTGTTTATTTGAGATTAAGGATGCACATCATATTGCCTTGCCAAGTCTCACACCCAGCAGCCAGTGTTAGAAGAGGGCAGAGAAAGAGCGTAGGCAATCTTTAGACTACTGAAGGGAGGATGGTTAGTAAAGGGCAGTCTAAACAATCAAAATACATAAAACTCCGCATGTGGATAAATGTCTCAGTAAAATGCACACTAAAGAAGAAGTTGTGTTGCCATTTCAATCACCTGTCACTTTCCCCCACAATGGTAAAGCACAGAAAGAGGCAAGATGAAAATGCAAGTGATACTCCCTCAGTTCCAAATCTTCTTTCTACATTTAAGTGGGTGCTTCTAATAGCTGTAGATACAGCCTCTGGGATGGAAAACTGCGTCCCCATCCTTAGTGCTGTCCGCAATTCTGGAAGCCTATTTATGAGTATTAGTGTAAAAGCATATAAAGCCCCATCTGGAGTATTATGTCCAGTCATCAATTCTGACTGGGGTGCTACTACAGCATTTTAGACAATCTCTGGCCTATTCTGCTTCCTCATACACCCACTTGAAGCAACCCGAAGCCACAATGGGTACCACAATAGTTGCATTGCCTGGGACTACAAGACAAGAGCTGTACAAGAATCAGACACAGCACAGTTGCAGTCACAGCGTAAGGTCACAGACTAGCACCCAAACTATACCCACTTTCCCTTTTTTCACGTGAAAGGTCTGGTAATGTATTAACTGGTTTTCACTTAATGCTTGCCACAATAACTACTCTATGTGATTGCTAGATCACCTGCGTTATTTAAAACTTTATTAGCATTGCTCCCAAGTCACATACCGACACCAAACAGAGCATCCTAATAGAACACCTCACATACATCCAACAGAGCTCAGATAAGTAGCATAGTTGTCTATTATGGTGATGAAAACAGTATTTGCAACCTAGTCAACCGCGTAATTGTGTTGTTACTTACCGTAATCTTCATTACCCCAATTAAGGTCCTCCTTGTCCCAGTCCCTATATTAGTGAGGTGATCCCGCCATGGAGGACAAAATGGAATTGACCTTAGAGACTTGCGGAAATTGGTCATCCAACTGCACCAGGTGATACCTCTTGCCCAGAAAACGAGGAATCCCTTGCTTATCAATATCTTCTCATTCCTTGGCCAGGATCTCCTTTATGATATCATGCAAGGGCAAGTCATCCAGCACAAGGCACTATACTGGGAATAGAAGTCATTGTCCGCCAAAGATTTAGGTTCAAACCCAAGCACATCTCGAATATGGACCAACATGTCCGAAAAAGCTTTACCCTGGGCATATTTGCCTTTTGGGGAATTGTCCAGTTCCTCGTCCTCATCCCCTTATTGCTTTTTTGCAGAAGGCTCAGTCAATGCAGCCTGAACCGCAGAATTAATTAAGTCCTGTAAGTCAGCCTTGGAGATCTGCAACAGGTCATCTCCGTCCTGGTCTTGAACATGTTTCCTTTTGGAAACAGTTTTGCCAGCAGGGCGTGAATAAGAACAACTTCCTATTTATTACTGTCTCTTAGCAACTGTAGGAAAGTAGGATCTGCTTCTTATGGTTACCCCCACTTTTTGCTTTTTGCACCCACTGTTTTGACTAGTCTGGCTGGGATCCTGCTATTCATGACCCCAGCCTATCTGCTTTCTCCCTTAAATTGCAACATATGTACTTTGGTACAACTCCAGATTGGATACTGGAGTACCCTTATAAGTCCCTAGTATATGGTACCCATGTACCAAGGGCATAGGTACCCCAGAGGCCTCCCATGGGCTAAAGCATGTATTATGCCACCCATGAGAGGCCATGCAAAATGGAACCTCAGGTCTGCTACTGCAGCCTGTGTAAGTTGGTGATTGCACCACTTACTTAAGATTAGGTTCACTATATCTATATATATCACTACACTTAAAACTTTGTAAGTCACCCCTATAGCAGGCCTTAACAATCCTGAAGGCAGGGTGCTGGGTTTTGCATGAGAGGGTGCTCCTGCATGAGCAGGGCTCCTCTGCAGTCTTCGGAGACCATTCTCCCGGGCTGTACGTGATACTACCAGACATATAGGTAGAGGTGCATTATAACCTCGTGGTAAATGCTATCTCGAAAACGACTGCAACGAAATATATTGTGTTTGGTGTCAAACACCTTGGAATCATACCCCCCACACCAGTAACTGGTGTGGGAGGTATGATTCCTCCCCTCAGAACCGAGGTTCTGGGGGTACCTAAGTCTACTGGTACCAACTTTCTCGAGCCTTACAGCACAAAATGGATGCTGCCAGCCACAGACACAAGTCTGCCCTCCTGCTGCTGAGCCAAGCTCGAGCAGGGGAAGGCAGCAAAATAGGCATCCTGTCACAGGGAGGTGTTACCACCTTCCAGACAGGATTTAGTGTATTGGGGCTGGGTGGGTGCACTGTCTCAGTGCCAGAAAGTCTGCACGAGGGGCACACTTGGTGTCCCTGTGCATAGTCTAGTTCAAACCAGTTCAAGGAGCCATTAGCTCCTGCTCTGGCGCGAAACTGGACAAAGGACATGGGTGTAGCCACTCCTCTGTCCTGTCCCTTCCCTAGGAGGGTCCCTAGAATCTGTCCAACCCTTTCCCGTGGGTATAAAATGGGTTACCTGGCTACAGGACATTAGATTTTACGTGGACAAGATTCTGCAAGAAGTTACCACTACACTTCGACCGTCTGGACACGCTGGACTTCGCTGGACCTCCCTCGGGCTCGACTTCGTCTTCCCTTGCCGTCCCCAGTCTCACCACTCTCCGTGATCCATACAGGCTCCATGCAGGACCCTGTGGACCTCCAAGACAACAGAAGAATCACCCTTGGCGTGAAGGAGTCACTCCCCTGCAAACGCAAGCACCGTAACGCATCTGACCGGTTTGCTGACCCTGAGCTCCTGCGGACTCCGAAGGCTCCAGCAACACAGGAGGTGAGTTTCTGAAGGTCTCCGAGGTTGAGCTGCCCTCTTACTGAGTTTGAGGCAGATATCCCTCGTGGGGACCGTATAACCCATACCCCTGTGCACCGCGTCCATTTGCAGCTGCACATGCTTGTTGTCGTGCAACAATTCCGTGCATTGGGCCATTTGTAGCCCTGACCCCAGCGCATCTTTTCTAAGAAGGACTCTGGCATCCTCGCACTCTGTGCCCTGCTAGCTGGTATCCTGTGAAACTGCCTGAGGTCCCCTTGCGACTCCTGTGCCTTCGGCCTGTGGGTCCACTTGAGGGTCAACTTTGCTTTAATTGAGCTCCCCTGGTTGCTCCAGGCCTGCCCTGACTCCCCTTGCTGTGGTGAGTCTCCTGGTCCTTGCTGGGCCAGATCGACACGGACTTTGACCATCTACGTTGTTTGCCGCTGCCAAGGCTTGATTGGTGCTCCCGCCGGACACCGACCCCTCAGCACTCGACATCCTTCATGGGACAGCTCATATCCAGCTCCTGGTTGTCCAAGACGTCTCCTGGTCCGCACAGCTGAAGAGTCAAGATCACCGTCAACACACCTGAAGCACCGACATCGGTGAGCATTCGTCTACCGAGCCCCTGGTCACTCCAAAGTGACCCAGACTCTGTCCCCTCTGCTTTCAGGTTCTTCTCATCTAGAATCCACATTTGGATTCCACCGGACACTTTTCTTTCTTCCAGCCGCAGCATTTCTTTGTCGACATCCATAGAGAACGACGAGGGTTTCCGACGCCACTTCGCACCTATGCACCCGGCTCCTCTGGGATAGGTAACTGGTACAAAGGTATCCGCGGGTGGGGTGGCCCTCCAAACTCTTAAGTTCCAAGGGTTGTCTTTGTAATCTGCTGGGAAGGGTCCTTAATCTCTGATTTTCCAACTGCGACTTTCCCATTGAATTGTACGGAGCACGCGGTCGTGTTCTCACACTGAACCCGTCCTCCGTGGGGTCCCTACTCACTCACCTTGGGTGGTTCCTTGGGGTCCCAGCAATTCTACACCTTCTAGACTAGGTCTAGTCCCAAGTCATGGTTCTTATACCACTTATTTAGTATATGGTTTGGTCTCCCCCGGGAGCCCACTGATTATTGTGCTACTTACGTTTGATTCTTTGCAACTGTATTATTTGATTTGTGTTCTATCCTCATGTAGAGGATACTAGAGAGTGTTATATATAATAAATACATATTTTTATAACTACTGTGTGGTTTCCCTTTCATTTAACCAATACTATAAGGTTGCATTCTGGTAAAACAAGGTGCTTAACATTCCTTCAAGACTTAGCCTGAAGGCTGCTCTCCAGAGCTACCACTAGGATAGCTTTCAATAAAGGTTATCTTTGACCTAATCACCATAAGGGTTGTTTGGACTGGTACAAGGTGCTCACTTTCATTAGTGGACAGCATATACAAGGCCAACTTCTCACAACAACCAAGTCTAAACCCTCCCAAGACTTTGGAAGCTAAAAGATAGCCTTGCTGCCTCCTACACAGTCACATACATAGTAGACGCGGTCACGGGGGCCAGGTGCTGCTAGAATGTCCCCAGCACCCGAACGGCCTGCCCGCGACCGCCCGGAATGATCCCCACCCTAGCCAAGAACATGCGTGCGGAGCGTGGTCGCAAGCAGAGCAAGTACGTGACCTATCAAAACATATGGTAAGGACAGCGCGATCCGCCAACAACGGCACAAATATAACAACAAACACAGCGAGTATGTGAAATGGCATCCTTTTTAGGAAAAACAAAAGTTGTACTCACATAGAATGCTTCCAACAGCACATCGCGTTCTAACAGCCTGTCTTGGGACTGGAAAACAAGCAGGCATGGCAGAGGGCGGGAGGGGTTTATATACTAAAAATTAAAAACAGACTAGCTTTTCAGAAGCCTGTCGGGAGACAGGATTGGCTCACTAATGTAAGGACTGGGACGAGGAGGTCCTATGGGGGGTAATGAACTATAGTGGTGTTCTTTGCAGGTGAAGTGAGCTAAATCGTTTTGGCAGGGTGGTTTACTGAGGTTGTGCACCTGTATTTTTAAACACTGGCCTAGAATTACTATGGCAAAGTTTTGTCATGTTGTGTGCTCTAAAACTATACATGAGGAGTTAAGATCACACTACAATCAATCTAATCCAGGCAGAACTTGGAGATTTGTATTAGATGTCTTATTTATAAATCATTATTACTGATGAATTTCATATATCTGTATTGAACTGTCTTAATGACATTGTCATGTCTGCTACAGTCTTTTTAGCATTTTTTTTTTTTTTATTAATCTAGAACTTTGGAACCCTATGTACAGTGTGATTACGTTTATGCTGTTCCCATTTAAAGTGCCTTGAGTTTCTCTGATTTCTCCATTAAGAGATATTCATGTTGAGGAAATGTTTTTATAGTTTATTAGTTCACATATGGGTGGTTAATTGTTGTAGGAAACCCACCTTTCTATAAAGTGTACGACAATGGGGTACACTGTGCAGAGAGGTCAGAGAGTCCCTTATTGGTTTACAGAGGCAAAAGTAGATAATACTAACGCTCTATTTTGTGGTAGTGTGGGCGAGCAGTTAGGCTTATCAGAGGGTAGTGCTAAGCATTTGTTGTACTCAACGAGGTAATAAATGGAACACACACTCAAGAATGAAGTCGAGACCGATTTATAGAAAAATAGCTAGTCTTTTTATATTTATTTTGAACCAAGAACAGGTAAATATGTAATACGTTTCAGCAATAAGTAAGGTAAATACAAGCAATATGCAGTTGTGCGCAATTACGCACAATGTTACCCTATGGAGAAAAACATAGAATGCAATAAATTACAGTGCAGTAGCGAGTGAGTCTCAGGGCTGCTGACATCCCTCGATGGGTGCTCGGACTTCAGGCAGTTGGAGACCGGCTTTGACTCTTGTAGTCAGTCTTGGGTTGCAGGGCATCCGGTACCTAGGGGTTGGTGCTGCTCGGCTTAGGAAGATCCTAGTGCCTCCAAACTTGGGGGGGAGGCAGGGTTGATCCTTCAGAGGTGCAGTACCTTCTCCTGAGCAGTTGCAGCGTCAGCGGGGCCGGGAAGCTGCAGGTCGAGAGTTCGGACTCTGCAGTTTCTGTGCCTGCGATGCAGGGAGTAGCTCCCTACTCCAAGGGAGTTCTTAGGCAATTTGGCAAAGTGGTGGAGGACCCCTGGGGTTTGTAGAGGTCTCTCAGCCGCAGGAAGAGACAGTGTTCTGCAATTGTCTAGTCTTTGGGCTGCAGGCAGAGTTTCGCACCAAAATTCAGTCCAGGCTCTCTGTTCTCAGGGTCAGCCGCTTTTCTTTGTCCTTGGTCTTACTATGTCCGTCGAATCTGAAAGTCAAGGTTTAGGGGTGCCACTTAAATACTCAATTTAGGGGCATTAAAGACAGTGCCAGGTGGTAGCGGCCGGCATGGCTCGTGGGTGGGGGGATGGGTGCGGGGGCACGCGGGGATGGGGGGGGTCAATAATAAAAAATTAAAACCTACCTTTCTGCCGGCCCGGGTCTCTGCTCCTGCTCTCCTGCCTCCGACAGGAACGGAAGCAGGCAGCCTCCCTCCCCTCCCCTAAGCCAATCACAACGCTCCAGTGGGGCTTTGTGATTGGTGGCGACGCCACCCAGCCAGGGGCTATAGGGGATTGCATGATCTCCATGTGGGCTGCAATGCAGCCTGCATGGAGAAGTGCAGAGTGCGCATGACTGGTCTGGGCGGCCCGGGAGGGCCAACCAAACAGTCTTTGCACACTCAGGAGTGGGCAAACCACTCCTGCCCTGCCCGGGCAGCTCGGCCCGCCCTCCCGCAATGAGCAATGAAGCATAAAATGGTAATAACCAAAAGTTATTACCATTTTATGCTTTGGCTTTCACGCACTGCGAGAAAGCAGTGGGGCGACGTGCCTCCGCCCTCGTGGAGGAGACGCCCCTGGTGCCAGGTAGTATCCAAAGGCCTCTAGAGTGACTACGCCCTCTAAATACTCATCCCACCTGGGGGGTGGGCCTGACCCTGATAATTTATTTTCCCCATCTTCAAGATGGTGGAAACTGAGCTGGGTGTCCCCATTGGCTGCCCCACCTTAGGGGTGGTGCTGGATTGCTGAGGACCCTCCTCCTCCTCTAACTAATTTTGCCACCTGTCTTCCCACCAAAAGTGGGGTCAAGACAGGGGGGTTGCCATCTGCTGCTAGCAGGAGTGGCGTGGGTTGGAGTTCAAAGGCGACATCGTCTTTGAAGTTACACAAGGGGGGAGGGAGCACACTGCTCTCATCCCAGCACAGTTCTCCCCATTTCATTCTGGTAAACGCAGTACGCTTACTTAAAAGTTGCTGTTGTTTTTCACCAAAGTTGGTGCAGGTAGTGCTGTTATCTCTAGACACGTGTTTCTGGGTTTAGCCCTTCATCAGTAGAGAGCAAAAAGTAGTTGAGAGCAGAAAAAAGTCATCAGGGGTTGCTGAAATGCGGCCCAAATCTTCACAGGTCACAGTACCACTCCACAGGCACACAGGTGCATCAACTTTGGTGAAATACTCCAGTAAATATTCAAGTAAGCATTTACCATGAACTGCATTTACCATAATGCTAAGGGGTGAACTGTGCTGGGAGGTGAAGCGGTGTGCTCCCAAGCCCGTTCATTTTGAAAAGACTCCCTTGAGTCATTGAGCTCACGAGCCTTTGGTGATGCACCTGCGCGCCAGTGAGAGGTACTGAGACCTGAAAGGATTGTGGGAGCCTTCTCAAGCAACCCCTGATTATATTTGTTTTTATCTCTACTGATGACGGATGATATCCAGAAACACGTGTCTAGAGATTTACAGCACTAACCTGAACCAACTTTGGTGACATACTCCAGTAAATATTCAAGTAGGCATTTACCATGAACTGCATTCACCATAATGCTAAGGGGTGAACTGTGCTGGGAGGTGAAGCGGTGTGCTCCCAACCCCTTTCATATTGAAAAGACTCCCTTGAGTCATTGAGCTGACAAGTTTTGGTGATGCACCCGCGTGCCAGTGAGAGGTACTGAGACCTGAAAGGATTGTGGCAGCCTTCTCAAGCAACCCCTGATTAAATTCTTTTTTATCTCTACTGATGACGGATGATATCCAGAAACACGTGTCTAGAGATTTACAGCACTAACCTGCACCAACTTTGATGAAATACTCCAGCAAATATTCAAGTAAGCATTTACCATGAACTGCATTTACCATAATGTTAAGGGGTGAACTGTGCTGGGAGGTGAAGCGGTGTGCTCCCAACCCCCTTTAACTTCTTTGAAGTTTCCCGCCCTGGCAAGGTGTTCCTGCCTTGAGGAGGTGTGAAGCACCTCTGCCCAGGTCCGGCATTGTTTCTGGCTCCCGAGAGTGGAGGCTTTCACCCCATGGGTCCAGGCACATGTCTAATAGAGCCAGGATGGTGGAGACCAGTCAGGAACACACTAGAAGTCAGGGGATCCCTCTGAAAGGGTCCTCTGGGTGCAATTCTTAATAAACCTGACACTTGAATCAGTTATCAAGACGAGATGTTTGGTACCAAACACCCCATAATACAGTGAAGCCATCATGGAGCTGGGGAACTCGTAAAGACAACTGTCCAGCCTATGTACTCTGTATGGCATCCCTGTTCACTTACAATATCGAAGAATCGACAAGGATATTGCAGGGGCATATCTGCTCAAGCAGATATGTCCTCACAGGAGATATAGTGCACCCTGCCTTAGGGATAAGGCCTGCTAGAGGGGTGGCTTACCTATATCCCATGCAGTGTCTGTGGGCATGGCACACAGGGATGTGTGCCATGTCGACTCTTCGGTTTTGTTTGCAAAATGGAACACAGTCTGCAATGGCAGTGTGCATGGCCTTGGTGAGGGGACCCTAGGGTGGCACAATTTGTGTTGCTACCCTTGGGATCCCTCTTCATTGCCAATGCCCCAGGTACCAGAGGCATTATTTACTAGGGACTTACAAGGGGTACTGAAGTTGTGCCATTTGGGAAACAAAAGGTACAGTTTAGGGAAAGAGCTTCTGGCACAGGGGACCTGGTTGGCAGGGACTCTGTGCACTTCCAGTCGAAATTACATCATTTTCCAGGCAAAAAGTGGCGACTAACCATGTCCAAAAGAGGTACTTTCCTCCAGTTGTGTATATGCGATGCTGCAAAGTTTTGCATTTTGCCTGTTGGCTTTTATAATGGTAATGAAATTGATGCAGTGCTTTGTGTAGTCTTGTGCCATGCTAGTAACTGCACATAACTTAATTAAATAAAGGGCAATATTCTTAAAACTTCTCATAATGTATTTTCAATCAAGGATTAAGTCACACGGAAAACGTGCATGGCATGTGAACAAAGAGCTTGAATTAAATGAGTAGACTGGATGGGCCTTGTAGTTCTTTTCTCACATTAAATGTTATGGTTCTATCTTCTGATTCTTTGTTTTAGTTTTATTATTTGGATTTTGGAGGACTCAGCTGCTGCTTGATGCCATCTATCTGTGCTCCATACAAGAGGCTTCCTATTACTGAATTCAGAGAAGCAATCAATGTCTGTCAGTATATGAGAAAAGGGTGCATAACTCTCTAGTACTCTTATTTGTGTAACATTCTCACCTTCACAATTTAAGATGGTTTTTATCCAGCTAATTAATTACCTCACTATGAATCATGTGTACTGGTTAAAGATATTTCACTTTAAATGGCCATCCATTTTTCCATTTTGACGCCAATATGTGGCCATTGTTTCACTTGCTACGGCCTCTAAAATCTTCGCCCAGTAGCTAACCTGCCATTTTTCTTACAAAATAAAGTCCACTGTTCCATTACGATATTGAAAGAATATCTTGGATCAAATCTGGGGCTCCCTTTACAAACCGGGCAGGTACATCCTTTCCAACACCCTTCCCACACTTGACACTCAAGGTAGCAAGGGTGAGCAGTCACAGGCTTCTCAGGCAGGTAGTGTGGGGATAAAGAGCTCAGGACTCAACAGTCAACCAATAGACACAATAACACATTGTAGAGCCCGGGGTTATAATCCGGTTGGCGATCTTCTGTGAGGTGCAGCACCCTTTCAGTACCCTGACCCTGCTGGAGAAGTTTCATAGTGTCTACAACCCCAGCATGGGACAAGGCAGTGATTAGGCACAGGTACAGTTCACATTAAAAATGCCCAAAATGGAGATAGACGTAACAGTTCGGTTTGCTTTTAGTAAAGCCTCACTAACAGTTTAAGCCCAATAGGGACCTGGGTTACTGTAGATGCAGCTCTAGCGTTGCAGCAGAAGCAGCTCTCATAGAGTGGGGGCTGCGGCAGTAACTTGATTTGGAACTTGACCACTGGGCTAGATCCACGTGGCAGGCTCAAACAGCAGCACTTGCCTTTGGCAGTGGTGGCATTTCTACGCCAGTTGCACCTAGGGCACTTGAGTGGCAGGTGCAGACTCTGGGCCAATCAGTTCTTCCTCTTCTCCACTCCAGTATTGGCAGCAGCAACACCAATCTTTCAGGACAAAGGGAGGATACCGATAAAACAACATGCTTAGTAATTTCAAAGTCTTAGTTCACAGGAGTAACCACTTGGGGAGACTGTGGGGGCCACTTCACACAAGGGTAGCTGCTTGTTTTGCTGACTTGTAGTGGCTCACTTCCACTGATTGTTCCTTATGTGGGTACACACTGGGCTTGTCTTGCTACACGGTCTTTCCTTCTGCAGGATCAGGCCCACTCCTTCGCTCTGTCAGCAGGCAGGCAGGGGCTTTTAGTCTTCCGGCAGACTCTCAGCTCCTCCAGCCGAAAGAGCAGACTTAAGGTGAAATAGTGTCACTGCGTGTAGAGAATGCCGTCATCTACCTGTCACTTCATGCTAATGCACTTGTCAATATACACAGGACAGATCAAAGGTACTCGAGAATCTAGCAGCACCCAGCCAGTTCACTACCTCGTCAGCTCTGGGAATCAGCTGTACATACGTCATGGTTACCTCACTGAGGGCCGGTAGTTCACAAAAAAACACAACTCTTTGGATCCATGCTTGGGCACCAATACTACTGGACTGACCTGGGAACTACAGGATTGCTCAACTACCACAAAGTCTAAAATCCTATCAACCTCTGCTTTATGCATTCTTGAACTTGGTTTGACAACATCTAAACCTTGCTTCTCACTGGTAAGCTATACCCTGTATCTGTGTCATGCACACAGATGTGTCAATCCCGGGCTAGCAAAAAGAGATGGGAACATTTCCCCTGCACCGCTCTACATTTTTTCTGCTGCTCTGGAGGCAGTTCAGGGCCAAATTGTGCCCCTTCCACAGAAACATTATCTCATCATTGTGCAGTAGGCCAGGAAGTGGTTCATCATCTTTGTCAAGCTCACCTGTCATTCTCAGGGTGTTTACTGCAAAATATCTCTGGAAGTAAGGCTTATGCCATTCACATGGAACACCCTATTTGGCTCCTGTGCGGCACTTGTGTCTTAGAGGTAACTCAGGTACTCAAATCTTCTGTAATGCCTTGTATGGCTCAGACCACTTATCTTCTATAGGTCTTGGAGTAATGGGCTTGATCACTAATACCTCTTGAACCTCCTGGTAACCAGTCAGAGTTGCTTTCTGGTCATACCATTTTTTTAGCAACTCTTCTTGATGGTTTGACTGACTCATCTATTGCACCATCAACTTCCTGAGGCCAATCACATAGTCTACCACATCCTTTTGTGGTCACTCTGAAATCCTTTCCCACCCTTCTCTGACTAAGGTGAGTCGGCCATGCACTGGGTGCCCAAACTGAAGTTTGAAGGGACAGATCTCAACTTCTTTCTGTGGAATCTCTCCAGAGTAAACAAGAGATATGGCGGAAAAAGATCCCACTTCCTCCTGAGGATCTCTGGCACAGTTTCCATCATGCTCTTATTAAACCTTTCCATCAATCCACTGTATTGTGGGTGCCATGCCCTGGAGAAGTGGTAGGTCACACCAGCTTCCTCCCACATCTCTTTCATGTATGAGGAGATAAAGTTTGTTCCCCAGTCAGGAATCAATTTCTTAGGAATTCAAACCATAGAAAATATCAAATAGAATGCCACAACTACTACCTTTGCAGTCGTGCTTCTCAGAGGTACCGACTCTGGATACCCAATGGCATGATCCACCACAACCAAGACACACCTGTTGCCTGATGCTGGGGGCAGGGGGAAAATGGACTAAAAAGTCAAAGCCCACCCACTGGAATGGAACACCTACTACTAGCAGTGGTACTAACAGTAGCTTGGTCTTACCTCCATTTGAGGTAGGACAGGTTTTACAGAAACTCTATGTGTCTCTGTGAATCCATCACAGGAAGGGCAAACAGTTCAAACTATCCTTTCTTATGCCCAAGTGTCCTGCAAAGGGAACCTTGTGGGCCAGTGACAAGAGAAAACTACTGTGCACCGGGGGATCATCTAGCCTCTTGCTAACCCCTGGCTCAGCATTCAAAGGATACAAAACATTGGCCTTGTGGGACTCATATTGTGCTTGCTACCTTATTACTATATCCCAGGTTACCAGTATGAATCAAACGCAATTAAATGTCACGGTGGCAAAAACAAATATTCCTTTCATGAAAAACAAAGATTCAAAGGCAACTCTGATGTGCACCATTATTATTTAAAAAATATTGTACAGGTGCATATGGACAAATGAAGAAAGTGCAGAAAATACAGTGCTTGTGTTAAGGTGATATATACAATAATACATTATAAACACTGAAGAAACTACCCTGTATACGTCAGGGCAGGAACCTTATTCTGTTGATACCTGCTTCCAATTCAAATCCCTTGGAATTTGGATAAAATCCATCTTGGATGGATCTTAGCTTTAGAACATTTGGACCCCTTTCCAAAATGCCCATTGCCACTGGTTGAGTGCCACAGGGCCCAGGCCTCTCTCAATACACTCAGTATAATGGGTGCAGCTGCTACTGTGTTGACAATCTCCCTCTTCTCTTCTAACCTTGCTCCAACTCTACCACACCACCTCTCCCAAGCTGATGTGTCTTCTCATCGACACATGATCAATGAACAAGAACAACCTAAACATCAAACCCAACCTCCTGTCTATCACAAAAACCTTGCTAAGTGATGATGGCCTATCAATATGCGATGAGGCATTACACTTGAATATAGATGCTTCACCTGAAAATACCCCAAGAAGATGGAAGGAGACCTAGCAGCTGTCTTCAAAAATACCTTATATACACCGCAGGTTTTCATGATTATGAAACAACTGAATGATAATGTCTTCTGGTCCTCTGCTTCCCCACTGCTATATTCACATTCCCATTGAAATACAGACTACTGCCATACTACAGAGCTCTCACTGATGTCTTATTGAATACCATCCCAGAAATCCCAGTAAACAACAAGCTATATGTCTTTGGAGACCTGAACCAAAGTCATCTCACCAAACCAAGATTTATAATGGCAAACCTGATGGAACTAAGTTCTCCCAACTTGTCTCTGCACTGGCACACTCAGTTGGACACACCTTAGATTTGCTGTGGTGGGGCTTCTCACCATAATTGGAAACCGCCCCATAATTGGTAGCAATTGTCACTGCAGCTCCTTCCTTATGAACCTATGGCAATAACAACTATTACAACAACAGTCAAAGGAAACTATCTACAGATAATAGATAAAACTCAACCTCTTAGTACTTGATGTCCTTCTCATCATGACCTCTATACAAATATTTTCAGTTGAACAGTTTTACACCTGGCTTGCTAAAGGCATTGATAATCGACGGTAAAAACAGAATTAAGTGAAGAGAAGAGAAAATGAAATACCAAAGTGACAAATCATCCACTAAGAACATAAAAGACTCTTTTACTCCATATGGATCACCAATGCAAAATGACATCCTAAGGAGATCTATATATGCCCTTCTGGCACACGTGAAAATTGTTTTTATATTTAACAATTCTATAGCAATAATATAGTCTTTAATCGATGTAGTTTCTACAATCTTGTTCTTTACAAGTAGTTTATTGTGATCCCAATGGCTCTTCACACAGCCTTCACAGTAGTCAACAAGTTTCGTCATACTCACGACTTCATCAGGGCTACAAATATCAAGAAAGATAACAGAAAAGAATTGTCTAATCTAAAATTCTGATGATGCACTGATAACCACCACCAGTGACTTTAAAGTGCAACGTGTCTAGCAAGCGCACACAGTGAGCTTTAGTGCAGGCAAGACAAATCACCATATTTCATTTTCATATAGGTAATAAGTTAAGTCTCTCTTTCAAGTAAAAATCATTATTTTGAGAAAAGGGGGAGGGAGAAGACAGATCGGAAATCATGGGGCCATATTCCAAAGTGAAGTGAAATAAGCACTTTTAGCTAAGGTCAGATATCGTGAGATCAGGGCATTCAGGGGGAGTCAGCACGAACCCACATGCAGGTGAAAAACTATAAGGCCATGAAGCCTTTACCTCTCTATCATAAATCCTGATATGAGTACACCATGGTTCCCAACTGGCAATAACAACAAATCCACCTAGGGAGATAATACGTAGCATTATGAATACATTATATCCTGTAGCTAGCAGTATAGCATAACAATAATATCAAATGTTTGGTATTCACTCACCCTATATGACGAAATTCAAGTGACAGTAGAGATAATGCGGTTCTTGGGTTTGTTGATCAGTAAGGTCTTTCAGTAATGGACCAGAGATTTAAGGTCACTGTCTATATATCCACAGAAGAATTAAATATCAATTAAATCTGTGCTTGGTAAGTTTAAGAAAAAATTAATCGTAACTCATCATGTATTCTTAAGATTCAACCGTACGAGTATGCAACGGGTAAAATCCAAACGGTGTAAAGCCCTGTGATCTAGACAAAGTTGAACGAAAGAAGTTGAGTAATCGTCCTGATGTCGTATAAGACCACAGTCTACTCGATCAGTATTAAATAACCACTCAAGAGTAGGAGACGGGTTTCGATAGTTACCAAGAGCTGTGTGAGTTCCTACACCGCGGGTATGTCGCGAGTTCCGGCGTTCTGCACAGGTGCCATCTTGGTCCCTCTATTTAAAATAGTAGTTATAAAAATAGTGAATCACGCTACTTCCTCAGATCCTATATTCGGGGTTCTAACTCTAACCCCGAACGTTGTAGTTAGCGTAACCTAGAGTTTATCTTAAATGAGTCTGTAGGACAAATTACTTACCTTTAGTAACGCCTTATCTGGTAGAGATATGATCTAGCTGCAGATTCCTTACCTTTGAACTTCCAGGCATCAGGCTGGATCTGGAAGATTTTTTATAGCAGTACCCCTGCGCGCCGGTAAATGGTATCAGTCAACTCCACGTGACATCGTCGGCATTATGTTCATTGTCATCATGACGTCCGCGTCATCAATATAACCCCCGATCCGGCGCGATGACGTCAGTACTTTTCATGACTCCAGAAGCACGAAGCCATGAAGCGACTGACCATGGTGTGTTAAAAAAGACAACTAAGGCCCTGAAGGGAAACATCCCTGACACTAAAAACAATTCCGCAGTGGGGTGTGGATGGGTGGGTCGGTAAGGAATCTGCAGCTAGATCATGTCTTTACCAGATAAGACGTTACCGAAGGTAAGTAACTTGTCCTTCTGATAGAGACATCTAGCCTCAGATTCCTTATCTTTGAATAGATACCTAAGCAATACCTTCCCGGGAGGTGGGACTGCGGAAAAGCTTTAAACCAGAAAATCCTGAAAGACAGAGCAGCCAAACAGGCCCTGCTTGCGAACCTGAGCACCCAGGCAATAGTGACTGGCGAACATGTGCAGAGATGCCCAAGTTTGCCACTTGGCTGATATCAGCAATAGGAACACCATGCTGGAGGGCTGTGGTGGCTGCTTTTGCCCTAGTGGAATGGGCCCTAAGGCCTTCAGGATGCTGCTTCTTTGCTAAGGCATAACATATTTTGATAAAGAGGATAACTCAGCGTGATATGGTCCTCTTTTGGACAGCACGCCCCTTCTTTGCTCCCATGTACCTTATAAAGAGTTGGTCATCCACCCGGAACTCTTTAGTGCAATCAAGGTAGAACGCTAACGCTCTTTTTGGGTCCAGATGGTGGAGATGCTCCTCTTCCTTGAAAGGATGCGGAGGTGCATAGAAAGTGGGCAGAGTAACAGAGTGTCCCAGATGGAAGGGTGTTCCCACCTTAGGCAGAAAAGATGCCCTAGTCCACTGTACCACTTTGTCCGGAAAGACGGTCAGGTAAGGAGGCTGAAGGAAAATGCCTGCAGTTCGTTCACCCTCCTGGCAGAGGTGATTGCCACCAAAAAAGCTGTTTTAATTGTGAGCAGCCGTAGAGGGCTGTTATGCAGCAGCTCAAACGGTGCTCACATCAAAAAGGCAAGGACCAAATTAAGGTCCCACTATGGCATAACAAAAGGGGGAGGGAGAAACAAATGGATTAACCCCTTCAAAAATCTCTACACAAGAGGGGATTTAAAAAGTGAAGGCTGATCTGGCAGCTGAATAAAAGCAGATAGGGCCGAAGGGTAGCCCTTCAGAGTACCCAGAGCAGGGCCCTACTGGGCCAAGGAAAGAATGAACATGAGAACATCTGACAAAGAGGCAGATAAGGGGTCAATCGACCTGTCTGTACAATATTTACAAAATATGTTCCATCCGCAGGCGTATACCGACTTTGTGGAGGGACACCTGGCTGCCAGGATAACTTTGCAGGCTCAACTATCTCTGCTCAATCTCCACGCAAGGAGGTGGAGAGTGGACAGGTTCGGGTAGAGAACCCTCCCTTGCTGCTGCAACAGTAGATCCTCCCGAAGAGGCAGCCTGATTGGAGGATCGATGCTCATTGCCGAAAGCTGAGGATACCAGACTCTTTGTGCCCAGTCCTGGGCCAGAGGAACGGCTTGTGCCCGGTCACTCCTGATCATCTTGAGCACTCTAGACAGGAGTGGTATGGGCGGAAAGGCGCACAGTAGGCCTGAGCTCCACTTGCGACGAAAAGCGTCGCAGAGCGAGAACCGCCTTGGAAACTCCAACGCACAAAACTGCTGACATTGTGCATTCTCTTCAGAAGCAAATAGATCTAACCAAGGCTCTCCCCACCGCTGAAAGAGTCCTTGCACCAACTCCGGATGGAGACGCAACTTGTGATCCACAAGGCACCAACAGCTGAGTTTGTCCGCTCTGGCGTTCAGAGAACCGGCCAAATGTTGAACCACCAGGGAAACGCCCTGTTGTTCCAGCCAAGTCCAGAGACGCATGGCCTCTTGACAGAGGGTCCATGACCCCACACCGCCCTGTTTGTTGCAGTACCACATGGTGGTGGTGTTGTCCGTGAACAGCTGAACTAGCCTTCCCTTGATGGATGGTAAAAAGGCTTTCCGTGCCAATCGGATCGCCCGAAGCTCCAACAGGTTGATATGGAGCTGGGTTTCCGCCCGGAGACCAGAGTCCTCTGATCGCCACCTTCCCCAGATGGCCGCCCCATCGCAGAAGAGATGCATCCATCACTACTGTGAGATCTGGATGGGGAAGGGCGAGGGGTCTGCCTCTGACCCAATCGCGGTTTGTTAGCCACCACTGCGGTCTTTCGACGTGCCCTCTGATATCTCAACCAGGTCGGTGAGATTTCCCCAATGCTGTGCCCATTGGAACTTCAGGTCCCACTGCAGAGCCCGCCTGTGCCATCTGGCATGGTCACCAAAACAGGATGCAGGAGGCCATGAGGCCCAGCAGACTCACAGTCATTTACACCGAAATCCAGCTGAAACATGGGTATTATAGCCTGAATTTCCTGGACTCGCCGCTCTGGAGGATAAGCCCGAAACTGCACCGTGTCCAGAATTGCTCCGCTGAAGGGACGCGTCTGAGAGAGAGTCAGGTATGACTTCAGCACGTTGATAGTGAAACCCAGAGAGTGCAAGAGGTTTGCCGTAGCTCGGAGGTGGGAGACGACTGCTTGAGAAGAGCCTGCTTTCAGCAACCAGTCGTCGAGATAGAGGAAGACTGGAACCCCTGATCTTCGCAGATGGGCTGCAACCACCACTATCACCTTTGTGAACACCCGAGGGGCACTGGTGAGGCCAAAGGGGAGCACAGCAAACTGAAAGTGCTCGTGGCTCACCGTAAACCGCAGGTAGCGACGATGGGCAGGCAGAACGGGAATATGGAAATAGACGTCATGCAAGTCCAATGCTACCATCCAGTCTCCCGGGTCTAAGGCGGACAGCACCTGAGCAAGGGTGAGCACCTTGAACTTCTCCTTCTTGAGGAAGTAGGCTCTAAGGTCGAGGATCGGACAAAGGCCTCCGCCCTTCTTTGGAGCCAGAAAATAGCCACAAAAAAACCACAGCCTATTTCTGGACCAGGAACCCTCTCTAAAGCTCCCTTGGCCAAGAGAGTCTTGACTTACTCGCGGAGCAGAACAAGATGATCCTCCGTCAGCCGATTGTACTCTGGAGGCATAGATGGAGGGGTAGTTTCGGAGGGGAGGGAGTAGCCCTGTTGGACTATTTACAACACCCACCTGTCCAAGGTAATGACCCGCCAGTGGTGGAGGTGATGGCATATCCTGCCACCAACTGGGCAGATATGATCCTGGGGGATCGGACTAGGAAGGTTTTGTGGTGGAGCAGGGGATTGTGGCTTGGCTCAACTTCTGGCCATCCGAACCTCAAGGTCAGGGTGAACTGCGTCCATGACCCCGCAGAGGTTGCTGAAGTTGTGGGGCTCTCTGGCTCTATAAGGTTGGCATGGTTGGAAGCCCCTTCCATAGCCACAAAAAGAGCGATAAGCAGACCCAGGCCGGGGTTGTGGTGAGGCCTAAGGACTTGGCTGTAGCCCGTGAGTCCTTAAAACGCTTAAGCGCCGCATCTGCTTTGTCTCCGAAGAGACCGGAGCCATCAAAGGGCATGTTTATAAGGTTTGGTTGGATATCCCCTGAAAATCCAGACGTCCTCAGCCAGGTGTGGCGTCGTATGGCCACAGTCGAGGAAATCGCTCTACCTAGCGAGTCTGTCATGTCAAAGCCGCATCAGATGGCGAACTTCGCTGCATCTCTCTTGTCTGAAATTGCTTGGGAGAGCAGAACCTGGTCCTCCTCCAAGGCTCTGGGCAGCACCTGCGCAACTGTATCCCATATCGAATGGGAAAACGACTCAAAAGGCATGCGGTGTTCACAGACCTCAATGCTAGACTGGCAGAAGAGAACATTTTCTTCCCAAAGCTTTCCAGTCTTTTAGATTCCCTGCCCGGGGGTGGGGAATGGAACGTGCCATGGGAAGTCGAAGCTTGGACCACCAAGCTTGGTGGGGTGGGGTGGCCGGTGAGGAAAGCTGGGTCACCCGGTGCAGGGTGATGACGGCAGGCAATCATTCTGTTAACAGGGGCCCCTGTGCTGGGCTTGGACCAGGTGCCCAGAAGAACGTCTGTCAAGGCCTCATTGAAAGGCAGCAAGGGTTCCGAGGTGGAGACACCAGGCTGCAGGACTTCTGCCAAGACATTAGTCTTAACTGCCACTGTAGGAAGCTGCAGGTCCAAGACCTCCGCAGCCCTACGCACCACCATTACAGATGATGTCCCCTCCTCTGTAGCCAGGTTAGGGGGAGACAGCATGCCACAATATGGGGAGGTGTCCAGGCCACTGGCATCACCCAGTTCCTCATACCAGTCCATATACTGAGGTTGCGAGATTTCTAGGGGATCCTGCTCCCCTTCCCAATCCTTCTCATCCATACCTAGCCCTTCAGAATAGGGCAGGTTGAACGGCATAGAGCCGTACGGCTCCGTCGGCCCAGGACTTGTCATCAGTGGACGCCCGACCGGCTCTGTGTCGTCTGGAATGACGATTGGGGAGCCACTGCTGGTGGGCGCCAGCGACGCCGATGACCTCGGCGCCAGACGCGGCACCAGGGAAGCTCGTTGAGGGACGACCGGCGCCAGTCCGGACCCAGGAACGGGTCCAGTAGGAGGCCGTGGTACCGCGGCTAGATCCGAAGGCACAGAACCTACAGGGACTCCTTCATCTGAGCCTGCCGGCACGTGGGCACGCCAGCAGGGTCAGGATGCCCAAATATGGTGCACATGGCGTCATAAAATTCCTCTACGTGACGGATGATGCGAAGTAGAAGCACGCTTCGACTTCTTGTGCTTTTTGTTGTGCCTCTTACCAGACCTCAATGACTACGATGAAGAGGACTTTGAACCACCGGAGCGGTGCTCGGACCTTCCTCTCAACCTAGACCGGGATCAGGAGCGACATCGGCGAGGTGACCTCCATGGAACCGGGCTGCGATCAGCTTTAGGGACCGCTCCCTCAAAGCCTTTGGCGCCATGGTCCAGCAATCGGAGCATGACTTTGTGCCGTGGTCACGGTCCAGGCACCAGAGACACACTAAGTGGGGGTCCGTGACCGACATGGCGTTGTGACAGGTGCCGCACAGCTTGAACCCCAAAGTCTTCTTGCTAGACCTCCCTAGCACACCAAAAGGAGTCGACAAAAAGTTGAAAAAAGTCTGTCATAAAATGACAGAGGGTAAGCTCTCTTTGACGGATCTGCACTGGCTGTCGCGGAAAGAAAAGAACTGACGTCAGTGCACCAGAGTGGCAGTTTATCGACGACACGGATGTCAAGACGATGATGAACACGACGCTCATGACGTCACGCAGAGTTGACTGATGCCATCTACTGGCGCACAAGGGTACTGCTATCAAAAATCATCTGGATCCAGCCTGACGCCTGGAAGTTCAAAGGTAAGGAATTTGCGGCTAGATGTCTCTATCAGATTTATAACTTACTATCTATCCTTAGTTAGACATGTTATTGGGACAATACATGCTCCAATTCATAATTCTAAGTATCCTCTTTTTATATACAACATTGGGGCTAATATGCTTTTTTTAAATTCCAATATGGCGATACCCTTCTTTTGCTCAGTATCCGGTCTGTGTCGGCTTAGTTGTCAGTCTTTGATCTACTATTTTCAATAGTTTGGCCAAGATGGCGCCGGTGTAGAACACCGGAACTCGCTGCATACCCACAGCGTAGGAACTCACACAGCTCTTGGTAACTATCGAAACCAGTCTCCAACTCTTGAGTGGTTATATAATCCTGCTTGAGTAGACTGTCGTCTTATACAACATCAGGACGATTAATCAACTTCTTTTGTTCAACTTTGTCTAGATCACAGGGCCTTACCCGGAATAGGAATTTACACCCATTTGGGTTTTACCCGTTGCATACTTGCACGGTTGAATCTTAAGACTATGTGGTGAGTTACGATTAATTTTTCTTAAACTTACCAAGCACAGATTTACCTGATATTTAATTCTTCTGTGGATATGTAGACGGTGACCTTAAATCTCTGGTCCATTACAGAAAGACCTTACTGATCAACAAACCCAAGAACCACATTATTTCCACTGTCACTTGAATTTCATCGTATAGGGTGAGTGAATACCAAACATTTGAGATTATTACCCTATACCTACAGGATATAATGTATTCATATTGCTACGTATTATCTCCCTAGGTGGATTTGTGGTTATTGCCAATTGGGAACCATGGTGTACTCAGATCAGGATTTATGATAAGGAGGTAAAGGCTTCATAGCCTTATAGTTTTTTACCTGCATGTGGGTTTGTGCTGTCTCCCCTGAATGCCCTGATCTTGTGATATCTTACAGTAGCTAAAAGTGCTTATTTCACTTTACTTTGGAATATGGCCCCATGATTTCCGATATCTTTTCTCCCTCCCCCTTTTCTCAAAATAAGGATTTTTATTTGAAAGAGAGAATTAACTGTTTAACTATATGCAAATGTAATGTGGTGATTTGTCTTGACTGCACTAAAGCTCACTTTGAAGTCACTGGTGGTGGTTATCAGTGCCTCATCAGAATTTTAGATTAGACAATTCTTTTCTGTTATCTTTCTTGATATTTGTAGCCCTGATGAAGTCGTGATTACGACGAAACACGTGTTGGCTACTGTGAAGGCTATTGTAAAAAGCCATTGTGATCACAATAAACTACTTGTAAAGAACAAGATTGAAGAAACTACGTCGATTGAAGACTATGTTATTGCTATAGAATTGTTAAACATAAAAACAATTTTTGCGTGTGCCAGATGGGCATATGTAGATTTCCCTGGAACGCCGTTGAGGGGCTCTAACTAATGAGTGTTGGGTGAACATTTATCCATCGTGTGCACCGTATTTACTTGGCTTGTGCAAAAATTCTGTGATAATTCTCTAGTGAGCGCCATATAAAAAAACCTCCTCTTGATCTCCCAAGGAGCTAGACTGGACCATCTAAAAAGTCTGCAATGCAAAGTGCACTGCCATGAAAATTCCACACTCACAAGGCTTCTGCAATGTCTTCACTAACAAATTTGCCTCCATAGCTAAGAAACATAGAGCACTACCTCAGGGGCAAGATAGCAAACAATCAACTTACTAAGGCCTTAACGAAGGAGACAAATGCCACATACAGACATTTATCTCAGGCAGGTGGGGTGTCACTATATCGTAAGCATTATATGCTGTATTCAGGATATGGACTTTAAGCTCCACCTATGTTCCACCCATGTATTTTATTGGCTCCTTTCAGTGTCTTTTAGAATTGCTTGTGTTTCATTGGTTTATTTCTGTAATAGTCCCTCCTTCTACCTCTTTAGTACCTCCTTCTATTCAATTGTAACCTCCCTTAAGGACAGCCCCTTTTACATGTGACTTTACTGGGAACATTTTATTTTCACTTTCTCAGCACTCTTTTTTTAATGACTTCTTCAACGTAGCTAGAGTTGTAGGCACAATAGCCCTTTCCCCGACCACACTTCCCTGACACACCCTCTCTTCGGGCTGCAGCTGCCTTCTCCTCTTCGCTCCCACTTGTTCTTATTTATTTATGGATATGGGCTTTAAGATTTTTTTTAATGTATTTACTTTATTAGCATTCGCGGCACGCTGCGCTTTAGCTTCACATGTTTTAAGATAAAGTGCGTCGTGCCGCAATTGCTACAAAAGTAAATAAATAGAAAAAAGGGGGTGGCGGCCGCAGCATTTTTTACTATTTATTTATTTTTGTAGCATTGCCGATTGCCGCGCTTTAGCTTCACATGTTTAAAGCTAAAGCGCACCGTACCGCGAATGCAACAAAAGTAAATACATAAAAAAAGG
Organism: Calotriton arnoldi; assembly: GCA_963921515.1. Classification (NCBI taxonomy): domain Eukaryota; kingdom Metazoa; phylum Chordata; class Amphibia; order Caudata; family Salamandridae; genus Calotriton; species Calotriton arnoldi. The sequence continues at coordinate 2,488,687 of CAWUFW010001798.1, forward strand.
TGGGTGGCTGCCTTTCATCATTGTCGAATTTCTTTTTCAAAATGACGGCCGCCCGCCTTTACTTTCTATTTATTTACTTTTCTAGCATTGACGGCATGGCGTGCTTTAGCTTTAAACATATAAAATTCATGCGCAGCTTACCGCGAAGGCTACAAAAGTCTACAAAAATGCTTGCACTTGTTATTGCTCCCTGTAATTTTATTCACTTTGAACATCACTTTAAACATGGCGACCGCCCGCCAGTCATTTCTATTTATTTCCTTTAGTAGCATTCGCAGCACGCCACACTTTAGCTATATACATATGAAGTTAAAGCGCAGCGTGCCATTAATGCTACAAAATAAACACAAAAATGCTCACTCTCGTGCCTTACACCACTGGGTAATTCTATTCCCATATTAGGTCTCAAGGAAAGGGTGCAGTACCACAGGCTGTTACTGGGTGTCCCTGTGGAGTTGTAAAGAACAGTACCCTTAATGCAAATATAAACAGATAAATTACAGCTGAGCATACATTTCCATTTGTTTTTATTGGAAATGAAATGCTTGCGTTTCAAAAATGCACCATAGTTGTTTATTTTGCTTTATTTCACAAATAAAAATAAATAAACAACAATAGTGCATTTTTAAAATGCAAGCTAACAAAGATCTCACTTCCAATAAAAACAAATGAAAACTAATGCTCAGCAGCAATCTTTCTCTTTAAAATTCCATTAAGGGTGCAATACCTTATGTGGCGAATAGAGGTCCCTTCACATCTCCACAGGGACACCTAGTAACAGCCTCTGGTACTGAACCCTTTCCTTCATTCGTGGAATTTAATTTACTGTTACTGATGCTACTACTGCGATATTTTAAAACAAAAAAACAGAAACAAACATTAGCATTTGCAACGCCAATAGCTCAAAGTTTCACCAATGCGAGACCTATTGCATTGCAAATGCTTGTTTCCATCACCTCTGAGCTGTGCGCTGTGAGGGTAGTTTACTCTCAATGCGCTTTCTCTCCCCATTCTCTTCTCACCTCCACTCTTTACCATCATCTCTTTAGCTTCCTTCCTCTTTCTTCTGGTTCTGAGTTTGCTAGCCTCCGAGTGGGGCTTGCTGCTGCCCCACGTTGCCTACTTTCCTTTGGGGTCTACCCTAGCTCCTTGTAACCTCAGCAAATCGTTGGCTGCACTACTGTTGCTGCTGGGTTCACCCTATAGAGTCTTACCATGAATGTAACCAGTGAAGGCTATAGGCTGCTCCACTCAGGTTGCCGTGGGGACCCTATGGAGCATTACCGTGCTTGTAACCAGTGAAGGCTATAGGCTGCTCTATTGAGGCTGCCCTGGGGACCCTATAGAGCCTTACCATGCCTGTAACCAGTGAAGGCTATAGGCTGCTGCACTCAGGCTGCCCTGGGAACCCTATAGAGCCATATCATGCCTGTAACCAGTGAAGGCTATAGGCTCCTCCACTGAGGCTGCCCTGGGGACCCTATAGAGCCTTATCATGCCTGTAACCAGTGAAGGCTATAGGCTGCTCCACTCAGCTGCCTATAGAGCCTTTTCCCAGACTGCCTGTAAGCAGTGCATATCTTGGGCTACTGTATGTCAGTTCTAGGTGAATTCTACTGAGTACGTACACCAACAATAAAATGCTGAACTCTGTCTGTCACTGCAAATTCTCAATGAAAGAGCGCTGAGTATGACTTTAGTGGCGGATGTTATTATACCAGGGCTTCTTGGATTTGTAATTTATCTCCTTTCTTCTCCGGTAGGTTAGTTTGATTTGGGGGCGGGGCCTACGCCAGTTCATGGATAGACTCTGAACAGTAATACTAGAACTACAGTTTCCGTGTGCATAGCCATGCCTTACCCCTCCATACAATCCTGGATTTGCTCCTTGGACAATCAGCGATAAAACTCAAAACCTCTACATGCCTCAGTGCTTAATTTGCAAAATAGTTAGTGCCAGGGTCTTATCGGGAGGCCACTGCAGCTCGTATCACCCATTGACCCTGCCAGCGCTGCTCATGACAGCGCCAACTTAACTACTAACCCTGGCACTCTTACAAGTGGGACAGTTTAGACTATTCGGGGCCACCCGAAGCTAGAAGAGTGGCGTAGGTGGCATTCATTATTCATTCTTAATGTATAGTGCATAATTAAGCACTTTTGTTGTGCTCATCTCAACATTAGACAGACAGTGCCACCATGTAGTGCGCTGTCATTAGTGCCGGTGTTGAGAATTAAGTGCCGATGCCCAGCATCAGAAACCACCGGCTCAAATTAAGCACTGGTGCCACTGGTTAAATAATTCTTACTCCTCTAGATCCCTGCAAACCCTCTCCCCGCTGAGGCTCTGGTGGCTTCGATAACATCTCCACAATGAGCTGTGCAGTTGCTACATTCTTTCAGGGCTCTGTCTGCTGCTCCGATTTAGTTCGGTGAGAATGCACGCACATAGTAGCTGGGGCTGAATTTTCTCCACCTTACTCTACTATTAACTCCTTTGCTATGTTTTGATCACATTATAAGAATATAAATATTTTGGATGGGAATATACTGAATTGCAAAAAAATGACTCCAGGAGGTTGAATGTCAAGGGCACAGTGCACAGATTCATCTGAAAGGGTCAACTGATCTCTGTTGGAATACTTTGCGGCTATGACGTGGCTGCTGCCCACCACCACATATACAATGACAATCAGAATGCTTCCCAATATCAGTACAATTCATATACAGCACACTGGTTTCCGAGTACTACGGGGAAGACAAATGCCCCATGAAATAGACAGTCGTGCCCTTACTGCTGCTTTCCGTAGGTCACGTGACACACAGATCTGCCCATAGTGTGACAAGCTGGCCTGCCATGTCCTGGAATAGCTAGCCATGTGCTGGCTGTCACCTGAGTTAAAGACACATTGCATTGACAATCTCCATGATATTCCTGCAGAAAACACGGTGCACAGAACCTTTTACTCGATCAGATTATTGCCTCTAATCCAGCGATACAACAACATTTAGTAGTGGGGGAGCGCGTGAGGTTTGCTCATAGCAGTGGATGTAGATAATTGGGTGTTACCTACCCTATGATTTGTAGAATGCCTGCCATTGGAATGGCATTTACATGGGCACCCCTTGCTATAAACTAACATTGGTCAAATTCTATTTTAAACAAGGAGTACAAGTTCATACATCCGTGAAGCAAGAACTGTATAAAATGTATGAGAATTTGGTTGAAAATAACTGGAAGACATGGTAATCGCAAAGGTGGCTTTAACAAGACCATTGAAGCTTATGAACTAAAAACAGTATTGTTATTACAGCAGGGCCCAACGACTAATCTGTAATAGCAACCAGAGCAGAGAGAATTATAGTTGCAGCTTCTAATTGTTTACAATAGCACCACCTGAATGGTAGTGAGAAAGACGACTAGCTTGTAACGGGGCCTGTTGGAAACTATTGGGCCTCAGATCGTGGAGATTAATAATTGCACAACCACTCAGTATACTGGTCTGGGACGGAAGCCTCGAGCGACTTCCGCCCGTTTATTTTGTACTCTCTGGCCACACCTGGCCAGAAAGTGATACAATGTGTACATGCACTTCCGGGCTAAAGGCCTGTGGGCAATCCCCTCTCGGCATCTAGACCGCTACACAGCTGGCTCTTGATATCTGGAGTAGGGATGAAGCTAGAGCACCACTTGATTTTACTTAGTAATTTGGTGAGTGGATGGTGCAGGAAGGAAGCAAACTCGGCCAATCCGCTGGCAGAGGGAGTGGTTATCAGGTTAAACAGTTTGCAAACACTCCCACCCAGCCCCTCAGCTCTGTTAGCCCTCTCTTAGCCCACTCTATAGCAAAAACAATAGCCAGGAACAAAGTGCGAGCAGATTCTATAGCAAAGTCGGCGGCTCTTAGCAGAATTTTAAGGTCTTTTGGTGGGTGGGAGGTGCAGGAAGGAAACAAAGAGCCATTCCTGCTGAGGGAGAAGGGGGATGTGGCTCTCAAGTGAAGCCAAATGAAGTCCCTCCGAGCTCAGGCACTCAGCTTTGATAGTCCACTCTATGAAGTGCTAGGAACAAGGTGCAAGCAGATGTAGCAGTGCTCACAGAGCGGGTCAGGCGTTACGCTCATCGCATAGTTTTCAAAGTGCTAGGTGGACAGGCTGCGCAAGAAGGAAGCAAAGGAAGCCCGTCTGGCAGCTAGGGTGGGGAAGGGGGCTGTCAGGCGAAGCATGTTGAAACCCCTCCCTGTTCAGACACTCACCTTTGGTAGCCCGCTCTATAGAGTAAGTGGCCAGGAACAAAGTGCAGTCTGCGAGTAGATGCTGTGGCAGCATTCACAGAGACGAATGGCCATCTTTAGTATCTGTTCCAGTGTTAGGCACTATCACTGCTGGCCGTCTGGGAGCCTTCTTGCTTATCACGGGACCCAGAGGTTCTCATTTCTGGTTGAAACCTACCAACCACGTCAGAATTCCATATGACTAAACCGTCTTGGGAACTGTCACCACCAACAGGGTCCCATGTTTCCTCTTTCAGCGTGTTTACTGCCCTGGCTCACCTTGTGCTCAAACCAGAGAACAGCTTGTTGCGAACCTGCATATTGGGTCAATTAAATGTGCACCCAGGATTAACAGAGAAGTCAAGGTGGCGCTGGTGCTGCATACTGTCTAACGCAATGTTCTATTCAATGAGCAATCTCTTAAATTCAGCTAAGATGTGATAGGTATCTTTGTAGGTTTTGACTGAGCTTGTAATTAGAGGTCTATTTACCTAGTACTCAAGGTAATACAAGTCCTTTTCTGGATTCCTGTTGTTCTTCTAATCATAAACGTTTTTCCACTCATGAAATACATTGGAACTTTTTAAAGTTCTCTCTCAATTCTGAATGTGTTCCTGTTGCTACGTGCCCATGAAAAATACTACAGCTAATGCTTTCCTTTGAATGATGTCACGCATCAAGCCCTGCAGAGGACACTCGAAGACTAACCATCAGCCTCCCAGGTGCCTAGAACCTTCAACTCTAATAATACAGAGCATTTGAAATGGCAGGCCACAGGGAAATAGTCGAAGATGGGTAGGACAGTCAGAAAAACACACGGTCAGTTTGGTCAAATGAAGAATAGATTGGAACAATAATAAGAGTTGACTGACAATATGGTAGGGAACACTCACCACCTCAAGGAAAGAGAAAGCTGGTCTTGGGAATGTCCTGAAGGCTGGTTACGGAGGCTGGCCAATAATAATTCTGGAAAGAAGAAGTAAACGCCGAAAACAAGGAGACTCCACAGGCGAAGAGAAAGAAAGCGTCCTGCAGGAAACATGAGGGCCAAGTAGGGTAGACGGGGTCACTGTATTTAGATAGGATAACCTGTCAACCTACCAAATGGTGCCAGTGGAGGAAGTGAAGTGGAGGTCACCTCTTTACACTGGTACTGTTTTCTAGATCCAGGAAGCAGTACCTCCAGTGACTCACTGTATTCTTCAATTGGGAAGGCAGACATTAAGCTGGACATGCATATAGTGTTATTGTGGCCATCTTGGAATGTGAGGACACTGAAGCAGCCAAGACATGACCATGCAGTAATAGCAGTAATAGCTAGTGTCCAAGCCCCAACGTGGAGAAGGCTTCCAATACTTCCATGCCCCAGAGCCACTCTCGATCAGTAGATAGACCCACAGCCGAAGTGAATGCTTGCCTGCCTGAGTGAAGGGACGCATGACCAGGGTATAACTGAGAAGGAAGTAGAACATTTGTGATTCCCCAAGTATGCCCTGAGAAATTATATGGAGATCTCATTTCATTAAGCTGAAAATGCAATAAAAAATAAACCAATGGCATTACTTTTCCTTTCATCTGCATTGTTCTAAGCGTGAATGGATTTCCTGCCCATGATGTGCTTCTGGACTCTGTTCTTCCCGCGTCATCAGCTAATGACTCTTCACAGCCTCTCATCTGAACTGCATGTCCGCTGCTGTAAAAAACTTTCTGGAGCACGAGATCTTCAATGAATTGTTATGCCTCAGCTCATCTGTTAGAAAAGTCTCTTTTAAAGCTGTGGTCTCTTCTCATTACACTCATCACAGTCTTTGGCTAAGGCTCACCCTCTTCTCCATTCCTTAGGGTTCTCCTGGAGCACAATGATCCTTACATTACTTTGAATGTGGAAATTAATAAAATAAAATTGCAGCCTATAAATGCCTGTACTAAATTAGTCTACTACTAGCTGCATAAGAAATCATTATGAATCCAACAGCCTTCTAGTGTCTACAGAAAAGTCCTATTCTAAACACAAGTATGTGCACAGACTGCACATGGTTTCACCTAAGAATCACATGCTTGAGAAATAATCTAGGATTTTTTAAATGCATAACGTATACCAGCATTCTAGTAGCATAACTTACATCTGTAGGAAACATATATAGAAAGGTAAATAAATTACTGCTTTTTTCTGCTATAGATTTACATTTGTTACATGTGAGCAAGAGAATTTAGCATCATATGTTTTTGCTTGTCTCATAAAGGTATCTACTTTAGTAAAAAAAATCTTGGAGAGTCACAGTTTTTTTGGTCATTGCTACTTTCCTCTACATGGTAATTGCTTTCGACTTAGGGTTAAACCGAGTTAAAGTGTTGTGCAGTTAAAAAGTTTTTTATAACAACTCGCATTTGGTAGATATGTAAACGATCATTTCTCTTAGTTTTTTGGAAACTCTTTAGAGAATCATAGAGGAGAAGAAAATCTACACTGAAATTCTAACGAGTTCGGTAAGTGATATGTGTGTACCTATACCTGTCTCAAACGGACAAGTTACTTACCTTCGGTAACGCCGTATCTGGTAAAGACATGATCTAGTCGCAGATTCCTTACCTTAGAACTTCCAGGGTCAGGCTGGATCTGGAAGATTTTTCTTAGCAGTATCCCTACGCGCCAGTAGGTGGCGTCGGTCAACTCAATGTGAGGTCAAAGGCGTGGAATTCGTCAAATTTGGAAGTTGGGCCAAGCAAGGGCACCCCCTCATGCAGGGCAGGGCCGGCGCTAGGCATGGGCAGTGTGGGCAGCTGCCCAGGGCCTCGCGCTCAGATAAAAAACAGGGGGCCCAGCTTCACTGTGAAATGCCACACTTTCACAGTAAGCCCACCTGCTCCTCCAGGGCCCTCCTGCCCCACACAATCCCACTACAAATGCGAGATGTCTGACCTTGTTTGTCAGGGCGGGGTGGCATTCCTGGGGGTGCAGGGGTGGTGGGGAAGGGACAAACAGATTGGGGAAGGCACAGCAGCTGGGCCAGCAATTATCTTGGCTCACAGTGTCAGAGGCGAGGCAACACCTCTGTTAAGTACCGGCCATTCCCTTTCTGCATTTTGTTTCTAGGCGACAGAAGGCCTTTTTGTTTCCAGGACCAGCCAGACACAGGTAAGGAGAGGTGGGTGAGGGGAGGAGGGAGCAGCCAGATCAACTGGCTTTTGTTAACTTTTGCACCACCCGATTTTTTGGATGGGAATGTGCGTTTAAAATGTATGTTGAACTGCCATGATAGGGCAGTGTTTTATGAAATGGCTACTGCTTCGAGGCCCAGGGAGGGGGCCCCCTTTCCCTGGGCCTCTAAGAACTAGAGCAAGCTGCAAGGTCCAGGTGTGGGGGCCCCCTTCCCTGGGCCTTGTAGCCATTACTCCCTCTTTCCTATATTTGTTCCCCAAAAAAGAAAAGCACTTTTGCTGGAAAGGTCGTCTTTTTCGGACATTTTTCACTTCCAAAGTTCACACTCGGGACGGAGAGAAATAAAAGGTTAAAAATGGGAAAAATAACTAAAGCAAGACAGAGTGGGTCGAAAAGGGGCCAGAATGATTTTATTCACACCCAAAACACATTAGCGCCACTTTACAGAGTTTGTCAGTGAAGCGCTACTTTTGTTTTCTTGTCTTTCTCTGAACAGCACTGTTTTCCCCGGGTGGGGAAGTGCACCATTCCTGGATGTACTGCAATACCTGCTTGATGGGTGGATTGGAAAACAAAGTGCATACCACGGCTCTGTGTTCACGTATACGGTCTTGTCATTTTAAACCATACTACTTACGTTTTGTAAGGATATAAGCAATGGACATTGAAACAGGTCCCTTCCGGCCCTGTAGTCATGTCCTTAACTTTTCATGCAAAAGCACTCATTGATTACTGAATAATAAGTGCAGAAGCGTTAAGGTAACCAATTTGTTCCTTCTTACATTTCACATGCTTTACTTAATCTTGCATTCCCTATGAGTGTTTGCTTTTTCCAGGATGTTGTCACTTTTTTTTCTAGGCAGCATATTACTGTAGTCTAGTACGTAATTTGAATTAAGTCGCATCCAGGTCTTTATAGCGGTCGCAATTGGGTTGTAGTTGAAGGCAGTGCGAGTTTCTCTCAGTGGGACAGTATGGTGTTCAGTGGCAGGAGGATGTGGCACTATGACCAGAGCTGCCGACTTGAGAACTGGGGAACCAGGTTCAGCCTTCATGACCAGTCCCCCAGACCACTCTCCTGAGGGAGCACATTCCCGTGCTAGACCTTAGAAGGCCCTGCTAGACCTTAGAAGCCCTGGTGTCTTAGCACCAGCAGGTGGACCCTAGCGGTGGCAAGTGTGGGTTAATCTTGAAGGCCTGTCCACCACAACCCCTATTGAAGCTCACCTCAAGTCTTTTGGGCAGGCCTATGAAGCAGCACACCCTAGAGCAACAGTGACTCTGTCACTGAGGTCACAGGACCCTTGAGCAAGGAGGCTCTTGGGCGGTGCAACCGGTGATATCGCACTGAGCGCTCACTTCGGGTGGGGACGTCATGTTTGCAAGTATATTATGTTTTTAAAAGCGCTAGCTGCCTCCTTCCTGGCCTCCAGCAATTTTCGGCAACAATAAAAATGTCATGATAACTCCGGTGATTAATGTTCTTCCTAGAGAGAGATGGAGTTTTGTCAAGTGGAAGTTTTGACTCATGGAAAGGTAGCGCAGAGGCTTAATGTGCCTGCTGCAAAGAACATGTACCATGCAGATCACAAAGTGCACATAATGTAAATAGGTCAGTGGGTTGCTGCTTTTGTCATTGAGATCCTTTTGTTACTTGCAGTTTATAAGTCAAAATCCTAACATTGAACAATGAGCTATTAACTGTCATCTAAGAGCTGCATGCAAATTGCAAGGTATAAATTAGAGCGTCGTGGTTTTTTCCCCAGTCTTTGATTATCCTAATGTTGCAAAAAGAGTTTGTTTGGGTAGAAATCAATTCTGGTTATTAATGAGAACCAAGCAAACACAAGGAGATGATGGACGGAGCACTGAAACTTTTCAGACACTCACCCCCAGTCACAGATCTGGGTTGAATCCATCATCGTTCTTTAGCTCACTTTCCCACCTCAGTTCAGACCCAGCTATTTGCATATCAGACTTGACCCTGTGACTCATGGGAACAGTCCAGCCCGAACTGCCAAGCCAGGTCTTTCCTGAACCGGAAACAAGCATCCTGGGACCGGCTTCGGGGTAACACCCCTCATCAGCTAGGCTAGCTTGAATCCAGTGGCAAAGTGAGCAAGGGACCCACGTCTGGGCATACCCTGCCAACTTATGGCGAACAAAGCAAACACAAGGAGATGATGGACGGAGCGCTGAAACTTTTCAGACACTCACCCCCAGTCACAGATCTGGGTTGAATCCATCATCGTTCTTTAGCTCACTTCGCCACCTCAGTTCAGACCCAGCTATATGCAAATCATTCTTGATCCTGTGCCTCATGGGAACAGTCCAGCCCGAACTGCCAAGCCAGGTCTTCCCTGACCCAGAAACAAGCATCCTGGGACCGGTTTCGGGGTAACACCCCTCATCAGCCAGGCTAGCTTGAATCCAGTGGCAAAGTGAGCAACTTGTGTTTGCTTTATTTGCCCTAAGTTGGCAGGGTAGGCCCAGACGTGGGTCCCTTGCTCACTTTGCCACTGGATTCAAGCTTGTGTTTGCTTTATTAAAGAGAACCCCCAACCATGGTATTACGTTCTAAATTCAGAGTTTGTGTTTCTCCAGACCAATTACTATTAAACTATACTGTCTACTAGTAGGATTGTCATGTGACTCCTACACCTTGTAGTCCATTGTCTTATGTAACATTTCCTATACAGTGATTTACACACACATGATTGATTGTCTCTGTGTAATGTGCGTGATATAAAGTTCTCTGACACCCTACACTAGTATCAGTGGCGCTGTAAATCAAATTAATGCATCTGAGCGAGAATGTGGAGACTCGAGGGGCACTGGTAAAGGGTGGTAGTGAGGGAATCCTTGGCAGAGGGAGTCATTGGGGGCACCAACATACATTGCCGCACAGGGCTCCACCAGCGCTAAAGCCGGCCACTTCCACTTCCTACAGTTCTAACACCAAATCAAAAACGTTGATTTGAAAACCCCTTGAATCTGCAGCATACCTTCAAGTCAATGTATGATTTAACAGTGGTCTCGGTTGTTCTAGGTCTTTTTTTATTTATGTACAATCTTTGTTTACAATGGTGTCTTGTAATTTTGTATTATATGTGTTGTGTTTTTGCACTTAACATAATTCTGGCGAGTAAAGAGCCCACAGTCAAAAAAGATTATCCTACGACTCTTAGCATGTGCGTGTGGGATACTGGTGAGAAGATTTATGTTAAAACAAATTATTAAGTATTAATGTCATCCGAAAGTGAAACAATAATGGCACAGAATGATAAGGGAGCCTTTTGAAATTTGCGATTTTATCCATGGTGTGAGAGGTTTTCTCTTGTGAAATTTTATATTATGAATGATCCCGCTCCTCATTACCTCAACAGGATCTCTCCCCTTTTATGAGACAGAACTGGAATTTTTATCATGCACTCAACTGGAAACAATCAGTTAACATGGAGTAAAAAACATCCATCTTTTTGAGACCTGCAACTAGCTTTTCCATCCAATGTGACAATTGTAATGCAATTAATACAGTTTTAAAATATATGGACTTATTTCATTTGTATATTTATCTTTTTGTCCTTGTTACTGATATCCACGTTAGGTCTCTTCAGTGATGCAAAATAAGATCAATAGTCCTGCGATGTCACTTTCTGTGATGTCACTTCTTGTGATATTACATGCAAATTAGAGGGGCCTCACATCTTCCCTTTCGCCCGGGGCCCCAGAAGTTCTAGGACCGGCCCTGATTCAGGGTTACACAGTTTGTGATCTGCGGCATCTGGCTGACTTTCCAGTTCCAAGTAAATGTATCATTGCACGAGTCGCGTTTCAGGAAACAAGACTGAGATCTGTGAGTGCACGTATTGAAAATGTTGTACAAGGGCATTATCGCCGCTTTAGCGGCACTTTTTGCCGCTAAAGCGTCGAAAATCCCATCGCCCTATTAACAATGCGGCGCTAACATGCATTAGCGCATGTTAGCAGCCATTTCAGTGACGCTACGCATCTTACTGATATACATCGCTAATGAGATGCAAAGTAGGCGTTCCGTCTGGAAACATCACGGAAAAGGTCGCTAACTGAACATCGCGATATTAACAATGCGGCCCCGCAACCTCTTAACGATGTAAAAAGTCACGCTAAGCGTGCTTTTCGCCGGATTCTAACACCTCCTAAAATCCTGACTTAGCCATCCCCTTAATGGGCGGTGGATCGTCAGGCTAAGTCCACCATGGCGTATCTACAAGGATTACCCTATCTCTGTAGTTATATTGCTGGATTTCCAGCGATATCCCCCCAAAACGCCGCTATCGCTGGAATCTTTATTGCCCTGGTGATAAGCGTTGTTAATAACGTGCTAACCGGGCGATAAAATCCAGCGATAGCCGGCGATAAATAAAACCGCGCTAAACGCGGTTAGCGATATTTATCGGCATCTGTAGATAATATGCCCCGTAGTTGTTAGGGGAAGATGGCCCTTTACTGTAGTTGATTCTACTGGTGACATATTTTGAGATATTAATTTATTAGGCAAATGATTTAGCTCATCCCGTGTGGGTAGAAATATGATTTTCAATGTCTCCACCTGCTTGAAGAGATGGCAACACTCACATATTGTACTTTCTTTGATGGGGTCTGCATTCATAATTTTAACCTGCGTTTCAGCCAAATATAAATCAGCCTTTTGTTTCTTAGTAAAGCCTAGTAACGGCTCACATTGTTTTCGCCATCGTGTGGCATTACCCACCCACAAAAGCGGCTCCCTCCTTCTCAGCTGACCGTAAGATCCTTCTGTATGGACACATGTTAACGTTGTGCGGAGACACCGACATTAAAACACAATAGCAGCAATGGCAATTAAAATGCCCTGAGTAAAAGGGTTTAGCTAACTAATTAACTTCAGTGATCAAATGTATGAACAATTGAAAAAAAATTCAGGCAGCGTTCTGTGCCCTGCTCCCTGCATCCTGTTAACGGAACTATGGTGCATCTATGGCGCTTCGCTCAGTTCACAATATCTTTCGTAGAGTGTTTTCGGTTGTCCTTCCTAGCATAGCAGTCTCGTTATAATAAAATATCTAGATTGAGTCTTTTTTTCATTACTCTATTTCTATTATTAGGTGCTGTCTGCCATCTGGTGGTCATTTTGTAGAATGGCATTTTTTCGTTGCAAATGAGCTATGGATATCGTACAAACCGCCATTGTTCTGGCGGAAAATGATACTTAGGGTGGATTTCCCTCCAAGGCTTTTGCTAATGCTGTTAAGATAGCATAATGGCCCAAGGAAATTCCGCAAATAAAACTCAGATCATGTCATCATTTTTTTTTTTTTTTACTTACATTGGATTCATAAATGAATGCATTGCAGCAGCAAATAGCATACAAAAATTGTAAGCTTTAAAAAGATTGTTCAGTGTGGGAATGTCAAAGTAATTGATTCATCCTGACGAAAGTGCAAGGGGTAAAGTGCAGCAATCAAGTCATTAAGTTCTTGTTCCTAAAAAGTGCATCATATCCTTTGTCCTGCCCAAAGTAAGACAATCGGTCAGCAACAGAGAAAGTAGCTACCACCAGGATCTGAAGCAAACTCCTCATAAGGCGCAAATATTTTTTCACTTAGGCCTCATCATGGCGTTCATAGAACAGTTCTTCAACTAACAGGTTCAAATAGTAGGTTCGAAAATGCTCATGCTACGCCAGGTTCTGTCCGCCCTGGATCCAGGCCACTCGATGGTAGCCTTGGGCCTGCAGTACATGTACTTTCATGTACCCATTCCGCAGATATTCAGCATGAGCATTTTAATTTGTATTTCCGCAGTTAGGCATTAAGGGGGAGAAGATTTAAAATAGGCTGAATGACTCCATCATTCTTCAGCACGAGGAAATAGCAAGTGTAGCAACTCGTCCCTATTTCTGAGTCCGGAATACTGTTGATGGTCTCTTTGGAGACTGGAGCTCGCACCTCTTGCAGTAAGAGCGATAGGTGCTCCTCTGAGAACCCTGGGAAGAAGCTGCAGCAGGTTAAAAAGAAACGAAAGTGCTCAGACATGCTGAACAATCTGGAGGACCCATCTGTCAGATGTGATGGATTTCCACTCTGGGAGAAAGTGTTGGATTTTGCGGGATCACTATCAACAAAAGGACTCAGGTGACTGCAGTGGGTGTGGTGGGTATGGTGTTGCTTGTATGCCAGTCATCTGGAATAGCCTTGGAAAGACCCAAACTGATGAGCAAACTGTCTGGCCGGGGTCGAGAGGTCCAAAGCACATGCCGTCTCCAACTTTCCTTAAAGCTTTCAAAGGTAGAGTCAGCTTTTTTGATTAATAGGCAGGATCCATCAATAGGCATATCGATAAAACATGCTTATGCATCTCCTGAAAAGCAAGTGGAGAGCATCCTCACATGGCGATGCAGCACCTCACTTGTACCAACTGCTCGCTCTAAGCAATCAGTAGTATCCAGCCGCATCCTGACCATCTTGAATGGTTTGAACCCTGAATTCTTTCAGAACCGTCGGAATAATCTCCCTGGCCATGTCCCAGAGGGTGTGTGTGTATATTAGCCTAGGAGGCAAACTGCGTTGACTGCCTCAAAGGCTGGCTGAAGAGAACATTTGTTTTCCGAACGCCTCAATCCTGTCCTGAGGGATCATGAGGAATGAGTTAGGATTCACCTGGCTAGTAATGACTTGGACCACCAAACTTCAGGAGTAGGATCCTACACAATAAAATCAGATTTGCGCGGTGGGAACTGGGTATGCTGGAGTGGAGTTGTTACACAACTTGGTCAGGGTGGAATCGCATCAGTGCTGGACATCAAAGTCAGCACCAGATCCCTTTCCACTGGAGGTGAAATCAGTACTGACATCGAAGAAAAAGAGACAAGTGCAGGTCTTGGAGCCAGAGTGGAAGTCAAAACCAAAATAGGGGCGTAGACAGCAATGAGGACAGATCAGCTGGTGGTAACCCAACTGGAGGCTCCTGCGGATCCTTGCGATCCGAAGGCATCGAAGACAAAGCCAGAAGAGTGCCAAAAATACAGAGCATGGCCTCCTTAAAGGCCTCGACTTGCTTCAGCATCGCCAATGGCCTGGGAAACTTGGGCACAGCAGGATCATTTATAGAATTCACTCCTCAATCGGACATCATGAGCGAGATCGAGTGACACCTTGATGCACTTGCAACTTCTGTTTGAATAGAGAGTGGCAGGATGGGGTCAAGTCCTGCTTTGCCTTCTCATGTTTCCTCTTCGATTTTGACTTCGACTTATTGAATGACTTCGACCACGAAGATGCCCTTTTGAAGGATAAGTCTTGGGTGCAGGTCTGAGATCTCGACTTGAAGCAGGAGTTACGCAAAGTCTGTGACTTCTTCCTATGTTCGGCGACATACAGCTTTGCTTCATGTTCCCGGATTGCCTTCGGGTGCATGAGGGAGCACTCATCGCATGGCTTGAGGTCGTGCCCCAAACCCAAACACCCCAAAGGCACAAGTTGCGCAGGTCCGTTACAGACATCTGTTTTCCAAACTCACATCATGGTCTGAACCCTGTAGTTTTAGGTGTAGACATTGTTCCGTTCCACACTGGATATCGAGATTGGTAAGTTTTAAAAACCAATCAAAGAGGAAGCAAAGCTCCGCATCCACTTCTACTTCACCTACCCAATGCTGGTGGTAAGATTAATTTAGACTGTGCTTGTGTTGTGGGTGGTTGAGTTGGTGGTGTTGGAGGTTGAGATGGTGCAGGTGGTTGTGGCAGAGGTGTTCAGGTGCCTCTGTAGAATCTCATGCATGAGTTGATCTTGAAGCTTAAATCAACTCTAGTTTTGTTTCTAAATTAATAAACATTGTTTTGCAAATATACAATAAAGTTAGTACCATGTGAGCATAACCCCTTAATTGTTGGGCCTTCCCCTCCCCCCCTGTGCTGAGCCCTTTTTTGGCTATTTGGGGTAGTTAGCACTTAGACCTCCATAACTCTTTGTCCACATCAGGTATCCACACCAAATGTGTGCTTTTTTATGTTTAAGACTTTTTATTGATTTTCAAGAATTTAATAATGAGAGAACTCAGGAAACAATTTCAAAAGAAAATACATTACAAATGCTCTCACCTACAACCATGGGCCGGTGAGGCAAGAAATATGCAGATACACAAAATTAAAATATACACGACTGCAAGCAAACCATAACCTATCCTTAATAGGGAGAGGGTGGGGGTGCTACGAGGGGGGAGTAACATGAAGGCTGTCTAACAGATGGTTAGCGATGTTATACCTGAAGGCCGATCTACAGACTGATGCTGATATAGAATGTTCCTAAGACCTTAGCTTTCTGTGGGCTGTTCCGCATCGGAAGGTTCTTCAGGTATCAGTCGAAGCAACCAAAGGTAAATCGGGCAAGTCAGCTCTCTGAATTCACTGCTGAGATAGCTAATGCAGGGACCCCACATCTTATCAAAGCGCTGCAACTGGTTCTCTGCCACCGCGGTGAGCTTTTCCATTCCTAGCAACTCCCATAACCTGTGCAGCCAATCTGCATGTCGCGGTACCATATTCGTGCCCCACCGTGCTAACAAAGCCTGTTTTGCCGCGCTAGTGTGATTGCACGTCATCTCAAGGATCCAAGAGGGTATGTTAAGGGGTTGGGGAGACCCAAGAGAATGTAACTCGGAAACCTGGGGAGCTCAGTATCGAACATTTCATCTACAGCGTTTAATATCTCCTGCCAATATGTCTGTATTTTAGGACAGTGCCATAGGAGATGCGTTAATGTGCCGGTGTCCCCACACCCTCTCCAGCATTTAGGATCACTTCCCCTTTTCCAGTGTGCTGTGCGCTCAGGCGTGTAATACCAGTAATGAACTATCTGTAGTAGCTTCCCCTTACCTGTGGCTGAGCGTGCCAATGTATTGGCTCGTTTATGTATGTCTAGCCACTCCTTTTGTGTGAACTGCCTACCACATTTTGTTTTGGCTTGTAACTGCGATGTGTTCAGGAAGGCATATATGCCCGATAGTAGCTTCTTGTCTGTGTGTCTAGTGATAAGCCATTTCTCAAATGGTAAAAGGGGCCTGCTTGCATATGGTTTCAGTGTTGGTTGTCTGACCCAGTAGCGAATCGTAGCATACTGCCATTGTGCCGACGACGGCAACCCATACCCCTCCTGTATTTGTCGAAAGGACATGATGCCTAAGTGGTCAAAGAAATCGCCCACCCTCTTACAATTTGCTTGTTGCCATGGCATATATGCTGAGCTGTGCAATGCTGGTGGAAAATCCGGGTTTCCCAAAATGGGGGTCAATGAGGAGAGCCTCATGGATAATTTCTTAGGGGTCGCCACAGCGTCCCAGATGCCGAGCGTGGCGCGGAGTATCGGGGAGATATATACTACCTGAGGCCGGTGCGCTTTAGGGAGCTTTGGAATCTTCCATATATGAATGCCCGTGATAGCCTGATCGATAAAGCACCAGTGCTTCTCCGTTGTGGGTCTATTCCACTCCACCATATACCGTAGCTGGGCCGCCTGATAGTAGTGTTTGAGATTCGGGAGGCCGAGTCCTCCACAAGTAGGTGGCAGATATGTCAGTCTCTTGGCGATACGTGCCCTTTTCCCGGCCCAAATGTAGCGATCTAGCACGTGTTGTAGTTTGGGTAGCACCTGAACTGGGGGGGCAAGGGGCAGGGTCTGCATAACATAGAGTATCTTAGGAAGGAGTGTCATTTTTTAATGCTGCCAGCCTCCCGAGCCAGGATAGCGTATAATCCTTCCATTTTTCCAGCTCTGCGCGTGTGTCTGCTAGCAGGCGGCCTTAGTTGCTCTCCGCCGTTTGCCTAACCGTAGGGTGTATGTGAAGGCCCAAGTAAGTCACCCCCTGTGAAGCCCAAGGGTATGGGTAGAGATTCCGCATAGTTTCAACTTCCGTAGTTGGGATCGTGAGGTTCAAGAGTTGTGATTTCTGTACGTTAATTTTAAAACCTGACACGGCCCCACCGCCTCCACCTCCAAGGGAAGCCTCGGTAGAGACCGGAGGGGATCTGTCAGGATCACCAAGACATCATCAGCGTATAGCACCAACGTATTGTCCCTACCCCCCATCCTCATTCCCACTATCTCCGTATTTGCTCTGACATATTCCGCAAATGGCTCCATATACTGTGCAAACAGGAGCGGGGACATGGGACAACCCTGACGAGTTCCCCGTCCAATACGGAAAGGCCCCGATGTTGTCCCATTAACCCGCACCGTTGCGCTGCATATCCAGCCAAAATCCATCGTATAATTTGGGCTCCCAGAACTACAGACTGTAGCTTTCAGATAAGGCCAATGCACTCTATCAAACGCCTTCTCGGCATCCATGGAAAGTAGTATTGCTGGCGTCTTAATTCGCTGGACCTTATCTAGTAGATTGCATATTCTCTTTGTATTTTCGCTACAGTTACGTTCTGGAATAAAGCCGGCCTGATCTGGGTCAATGAGGCCTTGCATCATTGGGGGCAGTCGCACTGCTAGGATTGTGGTGAAGATCTTCACATCTACGTTAGATAGGTCTGTATGATGTGCACTGTGTTGGGTCTTTGCCCTGTTTGGGTATGGCCGGAAAGGTAGCAAGTCGCATTGTATCAGTCAGGGTGCCCAATTCGCTGAAGGAATTATATAGTCGTGTGAGGATAGGGGCCAGAACGGGGGCCAACAGTTTATAGAATTCTGGAGGGTAGCCATCGTGTCCTGGCGCCTTCCCGCTCGGTAGGCGGGATATTGCAGTAAGTACCTCATTTAGGTGTATGTCTTTCTCCAGAGTGAGGGCATGTTGATGGTCTAGCTTGTCAATGGGGGTGTGATTCAAGTATGGTCCTATTTCGGCGTTCGAGTGTTCTTCCGCCGCATACAGTTCCTTGTAAAAATGGTGGAACTCCTGAGCTATCAGCTCACCCTGTTCCAGGCTCTCCCCTTAGGCATTCACGATTGCAGTCACCCTCTGGCTATTGATCCATGCGCGGAGTCTCTGGGCCAGGAGGCGTCCCGCCTTGTTCCCTCCCATGTAATACTTCTGCTTTATCCGCAATAGAGCATACTCAGCTCTATCCAGCTCTTTCCGTGCTATATTAAGTCTGTGGTGGGCTTGGTGCGTCCCTGTTCTTTTATACACCCCCTCCAGTTCCTTGACCTTCCCTTCTAGTGCGATCCGCTTCTCCCTCTGCTCCCTATTAAAACGGGCTGTGATGCTAATAATGTGGCCCCGCAGTACCGCTTTTAGGGTGTCCCATAGGAGCGCAATCGGGGTATCGGGTGTGTCATTCACTTACAAGAATGCCTTCAATGCTTCATGTACCTCAGTGACTACATTTTTGTAGGCAAGTATCTTAAGGTTTAAGCGCCAAGTGCGTTGTTTGTGATTTTACGTGGGTAGGTGTAGGTTAATGTAAACTGGGGCGTGATTCGATAGCGCTGCCACTCTGATGTCTACCTCTCTGGTGTGAGGTTCTAGGGAGCTTGTAGTGAGGAAAAGGTCTAGCATGTGTTCGATGTGCTGCAGAGTAATGGGAGTAGGATCTCTTTGTGCGGTGTTGTTTACGCCAAGCATCCACAAGGTTATATGTAGCCACCTGGCGCAAGCCTTGTGGTGATAATGCACCTGTGTTGCCCACCCTATGTACCGAGCGATCCAACGTTGCGTCCATTACGAGATTAAAATCACCACCTATAAGAACGTGTGTATCTGTAGTTTCCGTCACTCGCCCTATTGCATCTAAAATAAAGGGCTCCTGACGTTCATTGGGGGTATAGACAGTAATTGCCTGAGGTTATCTGTGACTGAGATTAAAGCTGTCTCTGTGCTGAATCTGGGACGGAAGCCTGACTGCGAAGAGTCGAAGCCTCCTGTTACTTCCATGAAATCAGAGAGGTGTTTGTTCACATGTTTCTCCAGAAGTTTGCTCAAGAAGGGTAGCAAGGAGATCGGCCGATAGTTAGACAGATCTTCCGGAGGCGCATTGGGTTTCTTCCTGATCGGGATTATCTGGGCAGCTTTCCATTCGGAGGGTAGAATGCCCTTGGTCAGGGAGGAATTAAGGATGGGACAGATCAAGGGAGCCAACTGTTTATGAAGAAGTGAGGATACCTTAGCTGGTAGGGCATCCTGGGGTGAGCCAGATTTGACAGTTTTCATTAGGGACTCCACTGTAGGTATTGTGAGTGGGGGAAAGCAGTCCAAAGGATTACCGAAAAGAGAGTTTGAGGGATAGGAAGTAGTGGTGTCAGGCAGGGAGTCCTTGTCTACCGTGATGTTAGCGTAAATGCACTCAATCTTCTGGACAAAGTGATTAGCCAACTTATCACCGAGGTCCTGTGTAGGTGTTACTTCATTGTGGCACGCCCTTGGGTTCGTGAAGGAATTGAGAATACGGTAGAGTTCCTTGGAGGATTTTCCTGCCTGATTAAGTTGGAATTCAATATGGGTTTTGCGGGCCTTCTTTAGATTATTATGGTAATGGGTCAGAAGGTTCTTATAGGCTTCTTTATCAATGGCGTTATGTGAAAGCCGCCAGCGTCTTCCTAGTTTTTACAGTGGCTTTTTTCTACTCTTAGACTGGGGGAAAACCAGGGCGCCTGAGGTCTGTTAGATTTTGTGGGAAGAAGTTTTACTGGGGCCAGTTGATCTAGCGTGGTGGTGACTACAGTGTTGTAATTGGCCAAGTCCTCTTCAATATTTTCAGATGTCAGATAGGTATTAAAGGGAAGGGCGGTTGAGAAATGGTGAGGTGTAATTTTATGCCATTGTCTTCTCCGAATGCAAGAAGATGCAATAGGAGTGGAGAATGCCCTTGCCTCCTTTACACGAAAGCGAAGTAGGGAGTGATCGGTCCAGGTGAGGGGGCAGGGGGCCTCACAGTGAATATTAGAGGCGGTGGTCAAAATGAGATCCAGAGTGTGTCCTGCCTGATGAGTAGGGCCAATATTAATCTGCTTCAGTCCTAGCGTGGCTAGATCCATCAGGAGTGTGGCAGTGTCAACATTAGAAGAAATTTCAATATGGACATTAAAATCTCCAAGTAATAAAAAATTATTAGAGGAGATAATATGAGGAGCGATCAACTCCATGAGCTGAAGCGAGAAATTCTGGATGGGGCCTGGGGTGTGATAGACAAGAGCGCCTTTCCAGCAGTGGTGGGTTTGGGAGTCTATCCTAAATATCAAGATTTCCAATTTGGTGTTGTTGCTATGCTCTATAGTGGAGACCTTGATAGAGTCCTTGTGTACTATTGCTATGCCTCCACCCATCTTGGATGGTCTGTCGCATTTATGAATTTGATAGCCTTCAGGTATTGCCACCGTAATGGCGGGGGAGGAACTGGGCTTAAGCCAAGTTTCCGTTTGGAAACAAATGTCCGTGGGTCCTGATGAGAGTAGATCCCAAATCTCGATGGCATGTTTAGGAAGGGATCTGACATTCACCAGGAGAAAGTGCCAGTCCCGATTGGGATTGTAAGGGGGAAGGATTATAGCAGGAGGCTCGACGCTGGAGACCAGCTGGGAGTCTCCCTTGCATAGGTAGTCAATCATACAATTGGGCGAGGGTGGTTTGAGACTGCAAAACCGGCAGTCCCTACAGGCAAAGGGTCCCTCTAACACTGGAGGAGCCTTATTAGTACAGCTAAAAGTCCTAATCCCTCTTAGTGCAGAAAGTTCTAAGCTGGTGTACCTGTGTCTAGAACTTTGTTTGATCCCTGGGTTAAGAGGCGCAGGGGTTCTGGCTCCTTGCGACGGCTGGGCACGGACGGGCGCAGATGGGCTTGCCTTAGGCGCAACTTCGGCGTGCCATCGGCGCACCCGCTGCGCGCGTCCGCTGCGTGTCCGTTCCCTCATGGCACTTAAATAGGGATTCCACCCCCCGGAAATGAGGGAGCTGATGGGAGGAGCCACGTCCTTCCGCACCAAATGGCACAGAAAGCCGCGGCAGACCTGCGACCGGCGTAAGTCTATTGCCACCCCTGCTTTTTTCCCCTCCCCCGCTGAGAAGAATTGGCAATCAAACCAGCAAGAACGCATTCGCTTCCAGTCCGTAGGGAGCAAATGTGTCTCTTGCAATAGGCAAATATCGCATTTGGATTCTTTGAGTAGAGATAACAGGGTCAACCTTTTCGCTGGCACATTCAGCCCTCTGACATTATAGCTAACTATTCTAACCATGTCTCACCTGTCTTGTTGAGCTAAAGGGATGTCTATGTGGTGCCATTCTGCAGCTTCCCCCGGAGTGTATGTAAAACGGAGCCCCCGTGAAAAACAATTGGGAACATTAAAAGATACCAAAAAAGGAACAGAAAGGAAAAAGAAATACAACTCATAAACTATACTCATCAATAACTGTATATCGATTCCCCCACTGAATCGTCCACTGCATGAAGAAACAGGAAACGTGGAGCCAGCGGAGTATCTCAGGGTACCGCAAGTCCTTAGTCCCTGGGCCCCGCCGCCCAGCCAACCGCTCAACATCCCACAGTGGCAGGGGCGTCCTCAGGTCGATGCTCATTTCCAAGTAGGACTGTGGATGTACCTCCATATGGCCGTCATCAAGAAAGTTCCCACTCTTACTTAGTCGCTGTTTGCCTCCTCCGGTGTCTCCTGGGTCTGTAATTGTTTCAACAGTGCTTCTCTCTCTGACAAGCTTTCAGAGTCCGTTGGCTTGTTCACCTTTTTCCCCCTTGATCGGAGGGATCACAGGTTCCGGCGTCTAGGTGATTTGGACCTGTCTTTATCTCCCTCCGGAGCATCACAGGGGTTGGAGGTGTCTACATCTATCAGGCCTTTTGCGTCCTCCAGGCTGCGGACAGAGCGGGTTTCATTAGCCCATACGAAGGTGAGGCGAAACGGATGGCCCGACTTGTATCGAATTCCTTTCCGCTGTAGAAGTTCGGTGAGAGGTTTCAACTGGTGCCTTCTCTGCAGTGTGAGCGGGGATAGGTCCTGATACAGCCATACCTTTATGCCCTCAAAATCGATAGTAGTGCAATCTCTGGCCGCCTTCATAATTGTTTTTTTTTGGGTGTAATAATGCAGGCATGTAAGGATGTCTTGCGGCATCCCAGGCGTGGTGGCGGGCCGGCCAGCTCTGTGTGTGCGAACCAGGATGATATTTTGCGGCGCCAGGGCGGGAGCCACATGGTGGAAGAGTCTCTGGACATACACCTCTAGTCCCGCTGCTGTTGCGTGCAACGGAACTCCTTTTATACGGATATTACCTCTGCTGGACCTGTTTTCAAGGTCCTCCATCCGGTACTGGAGTTCAGTATTCCGCTCCTGCAGGTTCAGGAGTTCTGTGCGATGAGCATCCAACTCTTCCTCTCTTGCGTCTCCCACTCGCTCCAGTGAGTCAACCCTCTGGCCAATACCCCCCACTTCTCTCCTGATCTCTTTAAATTCAGCCGCTATGTCTTGCTTTAGAGCCGCAAAGTCAGATCTCAGCGCTCCAAAAAGGGTTTCCAGGAAGGTTCTAGTTACCGGGGCTTCCGCCTCCTCTCAATCCCCCATCGGTTTCTCTGGGCTAGGATCTCTCCCCGGGTGTTTTTTGGGGGTAGGCTTAATGCTGCTGTCTTTCTTGGTGGGTTGTTTTGAGGTTGCCATACCTTTCCTCAGGAGGTAGATCAACACGTGCTTCCCGCCCTGGCTTGTGTTTCTATGCACTGTCTTTATGGGCAATGGTCTTCCTCCAAACCCCACTACGCACAACCCCTAGAGTCTCAAAGTTAGATCCCCGGGGCCTCTGCAACTCCTGCCTGCCAGTTGCGCCCCCTAAGGTGTGCCGGACTGCTAGTGCAGGGCGACCTCTTTACCCCCGCTCCGGTAGGCACCCGTGTGGGTCCCTCTGCAAGTGCTCCAGTTGCTGGTCCCGCAGTCCCCCCAAACGGCGCGGGTCGGTCTCACCGCACGCTGCTATGGCCTTCCTCCACTTCGCTCCTTACTGTGCGCTGCACTCCCCGCAACGGGAGAAGAAAGGGGGAGGGGGCCCCCGGAGTGCTGCCGCGAACCATCGGTGACGCCCTCACCTCAATTGCTCTACGGTGGTCCGGGGTTCTCACACGCCTTTCTTCTGTTAGGCCTGGTAAAGGCGCAGGCCCAGCACGCCTCTAGTCACCGCGTCTGCTGCTTTCCTTTCACACTCCGATGCGCGGCTAGTGCCTCTCATCCGTCTCCGGGTGCCGGGCTCCAGCGTGTCCAGGTAGGCGTCCCAAGCGGCAATCGTCTAGCCCTCCTGGGTTAAAGCTTGCCCCGGCCGCTCAGCACGTCAGGCGCCACGCACCGGTGTCCACGCGCCACACTCTTCTCTCGTTCTTTTTTAGTAATGGCGGGTCTGCGTCTCGCATATAGGCCTGCTCACCAGCCTCGCCGTCACTCACCGCCAGACCACGGGAGGGCCACACTGACTTCTTCCCCCTCCAATCGTTGTCATCCCTTCCTCACACTCCGGGATCCAGGCGGGTCTCTCCAGCCACCACGGGCCGCCTACTTCCAGGGAGCGTCAGCGGGCGCCATTTTCAACGCAGCAGCGGATGGCGTCCGGGGTTGTTACATGTCTCTCGCAATTCGCAGTCGGCGACCTCCACCCCCGGGGATCCCCACTGCCGCTCAGCACACCGGGGAGTCTTCGCTGGTGTTTGGGGACCCGAGGACTGCCGCTAGAAATGCTATATCGGTGGCGGGCGGCGGAGCTCACAGAGTTTGCTACCGCTCAGCCGCCATCTTGGCCACGCCCCCTCAATTTGTTCCTTTTTTCCAACATCCCAGGGATTCTAATGGTACCCAGGGTTTGGAGATTCCTCGGGAGGGGACCGAGAAACAGGCAAATTATAGCTCTATTTTAAGTTTTTAGGGAAAAATAGAAAAAAGTGCTCCAGATAAAAGTGCCTGTTTTTCCCCCTAAAAATTGCATCAATTAATAGTTTGCTGTGATAAAGCCACCATCTCCCTAGTTTTCAGTAACATGCAGAGCTGAATCAAAAACATCAATTGTTTTACCACAGTTTTGGCATTTTTCAAAGAAGTAGCACATTTTTCCTATATTTGGTTCTTTCAACTTATTTACTGTTTGTGGTGGAAACCAGTATGAAACCCATGGGTGCTCCAGGAAAGCTATACATTGTTGAAAAGTAGACAAAATTGCGAATTCAGCAAGGGGTCGCATGTGTGGGTCGTCTAAAGTTCTCCCAAAGAAACTATCTGTTGAAATACAAAAATATTGAAAATGAGTAGGAAAAAAACGGCCAATTGTGACAATGTTTTCATTTGCAAAATTTTGTCACGATGGCCGATTTTCAAAAGCAAATTACCATTACGTCTGCTATACCCTTCTGGTTTGTGGGTATATATAGGGTTTGTAGGTTCTCCAAGAACCCGAGGTACCCACAGCCAACAACTGAGCTGCACGGTACAATGGTTTTCATTGTGTACTGAGTATAGACCAATTCATATGGTGAAATATGTGAAAAATGGGTATCAAGAAAACCTATGTATTTCTGAAATGGGCACAAGATATGGAGTTTAGGACCACTGGTTATTTGTACATCTACAGATTTGTGGGTAATTGTACTAGCATGTGATATAGAGGGCATTTTCAAAATGTATTCTTTCTTACACACTGGCTTACATTTGGAACGAATAAATGAAGCAAAATCCAAACGGTAATGAAAAATGTTCTACTGTTCTATGTTTGCACATGTCTTCCGATACAAATGGTACCTCACTTGTGTGGGTAGACCTAGTGTGCGCTACAGAAAATTGGCCAAAACGCAACATGGAAGCATCACTTTTTTCTATTTTAAACTGACCCATTTTTGAAATGTGGGTAGCTGTGGATTTTGTGCTCTAGCTCCTAGGGAAACTTAGCAATCCTGAACATTTTTGAGAACTAGACACCTTGGGGAATTCAGGATAGTAAATCTTGTGACTCTCACCAGATTGTTTTGCCCAGAATCCCTGGCGAATCTACTAAAACTTTGACTAAAAAACACATTTTCTGCATACTTCTGTGGGGGAAAGAAGTCCTTCCACCTAGCATACCCCCAAGTCTCCCAATAAAAAATGATACCTCACTTGTGTCAGTAGGTCTAGTGCCCACGATAGGAACCGGCCCAAAACGCAACATGAACACATCATATTTATCCACTGAAAACTGACCCTTTTTTTTGCTATGTGCCTAGCTGTGAATTTTGGACCCTAGTTCAGCCGGCACCTAGGGAACCTAGCAAACCTGTAAATTTTTTAAAACTAGACACCCAGGGAAAGCCAGGACAGGGCGACTTCTGTGGCTCTCATCAGGGTCTGTTACCCAAAATCCCTTGCAAACCTAAAACTTTGTCAAAAAAACAAATTTTACTCATATTTCTGTGATGGAATGTTCTGGAGTCTTCGGGGAGGCACAAACGTCCTACCACCTAGCATTCCCCTAAGTCTCTCGATGAAAATGGCACCTCAATTGTGCAATTGTGCCTGCAACAGGAACTGTCCCAAAACACAACATGGATGCATCACATTTTTCCACAGAAAACAGACTCTTTTTTGCTGTGGATTTTGGGGCTTAGCTCAACTAGCACCTCGGGAAACCTATAAATGTTTTGAAACTAGGCACAGAGAGGAATACACGGTGGGGTGCCGTGCATGACTCCCACCAGATTTATTTACCCAGAAGCTGTTGCAAACTTCAACCCTTGACTAAAAAGAAACAGTTTCCACACATTTTTGCGAGGGAAAATTCTGGAACCTTTGGTGAGCCATAAACTTCCTAACACCTAGCATTCCCCTAAGTCTACTGATAAAAATGGCATCTCACTTGTGTGTGTAGGCTTAGTGTCTGTGACAGGAAACAGCCCAAAATGCAACATGGACACATCAAATTTTTCAACAGAAAACTGGACCTTTTTTTGCAATGTGGGTAGCTGTGGATTTTGTGGCCTAGCTCAGCGGCACCTTGGGAAACCTAGGAAACCTCTACATTTTTGTAAACTAGACACCTAAAGGAATCCAGGGTGGTAGGACTTGCGTGGCTATCACTAGCTATTTTTACAGAAAATCCCTTGCAATCCTTAAACTTTGACTAAAAAACCCATTTTTCTCACATTTCTGTGATGGAAAGTTCAAGAATTTTCTGGGAGCCACAAACCTCCTTCCACCTAGCATTCCCCCAAATCTCCCTATAAAAATGCTACCTCATTTGTGTGGGTAGGCCTAGTGTCCGCAACAAGAAACAGCCCAAAATGTAACATGGACACATCACATTTTTCCACAGAAAACTGACCTTTTATTTACAATGTGAGCAGCTGTGGATTTTGGGCTCTAGCTCAGCCAGCATCTAGGGAAATGTAGGAAAGTAGGCTCTGCTTTCATGTTTACCCCCACTTTTTGCTTGGTGTTAGTATGTTTTTGACTAGTCTGACTAGGATCCTGCTAATCAGGACCCCATTCATTGTGCTTTTCCTTAAATTGACCATGGCAAGTACTTCTGTACATCTACAATTGGCTACTGGTGTACCCTTGTAAGTCCTTAGTATATGGTACTAAAGTACCCAGGGCATAGGTAAACCAGGGGTCTCCCATCGGCTGCAGCATGTATTGTGCCACTCACAAGAGACCACTTAAACTGTGAATACAGGCCTGCCATTGCAGCACCCATAAGAGACCACTTATACTATGACTACAGGCCTGCTATTGCAGCCTGTATGAGTTGGTGCTTGCACCCCTCACAACCGATATAAGTTTTCTTATATCTGAGGACACTACACTTAAAACCTATAAGTCACCCCTATGGCAGGCCTTTCAGTCCTGAAGGCGGGGTGCCTGGTTATAAGTGTGAGGGTGCCCTTGAATGAGCAGGACACCCCTACAAACCCCGGAGTCGACTATCCAGCCTTTGTAAGTGCGGTCAGCCATTTTGATACATATAATGGATATCAGTCATTATGAGATGCCTAACTACATAGTGGCTGCACCGAACCCGGTCATGTTTTGCATCAAACATGTTGGAATCATACCCCAACACCGATTCCAGTGTTGGAAGTATGTTCCCATGTACTGGGGGCTCCTCTAGGGTACAGCCTTTCAGGGTCTGTCAGCAAGCTAGTGCTGCTGCCAACCACAGACACAATTCTGCCCTCCTGCTGCTGAGCCAAGCTCGAGCACAGGAAGGTAGAACAATAGGTTTCCTGTCGCAGGGAGGTGTGACCACCTCCCAGACAGAACGTGTATTGGGCTGGGGTGTGGGCGCTTGCCAGCGCCATTGGTCTGCTTTGAAGGGCACAATTGGTGCCCTCCTTGCATACTCCAGTTTGAGCCAGTACAGGGAGTCATCGGCTCCCGCTCTGGCGTGAAACTGGGCAAAGGGCATGGGAGTAACCTCCCCTCTGTCCAGGTCCTCCTCTGGGAGGGACCCCTGAGTCATTCCAACACTTTCCCCAGGGTACTTAAGGGCTTACCTGTGGGTGGCTCTTCAGATTCATCATGGGACAGGACTCAAGACTGAAACCACGTCACTCTTTGACCGTCTGGACACTTGGACTTTGCTGAACTTCGCCTGGAACCGAGACTGCATCAAGGAAGGCTCCTGCTGCTCCTGGTCTCGCTGTTCTGCAAGTCTGATTCATCATCTGTGTCTGTGCTTCTTCCAGGATCTTAATCAGACCTGTGGGCATCAAGGACACCCAAAGTAATCTCTCTTGGAGTGAAGGAGTCACTCCCCTGCATCTGCAGGCACAGCAACGAAGCTGACCGGTCTGCTGCTCCTGATGTCCGACGGACATCGAAAGGCTCAGCCACACAGGTTGTGGTTCTGCAACTCCCTTGAGGCCTGGCCTGTCCTCTCTTCAATTTTGAGGCAAGTATCCCTCATTGGAACTGCCGGGACCGAACCCCTGTGCACAGCGTCGACTTGCTGTTGCCAAGGCTTGTTGGCCCTGCACTCCACAGCTCCTCGGGCTACAAGAAGCTCCAGCCTCCAGCATTTCTTTCTGCCAAGTACAGCATCCTCACAACATTCTCGGCATCGTGGGTCTTCCTTCTTGGTGAGCTGCTCGAGATCCTCCTGCGACTCCTGTGCCTTTGGCCTGTGTTTCTTCTTGTGGGTCTTCTTCTGTTTCGGTGGGCTCCCCTGCTTGCTCGAGGCCTGCTCTGACTCTCCTGCTTGTGATGAGACCCTTGGACCTTTCTGGTCCCAAGGTTGCTCCTTCTTCGCTCTCCCCATCAGTTGCAGCTGCCAAGGCTTGTTGGTGCTCCCGCCGGACACCGAGCCCCTGGTTCTCAACTTCCGACATGAGACAGCTTGTGCACGACTCCTAGCCTTCCTCAGCATAACCTGGTCCTCACAGCTGCAGCGACAAGGTCCCCGGCATCACTTCTGAACCGGCTGACATCGGTGGGCATTACTCTTCCGTGCCTCCTAGTCACCTCAAAGTGGCATTGACTCTGCCCCCTCTGCTTACAGGTTCCCCTCTTCAAGAATCCACCCTTGAATTCTACCAGACTCTTGCACAGACTTTACCAGCGGCATCTTTCCTGAAGACATCTATTGTGGTCTACGGCAGTTTCCAATGTCACTTCGTACCTATGTACCCAGCTTCCCTGGTGTAGGTATTCTGGTTCCGGGGGTATCCACGGGTGGGGTGATTCTCCAACCTTCTGTCTTCCACTGGGTTTCTTCAGGGTCCACTGGGAAGGGTCCTTCTTGTTTAAAACTGCAACCGCGACTTCCCCATTGACTTCTATTGGACACGCGGCTCTGTTTCCACTCTGCACACAGCCTCCATGGGGTTCCTGGGCCCTTACCTTGGTTGGTCCCTTATGCCCCCAGCTCCTCTGAGTCTCCTGGTCCAAGTCCCGACTTTGGTCACGGTTCGCATCCCACTTTCTTAATATATGGTGTGGTCTCCCCCTGAAGACCACTGTATTTTGTGCTTGCTTACCTGTTACAATTGAAGTATTCTTGTGTATTTGTGTTTATATCTCCGAGTAGGAGATATACCAATGAGTTAGTGAATGTTGTATAATAAATAGACATATTTTTATATACACACTGTGTGGTTCTTTTTCGTTTAACCTACACTTCATGATTAGACCTAGTAAAACAAGCTGCTTAACACTCCTTCAAGATAAGCCTGAAGGCTGCTCTCCAAAGCTACCACTTAGAGAGCTTTCTATGGTTGTATATAGACCACTAAAATCACCATAAGGGATGTCTGGATTAGTGCAAGGTGCTTCACTTAAATAAGTGTGCACCATATACTAAGCCAGCCTCCTACACTAAGAAAGTGGTATAAGAGGTAAGTACCAAAACAAGACTGTTACCAAAAGATGGAGAAGCTCAGGGTAAGCAAGGAACCCACAAAGGTGAGTAGCTAGGGACCCTAAGGCGCCTGGGTGCAGAGTGGTTACACCGGTACAAACGTCCTTAGGATAACACAGGGTAAGTCACTGGTGGTATTTTCTTGTTTCAGGACCCTTCCCAAAGGACCCTGAGGACACCAATTGCATCAAGGAAGGTTGGAGAGACACCTCACCCGTGGATACCCAGGGAACCAGGATATCTACACCAGGAAGGCCGGGTGCACAGGTGCAAAGTGGTGTCGGTACCGCCCGTAGGAACCAATGGAGGATTTAGGGAGTTCAGTGGCTGCAGCGACTCATGGACCAGGATGGTGGAACCCAAACATGTATGCTGGATGGGAAGTACCTGAAAGCATAGGGGACAGCGTCCAAACCACCCTGAGGTGTCCAGCAGGAGCAGGAGCACAATGCCGCCCCTTGTCAGAGGTACTTGCTGAAGCACAACGATCTTGAGGGGGCAGCTATGGAGCCCAGGCGATGATGCAGGAGCACAGGAGCCATCCACAAGCTGTCCCACGATGGATGAGGATGCAGGAAGGTCAGTGGCTGGCAGGATCACAAATAAGCCTTGGCAGCCGAAACAGTCGGGTTGAATAAAAATATTCCTGGATGCAGAACAGGTCAGTAAGACTAACTCAGCAAGGTTAAGTCAGAGCCAGTCCCCAGCATGCAGGAGAGACAGCAGGAATCGTTGTACCCCCCTCTCCCCCAAGGACCCTCTGGCAGCAGGCACAGGGAGTTGCAGGGAAGCCTCAACAGCACACAGAACATGGAGGCCTATGGTGCAGAGGATGCAGGCTGGACGTCGCCCTTGGAGTTGTACAATGCTGGAGGCTGGGGCTTCTTGAAGATCTTCCGTGAAGAGTGCCAACAAGCCTTGGCAACAACAAACAGAAGTGGTGCACAGGGAGGCGGTTCATATCTGCTGGAGAGGGATTGCAGTCACCCAAGTTGCAGGGAAGACTGGTCAGACCTCTGGGGAACCAACAAAGCACCACCTATGTTGCAAAGCCGGGCGATGTCCATGGGACAACAAGATCAGCAAACCGGTCGTCGATGTACAGGTGCATGCAGATGCAGGGAAGTGACTCGTTCACTACAAGGGAGATTCATTCTTGCTTGGAAGCAGGGAGAGTCCTTGCTGACTCAGGGGATGCACGGCAATGGAGTTGCAGAAACTTGATGAGTGTGGAGACAAAGTTGCAGGAGGAGTTTTCCCACGAGAGCAGTCTTGTCTATAGTCCTAGCTCGAAGAAGCAGCAGAGTTCCAGTGTCCACCAGCAGAAGAGTCTTTAGACAATCTTAGGAAGACAGGCAGTCAGTCCTTGAAGATGTTGTCCGGACTAATCTAAGGACCCATCTTCTGGTGAGCTCTTAAGTAACCCTAAAAGGGGGAAGAACCTCTTCTGTGATGACCCACCTATCAGGGGGGTCAGGGATGCTACTCAGCTGGCCTAGTCAGTCAGATGCTCCCAGGGACAAAGATTCAACATGGCAGTATCAAGTGGCCACCTGGAGGAGCTCTGGCACCTCCCTAGGAAGGAGCTGGACACGCCCTGTCCTTTTTAGTAATTAAACGCCACAGCAGGAGCCAAGGGCTCCTGAACTGGGCAAAACTGGTTTATGCAAGGAGGGCACCAAATGTGCTCGTCAATGCAGTCTGGTGGCGCTCTGAAGCGACTCCACCCTACCTAATTATAAAGGCTAGGTGGTCACACCTCTCCTTTGCAGGAAACTTTTTGTTCAGCTTCCCACGTCTAAGTTAAGCTCATCAGCAGGGGGGCAGAACACTGGCTAGGATCGGCAGCAGTGCAGGCTGGCAGTCAGACCCTGTAATGCTACACAGGTAGGTATTAGGGGGGGGCCTGTAAGGAGCCCCCCAGTGCATGATATCATGCAACTAACACTGGAATCGGTGTAGTTGCATGATTCCACCATGTTTGATACCAAACATGACTAGGTTCAGGGCAGCCAT
Source organism: Calotriton arnoldi (assembly GCA_963921515.1). NCBI lineage: Eukaryota > Metazoa > Chordata > Amphibia > Caudata > Salamandridae > Calotriton > Calotriton arnoldi. Next base: position 2,520,466 of record CAWUFW010001798.1, read on the forward strand.
TATGTAGTTAGACATCTCGACTTGCCAGTGTCCACTACATACCTTATAATGGCTGTCCCGCACTTAAAAAACCCAGAGAATAGAGTCTGGGGTTTGTAGAGGTACCTCTGCTCGTGCAGGGGTACCCACACTCTTAGAACCATGCACCCTGCCCTTGGATTGAAGGGCCTACCTTAGGGGTGACTTATAGGTTAAAAGTGCAGTGACCGGGATATAAGGAAAACCTTATACCTAAAGTGAAAGATGCATTCACCATTTCACGCAGACTGTGACAGCAGCTCGGCAAACACAGTTTGCATGGGTCCCATGGGTAGCACAATACATGCTGCAGCCCATGGGAGGCCCCTGCTGCAGCCCATGGGAGACCCCTGGTGTACCAATGCCCTGAGTTCCTCAGTACCATATACTAGGGACTTACAGTGGTACCCCTGTATGCCAATTGTGGGGAGTACAAAGTATTTACCATCAAATTTAGAGAAGAGAGCACTGGCACTGGGGTCCTGGTTAGCAGGATCCCCGTGAACTACAGTCAAAGCATACCGACACCAGGCAAAAAGTGGGGGTATCTATGCCAGAAAGATCCAACTTTCCTACATAACCCCCCAAATGAAAGGAGATAAGACTAACCTTGCCTAGTTGAATCTTCATTCTCTAAGTGGAAATATCTGGAAAGTCCATCTGCGTTGGCATGGCTACTCCCAGGTCTATGTTCCACTGAAAAGTCCATCCCCTGCAGGGAAATGGACCACCTCAAAAGTTTCGGGTTTTCACTCTTCATCTGTTTTAGCCATAAGAGGGGCTTATGGTCTGTCTGAACAATGAAGCGGGTGCCAAACAGGTATGGCCTCAACCTCTTCAAGGCCCAGACCACAGCAAAGGCCTTCCTCTCAATAGCTGCCCAACCGTTTCTCTCTGGGGGCCAACCTTCTGCTGATAAAAGCTACTGGTTGATCCTGGCCCTCTTCATTCAGTTGTGACAACACTGCTCCTATTTCTGTCTCAGATGCATCTGTCTGGACAATAGATTGTTTGGAGTAGTCAGGACTCTGCATAAAGGGAGCTGAGCACATGGCCTTCTTCAGGGCATCAAAGGCCTCCTGACAGCTAACTGTCCGATTCACCTACTTAGACATCTTCTTAGAAGTGAGATCATTAAGGGGAGTCACAAAGGACCCATACCCCTTAACAAATCTTCTATAGTGCCCAGTCAGGCCCAGAAAAGCTCTGACCTGAGTCTGGGTAGTGGGTGCAACCCAATCCACAATGGTTTGGATTTTGCTCTCCAGAGGTTGAACTTGGCCTCCACCTACCAGGTGGCCCAAGTATACAACTTTACTTTGCCCTATCTGGCACTTACTGGCTTTGATAGTGAGGCCTGCCTTCTGCAGGGCCTCAAGTACATTCCTGAGGTGGACCAGGTGATCCTGCCAGGTGGAGCTAAGGACATCTATATAATCTAGATATGCTGCTCTAAAATCTTCCAGGCCTGACAGAACGTGATTCACCAACCTCTGAAATGGGCAGGTGCATTTTTCAAACCAAAGGGCATTACATTAAGCTGGAAGTACCATTCAGGGGTTGAATTGCAGCACATGTGAGTCTGATCTGCCAATAGCCTGCAGTCAGGTCACATGTGCTGAGATACTTGGTGGAAGCCTATCAATTCATCTGCCCTGGGGATAGGATGGGTATCAGTCTTAGTGACTGCATTGAGGCCTCTGTAGGCTACACAAAACATCATTTCTCTTTTTCCGCCCTTGGAGTGATGTTTTGGCACAAGGACTACTGGACTAGCATCAGGGCTATCTGAAGGCTCAATGACCCCAAATTCCACCATCTTCTGGACCTCGTCCTTATGCAATCACTGACATGGTCAGGCTGCCTGTAGATTTTAATCTTGACAAGCAGATAATGCATGTGCACACCAGGTAGTCTGACTGGGTGTCAGGGAAAAGAGTTCTGGGAACTGAGAACGTGTGTACAGTCAGCTTGTTGTTGGTCAGTGAGGCTGTCTGCCAAGACTACTCTATCAACTAAGCCATCAACTGGATTGTGCGAGAGGAGATGAGGAAGAGGATCATTCTCTTCCTCCTGTCTCTCATCAGTAGCCATGAGCAAGCTTATGTCAGCCCTGTCAAAGTAAGGCTTCAGGCGGTTCACATGAAGCACCCTATGGGGGCTTCTAGGAGTACCCAGGTCCACCAAGTAGGTGACCTCACCTTTATTTTCCAGGATAGTATGTCAGTATTCCTGCCACAGCTCACCTCTCTTGACTATCACAATATACCAGCATGATTCATATAATTCCTCCCAACGCTTATGAATGAACAAATGTCTTGTACCCTGACTTTTGAACATATTACATGCTGTTGGTAATAGCTAGCTGCAGCTGGTGTTCCCTGTTTTGTTTGAAAAGGCTTAACAGCTTTTACAAATGTTTTACCATGCATATGCAAGGCCAGGTTTCAGGCGCCACGGACACATCCAGAAAATCCACCAGAATAAGCATCAAGCAAACAGCATAGATGACCTCAACATGAACCTTCCGGAAGACATCCCTCATCAAATGAATTCCCTGCACCTGTTCCTTGCTATAAACAATTAGAATGCAACCTTTGTGAACATTCTAAAACACTGTCTAGAAGACAGCCTCATCAAATTAATCATCTGCACCTGCTCCTTGCTATAAGCAATTAGAACATGATCTTTGTGAACATTCTAAAACACCTTCTAGAAGACAGCCTCATCAAATTAATCATCTGCACCTGTTCCTTGTTATAAGCAATTAGAACGCAACCTTTGTGAACATTCTAAAGCACCTTCCAGAAGGCAGCCTCATCAAGTTAATTATCTGCACCTGTTCCTTGTTACAAACAATTAGAATGTGACCTTTATGAACGTTCTAAAGCAGTCTTATTTAAAGACCGTCCACACTCCTCCCCTTAGCTTATCCTCTTCGCCTGCCACTTACCTGTTTCCCGGCTTCCAGGACTCTGTCTTGCCAGCTCCCTTGATCCTCCCACTTCGACCTCACTGCAAAGAACGTCCCACATTAGTCTCATACCTAGATGGAAAAAAGAACAAGAAAAGGAAAGACGCATTAACAGACTTGATTTTACTACGCCCTGAGCTCAGTCGCAACATCGTGCTGCAAGCAAAGGTAACCAGTGTTTTTGTTCAACTTGTATATACTGTTGGTAGGGCTCTGCCAGAGAGGACTTGGGTGAAGCTAACCCCATCCAAATTTGCTTGTGGGTTTGGTGCTCAAATCATACTCACTACAGTTTCAAGGACTCTGATGAAGGGGCGTCTACGGACAATCTAAATGAAAACAAGACAACAAAACTAAAGGTTGGTTGAGATTTGAAAAGCTTTCGTGAGGTGATACTAGACTAAAGCCTTATTATTTGTTTGTTTACAGGTGCCATATCTGCCAGTACCATTCATCAGACTGGTGTGAATGCCTGCTGCAGTGTTGCTGTTGAGTAGACGAGCCACAGCATCTTTGACTCTATAAGCTCTCTCCATCCCAACCAACTTCCCCCTGGGATTTGCTACCAGAGTAGTGTCTCCTCCTATAAACCGAGGGCAAGTCTCAGGAGGATTCAGGAATTAGCATCGCTGCCCCATTGGAATCATCTGGGATCCAGGTAGGTGGCTTATGAAAGTATGGGAGCCACTCCACTTATCTTGATGTGCTCTTGGGGCCACAAGCTCCAAGACCCACACTTTCTGCCCTGGCTGGTAAACAGTCAGAACAGCCTTTGGTCATGTCATAACTTCTGAGGTTCTTGGCTGTTCCCAAAGGTTTTGCTGGCCTTCTTCATGTACTCAGCAATGCGTGAACGCAAGCCAAGCACATAATTCAGAATGTCTTGCTTAGGAGGTTCGAGAGGCTGCTCCCATACCTCTTTCACTAGATAAAGTGGGCCCCTAACTGGATGTCCAAACAGAAGTTTAAATGGGCTGCAGCCCACCCCTTCACTGGAACCTCTCTGTAGGCAAAAAGAAGGCAAGGTAATAGGACATCCGATCTCCTCCTGAGCTTGTCAGACAATCTCATAATCATACCTTTAAGGGTTTTGTTGAACCTTTCAACTAACCCGTTACCCTGTGGATGGTATGGTAGGGTGTAGTGAACTTATAGTTGACACCACACTCTTTCCGCATGACTTTCAGGTTGCCAGACATGAGGTTTGCACCTCGGTCTGACACCAACTCCATAAGAAAGCCCACACTGGAAAAAAATCCTAAGAGGGCCTTGGCCACTGCAGGAGCTGTAGTGGTCCTAAAGGGAATAGCGTCTGGATATCTGGTGGCATGGTCAACCACCACCAGGATATAACTATTCCCAGAGGCTGTAGGAGGGTCTAGGGGACCAACAATGTTGACCCCTACCCTTTCAAAGGGAACCTCAACCACTGGTAGTGGGATTAAGGGGGCCTTTGTAGTGCCACCTGACTTAAAACTGCCTTGGCAGGTGACACAGGAGTGACACAACTCCTTGGTCTATTCAGACACGTGGGGCCAGTGGAAGTGTGGGGCAAACCTGTCCCAAGTCTTGCTTTGCCCAAGATGCCCTGCAAGGGGTATGTCATGTGCTAGGGTAAAGAGGAACTCCATAAACTTCTGAAGAATTACCAACCTCCTTGTGGCACCAGGCTTGAGGTCCCTAGCCTCAGAATAAAGGAGTTCATCCTCCCAATAGACTGTGTGGGTCCCACTGACATCCCCTGCCTCTGCTGCAGCTTGCTGCCTGCGGCTCTTAAGAGAGGGGCAGGATTTCTGCTCCAGACTCAATTCCTCCCTGGAGGGTCCCCCTGCTCCTAGCAGCTATGCTCTGTCAGGCCCAAGCTCCTATGGGGCAGTTCCCTCACACGGGTCAAGAGCATAATCCTGAGAAGACTGATCCTCACATGAATTCTGGGGGAAAGATAACTTCTTACCCTTCCTACCTCTCTTGATGGTAACAGTCTGGGCCATTATTTCAGGCTCCACTGCTCGTTGATCACCCTGCTTCTTAGCCTGTGCTCTAGTCACCACAAACATATTTTTAGAGATCCCAAGTATGGCTGCATGAGTCCCCAACTCCACTTCAGCCCATGCTGATGTCTCTAAATCATTGCCCATATGACTCTCTACAGGAATGTTAGAGGATACCACAACCTTTTTAGGGCCAGTAACCCCCACACCCCCCAGCTGAGATTGATCACTGCCATGGGGTGGTTATTAGTGAAATTGTCTGTGTTGGTTACTTGGTAAGTGTGCCCAATTAAGTGTTGCTCAGGTGACACCAGTTTTTCAGTCACCATAGTGACACTGGCACCTGCGTCCCTGTAAGCCTTTGCTTCTTCAATTCCATTGATGAGGGGATGCTGCCTGTATTTACTAATATTAGGAGGTCAAGCAGCCAAAGAGGCAAGGTCAATGCCACCCTCTGATATCAGGACAGCCTCAGTGACTTCTCAGACTAGGCCAAAGCTCATTGTAATACCCAAGGTAAACCCAGCAACACCCTATTGGGTTTTACTGCTGGTGCTACTGCTAGGGGCACCAGGAGGAGCAGTTGCAGTCTTAGTGCCTTTCTTAGGACAACTGGGATATGATGTCCTATGGTCTTTTTCCTTACAAACAGAGCACGAAGGGAGTTTTGTATTAGCAGAAGAGGAGGATTGTGACCCACCGCCAGAGGAAGATTTTTGTGGACCTGAAGAAGACTCTTTTTTTGCTATATTTAGGTTCCTCCCCATATTTCCCTTGGGACTTAGATTTTTCTTTCTTTTTCTGGTCACTTCCACCATGAGACTTATTGCTCACCCTGGTGCGAACCCATTTGTTTGCTTTCCCAATTCTTGGGTAGAGGTCAGATCAGAGTCCACCAGGTATTGGGGCAGTTTCTCAGACACACAGTTATTAAGGATGTGCTCTCTCATGATCAAATTATACAGTGCATTATAGTCCTGTACACTACTACCATGTAACCAGCCTTTCAGAGCATGAACTGCACAGTCTATGAAATCAACCCAGCCTTGTGAAGAGGTTTTCTCAGTGTCTCTGAACTTAATCCTGTATTCTTCACAATTAAGTCCTAAACCTTCAATAAGTGCCTCTTTCAAAACCTTATACTTGTGTATATCCCCTTCTCTAACTGCCAGGAGTTTCTGTCTACCTTTGTCTGCAAAGGAGAGCCACAGGATAGCTGCCCACTGCTTCTGGGGGACATTCTGGATTTTGCACGCCCTCTCCATAGCAGTAACCCACTTGTGGATATCATCCCCAGTTTTTAAAATGGGCACTATCCTGCTAAGATTCCTAGACTCAAAGTGCTCCTCCCTGACTCCGGCCTCTTTATTGCAGCCACCATTGTAGTCTAACCCCAAGTTTATCATCTCCTTCTCAACTTCTAGGACTTCCCTTTTAAGGGTTAACTGCTCCCTTTTGAACTTGAGTTTGGCCTTCTCAAGTTTGAGCAGACTGTACCCCCTATCTAGGATGGTCACATCTAAATTTGAGTGAGTGGTCCCAGCAACTGATGCTGAGGAAAGTGAGGATGAGGATGAGGAAGAGGAATACCTTCTCCTCCTAGGAACCCTGTGTACCAACCCAGGGGAAATGAGTGTGGGCCTACTGTCATGTCTCTATGCCAGAAAGATCCTACTTTCCTAGAACATGCTGTGTTTTTCCTTATTTTATTTTAATTTCATCATCTTCCTCCTATTGTCTCTTTCACTTATATATCCTAACCCCTGCCCTTTTGTTATTGCCATCCTTCTTTTTGATGATGCATTCCAAAGCCTTCAATTTGTCATTGATACATTATTAGGTAGAGCCAGAAAGGGACTCTATATCTTTTGACACAGTATTGTGGATTACACACAAATAGGGTTTCCCTCCAATCTGGTGGCCAACATTCCAAAGGTGTTGCCACACCCTGCCATTACCAGCAGTTGAAGTACATTGAATGTTGCACATACCCCACTTGGACCAGAAATATGTTGGTGGTACGGGTGGAAGTTGGTGTATTCGTCTGGAAGATGCTGCTCATATCTGCCAGTTAGAAGAGCCTTTGCTCAGTCTTGTAGTATTGTATTTTATTGTAGTATTTGTATAACTCTTAGAACTCCTATGTGAGGGTCTTAAGCGCTTACCCACATGAACAGGAAGATACACCATGCAGGGTGTGTGGTTGGGTGGGGGTTGGTTTTTGTGTTAAGCCGAAACGGGAAGTGTCATGTTTTTTGTGATGACTACCGAGGTGCGATTATCAAGTTATGGGACACATCGCCTGCAGGTGTAATGGGTAACTAATCCATACAGCGACATGAAGGATACCAAAAATTGGTGACAAAAGCAGTAGCCATGGACCACTTTATTTTATTTATTATTTTATAATGTCTACTGCTGAACACAGTAGCAATGTACCACTTTATTTTATTTATTAATTTAATAATGTTTACCTCTGAATAAATACACCCCATGAAGCAGGAAGAATGTGGAAGAGTAATCAAGGATGGTATCCTGAGTAGAAATTACACAAACATTAAGAGGCCCAGTGTTAGAAACTGGGTCACTAGTTGGCAGAGGTTTATACCCTGTCCAAGTAGGGACCACAATCCTAGTCAGGGTAAGTCAGGTACACAATCTAAATTAACCTGTGCACACCGTCTGATAGCTTGGCACAGAGCAGGCAGGCTTAACTAAAGAGGCAATGTGTAAAGTATTTGTGCAACACTTTAAATTACAGTAACACAGTGAAAACACCACAAAAAGACTCCACATCAGTTTAGAAAAATAAAGAATGTTTTTATGAGTAAAACAAGACCAAAATGACAAAGAAGTATAACTTGATATATGAATTTTTAAAGAATAAACTGAAATATAGTGCTTAAAACCAAATGGTGCATAGGGGTTACTTTGATGGCCATGAGACTTCAAAACAGGAGGCAAGCCAGCAAGCTGTTGGAGTCACTTACGTTTTTGGAGAATGTAGAGATGTAGGTCCAGTCATTCTCACACCCAGAAAAGAGGCAGCAGGCCAACACAGCAAAGCAGTTCAGCAGTGTGACAGTCCCTTTTGGCAGCACAGAAGTCGTTCTTCCTGGCAGAATGTACTCAGATCCATCCGTGTACTGAGTTGGTGGTGTCAGGGGTCCAGTATTAATACCCAGTTGTGCCTCTGAAGTGGGGGAGACTTCAGAGAGGCCTTTGAGGCACACAAGGTCCATGCCTTTCCTGCCCTGGCTCAAGACTCACTACAGGGGAGGGGTATGCAGTGTGGGAACCGGCACAGCCCTATGCAGGTGCAAGTGTCAGCTCCTCCTTCCCATTCTAGCTCAGTAAGGCCCATCAGCCTGGTGATGGGCCATCAAGTTACGAGTGTCACATTCTAGCTCCCTTTGTGTGTGACTGTATTGAGGGAATGCAAAAAGCCCAGATGTCACCCACCCCAGTTGTGTATTCAGAGACAGGCAGAGGCACAGAATGGTTAAAGTAAGAAAACTGCAACTTTCTAAAAGTGGAATTTTCAGGCTGACAATTTAAATTCCGACTTCACCATAAGATGTAATTTCAACTTGTGAGTCCAGAGACACCAAATTCCAAATTTCTATCTGCTCCCAATCGGAAATGACATTTAAAAGATATTTTAAGGAGATTTCAATGTTAACCTATGTGAGAGATAGGCCTTGCAGTAGTGAAAAACAAGTTTAAGAGTATTTCACTACCAGGACATGTAAAACTTAAAAGTACATGTCCTACTTTTTGAATACACTGCACGCTGCCCTTAAGGCTGTCTAGGGCCTACCTTAAAGGTTACTTATATGTAATAAAAAGGAAGGTTTGGTCTGGAAAGTAGGGTAACTTGCCAGGTCGAAATGGCAGTTTAAAACTGCACCCACAGGCTCTGCAGTGGCAAGCCTGAGACGTGTTTAAAGGGCTACTGCAGTGGGTGGCACAATCAGTGCAGCAGGCCCACTAGTAGCATTTAATTTAAAGGCAATAGGCACATATGGTGCACTTTACTAGGGACTTATAAGTAAATTAAATACACCAATTGAGGACAAGCCAATGTTACCACATTTACAGTACATGTACAGTGCACACATACAGGACACATGCACTTTAGCACTGGTTAGCAGTGTGTGATGGGGCGCTCTCGGAGGACGGCCATGGATGCCCCGGGGGCACCGAAGAGGTCTGGCTTCGGCCGTCTCCACTGACGTCAGGGGGGTGGACCCCAGTTGCGGTCACGAACCCGGAAGAGGGTTCAAATGAGAGCGGACCGTGGGAGAATAGAGAGGACGGAGAGAAAGGAAGGAGAAAAAGAAGTGGAACATCGTGAGGAGCGGAGGACTCGAGAAACCCTGACGGTGACCAAGCGGGAGAGAAGGAGGATGCAAGGGAGAACGCGGGAAAACTAGAGGACGAGGAAGCGAGCGCCCAGCCTCGGGAGAAGGCGTCATCAGAGGAAGGCTCCAAGGACGAGGCGGCCGTGACCCTGTCAACGGGTCACGGCTACAGGCAAGTGTTGCGAAGAACAGGGCGTGTGCTGGGAGGGTGGCTGCTTTCCCAGGCCATTTTCACAGGCCTGTAGGGAGGGACTGCGGGACAGAGGGAAGGGAGACGAATCCCCCTTATTTTTGTTTGTGGTTATTTTACGTTCTTCTTCGGTTTGTCTTCGGCATCACCGGGTGATATAGGGCCACAGAGAGGGCTGATACTGTGAAACACTAAAAAGGGCATATATAAAAACAGGGGTCACCTGATGCAAGGTCTCCCCTGAATAAGCAGTTAGCACTCCCAAACGGTGTGAGGAAACACCGTGCCTCCTCACTTTGGTAAGGAAGTGAGACCAAGGAACAGAGGGGAGGGAGTTGTATGTTAGGTGTAGATCACCAGAGCAGAGGACCTGTTTACTGATAGCCTCTCCTTCTTTTCTTCTCTCCTGAGGGGACGACCGACGTCAAAGGGGCGAGGAACGGAAGCCGACAAGGAAAAGGAGAGAAATCGGAACCCAAAGACAGCGAGGAGTGCTGAGCGACCCAGAACAGTGACCATCCCTCTCCTGGGTTACTAAGCCCGACCTAAGTGTAATAATAAAAGCCATTTCTACAAGCCATACAGTCGTCCATTGTACTTGGGTCGGTGACACAGTGGTAAGGTGCCTTGAATCCTAAAGCCAGCAAAAATGCTTGGGTATCTAATCCAAAGGTAAGGAATCTGCGTCTAGATTTCTCTATCAGATGAATAAGTTACTTACCTTCGGCAACGCCTTATCTGGTAGAGACAGGATCTAGCCACAGATTCCTTACCTTTGAATTCTCCCCAGGCGCCAGACTGGATCCAGAAAATGTATTACAGCAGTACCTCTGCGCTTCAGTACCTCTGCGCGTCGGTAGAGGGCATCAAGCGACTCCGTAACGATGTCGTACACCAGAGGTGATGTCGGCGGAGTCCATATAAGCCCTCCCCTGACGTCAGTTTCTTCCGTGACTACTTTCCCTACCAAAAATGCAGAGCCACTCATAGGAGCTGCCTATGGAAACAGTGTGCCCAAAAAGAGACATCTTTATGTCAAAACAATTACGAAGTCCTAATGAAAGGCATTAGAATGCCCAGAAGGGAGTTTGTAGACAAAGGAACAACCAGTTCACAGAACGGGGAGGATGGGAGGGTTGGTAGGGAATCTGTGGCCAGATCTTGTCTCTACCAGATAAGGCGTTACCGAAGGTAAGTAACTTATTCATCTGTTAGAGACATCAGGCCCCAGATTCGTTACCTTTGAATTAGATACCCAAGCAATACCATCCCCGGAGGAGGGTCTGCGAGCTGATCCCACTAAAGATCCCTAAATAGGACTAGCCGGTCTGTAATAAGATAGAGTGACTGGCGTGTTAGGAATGTAGGCGAGGACAGGAAACATCTCACAAGAGGGACTGTGGAAAACCGGTAGGGAAGTAACATCCGTAAATCATGGAAAAGCTTGAAAAAACACCACCATGGCAGTGGAATAAAGAAGTGGAAGACAAAAACACTTCATAGCCCCCCCAGTGGTAACCAGAGTATTAGAGGGGGTGCTAAAGACCAAGGACAACAGCCAATGCCACTGAGGCAGAGCTCCTTGCCATGGAAACAAGCCTGTGAGCCAAACCTGCCCTGAGAAACACAGGAAAAAAGGGGAGGAATCTCAGAACACATCTGTAGAAAAGTGCCTCTTTTGGACATGGTTAGCCCCCACTGTTTACCTGGAAAATGATGTAATTTTGACTGGAAGTGCACAGGGTCCCTGTCAACCAGATCACCTGTGCCAGAGCCACTTCCCTAAACTGTACATTTTGTTTCCCAATTGGCACCACTTCAGTACCCCTTGTAAGTCAGTAGTAAATGGTACCCCTGGTACCTAGGGCATTGGCACTGAAGAGGACCCCCAAGGGCATGCATGCTGCTATTGCATGCCCTTGGGGGTCAACATGGCTCAAATCCCTTTGTGCCACTCCAACAAACACTGCATGGGATATAGGTAAGACACCCCTCTAGAAGGCCTTAGTCCTATGGCAGGGTACACTATATCTCCTGTGAGGACATATCTGCAAGAGCAGATATGCCCCTGCAATATCCATGACGATTCTTGGATATTGTAAGTGAACAGGGAAGCAATACATACATAGGCTGGACACTCGTCATTACGTGTTTTCCAGCTCTATGATGGCTTCACTGTATTAGGGGATGTTTGGTACCAAACATCTACTCTTAATAACCTGCCCTGATTCCAGTGCCAGACTTATTAATAAGTGCACCCAGAGGGCCATTTAGAAGGGTCCCCTGAAACCTACTGCCTTCTAGTGTGTTCCTGACTGGTCTCCACTAGCCTTCCACTAGAAAACATGTTTCTAGACATCTGGGGTGAGAGCCAGGGCCAGAAAAAAATGCCTGTCCTGGCGGAGTCCAGACAGGAACAGCTTTCAAGGGTGGGAAGCTTCAAAGGCGATTTAGCCTTTCAAGTCCAACCCACGCCTCTCCTGCTAGCACCAGATGGAACCCCCCTGTCCTGACCCCACTTTCGGTGGGAAGACAGGCGGGAAAATTAGTTAGATGAGGGGGAGGGTCCCCAGTCAACCTGCACCACCCCTAAGGCAAGGCAGGCGATGTGGATCCCATCAGCTCACTTTCCCCCATCTTGAAGATGGGGAAAATAACCTGTCAGGGTCATGCCCACCCCACACGTGGGGTGAGTATTTAGAGGGTGTAGTCACCCTAACGGTAAGTTGCCCATTGGCAACTAACTGGCACTCCCTTTAACGTCCCTAAATGTAGTATTTAGGCAGCACACCTAAGCCTTGAATTTCAGATTCGACTGACACAAGAAGACCAAGGACTAAGAAGAGCGGCTTACCCCAAGAACAGAGAACGTGGACTAGATTTTGGCGCAAAACTGCAGGCCAAAGACTAGACAATCGCAGAAAACTGTCTTGTCCTGCCACAGAGAGAACTCTACAAACCCTAGGGGCCCTCCAGCACTTTGCAAAATTGCTTAAGAACTCCCTTGGAGTACAGGAGCTACTCCCCGGCATCGCAGGCACCGAAACTGCAGAGTCCGAACTCTCGACGCCCGTCCCTGGCGTCGAGAGTTCCCTGGCCCGTTGATGCTGCAACTGCCCAGGAGAAGGTACAGCTGTTCTGAAGAATCAACTCTGCCTCCTCACCAAGTTTGGAGGCAACAGGATCTTCCGGAGCAGAGCAGCACCAACCCAGGGGTACCAAATGCTCTGCAGCCCAAGACCGACTACAAGAGTCCAAGCCAGATTATAAACTGCCTGAGAACCAAGCACCCGTGGAGGGACGTCAGCATCCCTGAGACCCACTCGCTGAGTGGCACAGCCATCCTGCACCAGCCCCTCTGAGGTGTTTGCCCCTGACCACGAGGTGCACTTTGCACACCAGAGATTGGATCACCTGTTTGCTCTGCACCCAGCCCCACCGGCCAGGGAATCTCAGAAATCTTTGTGCTACCGTTGTACCTAGGCCCTTGCGACCTCTACACTCTTCTGAGTGCCCTCGGACTTGCCTACAAGTCCCCCTGTGCAGCCTGTTTTTAGGTGGCCCCCCTTCTTTGTAGCGTGTCAGCTACTTACTCTTCCAGCACCATGTTCCTGGCCGCGACACTCCAGAGAAACTGCTAGTAGAACTTTGTACCCTGGCTCCCTAACATTCGATTTCTAAAAGGTGTACCCCTGAGTCTTACTGTACTGTGATTTATTGCATTCTATGTTTTTGTCCATAGGATAACATTGTACGTAGTTGTGCACAACTGTAAATTGCTCGTACTTACCTTGCCTATTCCTGAAACATATTAAATGCTTACCTGTAACTGAAGGTCTTGGTTCAGAAAATATTTTAAAAGAATTAGTATTTTTCTATAAATCGGTCTCGACTTCATTCTTGAGTGTGTGTTCCATTTATTGCCTCTGTGAGTACAACAAAATGCTTAGCACTACTCTCTGATAAGCCTAACTGCTCCCCCACACTACCACAAAATAGAGTGTTAGTATTATCTACTTTAACCTCTGTTAACCAATAAGGGTCTCTCTGACCTCTCTCCACAGTGTACCCCATTGTGATGCACTATGTAGAAAGGTGGGTTTCCTACAACATCCACAATGTAGAGAGCACCAATCAATGCTGCAATGGAAGCAGTGCACAACAATAACAACAAGTATTGACATAGACCACTCATGGTCAGAGTAAACACTGCTAGAGAGAACTGAGCCCTCTGGGACTATCTAACACTGAACTCAGAGAGGAGGAAGGGTAAGCAAATGCACATGCAACGACCAAATGAAGGTCCCACTAGGACACAAAGAAAGGCGCAGTGATGTAAACGTACGCCCTCTTACGAAAGTCGGCATAGAATTACTTGCCATATACACATATGTAATAGAGGCATAAAAATATATACAACACAGAAGACCTATAGAAAGATGCATATCATTTTTGGCATACATCGGTTATGGATCGAAGATGTGACAATGACGAAGTAAAGCTAGAGATATATTAGGACTGAGCTGGCTATCAGCAACATGGTACCGTATTAGAGGATAGAGGGAGAAGTTATCACACATCCCAGAAAATAATGGCAATGGAACATAAAACAACACTTCTGAGTGAATGGTTACAATCAGGCGGCTGAGAGATAACTGAAAAAGAAAACAGCAGGTGTGAAAACCCCGCTAGAATAGACAAATGAAGAGCACTATCTGGGTCTGTAAAAAGTTCAAGTTGAGCAAAGGCCAACACAAGGAAGGCCTATACAGATAACCAGTCTCAATCCCAATAGAAAGATTATCAGATAGAAAAAGGGACCTGGCTGAAGCATCGAATAAAAGACAGAGTAAATAGTCATGTAAAGCCCAAGAGCCACGAAGTGGAGGTCTGAGAACAGAAGATCAGTATGAAAAACTGAAGCAACAAATGGAGATGCAGTGCATAAAAGCACAACAAGTGTTGAGGCCAGGAAGAAACGTCTTTACAGGACCCATAAATTGACCGGAAGGTATAATTGAAAGCAAAAACCTTAATTATACCACGACTATGGAGGAGAAAAGACCCCACATCTGCCAAAGGAAGAGAAGGAAGATAGAGAAAGAAACCAAAAGCAAAAGGAATCTCCAAATAAGGAATACGTGGAATAACAAACTCCCATGGGTCGGAACCTTATCACGGCCTATGAGGATTGAGATAAATCTCAGGAAAAGAATCCGAAAGGCTCACCAAACTTCCTTACGAACCAAACCCAAGAGATATGGTGGTTAAAGAACACATATTCGAGAAGAAACGTAAGATGAAAAACAGCCATGAACCCCGAAAAAGGGTAGAAGGCGAAATCTGAAGAACAACCAGGCCGGTAACTCAGTGCCTTGGTTGGTATCTGAACTGTCCTAGAAGTGTTACCTGCAGGAACAAAGGTACAAGCCACTGCCAGAAAGCATTGTTCAAAAGCAAATAATAGCTTAATGCGCAGATTAAAGACAGCAAAGGCAGTGGCACAGGAAAGAAAGGGTCAGAAAGTTATCCACCCATAGGCAAGAGACAGACGAGATACCCTAACAAGGAATCAAGAGATTAAGAGAAATGGAAGGAGCCTTTCTTACCAATGCATAGCGAGAGCTAGCGCAACAAGAAGTGCCAATGCCCTGAAAAAGAACCTAAGAGGGAACACTGCCAGGCCAGGAGCGGACAATTTACCATAGGCCAAGTGCTATGTACCTCGTACCCCTGCATCTGCTGAGAAGGAAGGACATAGATAGAGTGTAAGCAAACCTCCCCCCCATGGTGAGGGGAAATACAGTAGAGAAAACATGGGGGGGCACAGGTGCAAAGCATAAACCCCCTGCACTATCTTACCAAAAGCACATATTTTAAAGTCCCTTATAAGGGGTACGGAAGTGCCAAAAACATATGTAGGAATGCCTATAAGGCATACAAACGATGTTCCCTGAAGGACAGGGAACAAGGCAACAGTGCATCCGCACAATAGCAAAATACCCGATGTAGAAATAAAACTTAGGTAGAAAAAAACATCTTCAGAAAAGAAGACCACCACCTTGTATCAACAGGCATTGAAGCTCAATAGGGCCACAAAATAATATACGTACCGGATAACGGGAACCATATTCTGTCATCAACAGCTGAAGAAGTAAGAAAAAATACTTGCAGAATGCATGAACACCTCATCGGATGCCACCCGTAGGCGGCGTTTAAATAGAAAAAGCCAATGGGCATTGCCCTAGAATGGCTCACATGTGAAAGAAATCATGAAGTCCTCTGTACAAGCCTAGTGCGAGAGGAATAAGGGAGGTAGATGGTATAGAAAATTAGAGTTAAGATTCCGTTCCACCTCGACTGTCCCGAAAACACTGCAAGGCGGAATCGGCATGAGCACCGAACAGATGCACACCATTGAAAGGCATGTCCACCAAGGTGGATTGAACAGCCTCCAAAAAACCAGAGTTGCGTACCTAGGCACAACGGCGGAGTGCCACTGAAAGAGCCATGCCTCACCCGTTCCGGGTCTCATCTGGAAGCGAGGGGAGCAGGCACAAGACCGAATCCCACAGAGTGTGAGAAAAGTGGCCCAGAACAGAGCGGTATTAAGTGACCACAAGGCTGAACTGGTGGCAGAAAAAAATATAGTGACCAAAAGTATCGAGACTCCTGGACTCCCTGTTTGGAGGAACGTTAGGAAGGGCGCTGATGTCAGGGGAGGCTGAAGCCACATGTACCACAAAGTTGCGTGGAGTAGGCAGGCCGATGTCTATGTGCTATAGACCAGTCCACTGGGGCACCCGTAGCGGGCTTAGCCAAAGATCCCAGTAAAATATCATATAGGGCTTCACTGTAGGGGAGCACAGTTTCAACTCCCATTTGGCCCTGATGAAACACCCCAAGTAATGGGTCAATGGCCACCTCCACCGAAGGGAGCTGCCGCTCCAAAACCACAGCTGCCCTCCTCAGAAGCTCAGCAAAGGTGGAGCTTACCTCTGTAGCGAGGCTGGGAGAGGAAAACAGACCCATGGATGGGGAGGAGTCAAGGCCACTAGCCACACCCAGCTCAGCCAACTAACATCCAAAGGAGGCTGGACAGTGTCATTCATTGGGTGGAAAAAACCAATTTCTTCTCCTTCTCCATCAAAAATCTGTTCTCCTGGAGGAAAACCAGTAGGGTGCTCCTCACAAGGAGGCAAGGTGTCTGAGACAAACTGCACCACTGCCACTGCCCACAACACCGTCCGGCATCGATGTGGTGACGCCGTCCGATATGGAGAGATGACATAGCGTCGATTGACGCCCCCAATATCAAAGCTGGCTGATTGGACACCGGCATCGAAGTTGGGAACCCCAAAGGGCTGAGCACCGGAGCGGACACTGATCCCATGATGAATCCCGAGGGCCTGACTAAAGCAGAGGGAGAACTCCGTCGGAGTGGATTCAGTCAAGGCTCTGCTGACCTCCATGGAGTCAGAAAAGCACACCAGAGGGAGGTGGAGACCCAAAGATGACATGAAGGGAGGAATAGTACTCCTGCATCCGGTCCAGAGTGGCGGACACAGAAAAAGGAACATTGTTCCATCGACAAAACATTGAAGTAGGCCAAAAAACAACCTGAGGAACCGTTCTCCAGATTCGCATTGGCAGCTCAGAAAAGAAGAAACTGACAGCGCGTAAGGGGAGGGATTATGGACTCCACCGACTTCACATCCAGTGGACGATGCTGCTACAGAGTCACTGGATGCCCTATACCGATGCGCAGTTACTGCTGCAATAAAATTTCCAGATCCCATCTGGCGCCTGGGGAGAGTTCAAAGGTAAGGAATCTGCGGGCTCGATGTCTCTATCAGATAACACATGCAGTACGTTCAAAGGCATAAGTAAAAAATGTAATAATTATAAAAGGAAGAAAAAAAAAATCAGATAACAATAATTCCTCAAATTTTAAATACAGCTAGCAGCCTGAGCAACAAGTAAACAGGCGAAACAGAATGACCAGTGCAAATATTATGCGTATAAAAAGTGCAGAAAGTGTAAATCAATGTTTAGTGCTAAGCTGTTTTGATCTTATAAGCCAAGCTGCATGAAGAAATTTGGACACAGCAAACACAACCATATGGTTGGTATCTGTCTTACAAATCCTCAGTGCTTCCCAATAATGTCTAATCCCCAGGGTTAAGCAAAGGGGTTTAATCCCTTTTGATCGAATTTGTTTATACGCAAGACAAAAAAGTACATGCTCAATATTTTCATGACTAGCATTACATAAAGGGCACGTACCATAACCTGTCTTTAGTTCTGACTAGCTACTTGTAAAAGATGCCAAGGGAAGAGTGCCCAGAAGTGTAGGAAAGTAGGATCTTTCTGGCATAGATACTCCCACTTTTTGCCTGGTGTCAGTGTGTTTTGACTGTAGTTCACTGGGATCCTGTTAACCAGGACCCCAGTGACTGTGCTCTCTCCTCTAAATTTTCTGGTAAGCACTTTGGGGAGGGCAATGGGTGTTTCGGTGGGCGTTCCACCACAACACCCATTGATTCTGCACCCCACCATTGGCATACTGGGGTACCATTATAAGTCCCTAGTATATGGTACTGAGATACCCAGGGCATTGGTACAACAGGGGTCTCCTATGTTCTGCAGCCTGATTTGTGCCACCCATAGGAGCCCATGCAAACTGTATCTGCAGAGCTGCCATTGCAGTCTGCGTGACAGAGTTCATGCACCCTTGACTTCAGATATAAGGTTTCCCATATATCCCGGTCACTGCACTTAAAACCTATATGTCACCCCTAAGGTAGACATTCAGTTCAAGGGCAGGGTGCATGGTTCTAAGAGTGTGAGCACCCCTGAAAGAGCAGAGGTTCCCCTACAAACCCCGGACTCCATTATCTGGGCTTTGTAAGTGTAGGACAGCCATTATAAGGTATGTAGTGGACACTGGCAAGTCGAGATGTTTAACTACATAATGGCTGCCCAAACCTAGTCATGTTTGGTATCAAACATGGTGGAATCATGCAACTACACTGATTCCAGTGTTAGTTGCATGATACCATGCACTGGGGGGCTCCTTACAGGACCCCCCAATACCTACCCGTGTAGCATTACAGGGTCTGACTGCCAGCCCGCGCTGCTGCCGACCCTAGGCAGTGTTCTGTCCCCCTGCTGATGAGCTTAACTTAGACGGGGGAAGCAGAGCAAAGGATTTCCTCTGACGGAGAGGTGTGACCACCTCTCTTTTAGAATTAGGTAGGGAGGGGGCACTTTTGAGCACCACCAGACTGAATTGAAGGGCACATTTTGTGCCTTCCATGCATAAACCAGTTTTGCCCAGTTCAGGAGCCCTTGGTTCCTGCTCTGGCATGAAACTACACAAATGACAGGGGAGTGACCACCCCCCTGTCCAGCTTCTCCCTAGGGAGGTGCCCTAGAGCTCCTCCAGGTGGCCACTTGATTCTCCTATGTTGAATATTGGCCCCTGGGAATATCTAACTGGCTAGGACATCTGAATAGCGTCCCTGACCGCCTCTGATAGGTGGGTCACCAGAGAAGAGGTCCTTCCACTTTTCGGGGTTACGTAAGGGCTCCCCTGAGGGTGGGTCCGTAGATTCATCCCAACAACATCTTCTGGAACCTGTCACTGAAGATTGTTCAAAGACTCTTCTGCTGGTGTGTTATGTTTATGGCTTGCGTGTTTGTGGCTCATGCAGGCTGTTAAAGTTCGCATTCTGCATTCCACCTTGGAGTGTAAGCTCTGCTTCTTGACAGCTGCCGCGACGAGCCACATCGAGCTGGAGGGTTTTCCTGTGGGTGTTGTATATTCGTAATAAAGTACTTGTTCCTCAATTATTCGTCTCCGGAGTACTTTACAGGGTGGACCCTGGAACTTTGTTGTTCTTTAAGCCAGTACCCACGACAAGTGCTCCCGGTAGGAAGAACCCTGCTGCATCTTCGTCCCTGTGCTTTTCCAAAGATCTGCAACTCTGTGGCCGTGCATCCTCCGAGTCACCAAGGACTCAGCCTGCATCCTAGCCCTAAGGAATCTCCCTTGAAGTGAAGGAGTCACTTACCTGCATCTGCAGGCACCTCGACGTCAGCGACCAGTTTGCTGATCCTGTTGTCCCATGGACATCGCTCGGCTCAGCAACACAGGTGGCATGTTGGTTCTCCAGAGGCCTGACCATTCTTCCTTGTACGTGGGGAGACTGTAATCCCTCTCCAGCCAACATGGACTGCCTCCCTGTTCACCGCGTCCGTTTGTCATCACCAAGACTTGTTGGTTCTCTTCACCGAAGCTCTTCAAGCTCCAAGAAGCCACTGCCTCCAGCACTGCACAGCTCCAAGCATGTCATCCTGCTTGCATCCTCTGCATTGTGGGCCTTTGTCTCCTATGTGCTGCTTGGGCTTCCTTGCAAGCTCCTGTGCCTGCTGCCAGAGGGTATTCAAGGAGGCTCCATTAATTCCTGCTGGCTCTCCTCTGTGCTGAGGGCAAGCCCTAACTTACCCTTGCTGGGTTAGTCCCATAGTCCTTGTTGGTCTGCAACGAAGCATCTTCTCCAGCGAACTGTTGTTTGCGTTTGCCAAGGCTTGTTGGTGGTCCTGCTGACCACTGACCTTCCTGCACTCGTCAACCGGTGTGGGACAGCTCTTGAAAGGCATCTACAACGGCGCCTGGTCTCCACAGCTGCTGCTTCTTCCACTCCGTGCTACACCAAGAACCTTCAACCAGGGCTGGTATTGTGCTCCTGTGCCTCCTGGTCACCTCCAGGGGGTTTGGACTCAGTCTCCTCTGCTTCAGGTTCTTTTTGTCTGGATTCTTCATCCTGGTTCTCCCGGCATGGTGCACGAGACTCTGTAGCTCCTGTACTTCCACGACTCTCCATTGGTGTCTGCGGAGGTTTCCAACACCTCTTTTCCCCAATGCACCCGGGCTCCCTGGTGCAGGTATCCTTATCTTCTGGGTACCCATGGGTGGGATGAGTCTCCAACCTTCCTTGATCCAATTGGTTCCTTCGGGATCCTCTGGGAAGGGTCCTGGAACTCTAATTTTCCAACCAAGACTTACCCTGTGTTGTCCTAAGGACGTCTGACACGGTGTAATGACCCAGGCGCCTTGGGGTCCCTGGCTACTCACCATGGGTGGTTCCTTGCTTCCTCTGCGGTCCTCCAACCTTGGGTACTAGTCTCATTTTGGTAACCATTTCGCACCCCACGATTTTAGTATATGGTTTTGCCCCAGCGGTGGGGACCTATGTGTTTTTCTATGCCACTTACCTATTTTCTAAGTATTTTGCATGTGTAATTGATAGCTCCGGGTAGGAGGTATACCAAGTTACTGTCTAGTGTGTAGTAATAAAGTATTTTCTTCTCACCTGATGTGGTTCTTTCTTGTGTGAAAAGCTTACTGACCGACTATAGTGGAACCTGCAACAGCTGTACACCCCTCCTGGATAAGCCATGGCTGCTCTCCACAGCTACCCCTTGAGCACTTTGGTTTTCAGGGACCTAAACACTATCACTAAGGGTTGCCTGGACTCAGTGCAGAGTGCCTCACCATAGGTGTACACTATATACTGAGCCAGTCTCCTACATAAGTGGTACAGCGGTTGGATAAAGACTTGCATTGCTTTACCACTTTGTCATAAGTAAGGTTTCCAAAAGAAACAACTACTACCTTTGGTAATTACACAATACTTATAGGTAAGATTTTTTGCTAAACTTTTAGGTAGGTGTCAATGTTTTAGTATAGCCCTTTCTCCAAACCTTTGGAAGTTTATATTGCTAGAGTAGGGTACACTACACTAGCACCATGTCCACTACGGAGGAATATAGCCAGACTCAGTAGTCTAGGTACAGTGCACTCAGGTTCCAGGAACTTAGGACTCTGTGCAAAGCTAGAGGACTTAAGACAAGTAGTAACCCTATGAGGTCTTTACTGTTGGAATTACTCCTCCAAGATGACATCCAGAATCCTGGGAGGTCACTGGAGGAGGAAGGCCTTGGTGAGGGGGTAACCTTGAAGAGCAAGAGGTACATAATACCACTTGCTGTGCCAATAGACATGGACAGGAGGAACCTGAAGAGGCTCCCCTTGAGGACCTTACACCTGTAGAGGGGGGTACTGATGGTATTGGAGGGGGTCATGTCAGTAGGCCCACTTTCACTCCCCCTGGGTTGGTTCACAGGATTCCTAGGAGAAGGTCTTCCTCTTCCTCCCTTTTATCAGCATCAGCTGCTGGGTCCACTCACTCTAATTTAGATGAGGCCATCATAGATAGGGGGTACAGTTTGCTCAAGCTTGAGAGGGCCAAACTCAAGCTGAAGTGGTAGCAGTTGGCCCTTGAGAGGGAAATCCTAGAAGTGGAGAAGACAAGGAAAAATTTAGGGAAACAATGGTGGCAGCACTAAAGAGACTGGAGCAAGGGAGGAACACTTTGACTTTAGGAATCTTAGCAGGATAGTGTCCCTTTTTAAACTGGGGATGATATCCACAAGTGGATTACTGCTATGGAGAGGGCCTGTAAAGTCTGAAGGTTCCGCAGAAGCAGTGGGCAGCTATCCCATGGCTCTCCTTTGTAGAGAAAGGTAGAGACAAACTCCTGGCAGTAAAGGAAGAAGTTGCAGACAACTATAAGGTTTTGAAAGAGGCACTTATTGAAGGGTTAGGAGTTACTTGTGAGGAATACAGGATCAAGTTCAGGGATACCCAGACGACCTTTTCACAAGACTGGGTTGATTTAATAGACTGTGCAGTTAAGGCTCTAGAAGGCTGGTTATATGGTAGTAATTTACAGGACTATGATGGACTGTATAATTTGATCACGAGAGAGCAAATCCTTAATAACTGTGTGTCTGAAAATCGCACCATTATCTGGTGGACTCTGATCTGACCTCTCCCCACGAATTGGGAAAGAAAGCAGACAAATGGGGTCACACCAGGGTGAGCAATAAGTCTCTTGGTGGGGGTGACCAGAAAATGAAAGCTAAATCTAAAATTCAAGAGAAAGATGGGGAGAAACCTAAAGAAAACAAAAGAGTCATCTACAGCTCCACAAAAATCTTCCTCTTCCACTAGTAAAAACCTCCTTGGTGCTTTGTTTATAAGCAAAAAGGCCATAGGACAAATTACCCAATTTGTCCTAAGAAAAGCACCAATAGTACTACTACTACTCCCTCTAGTGCCCCCAGCAGTAGCACTACTAGCAGTACTACCCCCCAGGGTACAGTTGGGTTCACCTTGAGTAACACAGTGAACTCTGGCATAGGCAGAGAGGTCACTGAGACTGTCCTAATGTCAGAGGGTGACATTGCCCTTGACACTTTGGCTGCCCAACCTCCACCTTCAAGGAAATATAGGTTGCAGTCCCTCATAAATGACATTAAAGCAGAAGCTTACAGGGACACAGGTGCCAGTGTCACCATGGTGGCTGAGTGAATTTTACTTGGGCACACTTACCAAGTAACTAATATAGATAACATCACTAAGTGCTAACCCATGGCAGGGGTTAAACTTAGCGTGGGGGGAGGGAATAGGGGTCACTGGCTCTAATACAGTTGTAGTTTCCTCAAATCTTCCTGTAGAGTTTATAATGGGTAATGATTTGGAGACTTCAGCCTGGGCTAAAGTGGCGTTACAGGCCCATATAGCAACGCTTGGCCTCCCTGACAATGTTGGTGTGACCACTAAGGCACAGGTCCAACAGCAGGAAAACCAGGGAGTAGTGGAACCTGATATAATGGTCCACCCAGCTCCCTCCACAGACAGGGAGGGAGGATACGAGGTTATACTCCCCCAGACTTCAAGTGAGGATCAGCCTCCTCAGGGAGATGATCTTGCCACTTGTGAGGGAACTGCCTCAACAGAGCTTATGGGGGAAGGGGGACCCTCCAAGGAGGAATGGAGTCTGGAGCAGGTATCCAGCTCCTCTCTAGAAGGCCTTAGTCAGCCTGGTGGTGCAGCAGAGCAAGGGGATGTCAGTGGAACACAGAGGATCCACTGGAAAGAGAAACTTCCACCTTCTGAGATTAAGGACCCCAAGCTTGGTAGTACTGGGAAGTTAGGTGACCTTCAGCAATCTGAGGGATCTATCTTGCTCCTAGCAAATGACATCCCCCTTGTAGAACATGTTGGGCAAAGCAAGAGCTGGGACAGAGCTGTTCCACACCTTCACTTGCCCCACATGCCTGAAGGAACAACCAGAAGCTGTGATCAGCAGAAGGTTGACCCCCCTAGAGAGAAGTACAGGCCAGACACCCAGAGGAGGGCCTCTGCTATGGTCTGTGCCCTGAGAAAGTTGAGGCCACACCTGCTTGGTACTCACTTCCATGCTCAGACAGACCCCAAGCACCTCTTGTGGCATAAACAACTAACAGGTAGAAACCCAAAACATTTGAGACGTTCCAATCTACTACAGGGGAAGGACTTTTCAGTGGAACATAGACCTGGGAGTAACCATGACAACGCACATGGACTTTGCAGATATTTCCACTTAGAAAATGAAGACTCAACTGGGCAAGGTTAGTCTTATCTTCTTTAATTTGGGAGGGGGTTATGTAGGAATGTAGGATCTTTATGGAATAGATACCCCCACTTTTTGCCTGTTGTCAGTGTGTTTTGACTGTAGTTAACTTGGATCCTGCTAACCAGGACCCCAGTGACTGTGCTCTCTCCTCTAAAATTTCTGGTAAGTACTTTGTTCACCCCACAATTGGCATACTGGGGTACCATTATAAGTCCCTAGTATATGGTTCTGAGGTACCCAGGGCATTGGTACCCCAGGGGTCTCCTATGGGCTGCATCCTGTATTGTGCTACCCATAGGAGCCCATGCAAACTGTGTCTGCAGAGCTGTCATTGCAGTCTGCATGACAGGGTGCAGGAATCCTTCTCTTCAGATATAAGGTTTCCCTTATATCCCGGTCACTGCACTTAAAACCTATAAGTCACACCTAAGGTAGGCCCTTCAGTGCAAGGGCAGGGTGCATGGTTCTAAGCGTGTGAGCACCCAAGCACAAGCAGAGGTGCCCCTACCAACCCCAAACTCCATTTTCTGGGCTTTGTAAGTGTGGGAAAGCCATTATAAGGTATGTAGTGGACACTGGCAAGTCGAGATGCCTAACTACATACTGGCTGCCCTGAAACCAGTCATGTTTGGTATCAAACATGTTGGAATCATGCAACTACACCGATTCCAGTGTTAGTTGCATGATACCATGTACTGGGGGGCTCTTTATAGGACCCCCCAATACCTACCTGTGTAGCATTACAGGGTCTGACTGCCAGCCCCCGCTGCTGCCGACCCTAGGTAGTGCAAGACCACTGACCTGGTCAGTGTGACTGCTCTCCCCCTGCACAGCTCCACAACTGATGCGGTCCCCTGAGCCCTGAGTGCTCTATTGCAGGGTGATCGAGGCCCTCCTCCACCCGCAGGCTCCTGCCTGCACCTCATCCCTGGTGGTCCAGTGGGAGAGCATTCTGCTCTTCTGCTGTTCTGCCCCTTGCCTCTGGGCCCTCTTCTTCTCTTTCCTTTTCCTTCTCTTGCCTTTTTTCTCGTCTCCCTGATCTCTCTTTTTCGTCGCTTCCCTGTGTTTTTCACAGCCGCTGCTGCTCCTGCTGCCCCTCCCCCTTTAGTGTGTCCTTCCCGCCTCCCAGCTGAGCTGCCCTCCCCCGATCCTTACGGCCACAGCACGGCTGCGCTGTTGACGCGCCACAGGCATGCCAAAGGCAAGCCTGTCTGCACCCGTCCGGGACCCGACCACAACCAGCAACCCTGGTCCTCCGACCTGCCTCCGCTACGACTCCAGCACCCTCCACGCTCACAACCCCAGACGCAGCAACAACTGCCAGCACTCGGTGCGGAACAACACACAAGGCCCTCTCTCCTGTCTACACTGCCGCCGCACCTTCAGCCACCTCCGCACCCCAGCAGCAGCCCCCAGCCCTCCGGAATCCACCACTCACAAACCACTCAACTGCATCCTCCTCAATGTACGCTCCCTACACAAGCACGCCACAGAAATCTGGGATCTCCTCAACACCTACTCGCCCGACGTCGCCTTCCTCACAGAAACCTGAACCAACCCCAACTCCACACCCGACATTGACACTGCCATCCCCAATGGATGCAAGATCCTGAGCAAGGACCGCCCCAATAGCTCAGGAGGAGGTATTGTTATCGTCCACAAAAACACCCTCCGCATGACGACCACCACTCCGGACGACGGTGCAGAGACAGAATATCGAGTAAATTATTCACTTCAAAATTCTATGTCTCGCCCACAAGAGCTTACATGGAACCGGACCAAGCTACTTAGCTAAGAAATTAAACTGGTATCATCCTAGCAGGCCACTAAGATCCAGCACTAAACATCTCCTTACCCCGCGACGAATTCGCACTGTAAGAAATGGTGGTCGATCCTTCTCTTTTCTCACACCCGCCCTTTGGAACAAGCTCCCGCCTCAGCTTCTCTCCATCTCTGATCACAAGCACTTTCGCAGGGAATTAAAAACCTGGTTATTTGACCATTAATAACGTTGTTACATCAGATCGCCAGCTCATACGGAGTCTCCGCAAGCGCCATGAGACCTTTTCGGTGATTTGTGCGCTCAATAAGTTCCTTTGACTTTGACTAAAAAATATCGAATTGCACAAATATCGTGTCAAAAATATCATGGGTCAGGAATATCGACAGACAAATTCTCGTGGTCAAGAATATCGATTTTAGGTAAGTAATATCGATTTAAAAAATATCGAAATGTTTAATATCGTTTGCAAAAATATAGTTGTTTAAAATATCAACTTTTTCATTTTTAATGTTATGTATTTTAGTATATATTTTATATGTGTGTGATGTATGTTTTTTTTGTACAAGAATTGTTTGTATGTTTATTATATGTTAAAATTTTAGTAGATATAATTTTTTTTAATTTGAATTTTGTGTTTTTAGTTCTGTAGCGGGTTGTGGGTTTATAGGGGAATAGGGTGGGAAGTAATTTAATTACATAAAATATATTGATTTTTTTTAGTAGTTATTATTATGTTTGTTTTATTTGAATTTTGCGTTTTTATCTCCAAGAATTACATACAAACAGTTCCATGTTATTAGTAATTTTTGTTCCTCTGCTATCCAACACTTTCCCTACTGTTGCACTCACTGGAGTGGGAATAGTAATTTTTACCCCTCCACTATCCAGCACTTTCCCTACTGTTGCACTCATTGGAGTGGGAATAGTAATTTTTACCCCTCCGCTATCCAGCACTTTCCCTACTGTTGCAGTCACTGGAGTGGGAATAGTCATTTTTACCCCTCCGCTATCCAGAACTTTCCCTACTGTTGCACTCACTGGAGTGGGAATAGTAGTTTTTACCCCTCCGCTATCCAATACTTTCCCTACTGTTGCACTTAATGGAGTAGGAATAGTAATTTTTACCCCTCCGCTATCCAATACTTTCCCTACCATTTCCCTACCATTGCACTCACTGGAGTGGGAATAGTAATTTTTACCCCTCCGCTATCCAGCACTTTCCCTACTGTTGCACTCACTGGAGTGGGAATAGTAATTTTTACCCCTCCGCTATCCAGCACTTTCCCTTCTGTTGAACTCACTGGAGTGGGAATAGTAATTTTGTACCCCTCCGCTATCCAGCACTTTCCCTACTGTTGCAATCACTGGAGTGGGAATAGTCATTTTTACCCCTCCGCTATCCAACATTTTCCCTACTGTTGCACTCTTTGGAGTGGGAATAGTAATTTTTGCCCCTCCGCTATCCAACACTTTCCCTACTGTTGCACTCACTGGAGTGGGAATAATAATTTTTACCCCTCCGCTATCCAACATTTTCCCTACTGTTGTATTCACTGGAGTTGGAATAGTAAATTTAATTCTTCCGCTATCCAACATTTTCCCTACTGTTGTATTTATTGTATTGCGAAATGTACGTTTTAATTTTTTTAAATAGTTTAATGTTTTAATTAATTATAGATTTTTTAAAATTGTAAATTATTGATATATGTATATATTTTATTTTTATATAATTTAAAAGTGTAAAAATTAAATAAAAATAACGTTAATAAATTATTTTAAATTAAATGCATGTATATGTATAAATTATTATGTTTGTGTATTTATATTTTTTTAAATTAAGTTTATTTTTATATTTAGTTAGATGTATATTAAATGTAATTTATTTTGTTAAAGATAATATTAATATTTTATATATATTATTTTATTTATATTTTTAAATTGATATTTTTTACATTTATATTTTTAATTTCGATATTTTTGATTCCATATTTTTGTACCTACCTGTTTAAGTATAGGGAGTCGATATTTTTGCATTCTATATTTTTTTCCCGATATTTTTAACATCTATATTTTATACTTCGATATTTTGTCAGTGAACCCCGGACGACACAACAACCCTCATGGACCACCTCCACTTCCAGATCCAGACCAACCCTCAAACGACTCTCCACGGAACCCTCATCTACAGGCCACCCGGACCCCGCGCACCTTTCACCAATGCCATCACCGACCTCATCGCTCCGCACGCCCTCGCCTCCATAGATTACATCCAACTCGGAGACGTAGACTTCCACCTGGAAAACCACAACGACCCAAACACCGCCTTCCTCCTAGAGAACCTCGCCATCATAGGACTCAAACAACTATTCACTGCCCCCACGCACACAGCGGGACACACACTCAACCCAATCTTCGCAGAAGGAAACAGTGTCTCCTACAGCCACACCACGGAACTCCTCTGGACAGATCATCACTGTATCCAATTCGCCTTCAATAAACCCACTGTACACAAGCATGCCCACCTCCTCCCCCGTAGATGCTGGATTAAACTCACCAAAGACCAGCTCACCTCCGCCCTCATCAGCACCCCACCTCCAA
The DNA here is from genome assembly GCA_963921515.1 of Calotriton arnoldi. Lineage (NCBI taxonomy): Eukaryota > Metazoa > Chordata > Amphibia > Caudata > Salamandridae > Calotriton > Calotriton arnoldi. The sequence goes on from CAWUFW010001798.1 coordinate 2,548,912, forward strand.
CTACGCCAGACGCTAACACCGCAGCACGCAACCTCCACTGCTGGATCACGAACTGCGCCAACACACTCACCACCCACAAGAAAGCCACAGGAAGACACATCAAGAAAGCAAGTTGGTACACCCCTGCGCTCTAAGAATCCAAACGCTCCTGCCGGCGACTCGAAAAGACATGGGGAAACAACAAAACACCAGAATCACGTGCCGCCTACAGAGCAGTCTTAACCGCACACCATCAGCTCATCAAATCCACAAGGAAGAAATCCATCCAAGACAGAATCCTCACCAACGCTCACAATTCCAAAGAACTCTTCTCCATCATCAAGGAATTGACCAAACCCTGCAGCAAAACAACAGGCGCCCCACCCTCCCAAGACCTCTGCAACAGACTCAGCACCTTCTTCCACCTCAAGATCAAGATAATCTATGACAACTTCAAAAACCATGACCTCCATACCGCTCCTGCTCCCCATCCTAGCGAAGCCACCCGACGAACCCTGCTCAACTAGACCCCGCTCACTACACTATGAAGACCATGAGAAGCATCCACTCTGGGGCACCCTCAGACCCCTGCCCACCTCACATTTTTCATAGAGCAGCCTCAGCCATCGCACCCAAACTACGCGGGACGATCAATGCTCCCTGGTGACCTTCCCCGATGACTGGAAACACGCCGAGGTCAACCCCCTCCTGAAGAAACCCTCCACCCACCTGAAGGACCTCAAAAACGTCACGCCCATCTCCCTGCTTCCCTTCCCTTCGCAGTCAAAGTCATCGAAAAGGCCGTCAACACCCAGCTAGCAAATTTCATTGACGCGAACAACGTCCTGGACATCTCCCAATCCAAATTCCGCAGCAACCACAGCACTGAGACCGCCCTACTTGCCGCCACCGATGACATCCGCTCCCTCCTCAACCGGGGCGAAACAGCAGCCCTCATCCTTCTGGACTTTGCGGCTGCTTTCGACACCGTCTCACACCGCACTCTAGCCACCAGACTCCAAGACGCCGGAATCTGCGACAAGGCCCTCGACTGGATATGCTCATTCCTCACTGGCAGATCCAAGCAAATCAGACTCACGCCCTACCTCTCGGAACCAACAGAGACCAACTGTGGAGTGCCACAGGGCTCCTCCCTCAGCCCCACACTCTTCAACTTCTACATGGCACCCCTCGCAACCATCGTCAGAAACCACAGGCTCAACATTGTCACCTACGCCGATGACACCCAGCTCATCCTCTCTCTCGCCAACTAACCCAACATCACCAAACAAAACTTCCAAGAAGGGATGAAAGACGTCGCCACCTGGATGAAGAACAGCTGCCTGAAACTCAACTCCGAGAAAACAGAAGTCCTTATCCTGGGCCCCCCCCCCGCCCTAGGAAATTACCCCACCCCGATGGCCCATGCACGAAACCTCAGCATAATACTGGACCCTTCGCTCACAATGAACCGCCAGATCAACGCTATATCCTCAACCTGTTGCAACACCCTCCGCAAGCTTTGAAAGACTTTCAGATGGATCCTACCCGAATCCAGAAAAAACGTTACGCACACTCTCACCAGTAGCAGACGAGACTACAGCAACGCGCTCTACACCGTAATCAATAAGAATCCCACGCCGCAGCCACATCACCCAACACCTCCGCGATCTCCACTGGCTCCCAGTTGAAAGAAGAATAACCTTCAAACACTTCACCCATGTTTACAAGGCCCTGCAATCAGTGTGGATCAACATACCTGAAGAACAAGTTACTTACCTTTAGTAAAGATATATCTGTAAGAGACATATATTAGTTATATATTCCTTGCCTTAGAATTACCCCCAGGCATCAGACTGGATCTGGAGAATTTTTTCTCAGCAGTACCCCTGTGCGTTGGTAGGTGGCGTCGGTCGACTCCGCGTTCATCGTCGGCGTTGTGATCGCCGGGATGACATATGCGGTATCTACTTCGACGCTGCCTCTGCGTGCTGAAATCAGTTCTTTTACACGACATTCCACGCCAGAAGTGCAGAGCCATGCAAGACACTGACCACTGGTGCACAAAACTAGGGCCCTGAAAGGGAGTCCCTTACTCTAGAAGTGAGTTCGCAGAACGGGGAGGATGGGTGTGGCGGTAAGGAATCTATAACTAATATATGTCTCTCACAGATATATTGTTACCGAAGGTAAGTAACTTGTTCATCTGAAAGAGACTATTAGTTATAGATTCCTTACCTTTGAATAGATACCCCAGCAATACCAACCCCGGAGGTGGGTCTGCAAACCAAGTTCACACCAGAAAGTCCTGGAGAACTGAACGACCAAAGACGCCGTCTCTCCGGACCTGACTATCCAGGCAGTAATGTTTAGTGAACGTGTGCAGAGATGCGCACGTGGCTGCCTTGCAGATGTCACCGAGGGGGACTCCACGTCCCAAAGCAGTAGTGGCTGCCGTCGCCCTGGTAGAATGGTTGCGCAGTCCTACCGGAGGCTCCTTTTTCTCCAAGGAATAACAGATCTTAATGCAAAGGATGACCCATCGAGAGATGGTCTGTTTTTGCACGGCCCGACCTTTCTTGGCGCCCACATAGCCAACAAAGAGTTGATCTTCCACCCGGAATTGTTTTGTGCGATCCAGATAAAATGATAATGCACATTTTGGATCCAGATGGTGGAGTCTTTCCTCCTCCTTGGAAGGATGCGGGCGCGGGAAGAAGGTGGGCAAAGTGATGGTCTGACCTATGTGGAAGGAGGTAGCCACTTTGGGTAGAAAAGAAGGCCTAGTTCGAAGGACAACCTTGTCCGGATGGACAGCAAGGAAAGGAGGTTTCGAAGATAGAGCCTGCAGCTCACTCACCCTGCGAGCAGAGGTGATGGCAACCAGAAAAGCAGTTTTCAAAGTCAAGAGTCTGAGAGGACAATTATGTAGTGGCTCGAAGGGAGCGCACATAAGGTAAGTTAAGACCAGATTCAAGTCCCACTGGGGCATTACGAAAGGAATAGGAGGAAAGAGGTGAGTAATGCCCTTAAGAAATATATTCACAATAGGGGACTTGAAAAGAGGAGGCTGATCAAGAAGGTGAAGAAAGGCCAAAATGGCCGAAAGATAGCCACTAAGGGTGCCCAGAGCAGAGTCCTTCTGGGCCAAAGAAAGGATGAATAGGAGACACTCAGAAAGAGGGGCAGAAAGGGGATCCACAGCCTTTGCTGCGCACCATGCCAAACATTTGTTCCATCTACAGGTGTATACTGTCTTAGTAGAGGGATGCCTGGCTGCCAAGGTGACATTACAGACTTCGGGAGGAAGGTCGAAAGCTGTCAACTGTCGCTGCTCAATCTCCACGCAAGGAGGTGAAGGCTGGACAGGTTCGGGTGGAGGACTGTCCCCTGCTGCTGCGACAGAAGGTCCTCCTGAAGAGGCAGTCTGATCGGAGGATATATGGCCATGTTCAAGAGCTCGGGATACCAGACTCTTCGTGCCCAGTCAGGAGCCACAAGAATGACTTGGGCCCGGTAGTGCTTGATCTTCTTCAGCACTCTGGGCAGAAGTGGTATAAGCGGAAAGGCGTATAGAAGAGCACAATTCCACTTGCGACAAAAAGCGTCGCCGAGCGAGTGCTGCCTTGGAAATTCCAACATGCAGAACTGCTGACATTGCGCGTTCTCTTTGGTGGCGAACAGATCTAACCAAGGCTCTCCCCACTGCTGAAAGAGACCTTGCACCACCTCCAAGTGAAGACGCCATTTGTGATCCAGCATGCACTGGCGACTGAGTTCGTCCGACCTGGCGTTGTTAAACCACCAGGGACATGCTCTGATGTTCCAGCCATGTCCAAAGGCGAAGAGCCTCTTGACATAGGGTCCATGACCCCACCCCGCCCTGTTTGTTGCAGTACCACATGGCGGGGGTGTTGTCTGTGAACACCTGCACTACTCTTCCTTTGACAGAAGGAAGGAATGCCTTCAGTGCCAGACGAATCGCCCAGAGCTCCAGAACATTGATTTGGAGCCCGGACCCCGCTGGAGACCAGAGACCTCTGATCTCCATCTCTCCCATGTGGCCGCCTCATCCCAGGAGTGACGCATCTGTCACCACTGTGAACTCTGGTTGGGGAAGGGAGAGGGATCTGCCGTTGACCCAATTCTGGTCCGTTAGCCACCACTGCAATTGGTGTGCAGTGCCCTCCGAGATCTGGACGCAATAGGAAAGATTCCCCTGAAGCTGCGCCCACTGGAACTTCAGGTCCCACTGCAGAGCCCACATATGTGTATCATATCCCAGACTAGCTGCTCGGGAGGATAAGCCCAAAACTGCGCTGTATCCAGAACTCCGATGAAAAGGAGCTTCTGAGAAGGATTCAGGTATGACCTCGGCATGTTGATAGTGAACCCCAGCAAGTGCAGGAGGTCCACCGTAGTCTGGAGATGCGAGACGACAGCCTGGGGCGAGCTCGCCTTCAACAGCCAGTCGTTGAGATAGGGGAAGACTGGAACCCCATATCTGCGCAGATAAGCTACGACCACTGCCATCACTTTCGTGAACACCCGAGGGGCACTGGTAAGGCCAAAGGGGAGCACGGTAAACTGAAAATGCTCGTGGCCTACCGTTAACCGTAGGTAACGCCTGTGGGCTAGCAGGACGGGGATGTGGAAGTAAGCGTCCTGCAAGTCCAACCCTACCATCCAGAATCCAGGGTGGAGGGCAGACAGGACCTGAGCTAATGTCAACATTTTGAACTTCTCCTTCCGGAGGAAGCGGTTGACATCCGTGAGATCCAAGATAGGATGCAGGCCTTTGTCCTTCTTGGGTACCAGGAAGCAGTGGGAATAACAACCACGACCTACTTCTCGCCCAGGCACTCGCTCGATAGCTCCCTTGGCCAAGAGAGCCGTAACTTCCTGACGGAGAAGGGCCAAGTGATCCTCCGACAAGCGATGGAGTGTGGATGGCATGGATGGACGGGTAGTCTCGAAGGGGAGGGAGTAGCCCCTTCGGACTATCTGCAAAACCCACCTGTCCAACGTGATGTTGTGCCAGAGGGGAAGGTGATGGCAGATCCTGCCGCCCACTGGCAACTGGTGGCCCTGCAAAGTCGGACTAGGAAGGTTTGGAGGCAGCTGCAGGGGGGGCATTGGTGGACTTACCCACCCTCTGGCCCCCGGACCCACGCCGCTGGGGCCCACGTCCCCGGCCGCGCAGAGGCTGGTTGGCTTGTGCGGCCCCGTGGCTCTGGGTGGAACATGGTGGGGCAAAAAGCAGACTGTATGGGGCAAGAAGTTGCTGCAAGGCCCAGGGACCTGGCCGTAGCCCTAGAGTCCTTGAAGCGCTCGAGCGCGTTGTCCGCCTTGTCGCCAAACAGGCGACAGCCATCAAAGGGCATGTCCAAAAGGGTAGATTGGACAGCCCAGAGAAGTCAGAGGTTCTCAGCCAGGCGTAGCGCCTCAGGGCTACCGACGTGGAAATCATCCTACCCAGCGAGTTGGTGGTATCCAGCCCACACCGGATGGTGAACTTCGCTGCGTCTCGACCCTCAGCAACAGCACGGGCGAGCACGGCCCGGGCCTCCTCCGGGCACTGTGGCAGCACTTTCGCAACCGTGTCCCACACCGAATGTGTGTAAAGGCCCAAGAGACATGCGATGTTCACCGACCGCATTCCTAAGCTGGCGGAGGAAAACATCTTCTTCCCAAGATAGTCCAGCTTCTTGGATTCCCTATCTTGAGGAGCTGTAGGGAAAGCGCTTCCTTTCGAGGATGAGGCTTGGACCACCAAGCTCTCTTGGGTAGGGTGTTGGGAGAGGAAAAGTGGGTCACCCGAGGCCAGGCGGTGGCGTTGGGCAATCATCCTATCCACAGGAGCCCCTGTGCTGGGCTTGGACAAGGAGCCTAGAAGGACGTCAGTGAGGGCCTCATTGAAAGGCAGCAAGGGCACTGAAGAGGCTGCTGCCGGCTGAAGCACCTCAGTCAGGAGGTTAGTCCTGACCACCACCGTAGGAAGCTCAAGGCCCAAGGCCTCAGCCGCCCTATGCAACACCACAGCGTAGGAGGCTTCCTCCTCCGTAGCCACGGTAGGGGGAGAAACCATACCAAGGTCTGGGGAGGTATCCAGACCACTGGCATCACCCAACTCCTCTTTCCAGTCCGGCTCTTCAAGCTGGTCTGCCAGAGGGTCAACAGACCCCTCCCAGTCTTCCTCACCCTCCTCTGGCTGCCAGTCAGGGCGATAAGGAACGCCAGGGAAATACAGTGGTACAAAAGTACCGGTCGGCGCCATACCTGCGTCAGTCGACGCCGGTCCGGCTCCGTGTCCAAGTCGGGAGGAAGGCCGGGGTTGATGCTGGCCGGGGGCGCAACGCACGTCGGAGGAGTCGTCAGAAGGATCGGCGCTGGGGAAGGTACCGTGAGGTCGACCAGCACCGATCCGGATCCTTGGGGGCCCTGCGGCGCAGAGGCCGGAGCCGCCAGCATCGAATGCCTAGAGCCCCCAGCCGAGTACGCGGGGCCCGAAGGCGCGCCGGCAGAGTCGGGCTGCCCAAAGATGGAATGGAGGGCTTCGTAAAATGCACAAAGCTGGGCAGGGGTCGCACCAGCTCACGGGAAGGAGGGAAGCGCGGAGCCGTCCCAGCAGGCTCCGAGGGCAGAGCCGGAAAACGACGACCCTCCATGTCCCGCGTCGCGTCGCCCGACGGACGGGGAGAAGGTGAAGAGCGTCGATGCTTCTTCGCCTTCTTCTTGTGCTTTGACGTACCCGAAGACGAAGACTTCGATGACGAATGGTGGTGGTGGCTCTGCGACCAGTCCCGTGACCTTTCCCTCGACCAGGACCTTGAACGGCGCGGAGCCGACTGCCGAGCCTCCAAAAGCTTTCAGGACCGCTCCCGCAAAGACTTAGGATTCAGAGCCCGGCAGTCGGAGCACGAATTAGGGCCGAGGTCGTGCTCCAGCCACCAAAGGCACACGAGGTGCAGATCGGTGACCGACATCAGCTTGTGACAGGAGTCACAAGGCTTGAAACCAGATCGACAACTTGACATCCCTCGTGCACCAGGAGTCATAAACACTTCAAAAAAGAGGTAGACAAAAGTCAAAAAAGGTTAGTTAAAAAGTGACTAATGGTACCGCTCTCTCCGGATCTGCGCTGGCTGGCGCGGAAAAAGAAAGAACGGACGTCAGCGCGCAGGGCGGCATCTAAGTAGATACCGCTACGTCATCCTGGCGATCACGACGCCGACGAACGCGGAGTCGACCGACGCCACCTACCGACGCGCAGGGATACTGCTAAGAAAAAATTCTCCCGATCCAGTCTGACGCCAGGGGTAATTCTAAGGTAAGGAATCTATAACTAATAGTCTCTTTCAGATCAACTGTCTCTCCTTCCACGCACCCAAAAGACACCTCTGATCAGCTGACCTCTCATCCCTCACATCCACAGGACCAGAACAGGAGGAAAGTCCTTTTCCTACCTCGCAGCCAAGGCCTGGAACGACCTCCCCCTCCAAACACCCACAATGTCCCAGTTCAGGAAGGAGCTCAAGACCTGGCTCTTCGGCTGACCCACCAGTCCACTAAGGATCTCACGACCTGGCTCTATGGATGACCACTACACTCAACGGAGCCGCCGCCCCCCCCCACCCCCTCAGTGCCTTGACACCCTCACTGGTGAGTAGTTGCGCTTCAACAACCAGAGAGGTCTGATCACCTCTCCTTTAGAATTAGGTAGGGTGAGGGTGCTTCTGAGCACCAGCAGACTGCATTGAAGGGCACATTTGGTGCCTTCCATGCATAAACCAGTTTTGCCCAGTTCAGGAGCCCTTGGCTCCCGCTCTGGCCCGAAACTACACAAAGGACAGGGGAGTGACCACCCCCTGTCCAGCTCCTTCCTAGGAAGTTGCTCCAGAGCTCCTCCAGGTGGCCACTTGATTCTGCCATGTTGAATCTTGGCCCCTGGGAGCATCTGACTGGCTAGGACATCTGAATAGCGTCCCTCACCCACTCTGATAGGTGGGTCACCAGAGAAGAGGTCCCTCCCCATTTTGGGGTTACTTAACGGCTCCCCTGAGGGTGGGTTCCTAGATTTGTCCTGACAACATCTTCTGGAACCAACTGCCTGTTGCTGAAGATTGTTCAAAGACTCTTCTGCTGGTGGACACTGGAACTCTGCTGTTCTTCAAGCCAGGACCACCGACAAGACTGCTCCCGGTAGGAAGAATCTTGCTGCATCTTCGTCCCTGTGCTTTTCCAAAGATCTGCAACTCCATGGCTGTGCATCCTCCAAATCACCAAGGACTCAGCCTGCATCCTAGTCTGAAGGAATCTCCCGTGAAGTAAAGGAGTCACTTCCCTGCTTCTGGTTTGCTGATCCTGTTGTCCCACGGACATCACCTGGTTCTGCAACACAGGTGGTGGTTTGTTGTCTCTCCATAGGCCTGACAACCCTTCCCTACAAGTGGGGAGACTGTAATCCCTCTCCAGCCAACGTGGACGGCCTCCCTGAGCACCGCGTCTGTTTGTCATCACCAAGGCTTGCTGGCTTTCTTCACCGAAGGTCTTCAAGCTCCAAGTAGCCCCTGCCTCCAGCACTGCACAGCTCCAAGTTCGTCGTCCTGCCTGAATCCTCTGCATTGTGGGCCTTCATCTCCTGTGTGCTGCTGCGGCTTCCTTGCGACCTCCTGTGCCTGCTGCCAGAGGGTCCTTGAGGGGGCTCCATCAATTCCTGCTGGCTCTCCTGTGTGCTGAGGGCTGGCCCGGACTTACCCTCGGTTGGTTAGTCCCACAGACCTTGCTGGTCTGCAACCAAGAATCTTCTCCCACGAACCGTTGTTTGTGTTTGCCTAGGCTTGTTGGTGGTCCTGCTGGCCACTGACCTTCCTGCACTCGTCGACCGGCGTGGGATGGCTCCTACATCGTCACCCGGTCTCCACAGCTGCTGCTTCTTCCACTTCGTGCTACACCAACAACCTTCAACCAGGGTTGGTATTGTTCTCCTGTGCCTCCTGGTCACCTCCGGGTGGTTTGGACTCTGTCCCCTCTGCTTTCAGGTTCTTCTCATCTGGATTCTTCATCCTGGTTCCACTGGCCTGGTCCACAAGACTCTGTAGCTCCTGTACTTCCACAAATCTCCTTTGGTGTCTACGGAGGTTTCCGACACCACTTCAAACCTATGCACCCGGGCTCCCTGGTGCAGGTATCCCTATCTTCTGGGTATCCATGGGTAAGGGTGACTCTCCAACCTTCCTTGATCCAAGTGGATCCTTTGTGGTCCTTTGGGAAGAGTCCTGGAACTCTAATTTTCCAACCACAACTTACCCTGTGTTGTCCTATGGATGTCTGACCCGGTGTAACTCTCTGCACCCGGGCGCCTTGGGTTCCCTGGCTACTCACCTTGTGGGGTTCCTTTCTTTCCCTGGGGTCCTCCAACATTGGGTACTAGTCCTGTTTTGGTAACCATTTCGTATTCCACTATTTTAGTATATTGTCCCCCCCTGCACCTCCCCTGGTGGAGCCCTATATGTTTTTCTATGCTACTTACCTGTTTTCTAAGTATTTTGTGTGTAGTTGATATCTCCAGGTAGGAGGTATACCAAGTTTACGTCTAGTGTGTAGTAATAAATATAAAGTATTTTTCTACTCACCTGATGTGGTTCTTTCTTGTGTGAAAAGCTTACTGACCGATGAGAGTGCTACATGCAACTGCTTTACACCCCTCCTGGATAAGCCTTAGCCGCTCTCCACAGCTACCCGTTTGGAGCTTTGGTTTTCAGGGACCTAAACACTATAACTCAGTGCACAGGGCCTCGCCATAGGTGAACACTATATACTGAGCCAGCCTCCTACAAGCAGTAATTGTACATACAATTTCCTGGCAAGTGGAATTTGCAGGATATCCAAAAATTCCTCACATTTATAAGCAGACTTTATATTTAAATAAGAGTTGCTTTAGCTTTACAAGGAGAATAGATTCACACTTTTTTCCTGAGCATAGCGCAAAAAACACTTTTTAACCTGGGTTTGGAGAATTCTGGTCTAACATAGCTTCTATTTCTCCTAATGCACCTTCTATAGTTAACTAATGACTCTTTGATGTACCTTATCCATGGGATCTTTAACGCTTGTGGTCTGCTGAAAACATCAAACGGCCCTGCTCTAAAATGGGTAAGTTTTTTGGTAGGCCAAACTCTAACCTAGTATAACATTGGTTTCAATCTGGCATGCACGCTCATCTATTGCAAGCCTCGATCTGAACACAGAGTTAAGAGAGGGGTACTCTGTGGCAGCCTAAAGAGCAATCTTATCAAGGAATTCTCTAAGGGTGCAAGATCTTCAACACCGGAGTGGCCCCACAATTCTGCTCCATAAATTGCTGCACTAGCGGCCTGTTCTCTATAAACCTAAAACGCAGGGTAAATTGGATACCTCGTATAACTCCTGAAGAATTTAACTATGGCACACGCACTAAGTTTTAACAGAATCTTACTCTTTACAATTTGCTCGGCCCATCTATCAGAATCAGACACCCTAATACCTAAATAGCCAAAGTCCTTTACTCTTTCCAATGTGTTGGTGCCCAGATTTATTCTCTTAGGGTTGAATACCATTAGTTTGTTTTTTATCTTTAAGCTGTTTTTTTTTTTGCAAAACAAACCAAATTTCTCGATCAGGATCTGGAGACCTGTCTCCCACCTAATCAGTTGAAATAAAAGAGGCCTGGTCTATTGTGCTTGTTTTAGATCTAAAGCAGTCTTGAAGTTGGCTTAATATACAGTGCTCCAAAATCCAACCAATAAGTTTATTTAGGATCTATTTGCAAAATATTTGTAAAATGTCAATTAGGCTGATGGGGCGGTAGTTGCCTGGTTCATTACGGGATCCCTTGTTAAATATAGGGACAATCTCCACGCTCTTCCTTGTCTCTGGATTTGGACTCCCCTGCAAGATTGCGTTACCTATGGCATTTATATATGGACCCATATGTCAGGGTTAGAGCGATAGAGATCGATTGGAATCTTATCCAGACCAGGGGCCTTTCCTATTTTTTGGGCCTTAAGAGCTGTTGCAATACCAGCCATAGAGAAGGGTTTGCTCAGTGCAGGTGGTATCATGGCAAAGAAGCTGTTGAGTATTGGAAGCAAAAGATGAATTAGGAGCCTCTAATGAATAGAGAGTTCCAAAATGTGCCACCCATTCACTAGCTAAAATATAGGTCTCTGGTTTGTTGTGTACCCTCTTGCCTCCATGTGTGACTAAATGCCAAAACAATTTGGAGTCCTTGTTTTGGCCGCTTCTAATAGCTTCTCCATGGTCAAATTCGCCCACGGTTTTTAGCTGCCATATAGCTTTTCTATAGGAAGATCTGGCTTCCTTTATCATGTCTCTTTACCAGACTTAATGGCATTAATTAACTAGACTCGTTTATTTGAAGTGGCAGTTTGAATTGAACCACTCTTGGGCTTTCTGCTGCGTTACTCTCAGTCCTTGGCTTCATAAAAACCCCTCTGACCTCTTCAAACAGTGCATCATGGAACCCAAGCACATTGCTTGGGGAGCTCGTATGCACCTTAAAGAGATCAAGTGCTATATCGGTACTTGCATGGACAGAATTTATTGCTGTATTGTTAGACTCTACGAGGTCCCATTTAACATTTTTCATGTTATTTGTCATAATTAAATCATCAGTTCCCTGGGTTGAGCCATCAAATAAATTATTTCTTAAAAAGCCTGCCATTTGGAGGACTATTGGGTCATGGTCGCTCTCATCCCTTGGCGCCACATAAAAGTCGACCAACTCACTCCACAGCCCCAGATTAACAAATAGATAATCCAAGTGATTCCTATAAATTCCCCTTTTAAAAGTTGGGGCAGGCTTGCTATCCGAAGGTAAACGACCATTGCATGCACGAAGACCATGTGACAAGGTATTATTGATGATTTGTAGGGCAGATTTTGACAGATATTTAACTGGGCTGGCATTGATGATTGTAGGTATGCCCCAATATGCATCCTCATCTCTGGCTCTGGCTAAGTCACCAGCGAGTGCAGAGGGTTCAAAACGGACATTAAAGTCTCCTCCTATTATGATTGCACAGTCTCTGTTGTTTGACTTCAACAGCTGCTCTGAATGTCTTAAAGTGGGAAAGGTCTGTGGAGCTTTTAGTCTATCTATTGTGTACATTAAGCAACAATATATTTTTATCATTGCATAAAATTAGCTTTAGAATAAGTATATCATGGCATGGGTTAGAGATCTCCTTAACTGTGCGCTGAAGAGACGTTTTACTCATGTGCATAACCCGCCTGCTGCCCGACCCCCTGAAGAATTTCTAGCTATAGTTTGGAAACTTCTAAAACCTGGCCTAAATACACAAGAAGGCATCCATGCCTCTTGCAAAAATCAAACATCAAAAGCATCTATAAAAAGGCCCTAGTCATTGTTCGATAATTTGGATTTTAAACCTGCGATATTCCAAGAGACAACCATAAAAATCCTTAAATAGGGTGCTCCTGACTTCTTTTGAGTTTCTAGAACACAATCCATAGGATCCAAGTTCAGTGGGTGCTCTTCTGGACTGACAATATAATGAGATGAACCAAAACAGAGATGCTTGTTTAAAGGTTGCGGCTCATTGTTGTGAATAGGGATACATTCTCCAATTCAAAGCTTTCATTTGCTTGCGGCGGAGCTGGTTCTGAGTTGAGAACCATCTTATGGAAAGACGTTAAGTGCTGGAGAATGTGGTTTTTGGGGTCTTTTTCTTTTGGCAAGAGTCACTGAGAACTGGAAGGCTGAACAATCAGATTAGTAATGGAGGCTGCCCTCGAGGGTTGAGGAATCGCTCTTTCCATTCGGCCTTCTCAAACAAAATCTGAAGGTGGTAAAGGTTTAAATTAAATCTCTGAGCCTAATGGGGGATCAGATCTGAGGCCAAGTGATAAGAGTCCCCTTGCTAATGCAGCGTTAAAGTGATTTTAATATAGTCCCAGTTACGGCTTAGTAGTTCTCAATTTGCTCAATCTTAACCAAGCTCTTCTCTGACCTATGAGCCATATAAGATTGACAAGGAAAGGGCGTAGCCTTGATTGATAACCTTCACTGACAACCTGGTAGGAAATAATTGCACATCAGTTGGACAGGCAAATATGTATTCTTCCCCCTCCTGACCCCAAGCAACTTCGCAATGGGAAAATGAGAGTGGTTTTACAAAAGGTGGTGGCAGTGCAAGGGGCAGAGGAGGACTAACCAGTCCTGTCCTCTACTGCCACCAGGCACCCTGGAGTCCTAAAAGGGGCTGACAGGATTCCTGATGGGCTTGTATTGTAGCCTTTGTCACTAAGCCAACCCCCTAAACTTCCAGAACTACTGGTGAAACTGGAGGGTCAAAGCTAGCAAGTTTAAGGAGAGCTTTGGAAAGTCCAGAGCCTCATGGGCATGCCTGCATACCGCCATAGAATCCCGTGCCCACAGCATGCCCTGTGAAGACTTTGGTGTCCGGTTAGCCCACAAGATGTGTTTGGCTACATCCTGTCCCTCATCAACCATCTGGACAAAAGTGTTTCGAAAGTCCTCAAGGACAAAGGTCACCATATTCCACAGGGTGCGGGTGTATCTGCTTATTAGACCGACCAAATTCAATGAGTTGAAGAGGAAAATACCCTATTTCAAAGTTTGTCAATACTTTTAAATTCTTTATCAGGCAGAAGAGTGGGAAAGGCATTTGGGTTGACTTTGCTGGCTGAAGGTTGCACCACAAGATTTTCTGGTGAGGGATTCGGAGTCATAAGCCTGGGTCAACAAGAGTAAGTCTATGGTGCCTTGCTATCGGGCGACTTACCAGCGGCACTGATCAGGGCTTAGCACATGCCAAAGCATCTGTCAGGGCTTCATTGTAAGGTCACCAAAAATGAACAGCCAGTCATTATATTAGCCTTAGGGGCTGAATTAGAGTTTGCGAAGAGGTACTCTGTCTGCCAAGCCCTTAGTCCGCCTCATTTAGAGTTGGTCAAACTGCCAGCTTTCCATCGACAGAGCCCCCATTGGCTCCCTCAATGGAATTCTTCCTCCGACGGCCCGATGAAGTCAATGAAATCGGAGGAAGGGCGTTACACCTCCCTTTTGTCCTTTTTTTCTGCTCGTCACTGTGGGGGTGAGGGACAGAAAAAAACAAATAATGACCCCCTCCTGCACCCTTGGAGAAAACACTGAGGGTGTTGGGGTCATTTGTTTTTGGGTTTTTCAGAAACAAACTCAAGCTGCGGGAGTTTATTTTCTGAAAAACAAAGTAAAAAGTTTGGTGAATGGTTGTCAAAACCAATGGTGGTTGTCCATCAAACTTTTTTCACCTTGAAGTGAACCGCTGTGACGGCGGTTTCTTTCAAGGTACAGAGATGTTCACTGGGTGAGCAGTCAACTCTAAATCTGATGGAAGGAGACTTCATGTCCTCCGCCATCCCTCGGCACTCCATCCGTAAAACTATAAATCAGTGCTCAATAGGAGGAAACCTCTACTGACCTGTGTGCAACTACAGCAAAGGAAGCACTTTCTTTGGTGGAGGGTCCCAATGGGGAATTCAGGAGAGGTATCAATATCACGTGCATCCTGGAGGTCTTGATAAAGTCTATCATCAGTATATTGTGTGAGCAAGTTGTCAGCCCCTTCCTCATCATCGCTATGAGTTTTGTGAATTTTCTATGCATTTGAGTTTGAGCCAGATAAGGCCTAGAGGCACTGAAGACACATCGGAGTCGAAGCAAAAGCATTGCTGGAGGATCCTCAAAAACCACTGGCTGAGACTTCGTGATATCATAGCAGGACACTGGCCTGGATGTAGTCAAATTTGGATCAGAAATCGGCGTTTAGACGGATCCGGAACCAGTATACGTAGGTTTTTCCCTAAAATGTAATATAGCTGAACTGAACCAAACTGGTATTTGGCACTCTCAAAACCTTGATTCCCTAACAGGAGACAACTTGAGGTAAACAAAATCAGATATCTTTGAACTAAACTAAGTAATGTTGTTATTTGCTTTTCCAGTGACCCCCTACCCTGTGAAGAACCATTATACAATCAATGTCCTTACAGGTTTCACAATATTGCCCTTACTTAAGAAGCCAAGTGTGACTCCAGTTTCCTATTTTGTTTGAAGGATCCAAGTATTAGCACTTTCTTCATGAGTTCGGCTCACTGTGGCTTCTTTCGGGTGATAGAAAAACTCTAATGAGTTCTAATTTTTAGTGTAGGGAGTCTGATTTTGACACTATTCCTTAATAATTCTGTTTTTGGGGACAGTGATGATCAATGAAACTGAACCTGGGTGAAATAAACTCAGACATGGCTCAGACTTTATCTATGCAGTAATCTATCAGCCTCTGTTGTATCTGACCCCGAAAGAGTACCAGGGTATCCATAGAAGTCTTAAATGTCTGAGCTACAAGATAGCCCTTCCCTTTTACAGACCCTGGGCTATTGGCACTATTATTGTTGCAACTGTGAAAGGCACCAATGGTCTTAGTAAGAGGAAACGGTGCAGCCATTGGATTTAGCTTTACATCAGACAAAACAGTAAGGTCATTTGTTGCTAAAAGCGAGAACTTGCATAAAGAATTTATGCCAGCATTGATGTTGGCCTTTTTTTTGTTGCAGTTTTATATAGCACAAACTCAACTTGAAAGCATTGGAGCGATTTACACGAGCATCAGTTACATTACACAAGGACCCATTAATTTTTTATAGGCAGGGGGGATAAAGATGATTTGCCCAGAATCTCAGGATGTTGAGCAGACGCCAAGACTCGAACCTGGTTCCCTAGCTCCAAAGTGGCAGCTCTAGCTGTTACGCCACATTCTCTCTTCCAGCTTACAGCTACAGTACTATTCTCAGATTCCCATTTCACTAGGACTCAGTACTGGAGAGTAGGGAGAACCCACCGGATCCCAGTTCTGCCAGCTATTTTTCAGGGAACCGTGCTGACTTTGCCCTGGTGTCAATTTCCAACTTGAGACATCATTCAGCAGCTCCCCACGTTGTCTGCATTCTGTTTAGAGCACAACCTTGCATGCAGCAAGAGTAGCAGGGGGTTTCCTGTTTCAACATCCAGCTGGACCTGATTTAAAGGACCATCAGACCACCTTTTGCTTAAGTATCATCCAGACTGGGAGCCATCTGGAGTTTAACATCTAGACGCAAATGCAATGGCTCATTCCATACTGCTAAATAGACTTGAACAGATTGGTATCCAGGGCACAGCCCTTGCTTGGATCCAGTCCTACCTCCATAATCGCACCCAAAGTGTATTTCTTCCACCAGACCAATCATCACCTAAGCCGTTAAGGTGTGGGGTACCACAGGGCTTGGTACTAAGCCCCCTGCTCGTTAATATCTATTTGGTACCACTCTTCCATCTGATTGACACCTGGGAGTTGAAGGCTGTTTCGTACGCAGATGATACACAGCTGATATTCTCCTTTAAGGACCAGTCAAGGGATCAGTCAAGGGATGCATTTGCTAGATTAACGGGCTGCCTGAAAGATATCACCAGTAGGAATGAACGACAACAAGCTGAAGCTAAATGCAGACAAGACGGAGATCATGTTCTTGGTCAGCCATCTCCTCCGCTCGCGGGACTCCTCCGGCTAAGGAAGCTAGAAATCTGGGCGTCAAGTGGGACTCCGCTCTATCCTTTGAACCCACATTCACCATGTCTCGTCGGTCTGCTTTGGCAAACTGAAAACTTTAAAAAAATTCCTGCACCTCTTGCAAGAGGACAGTAGGAGGACAGTAGTCCATGCGACGGTGACATCTCATCTAGATTATGCTAACAGTCTGTTCCTGGGACTACCCAGGTATCTGATTCACAGACTTCAGATGATTCAGAACGCGGCAGCAAGACTTATTCGCAGAGTGCCTTTCCGTCACCACATTTCCCCTCACATTAAGCTCCTTTATTGGCTCCCGGTTGCTAAGCGCATTGAATTCAAGACCTTGACCCTTGCTTTTCGGGCAATGCACAACATAGGACCTAGATACCTCAGAAAGAGACTCCTCCAGTATCAATCGGCACGCACTCTTAGATCTAACTCCAAGCACCTACTGCGCGTTCCCCGGTTTTCCAAGGCCAGAAAGGGAGGAAGGGCCTTCTCAGTCAGGACAGCTATGCTATGGAATGCACTTCCTCTACATCTTCGCATACTGGACTCTGAATCCGACTTTCGCAGGCACCTGAAGACGTGGCTATTCGGCTAGGCCAGTCCCCTATCTGTTCACCTGATTACTGCTCAGCGCCGGGACACCTCTGTTTGAGGTAGCTGTTTGCGCTATAGAAGTAACATTATTAAGGAAACAAAGGCGCAAAGCTTGTTACCACTTCACAAGTACTTAAGAAAAACTATGGTTTGGAGGCAGATTTTTAACTTTGTTCAACTCTGTATGTAAGAGATGTGCTTGCACTGTAAGAATGTAAGATTTGTCAGTACGAGTAATTACACAAATATTGATTTAAATGGCACTTACCATTTTTTTTAAATTAATTCTTTTATAGCGCTACTCATTCCAGTGTAGGATGCAGGAGCGCTTTACATCACACACAGAGGGACAATAAATCATACAAGAATGTAAATCAATGTACAGGAAATGTTACATAAGACAATGAGGATTACAAGGTGTAGGAGTCACAGATCATCCATACTTGTAGACATAATAAGTTAAGAGTGAATAATCAGGAGGAACAAAAAGTCAGGATATAAAACATAACGCAGTGATTGTGGTTGTCTGTACTAACAGGACATTACTTTCCAAATGAAGACTTCTTTGCAGTCTTAAAATAATAGAATGAGAAAAAACAATAAGGATCTAAACCCATGACTTGCGGTGTGGTCTGGACCAACAGCCGGTCTGTGCTTTGACCTGCCAAATGCCTTTGAAGAGGAAATATGTTGGGAGTGTCTTGGGCGTATTTCAAGGCTGCCGTGCGTTTGATGCAATCAAGCAGGCCATTGACATTCCAGGACATGACCCGGTGAGAGTTATATATTTGATTTGTGTGTGTCATGAGGAGCAAATGGTGCATGGGGTATGATGGGTCGTACCCTGTGGCGTGTTCGGGGCTGGGTGTAAGGCGGACGCGACCCCTCAGAATAGTGCCTAGTGAGTGGGGCTGCCATGCGCGTGTAGGAGTCTTGTGTCGAAGTGCTCTGTGCTGTCGGAAAGGAAAATTGTAGCAGGAAATATAAAACCAAACAATGGACAACGGTCCTAACCCCCCCCATCTCCCCCACCCTATACTTCTGGAACTGAAGCATCTATCGCCCTACAACTTAAGATGAACGAGCTAAACGATAGCGCGTAGCGCAAGAGATGCGTGGTGGACCCCTCCACCTTTGCCGGATTTAAGTGTAGCATAGGCAGTGACCAGAGTTCTACATTACGTTGCTGCTGGGTATGCATCTCTGGTGTTCAGGTATTAATGATTCTTTATGGCTCTTATCGTCGACCTCCTGGGGGACTTCAGATTACTGTGCATCGGGAGAGATCCGAGTCTGTGGCCGCCCGGTCCAAGGAGCCCAGGGGGATGCGTTCCCTAGAAGAATCCTCTGCAGATCTGTTTCTTTGTCTGAGTTGAGAGCCCAGGGGATTGTCCGTGTTCCTGGATTCATGAGTGGCTGGGCTCAACGATCTGGGGGTGTCTGTGCGGCCCCGGCAACCCCAGCGGGATTGTATGCATCTCTCACGGTGCTTGGGAGACAATGTCGCAAGGCCTGAGAACCGGAGTGTGTAGGCGAAGAGTGTGGTAGGTTCCTGAGGGGACGCTCCTCAGTCAGCCAAGTCCAGGCGGCCTGGGGGGAGTCGAAGAACTGTGTTTTGCCCTGGAAGATGACAGGGAGACGGGCTGGGAAGAGGTGCCTGTATTGGAGGCCAAGGTTACGCATTTTCTATTTGACCTCTGTATAGGAGCGCCGTTGGGTCTGGACTTCCCTGGTGTAGTCCGGAAACACCATGATGTTGTGATTCTGAAACTTCAGGGTGCCCAGGGACCGTGCCTCGCGCAGGATCACATCACGGTCTTTGAAGTTGAGGATCCAAGCGATTATGGGGCGGTGTGGAGCCCTGGGTGGTGGCTTAGATGCAAGGGAACGGTGCGGCTGCTCAATTGCGAACCAGGGTGAAAGCGTGTCTGGAGGCATCCAGGATGATATCCATGTCTCGATGAAGGTGGCCATCTGTCCTTGTTCGCTCCCATCCGGAAAACCCACCAGGCGTAGATTATTGCGGCGCGAGCGGTTCTCGGCGTCTTCGGCCCTTTTGTGTAGTTCCTTCGTGTGGGACTGTAGATGGGCCACCTGCTCCTTTAATTGGTGAACATCGTCCTCCACTGTGGAGAGCAGGACTCAGCCTCCGAGATGCGGGCCGTGGAGTTGCGTAAATCCTGCCGGATGAGGGACATGTCGACGCAGACCTCCCAGATCTTCTCCTCCACCGAGGACCGAGATGCATTAATTGCCTGGAGGATTGCGGCGAGATCAGTACCCTGAAGAGACAGGCCAACCCCAGCCCCCTCCGGGGGACCGTGCTCAACGGAGGTGAATTGGTCCATTTTTGTTTGTGTGTGGGTGGTAGAGGACTTAGGACCTCGGTCCCTCCCCATTTTGGCGGTGGAAATGATCCGGTGGAGTCAGAGTTGGGGCGGATCTGAGTCAGTCTTTTGTAGACTGGGGCGACCAGACCGTCCAGTCCCCAAGTAGTGTGTCAGGATAAGGGTGTCTCAGGACCCGGAATGATAGGATCAAGAGCGGAGGGGCACCGTGGGTCTGGGTGAGCAGCCTCCTCAGAAGGACCCGTGAACGGACATAGCTTCAGGGGCGCTTCGCCCGGGGGTAGTTAGGTGTGCCCAGGGGTCCAAGGGAAGAGCGGAGTCCTCCTGCACCGAGGTGCTGAAGCCTGTAAGTTGGTAGTGGCCCTGGATAGGGCCTGAGCATGGGAAAGGTGGGAGGTCTTCGGGCCGGGTCCCACTCAGCCGCGAGATGGAGCAGTCAGAGAGCCACAGTGGTCTAATGTGTGGAGTGGCAGTCGAGGGGGGCCTCACCGGGGTCAAGGAGTAGTTCGAGGTGCAAATTTGCTAGGGTACATCAGAGTCTCTTCACCCCCAACTGTATATTTTCGGGGGGTCAGCTCACCTCCGTGTCCGACAGGATGGCCTCTGCCTCGGGCCTGATCAATGCACGCCCAGTCCGAGCAGCTCTGGAAGCCCAGGGGGTCAGCCGGCTGCAGGACTTGGGGCGTTTGGCGTGGCAGAGGGCCCCACTCCAACCTGCACTATCACTGGATCCTACTGTAGGCCTCGCCAGGCCCGTGGTGCTTGGGGACCTCCGGGACAGGTCCGAGTTACAGTCCTGCCTGCAGTCGGGGGGAACCTCCCCTGTCTGCCCCACGGATCACCCAGGGGTTCTTCCTCAGTTTATCATCCCGCAGGTCCCACCTCCCGCGGGACGACTTCGGTGGGGGTCGAGCAGGCAGGGGCAGCAGGGTTTGCGGGCTGCTCCGGGACCCAGATTCCAAGAGAGGGGGATGGCGGGGAGGGCCTCCAGGGAGTATGGGGCCAGCTGGGGGAGCGGCTCTTCAGTGAGTGGGATCGGGTGAAAAGTTATCCCCAGGCCGATGTCCACCAGATCGCCAGGAACAGAGGGCACTCACCGACACCACCCAGGGATCTCATCAAGCCGGATCGAAGGCCACCTCACAGGCCCGCGGCTCCAGCCGGCGGCAGCTGGCCGAGCAGCTGAGGTCCGCATCACGTAGTCCAGGCCCAGACAGCCCGCCTCCTCGCAACAGCTTCAGCCAGCGGACAGCGGTGGGGGCCGCAGGAGACCAGGCCAGACCCTCGCTGGAGTCCCCGCCCGTCCGGCCACCCCAAGGCTCGCAGACTGCACCAGGCACCACCAGGGAGATAGGCCACGGGGATCCGTAGGCCTCCGCTGCAGCTCCAATCCGCCAGGGAAAATGGCGGCTGAGGTCAGATCAAGGTGGTTCGGGGGGTTTCAGAACACCCGGGTGTTCTTAATGTTGATGCGAGAACATAAGGGCACCACATTTTGATCCCCATCAAGCTGCACAGCCAGTCTCAAAACGAGTCCAATGAATTAAATTCATGATAGACTCTTCACTTATTCCACAATTTTATCCATTATTATTCGACCTCTTTCTCCCTTTGTTTTCTTCAATTCATTTTACTCTTTTTCATCTCCGTTCAATGTTATTCATGTAGACACAGGAGTAATAAATGTTTCCACATGTCACGCTTTATTGAAAACTCTGTTGCTTTCCATCTCGTGGTAAAAACCCGCAAAACGCTCCCGCACATCTTGTCACCAAAAGCAGCTTCGGTGACAAGATGTGCCGGACGAGATGGAAAGCAACAGAGTGAAATACGAGTGGAGATTTTGAAAAAGTGTCTTGTTTAGAGACATATTAGCACATGTCACGATACCCCTGAAGAAGGGATTTTCCCGAAATGCATTGGGTGATTTTCAATAAAGCGTGACATTGGACTCGTTTTGAGACTGGCTGTGCAGCTTGATGGGGATCGAAATGTGGTGCCCTCGTGTTCTCACTATATTGCAGCGCAATTGGACGGAGCGCGGAGCAAGCGAGCACGCCTACCAGGTTGAAATTAGAGAGTACGTCAAACAAGGACTTCAATGAGAAACGGAGTACAGAGGTGTGCATCTCACCACCATGTATGTGTTACTTAATGTTGATGCAGCAGACCCTAGGCCCCCGCCAGATCTCCGCATCGGCGGGTGCGCCGTGGCTCACAGCAGGCCCTCAGAGATCACGGGAGCCGGGCAGGGATGCTCCGGCAGGCCCCAACAAAGGCCTCGGCACCAGGAGGCTCCGGGCGGTGGCAGACAGGCTGACGGGCACCCAGAAGGTTGCAGGTACTCCGTTGTTTCGATGCCACATTTAGTGGAGCAGTGGCAGTGTTTAGGGGTTGGATGTCGTTGCCGATGGCTGTGGATTGAGGAGCGGATGATGGAGGGGTCCGGAGCACTCCTAGAGTGCGACCGCCACCTTGACGCTCAAAGCCACGCCCCCCAGGAACAGTTTTTAACAACTTAGGTTAAAACACCAATTCCAGCAACAGATTTGGCTACATATTTTATTTTGGAAGGAGCCCACACAGCATTAACTGCTAGGCCTCCTAAAGGTGCCCCACTGCAGCCCATGATTGTCAGGGTCTTGAATTATGTGGACTAGGACGCCATACTTAGAATGGCTTGGGAGAAACAGACGGTTCATTTAACATCCTCATTCTTCTAGGTTGCACAGCTGAGGTGGAGTAATAAAGGAAGTCCTACTGTAGAGTGAAACAGAGGGTCATGCTGCTTCATTATATGCTGGTATAACCGGCCAAGTTAAAGGTTCTACACTAGGGGAGGCTCCAGGGAGTGAATGGGGCAGGATAGAAGAAAGGAAAAAAACTCATAACAATTGTGGGGACCTTCGAGTCCACCAGAACAGTAGGACCCCGGGCATCAGCCTGCTCCAAAAGAAAGATGTCAGAGCTGCAGGCACAGACAAATACAATGCTGCAAGAGACAGAAGACATAACAAAAGGGCAACTCCTCCACCATGGGGTCCAGTGAGGAAGAAGATCCCAGTATCACTGCAACATAAACTGTTGATATACCTAGTAAAATCTAATTTGTTATTGAAGAGTTGAAAGTAAATAAGAGGCGATGGAGCTGGAATAGTCTTCGGGTGTATTCTGGCAAGGTTACTTCGTAAACATTTGTGCATATTCTAGCCATAAAAGGGCAATAGTGATTCTCTACTTTGAGGGAGGCAACAAGCAAATTTCGATACGATGGTCCAGCCATTTCCCTAGAAAAAGTTACATCACATTCAGAAGTGTAGGGTGGGCGTTGTTGGAGGGGGATAACTGCACATGTGTCACTGATGGCACAGAGATAAAAAATAATTTTTGTCACCATGACAAGTAGTGGTAGGCAGTTAGACTATAAATTGATCTCCTGGAATGCCAATGATTTGACCAATAAAATTAAGCAGAGGAGTAAACCTGCAATATGTTAGAAAAAAAATCCTAGAGTGTGCACCTCTAGTAGGAGACTCATTTTTTGGGAACCAAATGCAGCTTCCTGGGCAGGCACAGATATAATAGTTTATTACGCTGGTTTCAACATGGATTAAGAAAAACCACAATCATTCTCACTGATGGTCACAGATGTACATGATGCCCTTGGACGATTTGTTACGATCTCAGGGACACTAGAGGGGCAAACATGGATGGTAATAAGTGTCTATGTACCTCCCACATTGATAGAAGGTACCCTACCAGCATTAACACACACTACCTTACGGTGGCTCTCACAGGAATCACAATCATTCGGGGCGGCTTCAATACGACAATGGTTTCGCAAATACATATGAAGGGCACTACCAGTTACCCTAGGCTGACAATACCCCAAAGGTGGTCAACTTCACTGGGACTAAGCAATGTCTGGAAAGTGGGGCAACCTGAGGACTTGGAGTTTCCATTCTATTCTATCTTGCATCATACCTACTCTAGATTAGATTATTACTTCATTCCATTCATACCAGCGGTAGAGCTGTATGGGGTAATTTGGTCCCATATCTTACCTAGATCCTTTTCAGAGCACTCCCCAATAGCAATGATGCCTTGGCTGCCCCCTCCCCCCCAAAGGAGGGCCAATGATCAATGGCGGCTGTTAGAAATTGGGTTACTGGTGGACTAGGGTGTGAGCCCTAGTCAAGCAGCAGCCCAAATCCTTGTCAGGGTAAGGCACAAGCAAACCCCAAATTAACCTGTGCTCACCCCCCTGGTAGCTTGGCACAGACCAGTCAGGCTTAACTTAGAGCCAATGTGTAAAGTATTTGTACAACACTTCAATCAGTAAAACAGTGAAAACACCACACAAAAAGGGCATCACACCACATTAGAAAAATAAAGCTTCATTTAATAAATAAAGCTAGACCAAAACAACAAAAATCCAATCGGTAGAAGCAGAGTTATGAATGTTTAAAGAATAAAGTGTAAAATAGCACCTAAAAGCACAAAGTGCCATCCGTGGCTATCTGGTTGCGCTGGACTGGGTCAAAGTCAAAATTTCAGGCCGACTGCGATAAAGTGCGGGTCAGATACAGTCTAGATTAGTCCCGTTGATGGTTTAGCATCTCAAGTTTGGTGCCAAAAGTCCAGTTGGAATGGGTGGTGGGGAGCAAGGAAAGTGTAACAGGTGGTGGTCGGCCTAGCGCAAACAGCAGACCAGGCGTTGCAGACGTGCGGGCGGGTGCTTCATGTTGGTGGTCCCCGCGAGCGACTGACTCTTGCCTTATTCCACTGGTGCCTCCTACAAATATTCCATCCTGATGATGACCAGTTTTTAATTAATTTTGCATATTGGGCCGAAACGTCGACAGAAATTCTATTGTGGACTGTTTCTTAAAAACGTTTGGACTATAATTCTTCGTCACCTGTACCACGAGTGTTGTCAGCAACACTACAACATCTTGATCAGTTAAATGTATATATATTGTCATTGTAAATAACACTGGTGCACTAATGCTCACTTTATTCACTTGCACTGTACCATCACTTAATAGGAAAACCTATTGCATCCAAATTTGCTTTATGTAGTTATTTGAAAATGTAAGTCATTTCACTACAAAGTTTTTGTTGAATATAAATAAAATGCATGAAAAGCATATAAAACCTTACCAGTGAAGAAAGTTACTTATTTCCAGTACTACTGCCGTGGAAGTCAAAGGCTACACTGTTAATAAAGATTTGCAAGTCTTTATCAGTACATATGCAGTGGCGGCATTCCACTCGGACCAGGGTCCGGCTTTTGCCTCTAAGGCATACCGGGATCCTATGGGCACCCTCAGTGTTGCTGTGCATTATTCCGCCCTCTATCATTCTCAGGGAAATTAGATAGTGGAACAGAAGAACCGTGACTTAAAGCAGTCCTTAAAAAATAGAATATTAGGTACAGGTTGGAGTTTGACCCATCACCTGTATGGTGTTCAGAGACCTATAAATAATCTGTCTATACGGTCGTTGAGTGGTCAGACTTCGTACAAGGTGTTAGTCGAGGTTCAAATGTTTGTTCCAAATCTTGATAACTCTGGCACAGTGGCGGCCCATGCGCCCTTGGACATCAATGCACGTTTTACTGTCTTACAGGAATCACAATACTTCTGAGATGAGCACTCAAAGAACAAGTTACTTACCTTCAGTAACAATGTATCTGTGAAAGACATATGTTAGTTGTAGATTCCTTACCTTAGAATCTCCCCCCAGGCGTCAGTCTGGATCTGGATATTATTCTTTAGCAGTACCCCTGTGTTTCGGTATGTGGCGTCGGTCGACTACTTAGACGCCGCCCCTGTGCGCTGACGTCAGTTCTGACACAACTTTCCACGCCAGAAGCGCAAATCCATGCAAGACACTGACCACTGGTGCGCCACAACTAAGGCCCTGCATGGGAGTCCATATCCCTAGAAATCAGTTCGCAGAGCGGGGAGGATGGGTGGGGCAGTAAGGAATCTACAACTAACATACGCCTCTTACAGATACATCATTACTGAAGGTACGTAACTTGTTTATCTGAAAGAATCAGTTAGTTGTAGATTCCTTATCTTAGAATAGATACCCCAGCAATACCATCCCCGGAGGAGGGTCTGCAAACCAAGTTCAGACGAGAAAGTCATGGAGGATCGAACTGACAAAATAGCCGACCCTCTGAACTTGGCTGTCCTGGCAGTAATGTCTGGTAAACGTGTGCAGAGATGCCCACGTTGCCGCCCGGCAGAAATCAAGGAGTGGGACTCCATGTGCCAATGAGGTGGTTGCTGCCATAGCCCTAGTGGAATGAGCACGCAACCCCACTGGAGGATCCTTCTTAGCTAAAGCATAGCAGATCTTTAAACAAAGGACAACCCATCAAGAGATGGTATGTTTTTGAACAGCCCAGCCTTTCTTGGCACCTACATATCCAATAAAGAGTTGATCATCCACCCGGAAATCTTTGGGGCGATCAAGGTAGAATGACAGCGCACATTTAGGGTCCAGACGGTGGAGTCTCTCCTCCTCCTTTGAAGGGTGGGGAGGTGGGAAAAAGGTGGGCAAAGTGAT
Organism: Calotriton arnoldi; assembly: GCA_963921515.1. NCBI lineage: Eukaryota > Metazoa > Chordata > Amphibia > Caudata > Salamandridae > Calotriton > Calotriton arnoldi. The sequence goes on from CAWUFW010001798.1 coordinate 2,575,058, forward strand.
AAGATTGTCCTACATGAAATGGTGTAACCACTTTAGGAAGAAACAAAGGCCTCGTTCTAAGCACCACTTTGTCCGGATGCACAGAGAAGAAAGGGGGCTTGGAAGATAGAGCTTGAAGCTCACTCACTCTGCAAGCAGAGGTGATGGCCACAAGGAAGGCAGTTTTGAGAGTGAGGAGCCTGAGAGGACAGTTATGAAGAGGCTCGAAGGGAGCACACATAAGGTATGTGAGAACAAGATTCAAGTCCCACTGTGGCATTATGAAAGATGGAGGAAACAGATGAGTAATGCCCTTAAAGAACCTAGTAACAATAGAGACTTGAACATGGATGGCTGATCTGGCAGCCAAAGAAAAGCAGAGATAGCTGCAAGATAACCTTTGAGTGCGCCCAGAGCAGAGCCCTGCTGGGCCAAAGAAAGTATATACAACCTCTGAAAGAGGGGCAGAAAGGGGATCCACAGCCTTTGCTGTGCACCATGCAACAAACGTGTTCCATCTGTAGGCGTATACCAATTTAGTGGAGGGACGCCTGGCTGGCAAGATGACATTACAGATTTCGGGCGGAAGGTCGAAAGCTGTCAACTGTCGCCGCTCAATCTGCACGCAAGGAGGTGGAGACTGGACAGGTTCGGGTGGAGAACCGTCCCCTGCTGCTGCGACAGAAGCCTCCCGAAGGGGCTGTCTGATCGGAGGATCGATGGCCATGCTCAGAAGCTCAGGGTACCAGACTCTTCATGCCCAGTCCAGAGCCAGAAGAATAATTTGAGCCTGCTCGTGCTTGATCTTCTTGAGCACTCTGGGCAGAAGTGGTACAGGTGGAAAGGCGTACCGGAGGCCACAGTTACACTCATGACGAAAAGCGTCGCCAAGCAAGTGCCGCCTAGAAAACGCCAATGCACAAAACTGCTGACATTGCGTGAACAGATCTAATCAAGGATCTCCCCACCGCTGAAAGAAACCTTGCACCACCTACGAGTGAAGACGCCATTCATGATCGGCCAAGCACCGACGGCTGATTTTGTCCACCCTGGCATTCAGAGAACCCGCCAGGTGTTGAACCACCAGGGTCATGCCCTGATGTCCCAGCCATGTCCAGAGGCGAAGAGCCTTCTGACAAAGGGTCCACGACCCCACCCTGCCCTGTTTGTTGCAGTACCACATGGTGGTGGAGTTGTCTGTAAACACCTGCACCACTTTCCCTTTGAGAGATGGAAGGAATGCCTTCAGTGCTAGTCAGATCGCCCGGAGCACCAACAGGTTGCTCTGGAGCCCGGACTCCACCGGAGACCAGACGCCTCTGATCTCCGCCTCTCCCAGGTGGCTGCCCCATCCCAGGAGTGACGCATCTGTCACCACCGTTAGATCTAGTTGGGGAAGGGAGAGGGATCTGCCTCTGACCCAATCTCGGTTTGTTAGCCACCACTGCAGTTCCCGCTGAGATCTGAACATAGTCGGAAAGATTCCCCTGATGCTGCGCCCACTGGAACTTCACGTCCCACTGCAGAGCCCAGTCTTAGGTCTGAAACTGCACTGTGTCCAGAACAGCTCCAAAGAAAGGGAGCATCTGAGAGGACATTTATAGTGAACCCCAGCGAGTGCAGGGGGTCCGCCGTAGACTGGAGGCGGGAGACGACAGCCTGGGGCGAGCCCGACTTCAACAGCCAGTCGTCAAGATAGGGGAAGACTGGAACCCCAGATCTGCGCAGATGAGCTGCGACCACCGCCATCACCTTTGTGAACACCCGAGGGGCATTGGTAAGGCCAAAGGGCAGCACAGTGAACTGAAAGTGCTTGTGGCCTACCGTGAACCGTAGATAACATCTGTGGGCTGGCAAGACGGGAATATGGAAATAAGCGTCCTGCAAGTCCAACGCCACTATCCAGTCTCTGGGGTCTACGGCAGACACGACCTGAGCCGGCGTGAGGATCTTGAACTTTTCCTTCCGGAGGAAACGGTTGGAGGCCCTGTGGTCTAGAATAAGGTGCAGCCCTTTGTCCTTCTTGGGCACAAGAAAGTAGCGGGAATAGCAACCATGACCTACTTCTGGTGCAGGGACCCTCTCTATAGCTCCCTTGGACAAGAGAGCTGAGACTTCCTGATGGAGTATGTAGGAAAGTAGTATCTGCTTCTTATGGTTACCCCCACTTTTTGCTGATGTCTCACTGTTTTTGGACTAGTCTGACTGGGATCCTGCTATCCAGGACCCCAGTCTATCTGCTTTCTCCCTTAAATTGCTATGTATGTACTTTAGGTACACTCCAGATTGGATACTGGGGTACCCTTATCAGTCCCTAGTATATGGTACACCATGTACCCAGGGCATAGGTACCCCAGAGGCCTCCCATGGGCTGAAGCATGTATTATGCCACCCATGAGAGGCCATTCAAAATGACACAACAGGTCTGCTACAGTAGCCTGTGTAAGCTGGTGCTTGCACCACTTACTTAGATATAGGTTCACTATATCTATCTAAATCACTACACTTAAAAACCTATCAGTCGGGGGCGTGGCTTGCCGAGCTGCGAAATGGCCGCTAGCTAGGCGAGCTCCGCCGGCCGAGACATCATCCTGATAAAATCTGGACAACTGGTGGGCACTTACTGTGCTAAAACACCCCACGAGCACAGCCCACGGTGTGCGGCATCCATCGAGCCGACGCTCGTCACTGGACGGGCTCCTGTGGCAGCGGAGTGAGTCCCGACCTGAGAAGGCCTGGCGCTGATAGCCGGTGGAGTGCGTGGGCGGCTGATTGCGGTGAAAATTGAGGCCGTGGCGCCGCGATTGCGACCTCCTAAATACAGCTGCGGACGCTTTGCCGATCCGGGGAAAGGCGGATTGCTTGATCGGCGCTACCGGGCGACTGGAGGTGCCTGCACCGGACCGCGACCGTCTTGAGGCACGCTCCTGAGCAGAAGACCAGACGGTAAGGAGTCGGCGCGAGAGAGGCGGACCCTCGCGGCCAGTTCTGGTTAATTGGTGGACGGCCCTAGAGGACGCCAACACCCCCACAGAAAGAAGCAGCTCCAGGAGCGTAATTATTGACAACAAAGAGACGCTACCCTGGTGGGACAAGGGAAGGACTTAGCCTGCGGTGCGGGACGCGGCTGCGCGGCCCAGTACGTAGCCTGTGTCCCCCAGTAAATATCAGGCTTGCACTAGCAGGTATAAACGGTATTGAGACCACGACATCGCGTCCATCCCTAAATGCCTTGGGAGAGCGAAAACGACCATTCCTGCTGCCTCACATGACCTGTATCTACCACCCTATGGGTGACTGCTGAACATGGAAATAAGGCCCTATCCACGCTACATGGCCTCACCGCTACCCACCCCCACTGATACTACAGTATCATCACCAACGAGGCGGGGACAGGGATTTGATTGTTGATTGTTTGGCTACCCCGGTTGACCCCACTGTCTGCGCGACTGAGGTGTGGGCCGAGTTTTATGACGCCCCTATTCGGAGGATAGGAAGCAGGTGGTGAAGCCCGAACTGGACATTTCCTGATTGAACCGCGACGGACTGGCAGGACACACGAGTCGCTTCCAAGACATCGATCAAGGCATGGGCAAACAGGACGCAAAACAGCCGAAGTTGACCTTCGACCAGCGGAGGACCACGAGGCTCACAGAACACGACTCGGAGGCAGGAACGGAACGACCGCTGGACCCACAGACGGAAGATCAAGGAGAGGATTTACGTACCTTAATGCTTGAAATGAGGTCCAGTCTTCGGAATATTGACACTTAACTGGATGCGCTGACCTCCCAGCTGGACGCTGTTAAAACGCAGGTGGGGGTGCATGAGACTAGGCTGGATGTGCTGGAGAACCGGGCCTCGGACTTTCATGACTTCCAAGTGGAGACAAAGGAACAACTCCTCCAGATGGACAAAGTGCTTGGCATAATCCGCGCCAAAAACGATGATTTGGAGGCCCGGTCCCGCCGAAATAACCTCCGAATTACTGGCATACCGGAGACAACGGCAATTGCAAAGATGGAGACCTACGTAGCAGATCTGCTCCACGAATTATTTGACCCACACCTTCCTCCAGTTTTCGCTGTGGAAAGAGCGCACCGCGCTCTGGGCCCCAGGCCACAGGTCGGCGCTACCCCCAGACCCATCTTGGCCAAGATCCTGAATTATCAGGATCGAGACGCTGTCCTGCACCTCACCCGGGGTAAGGGGACGATTACCTATGGGGGAAACACCATCTCCTTTTACTCAGACTTTACCCCGGCTGTGCAGGCGGCGTGGCGGGAGTTCCTCCAGGCTAAGCGTCTCCTTCTGCAGGCCCAGATCCCATACGCACTTCTCTATCCCGCCAAACTTAAAGTCACTTATGATGGGGCTGCTCATTTCTTCACGGATGCTAAATCTGCCCTCAGATTTGCAAAACATATCGGTGGGAAGGCATCCAGACAACGTCCTAAAGGGTCGGCTACTGAGGAGAACAGTTTAAGCGACAATGACTGAAACAGGACACGATCCCGATGTTCTTCTGGATTGCGTCGCGATGACTCCTGTTGACATGGTTTGGTTTATACTTGTTGAAGATGGGAAGTGGGGATTGTCTGTATATCTATTATAACTGGTATTAATATGCTGCACTAGCACATTTGCTCGCTGGTTCTAGGTGCAACGCGCCTGCCTATACAGTATACTGAGTCTAGTTGAGACTAACTAAACTTTTATAGGCTTGTAATTGACGAGGGGACTGCACACCTATTATACGAACTTTAGTGGGTTTGGGTGTTTGGTTTTTATTGCTGCGATGAGATAGGTAAGGCTCACAGAAATGTTCTTGGCCACCCTGAGTAATCAGGGGAGTATGCCGGCGATACTACGCCCCCATGGGAGAGCTCCCACTAGTTGTTGTAGTCTTTATGATGTTTGGGATGGGTATTCTGCAACCTGATTGGGGGGTTGGAGTGGGTGGCGGGTTGGGGGGTGGGAATGTTTTATTGTTTGCCAGATCTATGCTTTTCAATTTTTATGCTGCTTGCCATGTGAAACTGTATACGCCATTATGTTGCGCTCCTTCTGATTCACTGCACTGTGTTGGTATAGCCACCCAATGACTTCTTTAAACTTTCTTACCTGGAACATTCGGGGGTTAAATGACGGTAGGAAGGCCAGATTAGTACACTCCTATTTACTTAGACATCACATTGATATCTGCATGCTGCAGGAGACACATCTCAGTATCCCCTCTTCCCCTAGACTGAGACATAGTAGATGGGGATCGGTCTACTCCTCTATTTATTCAAATTACTCTAGAGGAGTTGCTGTACTGATCAGACGCGGTCTGGATTGGAAAGTAGGCGAACAACAACTAGACCCAGACGGTAGATATGCAATAATACAAGGCACCTTAGAAGGCAATCCCATGGTGTTGGTTGCAGTATATGGCCTCAATGCTGACTCACCTGAGTTTTTTCAACGTCTGTGGGCTAAAGTGAGAGCGACAAATTGCGACACCGTTCTCTGGGGAGGGGACTTCAATGCCATCCTAGATGATGTGCTGGATAGGAAAGGGGTATCCAGAACACTACACCCATTAGCTAGTGCTACACTACAAGCCATACTATCAGACGGGGACTTGGTGGACATTTGGAGAAGTTTTCACCCGACAGTTAAGGAAGGAACATGTATTTCAGAATGTCACAAAGCGTGGTCACGGTTAGATTATTGGTTAGTTTCCGGAGATGTGGCTACGTGGACGAAGGGGACCTTGCATCTTCCCCGATCTCTATCAGATCATCACCCTGTCTTCTGCGCTTGGAATTACCACATTCCATTCCGAGGATGTACACCTGGAGATTGCCCCAGGACGCCCTCTTAGATGAAGCTTTTAAGGAGGAAATTAAGGGAGACATAAATGATTATTTTTCCCTCAACATGGGCTCCATGGACACTGTGGCTACACTGTGGGAAGCCTTTAAAACTGTGGTGAGGGGGAATTGTATAGCCCGACAGACGGGGGTATTGAGGGCCATCCGAGGGACTCTTGATTCACTCGAAAAACAGATCAGGGAATTAGAGTCACAATTCTACTCTTCCACGCTGAAAGAAAAACTGCTCGAATTTGAAGAAGAGGCGGACAGAGAAGTTAAATTCCTAGGTAAACATGCCCAGGCTAGGAGATATGGGGAGGGAGACAGGCCCGGAAGAACACTGGCGGCAATGCTCCGCGCCCCACGATCCTCTACTTTTGTCACCGAGTTGAAAAATGTTGACCGATCGGTAATTAGAGGTCAGGAAGCTATACTTGATGAGTTCTCCGGCTTTTATTCTAAGCTCTACACCACTACACAGTGCTCCAGCCCCGAAGGCTAGTTGCCATTCCTCGACTCCCTAGAGCTGCTCTGGCTGAGCCAAAGATACAGGGACTATCTAGATTTCCCCTTTACAGTGGAAGATGAGGCGCAGGTCATAAAAAGCTTGCCGTTAAACAAAGCCCCCGGTTCGGACGGTCTAACCACCGCCTTCTATAAGACCTATGTTGAGGAACTAGCGCCCCGCCTATTTGAGCTATTTGAAGAAGCTCGTGAGTCTGGTGTCCTTCCACCGTCAATGCGTGAGGCGATTATAATTACCCTGTTAAAACCTGGGAAGCCAGAAGATGAACTAGACTCCTACCGGCCGCTTTCATTAATAAATGTATACGTAAAAATCTTGGCGAAATTTATTGCTAATAGGCTGCAGCCTTTGCTCCCATTGGTTGCTCGTCTGGATCAATCGGGGTTTATCCCCGGGAGATCAACATCCCAAAATCTCAGGACTTTATTTTCAGTACTACATTATCTAGATCACGAGGTACAAACGGCCGCTGTTTTTTTAGATGCCACAAAGGCATTTGATACTTTAGAGTGCCAATACCTTTTTGCAATCCTAGGTCGTATGGGCTTTAGTCCGTTATTTATAAATTTAATACGTCTACTCTACACAAAACCGCTGGCACGTGTGAGGGTGAATGGTCTCCTCTCGGAACCCTTCAATATCTTGCGAGACACGAGACAGGGATGCCCACTATCCCCTCTGCTCTTCGCGATTGCGATGGAGCCACTCGCGGCACGTATCCGGCAACATCATACCGCTAAAGGGATTGGATATAGTGCCCGTAGTCTTTTAATCTCACTATATGCCGACGACGTCACCTTATATGTGTCTGATCCAGAGTCAAATCTAGATCCGTTACTGAGGGAATTTATTAAATTCGGTGGCTTTTCGGGTATATTGATCAACTGGGCTAAATGCACAAGTTACTAACTTGTGTAACGATATATCTGTAAGAGACAGTAGTTAGTGACAGATTCCTTACCTTAGAATATCCCCAGGCGTCAGGCTGGATCCGGAAAGTTTTTGCGTAGCAGTACCCTTGCGCGGCCGGTAGGCGGCGTCGTGCGGCTCCGCGTCCGTCGTAGGCGTCGTGATCGCCGGGATGACGTCGCGGGCAGTACTTAGACGCCGCCCCTGCGCGCTGACGTCAGTTCTGTACACGACTTTCCGCGCCAGGAACGCAGAGCCATGCAAGAAGCTGACATAGGTGTCTGAAAAATACTAGGGCCCTGAAAGGGATGTCCTTAACCCTAGAAATCAGTTCGCAGAACGGGGAGGAGGGTGGGGCGGTAGGAATCTGTCACTAACTACTGTCTCTTACAGATATATCGTTACACAAGTTAGTAACTTGTGCATCTGAAAGAGACACGTTAGTGACAGATTCCTTACCTTAGAATAGATACCCCAGCAATACCAACCCCGGTGGTGGGTCTGCGAACAAAGATCAGACAAGGAAGTCCTGGAGGACAGAACGGCCAAAGAAGCCGTCCCTCCGGACCTGACTGTCAAGGCAGTAATGCTTTGTAAACGTGTGCCACGAGGCCCACGTAGCTGCCTGACAGATAACCGGCAGCGGAACACCGCGGCCCAAGGCCGTGGTAGCAGCCGTTGCCCTGGTGGAATGGGCACGCAGCCCAACAGGAGGCTCCTTCTTAGCCAAAGAATAGCAGGTCTTGATGCACAAGGTAACCCAGCGGGAGATGGTCCTCTTGTGCACCGCCCGACCTTTTTGGCGCCCACGTAGCCAACAAAGAGCTGGTCATCCACCCGGAAGTGTTTTGTGCGGTCGATATAGAAGGAGAGCGCACGTTTTGGGTCCAGACGGTGGAGCCTCTCTTCCTCCCTGGAAGGATGCGGAGGCGGAAAGAAGGTAGGCAAAGTGATGGTCTGCCCAATGTGGAAGGCAGTAACCACCTTTGGCAAGAAGGACGGACGCGTCTGAAGAACAACCTTGTCTGGATGAACAGACAGAAAGGGAGGTTTGCAAGATAGAGCCTGGAGCTCACTCACCCGCCGAGCGGAGGTGATGGCCACCAGAAAGGCTGTCTTCAGAGTCAGAAGACGAAGAGGACAGTTATGTAGAGGCTCAAAGGGAGCGCACATTAAAAGGTAAGAACCAAGTTCAAGTCCCACTGAGGCATCACAAACGGAACAGGAGGGAAGAGGTGTGTAATGCCTTTTAAGAACCTGTTAACAACAGGGGACTTGAAAAGGGAGGGCTGATCAGGGAGCCTGAGGAAGGCCGAGATAGCACAAAGATAACCCTTGATGGTACCCAGGGCAGAACCCTGTTGGGCCAGAGAAAGAAGGAACAGAAGGACCTCAGAAAGAGAGGCAGAAAGGGGATTCACAGCCTTTGCTGTGCACCATGCCACAAATTTGTTCCACCTGCAGGCGTATACCACCTTAGTGGAGGGACGCCTGGCTGCCAGAATCACATCACAAACTTCGGGAGGCAAGTCGAAAGGAATCAACTGCCACCGCTCAATCTCCACGCAAGCAGGTGTAGACTGGACAGGTTCGGGTGGAGGACCGTCCCCTGCTGCTGCGACAGAAGATCCTCCCGAAGAGGCAGACGGATCGGGGATCTACGCTCATACTGAGTAGCTCGGGATACCAAACTCTTCGAGCCCAGTCCGGAGCCACAAGTATGACTTGGGCCCGGTCGTGCCGAATCTTCTTCAACACTCTGGGTAGAAGTGGTATAGGCGGAAAGGCGTACCATAGACCGCAACTCCACTCGTGACGAAAAGCGTCGCCGAGCGAGTGCCGCCTTGGAAATTCCAACGCGCAGAACTGATGACATTGCGCGTTCTCGTCGGTGGCGAATAGATCTAACCAAGGCTCTCCCCACTGTAGAAAGAGTCCTTGCGCCACTTCCGAGTGAAGACGCCATTCGTGATCCATCATGCACCTGCGGCTGAGTTCGTCCGCCCTGGCGTTCAGGGAACCTGCCAGGTGTTGAACCATCAGGAACATGCCCTGATGTTCCAGCCATGTCCAGAGGCGCAGAGCCTCCTGACAGAGGGTCCACGACCCCACCCCGCCCTGTTTGTTGCAGTACCACATGGCGGTGGTGTTGTCGGTGAACACCTGCACTACCTTCCCTTTGACAGAGGGAAGGAATGCCTTGAGTGCAAGTCGGATCGCCCGGAGCTCCAGAAGGTTGATATGGAGCCGGGACTCCGCCCGGAGACCAGAGGCCTCTGATCTCCGCCTCTCCCAAGTGACCGCCCCATCCCAGAAGGGACGCGTCCGTCACAACTGTGTGCTCTGGCTGGGGAAGGGAGAGGGATCTGCCCATGACCCATTGCCGGTTCGAGAGCCACCACTGCAACTGTTTTGCAGTCCCCTCCGAGATCTGGACGTGATCGGACAGGTTGCCCTGGTGCTGCGCCCACTGGAACTTCAGGTCCCACTGCAGAGCCCGCATATGCCATCTGGCATGATTGACCAGCAGGATGCAGGAGGCCATGAGGCCCAGCAGCCTCAGGGTCATCCGTACCGAAACCCAGGATAAAGGCTGAAAGATCGGAATCATAGCCTGAATATCCCGGACTCGCCGTTCGGGAGGATAGGCCCGAAACTGCGTCGTGTCCAGAACTGCTCCGATGAAAAGGAGCTGTGGAGAAAGAATCAGATGTGACTTCGGCACATTGATGGAGAACCCCAGCGAGTGCAGGAGTTCGGCCGTAGTCTGGAGGTGGGAGACGACTGCCTGGGACGAGCCCGCCTTCAGCAGCCAGTCGTCGAGGTAGGGGAAGACTGAAACCCCTGCCCGGCGCAGATGAGCTGCGACCACCGCCATCACTTTCGTGAACACCCGAGGGGCACTGGTAAGGCCAAAGGGGAGCACGGTGAACTCAAAATGCTCGAGGCCTACCGTGAACCGAAGGTAACGCCGGTGGGCCGGCAGGACGGGGATGTGGAAATAGGCGTCCTGCAAGTCCAACGCTACCAACCAGTCTCCAGGGTCTAGGGCAGTCAAGACCTGAGCTAGGGTGAGCATCTTGAACTTCTCCTTCCGGAGGAAGCGATTGACGTTCCGGAGGTCCAAGATAGGACGCATGTCCTCCTTGTCGGACAATGTCCAAGACCCACCTGTCCGAGGTGATGGGACGCCAGTGGTGAAGGTGATGGCGGACCCTGCCCCCTACTGGCGTGCTGTGCACCTGAAAGGAGGGACTAGGAGGGCTTGGAGGCCGCGGACGGGTTTGAGGTGGTGGCCTGACCCGCACGCTGGTTGCCCGAACCGCCACGGCGGTATCCACGTCCTCGGCCACGCGAAGACGCCTGCTGCACGGGCTGGTGGCTGGGCTGCTGACGTGACTGGGCGCCCTTCCGTGGCCACGATAGGGGCGAAAAGCAGAAGGTAGCGGAGGGCGTGTAGCAGAAAGGCCCAGGGACTTGGTAGTAGCCCGTGAGTCCTTAAAGCGCTCCAACGCATGGTCTGCTTTGGAACCAAAAAGACCGACTCCATCAAAGGGCATGTCCATGAGAGTATTCTGGACATCCCCTGAAAACCAGTGGTTCTCAGCCAGGCGTGGCGACGCAGCGCCACCGTCGTTGCAATAGATCTGCCCAGCGAGTCGGCGGTATCAAGGCCACATCGTATGGTGTATTTGGCCGCATCCCTTCCTTCCGCAATGGCGCGGGAAAGCAGTGTCTGGACCTCCTCAGAACACTGGGGCAAAACAGTCGCCACCGAATCCCACAAGGAGTGGGTTATCGGCCCAAAAGACAAGCAGTGTTGATGGACCGCAAGCCAGCACTGGAGGAAGAAAACCCTTCTTCCCAAATTGATCCAGGCGTTTGGATTCCCTATCCGGAGGGGCGGTAGGGAAGGCGGTTTGGGAAGCGGAGGCTTGGACAACCAAGCTCTCAGGGGTGGGGTGGACAGAGAGAATCAAGGGGTCGCCCGGAGCCGGGCGATGGCGTCGGGACACGTTCCTATCCACAGGAGCCCCTGTATTGGGCTTGGACCAGGCGCCCAAAAGAACGTCAGTAAGTGCATCGTTAAACGGCAGCACAGTCTCCAAGGAGGAGGCCGCCGGCTGAAGCACTTCTGTCAAGAGATTAGTCTTGACCGTCACCGTAGGGAGTCGGAGATGTAAGGCTCCAGCTGCCCTACGCAACACCGTTGCAAAATTGGCTCCCTCCTCCGTAGCCACGGGAGGAGACAGCATGCCAGTGTCAGGGGAAGTATCTAGCCCACTGGCATCCCCTAGTTCCTCTGCCCAGTCCTCATCATACTGACACTGCTGTGCCAGAGGGTCCTCAGACCCTCCCAGTCCTCCTGGTCCTCCTCTGGTTCAAAATAAGGAGGAGGAGGGACATTTGGGACCCAAGGTCCCATCAGCGCCGGAACCGGCGCCGAGCGACGTCGGTCCGGCTCCATGTCCGGAGCCGGAGAGTACATGGGAACGACGCCGCCCGGAGCCCCGGGCGGCGTCAGGAACGGCACCGGAGACATCGGCGCCGGCGGAGGCGTGGTCAGGTCGACCGGCGTCGATGAGGGTTGCGGTACCACCGGAGCCGGGATCGAGGCCGGGGCCGAAGCCGGAGCCGGGATCGAGGCTGGAGGCACGAGCGACGCCGGGATCGGAGTCGGCGGCGACGCCGGGGCAACCCCATCAGGCCCGCGGGGCCCGAAGGCGCACCGGAGGGACCTTGAGGCCCGAAGAGGCGGGCCATGGCCGACAGGAATTCCTGTATTTGGGCCGGATCCGCCCCCGAACCCGGGAAGGACAGGTATTGCGGGGCGACTCCACGGGCATGTCCAGGGCCGCGGGGACGGTGCCGGGAGGGGCCTCAGCCGAGTCGCGAGACCGGGCGAGGCGAAGTCCTAGAGCGATGATGCTTTTGGACTTCTTGTGCTTAGACTTACCGGACGACGAAGACTTGGATCCCGACGACCGGTGAGGACTCCGCGACCGACCCTCGACCTCTCACGCGACCGGGGCTTGGAATGGCGCGGAGCCGACTGCCGGGCCTCGAGGAGCTTTCGAGACCGCTCTCGCAAAGCTTTCGGGTTGAGGGCCCGGCAGTCGGAACACGACTTCGTGTCGTGGCCTCGGCCGAGGCAGAAGAGACACTCCAGATGCGGGTCTGTGATGGACATCATCCGAGCACAGGCGTCGCATCGCTTAAAGCCGGGCATCCCTACGACACCTTGGAGTCGATTCGAAGAAACAGTGAAAAAATTCACCCAAAAAGTTAGTCAAAAAATGACTAGGGCACTGCTCTTCCCGGATCTGCGCTTGCTGGCGCGGAAAAAGAAGAACTGACGTCAGCGCGCAGGGGCGGCATCTAAGTACTGCCTGCGACGTCATCCCGGCGATCACGATGCCGACGACGGACGCGGAGCCGCACGACGCCGCCTACCGACGCGCAAGGGTACTGCTACGCAAAAACTTTCCGGATCCAGCCTGACGCCTGGGGATATTCTAAGGTAAGGAATCTGTCACTAACGTGTCTCTTTCAGATCTGTTATTTTCCCTTTGACTGACACCACTGTCTAATCTCCCTCTGAGTTCCCTCTTACATGGACGATGGAGCCCGTGAAGTATTTAGGTATATGGATTAGCAGGGATATACAGGTCCTGTGGAACATGAACTATGAGCGTGCCATAACCTGGCTGGAGGAGAAGGTCACCGCTTGGGCTGGGCTCCCGCTCTCTTTGGCCGAGAGGATAGCGTTGGTTAAGATGGTGGTACTACCGAAACTCCTTTATTTATTTGTTAATATTCCTCTTCCCCTTACGCAAGCCTTTTTTAAAACCCTACGGTCCCTGTTGATTTCCTTGATATGGGCGGGTGGACAAGCTAGAATTTCATGGGAGCTCTTAACACTTCCTTTGCGTCAGGGTGGACTAGGGGCTCTGGACATGCAATTGTATGCATGGAGCGCACAAGCTCAGTTTTTACACTACTGGGTACACCCCACTCCTTTTCAGCCCCATGTAGCTGTGGAGACGGATGTTGCGGTGCCCCTCCCCTACAGGTTGCCCTGTTTAAAGCTTACAGACGCCCTAGGGAAGATATAGACACAGTGGAGACTCTACGCTGGGCCTGGAACGAGTTGCGGAAGAGAGTGGATGCTCCCATCCTCTATGCCCTGGCAATGCCCCTAGCACATAACCCGATGTTGTTCCCCATGGGAGACGGCATTGGAAAAGACTTGGCACACAAAATGAATCTACACACTTTCGCAGACCTCTATCCAGACGGGTCTTTCCGACCACCCCCGTCGGCTGTGGAGGATCGGCAGGTATCTTTCTCTGAATTGTTCGCATACCATAAACTTAGGGCAGTGTGTCGGTCCCTCCATGACACCTTCCCGGACGCCCCGCCCACCCTGAGCGCCTTAGAAAATGTTCTCAAGTCAGCCTCTCCTCGCCGACTGATCACTAGGATATATAACCACATGCAGATATCGGCCCCTTTGACGAAACCACGAGCACTAAGGGCGTGGAATGAAGACCTCCAACCCCCGCTCACGGAAGACCAGTGGCTTTATTGTTGTAGCCAACTCACAGCACTCTCCCCTAATTACAAACTTCGTTTAATTCATTTTAAATTCCTACACAGGTTTTACAGAACACCTACCAGTTTGCATCATATAGGTCTCAAAGAGGATGACAGTTGCTGGAGATGTGGCATTGCCCCTGCTGGCTTCTTACATATTGCATGGGACTGCCCGAGGTTGGAAATGTATTGGCCCGATGTGTTTCATATAATAAACCAAATAACTGGGCTGGCTGGGGACCTTAACCCTATACAGGGGCTGCTAGGGTATGTTAAGGACACACCTGCTAAGATTAGAAAGCTACACGCATTACTACTCCTTTTTGCTAAGAGACGGGTTGCCATACATTGGGGAAGTAGGAGGGTTCCATCCAAAAATGATTGGATATAAGACATAACATTTGGCCACTCACAATTGACCACATTCTGGGAGCTGATGCCCTCCACATCACGACCTAAGGACATTTGGGAACCATTTGTTGTGTGGGCCCGTGAACACCAAGAGACAACCGTAGACACAGTGTCCCAGGAGTAGCCTAGATGGGGATCGAGGTGGGATGTGGTGCACCGTTTGGCGGTATGGTGAATATGCGAATGTACCATATTATATGGAATTCCCTACGAATTTTACAGTTATGGATGAGATGTGACCCGCAGCGAACTACTGTGTTGATATTATTGTTCCACCCTTTATGATGGAAAGTACCTACCTTGTTATTGGGACTATGCGAAGGAGCGATTATGTATACAAGTATAATTGTAATTCACATGATGATGTTACGGAATGGAGACCCTGTATTGCATAAGCAACTGACTGGCTGTTTCTACACTTGGTTGTATTGTTGTGTTTTTGAAAATGCCAATAAATAAAATAAAAAACCTATCAGTCACCCCTATGGCAGGCCTTATCAACTCTGAAGGCAAGGTGCTGGGT